>JAWNLJ010000443.1:11282500-11960000 GCA_035042365.1 Drosophila dives | reverse complement strand
CGCATTGTTTGTTAATTGTTAAACATTTTAAATCACTGACAACGATTGCAGTTGTTGCAGTTGCAGTTGCAGTTGCTGCTGCTGCTAAATTTATGAGATACTCGTACATAATTTTCGCTTGTCTCTTTTTGCGCTAAAAGCTGCATTGGACTGATTGCGATTTGTGTTTTTTTTTTTTTTTTTCTCATTTTAGCATAGTTTCGAATTAAGAATCACGAAATGGAAACGTGTGGCACATCAGCATACCAGTAATGCGGTTCGAATCAAATTACATTTCTGCAAAAAAAAAAAGGGGGGAAAATAAAATAGGGAAAAATAATGAAAAAGTTGAAAATTGCAATTGGCACGCCGATTTCAGCAACAGTTCATAAACCGTTAATCCGTTTGCGAGGGCGAATTTTAATTGCGAAATTGTAAATTGAGCACCGGAAATGTTGTCAAATGCAAACGACATCAACGCTTTGGCGCTCTTCGTTTTCTGTCAGTGTAATTGCATTATTTCTAATTAAATTGAGCATATGTTTGTGTGAGTGTGTGTTGTGTTTGCACACACACACTCACACAGGAGTCGCATAAAAGGTTGCAAATGTCATTTGAGTAAAAGGAAATTCAACTTTGGACGACATAACGAAAAATCATTCCGCCATCAATCGGGGCATCTGCCGAGTTGAGTGCCTGAATGAAACAGATATCGAAAGACGTAACAAGTTTAAAACGTATGTCTGAAAATCTATTTGTTTGCATATGTGTGTGTGTGTGTGTGTGTTTGTATGTGCTTCTTCCGGCTGGGCATATTCATGATATTCACGTACGCAAATAAAAGGATGTGATGCGAATTAAAAAAGGTATGGTAGGGGGTGGGCAGGGGGGTGTGTGTGTATGTGTGGCATACACAGCGCGTACACAGATACAGCTAGAAAAACATCTAAAGATACAGTTACACAGCGAAAGATACGCAGTGAATACACTCTCGACAGCAGTCGGTAAGATATGCTATGCAATGTGTATGTGTGTGTGTGTGTGTGTGTGTGTGTTTGCTGTTCGTGTGTTGTGTTGTGTTGTGTTTGTTTTGTTGTGTTGTCTTGTGCTGCGCGTAGAAGCATCCGTAAGATACATTTGGCACGCACGATACTTAGGTTCATTTGCGCCACTTTGCGCCTGTGCATTTTAAGTGCGTGCGACGATATTTTTTTTTTATTTTTTTTTATTATTTTTTTTTAATAAAAACACCAACTCGCCAAATCACTCTGCTAGAAAGTTTTGTACGTATGCTGTCAGATAAAAAAAATAGAAGAAGAAGAAACAAAAAAATGTATCTCAATGCTAAAACGGCTGCTGCGCCTGTCAGTCAGAGAATCGAACGGTTTTTTGTGCCAGTTTAGCAATTCCATTTAATTTTTTATTTTTTTATTTTCCATTTGCTGTTTGCGTTCGGAGACTCTTGAGCGCATAAATGATGTATGTGTATATTAAAATCAATGTATGTGCATGTTGATGGAAGTGAAAATGTTGTAGGACATATGAGATATATATATATATGTGTATATATGTGTGTGCTAACGGACATTGCTCATGGCTTGAGCCCCAGGCCCCGATTCTTGGCTACAGAATGTGTCGGATTGAGATCGACTTCATCGATAACATGGCCAACAGCTGTAATTATTGCGCTATTCGCCAGCTCTGTGTAAGCCTAATGGGCGTCTCGTTTGGTAGTCGAAAAATGCTGTCATAAAATCCATTCTATGGCGGTCATAAAGTTTCGCTGCTGCCGAATTCGAACTGATCTAAAAACAAAAAACAAAAAAAAAATGAATAAAAAAACAAACAAAAAAAAGCACTCAACTGTCCAAATGAGTCACACATATTACCATATATCCAATTTACATGCAAAAGCTTGTCATATTTATAGAACTTTAAATGGACAACTTTTTGGGGAGTCATTAAAACTGGTTTTGTTCACAGACAAATTCCGCATTGACAGAAATTGAGAAGCAAATGATTGATTATGCCAATCCATAAAAATAACGACTGAACAATGTGAAATAATAGATATGATTTTAGCTTGTTTTTTTTTTATATATATTTTAGGCTAAGCAACTTTCATATTCAGATGCGACACTCACTTTTTCTCAAACAATTAACATTTCTCCATTTTACTATATTCACTTAAGAATACTGAATAATTGATTTATGGGGATAAAAATAAACACGTTTTAAATAATCAATTTATTTATCTTTATCTTTATCTTAATCTTTATTTATTTATGTTTATTTATATAATTTTTTTTTTAATCAGATAAATACTTTTGTTTATTTGTGTAAGCTAGAAGTATTTATTGGGGACTGACAGATATTGTATACGATCTGAGACGAGCTGACTCGACTTGGTTGGGGTTGCGCTGATGCTGCATGTTGCATGCAACTCTTCTTTTTTTTTTTTTGTAGTCATCCTTAATTTTGCCGAGGGTACAGCTTTGTCTCAAAATAAACAATGAAACGCCTCTGTGTGCGCTGGGGCAGCAGTCTGCCAGCCTGTCAGAGTTATCTGCCGCTGCCACCCTACTCCACTCTACTCCCCTGCCCACCAGTCAACCCCACAACGACAACACTCGACGTTTGCGGCGTGATAAGCTTTGATTACATGCCAGACAGCAACTGATCAGCCCCACTGAGTGGAGCCAACTTGCGGCGCAAATTAAGTGGCAATGGAGAAAAAAAAAAGAGAAAAATGAATAAAAAAAAAAATAAAAAAAAACAGTAGGGAAGAGGTAGAGTGGAGAAGAGAAGAGTGATGAAAAAGAGGAGAAAATTCTATAAATATTGCTTGTGCTTCGTGCTTCGTTCAAACTGCTGCAGTTTGGGGTCGCGCTGTGGCAGCGGGGGTGCATGCAACAGTGCAGCAAATGCAGCAACTGCAGTATTTGCAGCAATGGGAAACTTGGCGAACCAAGTAATTTCCAAGAAATTTGCAGCAACAATGCCTTGTGACACGCATTTCCTGTGCCTCTGCTGTGGCTGTAGCTGTGGCAG
This sequence comes from Drosophila dives, assembly GCA_035042365.1. Classification (NCBI taxonomy): domain Eukaryota; kingdom Metazoa; phylum Arthropoda; class Insecta; order Diptera; family Drosophilidae; genus Drosophila; species Drosophila dives. Next base: position 11,956,970 of record JAWNLJ010000443.1, on the reverse strand, counting down.
TGGCAGTGGCAGTGGCAGCGTTAGGCAGACAGGCTACAAAATATATATATAAATATATATATATATATATATATCTATCAGATACACAGACACACAGCTAGAACTTGTTTGGTGGCTTTTGCGCGTGCGCAACACACATTTCCGTTAGATCAGCGGCCACATAGCTTTCAAGTGGAGATCAATGGTCGCAGCTGCCGCAACAGCAACAACAACAACAAGAACAACAACAGCTAATCGAATCTTTGAGCGGAGCAAGAGTTAAGCATTTTTAATTGTTGAGGAGAACGCGGAGAACGCGCTTAGAAATTGTGAATCCGTTGGGGCTCATTGACCCATTTGGAAAGCTACTTGCTGCCTGTTCAAAGTCAATTTTTTTTATTTTTCGAAAAGTAGTTGAATAGTTGGACATCATTAATATATATATACATATATATATATATGTATGTAAGAGTTGCGGGTTTTTTGGGCGCGACACACATTATGGAACAGCATTGCCTGAGGCCGCATTTTCAGATCGAACCTGTTTTGCCTAGCAAATTAGCGACAACAACAACAACTGCTGCGAATATTTTGTGGTCAAGAAGAAGAAGAAAAAAAGAGTCAAAACAAGAAGAAAAAATCGCATAACCGTAACGAGTATTAAATAGCAAATTGACCTAAATCATTTTGGTGTTAGAATTGTGCCTGAAATATCAAAGTGGGTTCTATTTTTTTTTTTTTTGTCGTCCAAAAAGCGAGAAAGTCCCTCAATTTAGATTTAGTAGAAATGGGCAACTCTTGCATCTGGTAAAAATGCTAATGTTTTACATGTTTGTCGGCTCGGATATGGATATGGATTTGGGTTAAGTGCGCCAAGTGATTTAAGATTAATGAGCCACTGTTTAGCATTTAGGATGCATGGCATTTGGCTGATCCAATTCCAAAAAAAACGAATATATAAAATGTCTTTTAAATTGCAATCAGAGCAGGTTAAAAATAGTTGGCATTTCGCATCTTCCAACTGTCTGCCAGACTGTTAGATACTTCTTTTTCATAGAGCACGACATGGAAATATTTCTGATCGTTTCGGGGAAACCACTAATTTTCACAAAAAAAATTAATTATAGTAAAAAAAAAATTTATATATAGAAAGGTTGGTATATTTCCTTGTCAATGGCTTTACTTTTAGTCAAGTAGCTAGCTATATCTATCAGATCTATGCACAATATATACTTAATATATCCACTATAAGAAAATGAAAAAAAAAAAATATTTATTTTGAAAATTGTTTGCCAAATTCTTATTAAATAAAATACGTATCTGAGATGAATATGTATTTCTATATCTGCATATAAAATCGATGGCAATACTATAGTGAAATATTTGTGTGTACTAATTTAAGATAACTCATATGCCCCCGTTTGTGGCACACACATTTGTGAAGGACATAAAAACTGTAGATTTTAGTTATGAATGCAGCTGAGATGAGGCAAGTGCAAATCGTCAAAGATTTATAACAACATCAGGCACACACACACACACACACACGTACACATATTTACACAGAGATATACTTGAAGATATATATATAAATATCCTTGCATATTTCAAGAACCCTGCAGCCAAATATAAATATGTGTTTGCTGCCAAAAGAAAACGCAAAAAAACAAAAATTATATTAAAATAAAAAATAAGCTTGTTGAAAGCATGCTGCAAAATATTTTGTATAATTTTCGCTAACTCTTCAACTTCAACTGACTATCTGTCTGTCTGTCTGTGTGTGTGTGTGTGTGTGTGTGTGTGTGTGTATTTTGTGTGTTTGCTGGGAAAAGTTTTTGTGGCACATGCAAATGAAATGGAAAACTCTTGAGCAAAAACTCTAAGCTGCTAGGATACGACCTGTATAAGTGTGTGTGTGTGTGCTGTGTGTGTGTGTGTGTTTTGCATTTGCCTGATTTTGGGCTGCAGCAAATGTTGCACAAAGTTTTTGATTATGTAAAAATTGCATTAAAGCTGCGGGCGGTCGGGGCTTGCTGAAGGATTTTATGTGTATGCCTGCTGATTTCGTTGCCTCAGCAGAAGCAGCAGGAGCTGGAGCAGGAGCAGCAGCAGTCTCAGGAGCAGCAGCAGGAGCAGGAGCAGTTGCTGCCTTTGAAGTAGGCAATCCCACAGGCAGCCAATCATAATTGAGTCTCAGGTGTGCCAGAACTCTCGCCCAGACTTTGTCCACAGAGGGTAAGCTACACTAGCTGTTTAAGCAGCAGGGCCAACAAACTGTTTATATTGCCACAGGAAGCACCATACGGAGAGGGCAGAGGGCGGAACAACGAAAAGGTTAAGCAGACGGGCGAGGGGTGGGCCGTTGTAGGCTAGTCTGGCACTGGCAAAGAGATGAACTGGCCATGCAATTGACTGGGCATACAAACGGTATTCAGTTGCAGCCACATACCTATATATATATTTAGTGGCAGCTCCGTCAATTGAAAGCGCAGACAGAATCGAAGAGATACATCAACTAGAACAGGAACAGGAACGAGAACGGGAACGGGAACGGGAACAGGCACGTACCGAATTTAAAGTGTTTTGCTCGCTTTATTCAAGTAAAGTGTCAGCTCAAATGTCCGACATACAGTTGCCATTTGCCATCCAATTGCTGCAGACAGCCAGGCAGACTGAGAGACGGACGGACAGGCAGACAGACGGACGGACAGGCAGACGGACGGACAGACAGACGGACGGACAGACGGAGCCCGAACCTGCCATTTGTGGACAAAAAATGAGCTATGTTTGAGCTCCAGTTCAGCTCAGTTCAGTTCAGTTCAAGCGAGGCAGGTGAGTCGTGCCTTTTGTTTATCGCTTCGGCTGCCACCTCGAGGCAAGTTGCGAGGCGGCACTCCTAGGCTGGGGGGAGGAGGTGGACTCAGTCGAATATATTTGGAAGGGGTGAAAAGCTTTTGCAGTGTCATAAATATTAGAGGCTCGCCGTTGGACATAACGGCAACTGCGACACCAACACGGAGTCGACTCCAACTCCAGCTGCAACTCCAACTCCAACTTGGTCGAGTGGCACACACACACACACACACACAGATACAAAAGCACAGATAGACAAACAGATTGTCGCCTGAAGTGCTGTAGCGTGTCGTGTGTCCAGATGGGAAATGGAGATGGCAACCGGTTAACTAAAGAGCAACCTGAATGGGTGGTGGGTTGTAAGAGGGGGGGGTGGGTGGGGGGATGGTGCTTTTGAAGGAGACAACAGTGCAAAAGCTGATTGCCACTTGACCGCATTGAAATAAAATATTCCCTCACAATGAATGCAATAATTTGTCATTGGTTTTTTATTGTTTTTTTCTTGAATTTATTCATTTACAATCTGATGATTAAATGAAAGTAATTATTTAATTTTAATTGTCTACAGCTTAAAGTATTTAATAAATTTAGTTAACAATTTAATGCCTTAAATGTTAAATGATTAATTCATTTATTTAAATAAGTTGAGGAAACCTCTTGCTAAATTCTTATCTCTGCTGCATAAATTGAGAAATATAAAATGTGAAAAGGCCCGTTCCTCTGGCCGGATGAATCTGGCTATCTGTTGGTGGACAGAGCTGTGCAAAATATTACGCGTAATTTTCCCAGCTGACACCTTCTGGCATCTGGCGATGAGGGAAACGGAAATGGTTGCGCGGCTGGGCGACATATTAAAGATGAGTGACAGCATTTCATTAGTGGGCAGTTGGAGGGGGAGGGGTTGGAGCAACAGCAGCAGGATGCAGGCAGAGCAATCTTGTTGAAATGTTCTTGTTGTTGTTGTTGTCGACATGAAATGCAAAGTAATTTGCCAACGCTTGACATCAATTTTGGGCCCCCTAAAAAAAAAATAGTCAACCATATATTGACCAGCATATTCCTCCTGAATTTGATCATTGCAGAAGGGAAATCACACAGGAAACTGAAAGAGGAACAGGGGAACAGAGGCACAGATTGCTGCTTATCGATTTGCTGCGAAGAAGGAAACAAAAATATAAAAGTTGACTAGAAATGGCACACTCAAAGGTAATACTAAAGATACTGTTCTCGTTGTGCGTGTGGTCCTTTGTGATCATTGGGCTGTTCAAGATGCATGGCACAAATCTGGTGCCGCAGGATTATCACCAGATGCCGCCCGACTACCAGCAGCTGCCGCTCAACGGGCGCAGTCTGCTGCAGAAGGATATGTTGCGGTATGCGGAGACAACATCAACCACAACAGATCACTTTGATCCCAGCGAGATACTCGTCGACAATCGCACAGGTGAGCCAGCGAGCAATCAGTGTTTGCATCAATCATTTGATTGACAATCAAATTAAATTCTTCTGCACTCAAATCTCCCTTGCAGCCATGGACGATGATCAGCTGGTGCGGGACGTGGAGTCAAGGATACCATCGCTACCGATCGCCTACTGGAGCAAGAACAAAAACTTTCTGCAACAGAAGTCGGCGACATGCGCCAAGTATCCATCGATCTTTGAACTGGAGTTCAACAACATTTACTGGCAAACGTTGCGCACATCGAACGGAACCTTTCAGCTATTTGGTGCCTACTATGACATCCGTCGCACCTCGCTGCTGGGGCCGACAGTCCGCATTCTGGGCATGATCGATCGGATCGAGCCGAAGGTGAAGACCTACTGCCAGTTCTGGTTCGATGGTCAGAAGGAGCCGTTCATTGTGAAGACGTTCGAGTACAAGTACATCTGGTACAATAAATGGGGCAACTACAAGCAGGGCATCTATCAGCCGTATCTGATTGCCTGCCAGATACCAAAGCCCTTCCACGGCGTCGTTCCCAGCTCCGTGTCAATGGTGGAGAAGGAGTGCGATACGGCCACCAATAATTTGCGTGTCATCTACAATCGTCCGCCGGATGATCAGAAAAAGGGTTTCGCTGTTTGCGTGAAGGGATTGGACTTTCTCTATGATGATCTCAGTGTTCGACTGATCGAATGGATCGAGATGCTCAACATATTGGGTGCCGACAAGATCTATTTTTATAATCTTCAGGTACATCCGAATATCACCAAGGTACTTAGCCATTATGAGCAGGAGGGCAAGGTGCAAGTGATACCCTTAACTCTACCGGGTGGCCAGCCTAATGTGCCCGGCTTCCAGCATCTCTATCTGACCAAGAAGACCAATCACAAGCGACAGAACGAGGTGATACCCTACAATGATTGCCTGTACAAGAATCTCTATCTGTACGACTACATTGCCCTGCTGGACATCGACGAGGTGATCATGCCCAAGGGCAATTCCATACTCTGGTCCGAACTGATGGAGAAGGTGCGTCCGGAGTCCTTGAAATTCAAGCCGGACGGCTACCACAGCTACAACTTCCGCAACGTCTACTTTCTGGACGATCAGCAGCATGAGCATGGCTGGCACAAGGACATACCCAAGTATATGCATATGTTGCAGCATGTGCATCGGGCCAAGAACTATACCAAACCCAATCAGTACGTCAAGTGCTTTCACGATCCGGAACGCGTGCTGACGCTGCACAATCATTTTCCGCTCAGCTGTTTGGGCGGTGTTTGCAAATCGTATCCGGTGGATACGCAGGATGCCCAGTTGCAGCATTATCGGGCCGATTGTGTCAAGACGCTGAAGAAGAGCTGCGAGGAGTATCGCGAGAACTCGGTGGAGGACAAAACAATATGGAAATACAAGGATGAGCTGATTAGGCGCACCATTAAAACGCTGGAGACGCTTGGTTTCTTCAGGCGAAGCGGCACCGGCGCCGGTTTCGGTGGCAGCAGCAGCGGCCTTGGCGGTGGCGCCACAACACACTCAACGGAACGGTGATTCGCACTACTCGGCGCCTGGTCGTGGCCCTGGCTGCCAGTGACGCCCTACGTCGAACCAGCTGCACCTGGACCGCTGGGCAACGAGGAGTTTTTTGTCTAATAAAACTTGGATAATCGATATCTAAGAGCGAAAGAGAAAAAAATGAAAGAAAGAGAGAGAGAGAGAGAGAGAGATAGGGATCCTTGCGGTCACAGAAACCGTAATCGAACTCAAATCCAAAACTTGAACCCGTCCCCCCTGCAGCATTAGCTCGATTTGTTCATTTTCTGTATTATAGAAGTGTTTTTTTTTTTGCCCTAAATATTATTCTGAAATTTGCAATTTTCCCTCAACATACAATATAAATATATATATATATATTTATATTTATATATATATATACATTTTTAGTTAGTTCATATTACAAAGTTATTCTTGACTACTTATTACTTTATTACTATCTATCATATATACATATATATATATATATATAAATCGTATCCGCACTTTCGTATGGCTAGTGTAAAAATGCGAATGAAAACACTTTTGAAATTGTGCCTTCAACTTTAAATTGTAGTGTTTAGGGTTTTAATTCAACGACTCTTCGGGTGTTCCGTCACTTGACTATATATATACATAACAATATGTACATGCATACATACATTGATGTATATATGTACCTATAACTATGTATATGTATGCACATGTATAATTGGGCGCTGGCCCAACAAAAAAAAAAAATAAAAAACAAAGACAAATACATTTGTTTATAAACATTACTGTATTCTCAAAAGACGTTACAAAATACAAGCTCAATTTATGAGTTAATATTGCAAGCGAAATGTATAAGAACATAACAGTAATATATATAAATTTTTGAAGAAAAAACCTATACTAAGTTCAAGACTGATGATGTTTATTAATAATTAGATACAATTGCAAAAGCCCTTCGAAAAACAAAAAGAAAAACAAAATTATGTGAAATTGAAAGAAATTTCAAAAATTTATTTCAAATTAAGCAAAAAAAAAAAAGAAAACATTTCAATTGATATGATGTATTAACTAACTAGTTAGTATTTGTTGTGGCTACTCGCCCAGCCGCTTCTAACTGTATTTAGCTAACGATAAAAATTATATATATATATCACTAAATGCTAAGCAAACATCTGAACAAAAAAAACGAGAATTTGTAAATAGTTAAATTGTTAAAAAGAAAACCTAGACATAATTTATATACATATAAAATAATAATAATATTATGTACCATAAATATTACTTTTATTTCATTCTTGTTCAAGGATAAAATTAAAGTAGTATCTAAAGTTGGCACATTTGCATCTATTAATTTTAGCAAGTTGCTCAATCAAAAAATAGTTGGCTATGTAATTTTTAAGAGTTTCTTAATTTTGTCTCAAACCGTTTTAATCCTATACTTTTTAAGTTCAATTTATTTTTGCATCTTTTTATATCGATTATTTTACTTTCACTTTCACTTTCATTTTATTTATTTATTTATTATTTCTTTTATTTGAATTTTGATCAATTTGTACATAGAAATTAGACATTTTTTATTTAATATCGATTTTATGTTCTCCTTTGGAAATCTTTTATTTGATTTGACTCCACGTTATTTTGCAACTTAGTCAAATTGTTGCAACTAAAGAATAAGTTATTTGCACATAGAATAAGCGTTGAATTGTATGGGAAGTACAATATATATATTTCTAGTGCATATATATATATATATATATATATACACCAGGTTGCAGATACATAAACTATTGCACTAGATCACATCGATCTAAAATTAAAATAAAATATATATATATACATACATAGATAAACATATACATATACATATGCAACATAAATGTATTAATGTTAGTTGATAATTATATTATGAAACCCAATTTTTTTTTTTTGCATAGCTAATAACAATTGATATGAGAAAAAGTGATTGAAGAATAAAATTTTAAAAATTGTACATTACCCAAATTGTTTTTTCTGAATTAGAAATGCGAAATTTGATGTAGGTTGGTTTTTTTTTTCTTTTAGCAAAATATATACTTAAGTATCTCTCAGATACATCGAATTAAGTATTTTTATAGCTGCTGACTCTTCCATATAAGATGCATTTCAACATTAGAAAAAAATATTTTAATTACTATTCAAATTGAGTTGCTCGGATTTAGTTAAATCAGACTCGGTCAGAGTTCAAGTAATCTGAACAGTAAGCAGTAAGACTGTCTCATTTTTGGCACTCATTTAAATATCCGTTTAAGTTGTTTACAGTTAAGCAAAACAGTTGACAGTTTTGTGACAAAGAAATTGCTGTTGTTGACTTTAATTTAACATTAGGCCAAATGGCTTCGCACTGCTCTTAAGCACAAGTATAATACTTAGCCCGTTTAAGATGTCCTACAATGAGGCATGCAAACACAGATTTTAACACACACACACACAGACGAACAGGCACACTTACACTTGAATAGAGACACAGTATACCGAAGACTTTTCCAGTTGAATAGTTAGCTATCCAGGCATCTTGGCAGAAACGTGGCATCGTTGTTCTCAGTGCGTCCAGCGTGGCAAGACGTGAGATACAAAACTTCTAAGAATGTAAACAACAAAGCATTTATTCTTGGGCATAAATGAATCCACTTACGCACAACTTGGCGAGGAATGCGCAGTGCCCACAGATGGCAGCAGCAGGAGCTATCGGAGCATCCAGCCAGCCAGCCAGCCAGCCAGTTAGGACCAAAAGCCGATGCACACAGAAAGTTGTGGGCAAAAAAAGGCGGCGAAAAGGATGCAAACTACAACAAAAACAACAAATAAATAAAATAAGTTCCACAGTATATTTTTTGGGGGGGGCTTACAGGGCGACAGGCGGTGCTGGAACCAAAGAAGAAAATTTGTATAAACGCAACTTAAGTGAGCATTAAACACGCTCCACTAAAGTACTCCTGGCTACGAGGTCCCCTTACGAAACAGTGGAGCTTAACTTGGTTAATAAACATTACCAGCACCACAAAAACCATTTACGCGAACTATTAAAATTCCGCAGCGTTATTTTAGTTGCCTTCGTTGCCTTGTTTCACGATTATGTTTATTTATATGGCACACCCCCAACACACACTCACACACACACACACACACACACACACACACACACATATGGCAACCTCCCCCTGTTGGTTTTGCATTTACGTCCGCCGTTAAGTGAAATCTCATCCCAGCTTTAAGTGTGTCTATATATCCTTCTATGAATACCTATTAAGTTGCTCTGAAACTGCTGCCTCTTAATGCATCTGCTGTTTGGGCCAAAAGGATTCTTGTTGAATTTATGGATCATCATTTCGGGCTCATATGCTCGTCCATTTGCAATTTGCCACCAAAACAAACGACTGGCAGGTGAGCCTGTCCAGCCAGTATTCTGCGCTCTAACACACATTTAAATATGTATGTATATGTGTGTATGTATGTATGTCACCTTTTCATAAATGTTGACATTTGGCGCAACACGAATGAATTATAAATGATTAATAATACAATTTTAGAGCGGAGGCTTGATGCCAAAATTGAACGAGGCCAACGTCATTGGGCAAATGCAGAATGCAAATGTTGGAAAACTAATTAAAATCCACTATAGGATAGATCGGTCGGGCAGCATATATTTATTATGCATGCGCATAAATCCTGAATTAAGCACTCAGAATACGCATTAAAACTCTGGCTAAAAATAAAATGTGCAATTACGCAACAATTTCCATACATGCGTATATAAAAAGCCAGCTTAATTGAGCCAATTACCTAAAAGGCAAAATATTCAAATCCTTCAAATCCTTCAAATCCTTTAAGTGCATTTTGATAGCTGTCTTAATGCGATTCGTTTTTTTTTTATTTATTATGAGACAACAAGTTTACAAATCATTTAAATTTTCAATTTTTACTGTTTCCCCATCTAATTTAAAATTTGTTATAAAGTCCTTGGCAAAAGTTATTATTATTTAGTTGTACTTTAAAGATTAAACTTAAGCTGGATTTCAGCTCTTTCGTTTTTTTTTTACTATTGTACAACACGTTTTTATTTTTTTAATATAAAACCCATCAGTTTTATTCTTCTCTTAAATAGTGGAATTGAAAACATTTTGTTTGTTGCAGCTGTGTGTGTTAATCTGTTTGAAATTATGCTGAAATTCGCATTTTGTTTTCAAATGTGGTAGAAGCACCTCACTGCAAAAGTATCTTTTTTTTTTTTGTTGACCAGTTTGGCTGATTTGTCGGTTGATATGAATAAAAATCCATTGCGGTTGCAAGTCCATTAAAGTTTCGAAACTCTATTGCATTTTGAAAGTGCAAATATATGTAAATATAAAAGTGCTTGTTATGAGTGGAAAAATATTAAAAAAAAAAAAAAAAAAGTTCTTCCTTAAATTCACTCTGATTTTAATAGATTTATTTTCGATATAAAATGTCAAAGCTTGCAAAAGTTTGATTTTCATATATATGTATATTTATATATATATTAATATATATATATATGTATATATATTTATATCATTTATATATATATGTATATATATATATATCATTTATATATTGCTCATCGTATTATTATTGATATTTGTATTCATATTCATATATTCATATTACATAGTGTGGCTAACCAATCAACTGCCAGCTGAACAGTAGCATTTTGACCAGAGGGATATGGCCAAATGGTCATAATTACTCACTCCATTTCCACACCCAAATCCACACTCAAATCCACACTCAAATCCACATTCGCATCCACAGAGACGGCACTGGCAAATGCATATTGAGGCACTCATGTGCATACGTCGCTTGATTTTTGGCTGCGTATTCAAGGTAATTGTGTATATAAATGTTTATACATATCTATGTGTGTGCCAGAAAGAGAGAGATAGATAGAGAGAGAGAGAGCATGCCAGTGAGAGGCATACTAAACAGGAAATGCAAATTGCATGCCAGTGTAGACGCATACTAGTCTCCAAAAATTTGTGTATGCGTGTGTGTTGTGTGTGTGTGTTGTGTGTTGTGTGTGTGTGTGTGTGTGTGTGTTGTGTGTGTGTGTTGTGTGTGTTGTGTGTGTAGGAGGCAAAGTGCATGTAAGTCGCGGCCTCAATCATGGCTCTCAGCAGTTGGTTAAACTGCACCACACACTTCCCTACCCCCCTCCCTCCCCACACACCTCCTCCACCCGCTGGTTAACCAGACACACTCGTACAATATTATTGCTCGCAATCTAATTAACGAAATTTGGGTAGAAAGGGAAACGCAGCGCTGCATCGGAAGCGAATTTCGACTGGCTTCTGCTCCATTTCCACCTAATGCCTGTTTTCAATATTTGCTGCTCATTTTGTTTGGCAGCTCAAGCTTTAATTACAACCACATACGAGCAGCACACAGTCAGAGCCAATTGTAGCACACACACACACACACACACACACACACACACACACACACATCTACGCTTAATTGAGAACGGAAGTCAGAGGTAATTCAATTCCTTTTGACTGTCCGGATGGAATTGCTAAGGATCTACTTGCCAGCTGGCGGCGTCAGTTGAGTTCAGCTTAACTGATGTAAAGAGCTGCTTTTGACATGGCCTTAATATTAAAGCAGAGTTTACCGCCCGCCCACAAAAAGTGATACAATTTTTCAGTTGGCCAACTTTTGCTGTTCGCGCTGTTTTTACTCCTTTTTTTGCACATTCGCTCTATTCTCTCTATTCACACTTGCCGCAGCGAGGACGCCGATTGGGGGCATCTGCGAGGTCTGCCACATTTTCCTCCTGCTGTCGATTAGTCAATTATAGACAAATGGCTTGGGAGTTGCGCGCGGCGCAATGTAAACAAGCCATCAATAGCATAAGGGAGTATGCACGGCAGCGGAGAAGAGGGGGCAACAGAGAAATGGCAAAACGGCGAGATGGTGGAATCGAGGAATAGAGAAATGGAGCAATGTACCAATGGAGCAATGGAGCAATGGAGCACCAGCGAGCGGTGTGGATGAGATAAAGGAATTATGCATAAGCAGCAGGGCGGACACGTACAAAAGACTAGCGGCCCAGGACGCAGGACGCAGGACGCCGGTAACCCTGAGGCACAATGGAGCGAACAGCACAAAGCGGAAACCACAAAACACAGAAAACTGTTAAAAAAAAACCTACACAAAAAAAAAACCGGTATTACAGAGAAGCAGTACAAAAAAAAAAGCAGTTAACAAAAGACACTACGAAAATACTCTAACTGAATTATTGGACAAGTGCGACTCAATCATAAGTGCCACACACACACACACACAACACCATTTGGGGCACACACACATTTTTGGTCTATTTGTGGAAAGTCAAGGCGAAGGAGGATGAACTCCAAAGCTGATCGACAGAAAAATGCTAAAGCGCTATTTTTTTTTTTTTTTTTTCTTTAAAAGTGTCAATTGAATTTTCATTATACATTAAGCTATTAGTGAAAAACAGTTTACGAATAACTAAAATCTAAAAGCATCTTTTTGGGGTGGACAAGAAAATCAATAGCGAAAAAAAAGGTTGAAGAAAATTAATACTTTTAAAGCATACTTTTGGGGAAAAATTAAAGGCTTCCGACATAATTTTAGAAATTTAATTTATTAAAATCATATATTATTATAAATTTGCGGTTTTCTGCACTACGACCTATTAGATCTATTGAGCCCCTCTTCCCCTTTGTTGGGTTGAAGGCATGCATGCATCCCTAGCATCCCCTGCATATTTTCCTGGACATGCCGACACACATACGATATATATATATAAAATCAATCCTCTCCACTTCTAATTATTGGTATACATTTTTAAACTTTGATTTATTATGCTCTTTATTTTATAATTGTTATTAACTAATGAATTATGTTTGCTCTAATGGCTAGTTTGCATTTTACATTTTAATGGTTTAATGAAGTATAAATATTTATTTAATATTTGATAGGTAAAAAAAAATTAGTTGCATACATAAATTTGAAATGGGAAAGGAAAAAATAGATACCTGCTTTAAAGAATTTTGGAGTGAACAAAAAAGAAATATCAATTAAATTAAGTCAATTGGCAAATGGCTTAAATGAATATTGGCATGATTTTAAGACATCTGAGAGATATCGAGAGATTTGGAGGTGCTTCGCTCATGATCTGCGCTGCATTCTGGGCAGTCAACACAATAGGGCCTGATTTTAAAATTTCAAAAAAATAAGAATGAGCTCGGGGGTTCTATAAGCATGTTGGACTTTAAGAAGCATCATCATCAAGCCAAATATCTTATTCAAGCCGGATAATGTTTTAATGTTAAATCGATGTTAAATCGAAGTTGTGTGAAACACGATGAGACGACATTTAGAATCGAACTGTTTGCTCTGATAAGCATTTCTTTATTTTATTAAAAAATCTTAAACCTAAAATATGAAGCCGCTTGTAAGTCGATTTCATGTTATGTTTATTTATCTTAATGGAGTCGCTTATGGGGCGACTCCATGTGATGTTTATTCTTAAACTAGCTGAGCTTTGCAGGGCGACTCTACGTGTCGATTCTTCTTAGAATAGCTAAACTTCACTCTTCGACAAATGTGATGTTTGTTTATCTTAAAATAGCTGTGCTTTGCAGCGTCCAATGTTCATACTTGAGCAAATTCATGTGATGTTTTCTTAATTAAATGCAGCAACTTGAAAGGGGACTATATATGATATTTTGCCATTAACAATTAACTGAGTTTCGCAGCGTCTCATGTTCATTCTTGGTGGCTGCCACCAAATTATTAATTTCTTATTTTTATATTATTTCCAAATGTTATATTAATTATAATAACTCCACAAATTGAAATTTCAAGCAATATTTTTTTATTTCCTTAACAAAAATTTAAAAATTGTATTGTGTAAGGAGAAATGTAATCGAGTTTCGCATATTGCACATTTGTTCCTCATCATAGATAATACTGTTATTTTTTTTTTAATATAAATGTGTGTGTGTGTACGCGTGTGTGTGTGTGCGTAAGAAAGAGGTATGTACACATAGACATATGTATATGTATGTAACAATGCTGTCATCCAACTTTTTCTGTGGACCAAAACAAATCCCAAGCGGATACCGGGAAAAACAGTTTGGTGTCGGCCATTTGTTCAGTCTGAACGTGGGAACGTGGCAATTGAAAACTATTAGAAAAAAAGTGAGGATTGAGACTGGTATTTGGTGCTTAGCGACAACGCATGGAGAAAAGCAAATGTGTTGCTGCCATTGAACTCTGCGAATTGAACAAGGTAAACTGTAAAATACCCTTAAAGACCGAAGGTATTAAAGCTCGCCTTTCGAATATATATATAGATATAGTATTCCCATTCGATCGGCTCCGAATTAAGACATGTGCTCATTTCAAAGATGTGTATAAATAGATATAGCAACATGGCTATATAATGCTTTAATTCGCAAAAATCTCTCTCAATAAATTATAAAATGTTATATGCAATTATATATATAATTTATTATAATAAACGCATTTATTTACGCGTAAATCTGCGTGATAAGTTATTTTTAACGGCCAGTGTTATTCAGCAATTAGATAGATGAAAACACAGATTGTCCTAAAATCAAACCATGCGAAATGGTTGTCAATTTCAGTTTAAAGCCATTTATCTATACGCATTGGCCATGATTTGAGGCCAAATACAATAACCAGCCCACAGATGTGCTGCTTGTGCCACGACTCTCCCTGCTCATTTTGGGTTGCAACAACCACACAATTTCCGCTAAATGGCAACTAGAAAATACTAGATTCTGCCATTGGCAGGCAGAAACAGGCAAGCATTTTGCTGCTATCCCTTTTGACCATTGTTGTGTTAACGCTAACACAAACACCCGATGCTAGTCAACCTACACACATTTTGCTCCTGGGCCTGCAGCGAGACTGGTTTCAAAACAAACAAAAGCAAAATCTGGTTAATTGGGTAAAATACTGTGCGGAAATTGAAAGCAAAAGCAAAAACAAAAGCAAAAACAAAAAGCAAATACAAAAACACAAACAGCGACATAGTCCCAATAGCTAAAGAGCAGCATCAGCATCAGCATCAGGATCAGGGTTGGCATCAACACCGGTAGCGGGTAGGCGGGAGCCACAACAGCATAGACGCCACCAAAAGTTGAAACCAGTTGCATTCGCATCACCGTTTTGGAGCGGAAGTGCCTGGGATCCCAGTGCAGCGTCCTCATTGCCCCAAAATGCCATAAATATCTAAATTGGCGCATTCGCATTCTCATTCGTATTTGCATTTGGATTTGCATTTGAATTTTGTCCTGTTCTCTTCTGTCCTGTTCTGTGGCTTTTGGCCATGGCTCGAAGCTTGGCCTATAACTGTTCTTTGGCTATTGCTATGGCTATGTGTGTGTGTGCCATTGTTTATCGATTTATGTAAATTTCTGCGAACATTTTATCAATAAACAATAATAAATTAAAATCAACAATCATTGAGCTGGCGAGCTATTCGTTATGACGCAAACCGACAAAATGGAAAACGAAAATTATAAATGACAATTGTCAATGGCCAACATGACCCATGACCAACGCCTGCAGCCAGCAACAACAACAACAACAACATTTGCAAGAACATCGGCAACTGGAAAAATATTTGTGTAGTCAAGTGGTGTGTGTGTGTGTGTGATTGGTGTTGTGTGTGTTCGTTTATGTCACGAGTCAACAGAACAGCAAATATAATAAAATAATATCAAAGACACATAATATATATTTTGTTAGCCTTACATGCATATAAATAAATATATGCAATCCCATACGGTAAGTAATCAGGAATTTAACAAATAATACAAGCAACTATTTTATATTTTATTTATCAAAAAATATTAACGGAACCTAATTGTGATGATCGTGTCACGTGTTGCTTTAATAACATTATTGTCTGCATCTCTATGCAATATATATATATACATTATATATATATATATATATAGAATATGCAGGTACGACATTTGATCTACTTTCAACGCACATAGACAAATTTACACAACGGCAAAACAACAAAAACTGCAGCAGTAACAAAAACAACAATTAAAACTGTATTTTCAATCAAAAATGAAACTGTAAAAACCAACGAAACGAAGTGCATAACAAATGGTGCGTAACTGAAGAGCCAACCGGGCCAATGTATTGACCCAATGGCCAATTCAATTGTCCCTCATAATATAAAAGATAATAAAATATATGTCAAAAGAAATAATGTAATAATAATAACAATAGTTTTGCAATAAATTAGGTGCATTAAAATAAACATTGTCAGCGAATAAATGTGTACGTTGCATTTATATAACACGTTAAAGGTACAAATATAAATATTAAATCTTTACTAAAATATTATTATACACATCCCGTTTTTGCTGAAAAACATTTGTTTGAGCATTTCAGCTCAATTAAATGGTGATTTTAATTATTAAGATATTAAGAACAAATTTTAATATAAGCTGAGAAAACTCATCAGTTCATGCGCGAGTTAGGCATTAGCACTTTAAGCACAAAATAAAAGTTAGAAAAATATTAAAGAAACCAGTTCCACATTTCTAGTGGGCACTTTAACTCCAAAATGGTTGCGAATGGGAAAAGGCAACTCTACCGTTGCTTGGCGCGATTCATTTTCGGTCTCGGTTCTCGGCTTGTTTGGTGAGTTTTGCATACTTTTGTGCGGAGCACATAAAACATTTGCATTTTCCATTTCGCAGCGGGCATTCACGTCAAATGAAAAAAAAAAGCCCACCTCTTTTTGCAGCCACACCCACAGATAGTTTGCCAGTCAATGAATGCATGAGAGCTGCTCCAGCAGATGGGTATGCAAGGTGTTGTTGGGCAAGATGCTTACTGGAGGACACGGTGCACGGACCTCAAGCCCAAGCCAGCAAACCGATGATTTATTGCACTTTTAACATTATTGATATTTTATTTGTGTGTGATGAAGTCATTAAGTGCAATGCACACGGCAATTGCAGCTGAGATTCCAACTACAATTGCATTCGGGTCACCCAACAAGCCAACATCCACTGAGCCTAGGCAAATGATTTATTCTTGAGCCTCAGCTTCAAGTTATGCATGTTTTTTATATATATTTTTATAAGTTATGTTATATATACATATATATAAATATAAATATTCACTCCACTGTAGAAATACTCACAGCAGGAGTAGTTCGGTTAAAGTTGTCGATTAAATTTATATTTTCCAAGAATATTCGCTTTTAATATTTGTAAATTTATATAACGGATTTTTACATCATGTAAAAATGTGAAAATAAATAAATACGTACGTAAAATGCGAACGTTTAATTAAGTGTTTTGCTAGAGATTTTCATTTTTAATATTCCGTTGAAGCAAATTTAAATGAGCGAAATTGGCGAAGTCTGCTTTAAATTTAAGTCTATCATTTCCATATATATATGTATTATCTGTAGCATTTCCAGAATAAGCCATTTGCTGTAATATTGCTTAGTTCTGCGAAGTTTGGAGAGTCTCTATTCTCACCATAGTGGACCGCATGAGTCTGCTATTTTTTATGTACTTTCTTGTCGATTTTGTGTGTCGGATTTGTGTCTAGAAAATCGTGTTTTTTATTTGAAATGTGTCAATCCAACGAATACTTTGTCGCGTCAATCGATTCCGCCTCTAATGCTTGTCTTCACGGGTAACGTTTGTGGCCCCTGTCCAATCCTATTGGGCCAGTTAGCCCAAGAAGCAGATCTCCTGCAAATCATGAAATACTGAATACACCAAATCATATTTATTTATAGATGTCATATTCAAAATCTTATTTGTAAATCTGATTATTAATTATGAAATAAAGAATTAATAAGTATTTTAATTTGAAAAACTTGACGAAAAAAATAATGAGAAATTTTTCTATCAAGTTGGCTATGGAGCATTTCGTAGCTAGGAAAAATCATTTCATTTCATTCGCTCATTTGAACAGCTCGGAACAAAATCAAAAAAAAATAAAATAAATATTCTGTAATAAAAAAAATTTTTAAAATGCGCTTTTCAAACTTTACTCGAAGCTATTTGGCTGCTCAACGGATGCTGTTCCGCTGCAAGGCGGACTACGCAAAGACCAATTGCAATCTGAAGATCAACAAGGAGACCAAGGTGATGGTGCAGGGATTCACTGGTAAACAGGCAACCTTTCACTCGACGGAGGCGAAGGCATATGGCACTAAGATTGTTGGTGGTGTATCGCCCAAAAAGGGCGGCACCAAACATTTGGAAGCGCCCGTGTTCAAGGACGTTAGGGAGGCCGTAAAGGAGCTGAAACCGGATGCGACAGTCATCTTCATACCGCCACCAACTGCTGCACTGGGCATTTGCGAGGCCATTGAAAACGAGATCGGTCTCATTGTGGCAATCACCGAGGGCATACCGCAAGTGGATATGGTGCGGATTATGCAGATGCTCAATTGTCAGGAGAAGTCGCGTCTGCTGGGTCCCAACTGTCCGGGAATCATATCGCCAGATCAGTGCAAGATTGGCATCATGCCTGGCCACATTCACAAGCGCGGCTTGGTTGGCATCGTTTCCCGCTCCGGCACCCTGACCTATGAGGCAGTCCATCAGACAACAAATGTCGGCTTGGGTCAGACTCTATGCGTCGGCATCGGCGGCGATCCTTTCAATGGCACAAATTTCATTGATGCACTGAAAGTATTTCTGACCGACAAGGAAACCAAGGGAATTATCTTAATCGGTGAGATCGGCGGCACCGCCGAAGAGGAAGCCGCCGCATACCTTGCCGAGCACAACTCCGGCTGTGAAGCCAAGCCTGTGGTGGCCTTTATTGCTGGCATTACGGCGCCACCAGGACGTCGCATGGGTCATGCGGGTGCCATTATATCCGGCGGCAAGGGAGGTGCTGGCGACAAGCTGAAAGCGCTCAAAAAAGCGGGTGTCGTGATTGCCCTAAATCCCTGCCACATGGGCTCGTTGCTTCACGAACAGATGGTCTACAAAAAGCTGATCAGCGACAAAAAAGAGTAACCATTAAGCACTCAATCCTGGCAAGCATTGACACTAATTGACATGACTATATCATATATTATATAATACTGATTTCCTCTTCTTCTTCGAGATTGAAATTTGTTATAAATTCAAATTCAAATAATTAAAAACTAATTTAAAGCATAATTAATAATTTAAATGTATTATGTGCAGCAAAAAAAAAGGAGGTACATGGAATTGGACAGGATTTCAGGAATAACTTAAAATTAAATTTTTTACAAAAATTCAACTGCATCGAAAATTTCGCAGATTTGCTGAAAAACATTTTCCACAATTAAATTATGGCAGCCAATAAGTTCGCTGATTAAATCTGCACTCGGATCGAGTTGATGCACAACACTTGTTCAACTTGCTTAATGGACTAAGCCTGTTTAGAGTGCTCCTCAAAATGGGGTGGGTGGTTCCACAGCATCAATAACCTGGCTGGCTGGCTGGCTTGGGTACTAGCAACATGATCTTTATTTGCGTCATTTTCCCAAGTTCAGTCAACTTGCTGCGCCAAAGAGCTAATTTTATTACGTTGTCTGTGTTGTTGTGTGTGTGTATGTGTGTGCGTGTGTGAGTGTGTGTGTGTGCGTGTGTGTGTGTGTGAGTGTGTTTGTTCATGTTGTGGGTCCTGCCATTCTTTTCAATGTGTGTGTGTGTGTTTTTTTTTTTTTTTTTGTTATTGCTGCTGCTGCATCAGGCCAGGTCGTGGCGCTATTTTGCCGTGTTTTGCCTAACTGGCGGCTATAAACTAATTACCACATTTTACCTGTGCTTTGTTGTTTTGTGTTTGTTGTTTGTTGTTGTTATTGTTGCTGGGGTGTTGTCCGCGCGATGCGTTTGCCAACTATTATGTTGATAATTGAAGTTGGTGTGGCGTATGCAAAACACTTGCAGTTGCAGCCGCACATCTGGTTGGCTTTTAGCCACGTTAGCCGTGTGTTAGAAGCTATCTGGGGAACTGCTTGACAAATATTTAAATCATTTGCTGTCAAGCAAAAGAGAGGTGTTTTTTTTTTTGTTACTCTGTGTGTGTGTGTGTGTATATGGCCAAATGGCGCATAATTTAACTAAAAGCAATTCAAAAGCAACTCAGCAGAAGCACAATGTGAAGCCATGTGTAGCCAGGCTTCAACAACTGCTAAATGCCAGCAGCCATGTTCCAGCCACGCCCCCCCCTCCCAACCCAAAAGTGAGACAAGCGAGACTTGCACACTCTCAAGGGCTAAACACACACACACACACACACAAGCACAAGCAGAACCACACTTGAAAATAAATACGGCAAAAAGTTGTTGGCCGCCCGCCCATCTCTGTCAGAAATGCTGTCTTTCTCTGTGCTTTCTCCGTGAAGGACTTTAAGGTATTTGGCTGGTTTCTTTGCCAACTGCTAAGGTGTCAACGCCGCACTTGAGCTACGTGTATTTTTGTCAGTTATTTCTTTGCAAGCTATTTGTCAAATGCCACAGCCCAGCATAGACAGCATAGACTTATGCACACAGAGAGATGGACAGATGGCAGAGTCATGGAATAGTTGGCAAACAGATGGCGCTCTCCTTTTGGCCAAGGAGTGTGCAGCACAGGTTTCATTTTCCTTGTTAAAAATCTATGTAAGTGTGTGTGAGAGTGTGCTTCATTTAAATTACAAAGTGGCAAAGCATTTTCATTTTTTCTTTTTTTTTTTTTAACCTGACACCAAAACGAAAGCCAAGTCTCGAAACTCAATTGAAAACTGCTGGAAGAGAGATGCAGAAAAATACACTTTGCCGCTTCGAATCATTCCGTCAGATAATGCAATTCAGGAGCTCTGAGTGGACACCTGAGTTAAGGTATTTTTGGTGCGGGGGCGATTGCCGGAGTGGGGCGGGTGCGGGTGCGGTCGGGAGCGTGGTAAGCAATGGGACAGCCACTCGACCGAGTTGACAGTGAAAAGCAATTAAAATAAGTCAAGTCTAACAAAAACGAAGACAAAAATTCTAAAAATAAAACAGCCACAAAGAAATAAGCAAAGATTGAACGACAAATTTCTTATAGAAAATGCAATTTGATTTGTGATTTAAATGTGGTGTAATTTGTGCCACAAAGTCAGGTGGCAAGTGCCACTTGCGGTTGCAGTGCTTGCCGTCGTTGCAAATATTTAAAATTTAATGCTCTGAATTGTTAAATAAATGTAGTTTCCAGCTATATAGTAAACATTAAGACTTTATTCCTTATAGGATAGATTTTCCTTAATTATTTTGACTAAGGGTTAAAAATGGTTTTCTGAAATTTGGCAACTCAAACCAATTTTGGATATTTCAACATGAAATTTGAGTTAATCTGCGGCTGATCCTAATAAAATCTTGACAGATGTTCAATATGTCAGGTTACATAAATGAGACCTTGATTACGATGAAATATATTACAGTTTTTTAAACGCTATTTGAAATAATTCTTTTATCGATATTCGCAAAAGGAGAAAAGTTTATATCAATCGATATAACGATATGCATTTGGTTTAAAATGATATACATTTAAAATTTAAAGTTTCTAGTTTTTATATTTTTAGTTCGAAATACTATTTAATCTCATCTTCATTCTATTCTATTTAATCATTTTCGATGGCTTCAAAGTAAATTAAATTAATAAGTAACAGTACTTTCCATAAGGTTACTTTCCTCGAGCCACAAAATTGATAACTTATTCGATTCCAATTTGAAAATAACTAATTTATTTAGGTTTGCAATTGCAATTGTGTGCATATCACAAAATTCAAGAAATGCGCCCGAAAATGTTTTTTAAATCAATTTCTCTAAATGGCACATTCTGCATTGTTTGATAGATCAATAAAAACTAATATGTCAAAACTGTCCACAATGCAATTATTAAATTGAAGCTCTTCCAAACTGCTATTTTCGAGCTGAACAGACATTATTGGGATTATAAGTTTTACTTTTCAAACACTTAATCTCGATTTTCTTACTCTTTCACAAAAACTGATGAGACCGCCACTCATCAAACTAATTGAAAAACTAAGCCCTTGAGCTGAGCCAGCAACACAATCCGAAAAGTGAGACCAGAGCAGCCTCAACACACACACCGAACCCAGGAGAGGAGAGTCCGGTTAGGGTTCTCAGTTGGGGTTTGTCAAATGCAATCAAAGGTTCCACAATGTTGCTTTTAATTGAAGCTATTCCAAATTTTTACCGCATCATCGGCCTGCTCTGATGATTTAACAATTGTAACCGCATTTTTGTTCGAAAAGCCAAATTGTTATATTTTCTTGCAAAGCTGTCGTTGCAAGAAAAGGAATAGGAGATTTGAGGGGTATTATTTAGACACTTGCTGCAATTCGAAATGAAGAATTGCATGCAACAAAATCGTCCTCAACTAGACAAAAAAGTATTTGTCAATAAAGACAGAGTGTGCAACGGGACTTGTTGTTGTTGGCCCCGTTCTCAATTGCCTTAACCCGTACCCAAAACCAAAAACCAAAACCATTACAAAAACCCAATTCCCAAAACACTGAGCCTTCAGCCTTAGGCATAAAAATTGGAACATCCTTCGACAATGCCATTGCAGATACATTTGATTTTCGTTTATTTTGTGTTTCATTTTACTGGAAAAACACCCAACAAGTGAAATGCTGCACGTGCCACCACAGACACAGACTAACCCCATCATGCCACAACCCCCCGACATACACCAAATCGACAATTGTGACAATTGAGATTTTATTGGTCGAAGTTTCAATTGGAAATGATTACCAATGGTTTCAATGATTACTAATGATTTCAAATATGTTACGCAATCAACTTTAACACAATTTACATGTCTGTTTTCATTGTGCATATATTTTAGTTGGTGTTTTCGGGTCATGTTCGAAATGTTTGAAACAATTGAATTTAAACTCGAGGACGTTCTAAAGGAAATGTGCAAATAAAGATTAAATGAGAAATCTGTGGCTCAATTTTGCAAATAAATATCCAATTTAATTGCAATACGCATATCACATAGATATTTACATGGATTTAATAAATGAATCCCAAATTTATTATTAAAATTAATATGTTTGCACATTCATATTTAAAATGCATCGAAAGCTGCCTGAACTCTATCCATTAAGCATCCATGAGCATCTATCTCCACTCTCATCAGTTGGCTCCCCATTTCAGCACAATCTTTTTTTTAGCAGATTGTCAGTTGGAAACTATGCAAATTTCCCAGCACATGGCCAAAAGCTGTCAACTTTTATGCTTAGCGCGCAAATAATTAGAAAAGTTCGTTGACTGTTGACCAAAAACCCTTAAAAAAAAAAATAAAAAAATAATTAAAAATAAACAACAACAGAAATAGTTATGCAGCGTGTATTTAGAGGAATTCAATTAAAAATGCAAAAATAAGTGTAATTTATAAAATAAATGAAATCAAAAAACCTATAAAAATCAAATGTGACAAACTATAGCATTCTTTGTAAATAGATTTAAAACACAAAACTAAAAATTAAAAATTCCCATCTGTTTTAATATTTAAATTAAAGTTATATTTTCGTGAAAAGTTTTAGGAACTTATGCCCTTGACTAAGGATAAGTTGATTCCAGGGTTTATCCAAAATGTACTTTCTAATTTATAATATATATATCTTCGATAAAGCGCATTTGAAATGTGTAGGGTATACCATAAAAATGAAAATCGCGCATTTTAATAGTTTCAAGGGTGGCTGTGCTGGGATTAGGAACGTTTGCGGCTCTAAACTTCATTGTCGCAATTAATAAAGTTTGAGCAAAAACCACTAAAACAAAAAAATAAAAAAACAAACAGCAAACAGCAAAGAGCGACAACAACAACAACAACAACAACAACAACAACAACATCGTGGCCCCAGAATCAGTTTAAAATGTTTACAAAATGTGGAAAATTTGCTGACATTGCGTATACGCCGCATGTGACGGCACAACAGACCCCCCGCCCACCTATCCACCCAACCACAATCCACAAAATATCTATGCATCATTTTTGGCCAGGGTCTGGCTTTAATCTCATTACCAGTGTTTCGCTTTGTTGTTCCACTGCGTCTGAGTGCTGTCAACAAATTTAATATGCCGCTTTCATCAAATTTTGAGTAGCTAGTTATGCCCCAGTGAAAGGAGCTGGCGGCATTGGAGAATTGTGGCATCAGTCTGGCATAATTGCTAAAAACAGTTAGAAAACATGCAAATTAATTTAACTTCTCCAATGTGCCTTAATTTCATTTATTTACAATCTCAAAAATAAAAATTAAATTGCACTTAAAGCGATGTAAAAACTGAGTTACAGCAGATTTTTTTTAATATAAATTTATATAAAAAAATAATATATCATATAATATATATTTATTTATTTTAATATTAATATATTATTTTCATCGTAACAAAATTGCACGAGAAGTATGCAACAGATTTCGACATCTAAGTGCGCATTTTTTATTAAATACTAATTAAATACTAAATTTTGAGCTGCAATTAGAAAAAGAAAATTTCAGGATTTTTATTAATAATTTTGTAATAATAAGGAAATAGCGAATTTCTAATTAGTTAGTCGCGGAATACCAATTTGGCCGCAAACTGTGGCTTAATTGGTGGCAACATTTTGGGTGAGACATTGTTTTTGAAATGATTTACAGTACTTTACAAATTAACCACTTTACGATGTATTTGTTTGTGTCTCTCTGTGTAAGCTTACCGCTGCTTCGGTGTGTGTGTGAGTGTGTGTGTTATTTTGTTGTAGCCCAGTTGGAAAACACGAAAGTGTGAAACAGAGTTGCAAAGTGCATTGGTTACTGCGGCAATAACACTCAGACTTTGTGGCAAACTAAGACTTTGCGGTTTTCAACCTCCACTAAAAGCGCTATTGAAAACGAACGATGATGGGGAGAGGGAAGTGGGAAGTGGGAAGAGGGAGTCGGTTGCGGTTGAAGTGTGCGTATCTTTGCTTTGCCACCATTGAGGTGTTTGGCCAAAAGTTTTGTCGACATCTTAATTTCTCACTTGTAAATTGAGCTGCGCCAGCAACCGCAAATTAGACCCCAAAGTATGCGTACTTTGTGGATGCCAAATATGGCCACATAGACACACAACATACTGACACACACACACACGTGCACACTCACAACTCACACAGACACAGACACCGAATTTGGTGTCTTTCGAACTTCCCTGACAAACACACACACACACACACACACAATCATGCGTAAACCCAAAATGCACACACATGTCGCTCCACAAAGGCACTGACAAAAACGCAAAAGTACACACACACACATGCACACACACACATATAGAGACACACGTGCCTTCAATCTGTAACTAACTTAAACTGTGCAACCTGCTGCAGGACGAGCAACAAGCCAGGACATCTATTTAGATGGATATTATATTTCTGATCACTTACAGCATTAATATTAAATTCTATCTCTCTCCCTCTCTCTCTCTCCCTCTCTCTCTCTCTCTCTTTCTCTCTCTCTCTCTCAATTTATCTTAATATAAATAATAAAATATTTAATTTAAATTATTTTACTGCTGACTTGTCACACATAATTTGTTTTACTGTTTAATAAATAATTGATGATAATTTGATATTTCAATGAATTAGCATTTTTTGTTTATATTCTGTGCAAATTTTCTTTTCTCTGAATATAATAATCTGTTGGCCCTAAATTCTCTAATCAAACAATGCTTATCAAGTTTGGAGCATTTATTTATAGAGAGAAATATCGCAACTTTCAACATTATGATACGCTTTTTGCATATATATTAATTTTGTATCAAAAGTTGAAATATATTGGCAACTCAACTAATTTTACTAATAATACTGTTTCATTCATTTATTTTGTTTTATTCAGTTTCTTTTGTTCTTTTCCACTTTGGACTTGTTTAAACCTTAACTTATTTGGCTTGCCATTTGCCTCATTCACAATGCAGAGCCAATAATTTGGCCAATGACGTGCAATTATTTGCTCAGCCAAGTTTTGAGACAACTCCACCCTTAGTGCAGTTTTTTTGTTTTTTTTTTTTTTTTTTATTTTTTTTGCTTTTACTCAGGCTTTGCCAGTTTTGCTGCACTTTGGTTGGCAACACAGCGCGTTGCACGTACAAAGTTTGTCTACATGGTGAATGGGGAATGCTAAGTTGTAGCTCATGTTGGACTTGGACTTGGAGTTGGAGTTGGAGTTGAAGTTGGAGTTGAATTTGAAGTCGCAGTCGTCGCCAAAGTCGAATGATTCATTGCCGCTGCAATTTAGCTGGCAACTCGCGAAAAGCACCGGAAACACATTCATTTTCCGCATTTTTCACATCAATAATAAAGTGCCTGCACCCGTTGCCCCTTGCCCCTTGCCCACTGCCCACTGCCCACTGCCAATGAACATTGCCAAACACCTCCAACTGTCGACCAGAAGGATGAAAACTGAGAATAGTAAATCGAGAATCGAGAATCGAGAAAAGAGGCAGCACCGAAATGGACTGCAGCCTGCAAGCCTAATTAAGTTTGTAACATTTATGACTTTTTAGCTGTTAGCTGTGCTCCAAACAGTTCACTAACTAACCAACTAACTGAGGAAACACTTCCAACTTGGCCCCTTCAGTCCTCCCCAGCCTCCCCAGACTGCGACTGCTGATTGCTGGGGCATGGTGCTTGGCAAATGAAATTCGATGAATATAATTGGAGTAGCTAAATTCATTTTGAGTATCCAATTGACAGTTTTAAGCAGGCAAAATTTAATATTAAAAAATATCAAAAATAATTGAATGGTTTTTATTGAAATTGGGCCAAATCGAACTGACCACTATGCAATTATTCCATATTCCATACCAATCTATAGCAAAAGAAACTCGATTTTTTAATGAATATAAATTATGGCATTAATTATCACTACTTGAATATATATATATAAAAAAATATTAAATTTCGTTCCAATTGGCAACTGATTAAATCTCCAAAATGTTGTGCTAATCATAAACTTAAGCAAAAAAAAAAAATATATATATATTCTCATCTTCACCGGGCCGATTCCATTTCATTTGATACCCAATCCATTTAAGCCAATGCCAGTAAAATGAGAAGAAAAAAATGCGGAGACAAACTGAACTAAGCTAAGTAAAACTCCATTCATTTCACGCTTCGACTGTGTCCAAAGATGTCGTCGTCATCGTCATCGTCATCGTCCATGACCGCTTCCACTTCCACTTCCACATCCGCGTCCGCGTTCACGCCCAGCTCCAAGTATCGAACTGTGCCGCAGTTGTCTTCCTCTTTGTGGGAATGATGACAGTTGCGCTTTTTCTCGCTGCTCTCGTTTAGATTTATACGCAATTTTTTATGATTTACGAGCTGAAAAGAGATATCAAGAGAGAGAGAGATACAGAGAGAGAGAGAGAGAGAGAGAGAATGGGAGGCAGAGGCAGACAGAAAGCAGCACAACATATTTTGAGGTAATCTTGAGGCAGCATTTAACTTGGCTGCCAAATCAATTTGCTTGCAAGAGTGATGAACTGGTCGGCCAGGCAGCCAGGCAGCCAGCCAGGCAGCCAACCAGGCAGCCAGTCCAGAAGCCGCATTCCAGAGACCAAAGTGCGCCTTACTTGGCTTAACGTTTTTTTTTTTTAATTTCCAAGCTGCTCGCAGTTGCTGCAAGCTGCAAGCTGACTTTCTGCCCCTATCTCAAGCACCGTCAGCCAATACACTCAGAAAAAGTGTGCCTTACAAATTTGCATAGTTAAACTAAAAAAAAATCAAAGTCAATTAAGCCTTTTCAAATACATATATATATATATATATATATGCATGTAAGCTGTTTTTTTTTTTAAATTCGTAAATCATTTCTTTGCGTTTAGTTATTTTAATAGCTGAAAATTTATATATATTTAATTTAACACAAATCTGCGTTTGTTGAAAAAGACCGAAATTATTGTTTTTGAAATTCAGTATATAAAAATAAACAATTTACATTCTATCAAGGCGACTTTTTGCTGAGTGTAGTAATCCGTTCTCATTGTTTTGCCAGCGAGTCGCTGATAAGAGACCAGCCCAGTCGGCAAGCCCAACGGACAACGAACGAGGGACGGACGGACAGACGGACGGACAACTGACCCGGCTGCTAACTGGCCGATAAGCAATGACAGCTGCTGGCTGCTGCTGGTTGCTGGCTTCTATTCATATTTCAGACTTGTGTTTCTGCAGCTTTTAACTTAACACTTTGGGATTTTCATCTTTCAGCTGGCGGGCATTAAAGGACACATTGCGCATACGCAGCGTTGACTTTATTAAACAAAATTATAAAATACACAAAAACTAAAGCATAAAAAATACAAAAAAAAAATTAGTTTGAAAAACACCGCAAATAATTCACGTGAAATACGCTCACTAATAATATATTGTGAGCAGAGATTACGAGTTGAGTAACGATAACTAATTGGCCAGATATAAGGCAACGCCTGCAGTCAGGGCTGAAATAGTCAATTTGCTGGCAGCGCGAGAGCCACCGTTACTGTCCCGGGTGACGCGATCGATAAACTCCTGGCAGTTGGACTCCTTGCGCACATAGCGGAACATTGATTCCACAATGTTGCTGGGCGTGATGTTGCTGCACGTCTCCAGATGGTTCACGACACACCTCTCGAAGTTGTGCAGCTCGGTGCACTGGCGTGGCCCGAGTACCAGAGTTGGCAGCTGCAATTGCGATATGTTCAGCTGGCTGGGCAGATAATGACCAAAGTTGCTCTGCAGGCAGTTGCCCACATTATACTTGTGCTGCGCAAAACACTCGGGTCCCTCCTCGGCAATGAAGAGCGCGATCTGATCGCCATTCTTGTAGCACACAAAATCCAGCAGCTTGCCAACGATCCGCAGTATCATCGCATTGTGAATGCGCTCCTCGAGTGTCATGCACGGCAACAGAACTGCATTGAAGTCCGAGATGCATTCGCGGGCCTGCGGCATGCGCAGGCAGTACTTTGCAAAGACAACATCCAGATCGCCGAGCGGTCGGGCCTTCTCCACCTCGAGCGAGACTTCGCTGACATTGACCAGCCCACTGAAGCATTGCACCAGCCGGCCAGCTGCCTGCTGTATATCACCAGACAGTTTCTTTGCATTCACCTCGCTGGCGGGCAGCAGTTGGTTCGCCTTCTGGCACTTCTGCTCCAACAGTCGTTGCAGTTCTTCGATTGTAACATTCGGTTGAAACGATGCATATCCAGCAGGCAGATACTGGGAGCCCAGCTCATTCAGATCCGGCAGTTGTGCCGCACCGAAGCCGATGCACAAGCAGCAGCTAAGAATAACTAGGAGAAGTTGATGTGTTCCGTTTAGTGTTCGCTCCATGACTGACCATTATCTGTTCCGATTCTGGGCTGAGCTGAGCTCTGTTGGTGCTGAGGAATGCGCTTATCTTATCAGTGGCTGTCGCCCCGGAAACCCTCTAATGTTATTGCTTCTATTGAGATTAACGCATAGCTACACTTACAAAAAAAACTTCGTCCTAATTCGTGAAAATCTCCACAATTAGAAAACTATTTCCAAACAATTGAAAATCTTTTATGTTAGATCTTAGGTGAATGGGAATTTAACTAGCGGATCAGAGCTCATCGTAAAATCGTAATTTTTTAAATTAAATCTTTCTTAGCTAATTTTATTTTTTTTAAATGCTAATTATTGTTAGCTGAATTACCAAAAACCTAAAGTTAGATATAATAAGGATTTTCTTTCATAATTACAAGCTGAGTTACCGTTGACGAGTTTCCAAAAGACAAGTCTATTTTTTTTTTCGAGTGTACGTGCTGCAGTCATTGTACGAGATAATCGCTCGGTGCCAGCACCGAAAATAAAAACCTAGTTACATTTTAATTTATATACATCAAGCTATGGTTTGTGTTTGTTTGATTGTGTTTATAACAAATAATTAATCAAGTCGAGCTGCAAAGAAAATAAAACATATTTTGAGACGACGAACAACAAACGCAGCTGAGATATGAGATTCAAACAAGCTGCTGGATTAGGGGAGAGAACTGATGAGGGGTTGCTCGCATTAATCTTAGGGCCGGAAAAAGTTGAAGGTTTTTTAGAATTTTGGATTATCAATGCCACGGTTTTGTGCCTCAAAAAGTAAACATTCTTTTAATCCATTTCAAATAAAATTGCAAAATAAAATTTAGTCAAGGCTAATAAATATAATATATAAACTACTTTATAAATTATAACTTTTTGTTATTTTAAATCGTTTAAATGTGATTAACGTTATTTTAAATGCCTTTGCAATGAATTAAATATTCTTATTTTTAATAACAGCTACTTGCTTAAAGAATATCTCATAACTAAAATATTAAAGTAGACTTTAAATTATATTTGTAGAACTTTTACCTAGCAACTTGTAATAAAACACTTATCAAAAAAAAAAAAATATATATATATATAATATATATACTTATCAAATTGAATATGCATGTTATACATAAACTTAAATACCACAATTACCTGCTTACTCCACAAATGTGTTCCAGGTTCAGTTTTAATTGATATTTTGTGAAACAGGTTGTTGCAATCGTAGACTAAAATTTTGATCCCGTCTCGATGAAATCCAATGATTAGATTGAATCACATAGATCGATCTTGAATTACAATTATTTCAGCGAAAAAAGGCTATAATATTATTTGCTTAACTAGCAGCAGTCATTAAAAAGCAATAAAAACATTTCTCTTTTTTTTCAAAATTTATTTGTTGCACTTTTCACTGTGCATCCCCTTCCCGAAAAGGAGGTGCAATTTCAGCAGCAACAGCTGTTGGCAAAACTCAAATAGAAAAACGAAAACACAACAAACAAAGCAAAAACAACTAACGAAAACAACAACAACAACAATAGCAACAAAATAACACCAAAAGAAAAACATAACAATAACAAAAACAACAACAACAAAAAAAAGCTAACAATTTATCTTCGTTTGTAACGGAAGTTGCAGCGCAATAAACAACACGGCAACGGGAGGCGTAGACCAATGGGCGTGGCTTGAGAATGGGCCAGCAGGGTGCAAGGGGTGCATTACACAAAGAATTTTTGGTAGCAATAATACAGAAATTACAGCTAACTGCACCTCGAGACGGGCAAAGAGGTTGGGGGGGGGGAGAAGCTTGGTAAAGGGGAATTTGAGCGAGAACGGAAAAGGGAAGGGAAATGGAAATGGAAAATGGAAAAAGGGGAAGTGAAACTGAAACTGAAATGAAGCGCATGAAAAGATTCTAAAAAATGATGGCAATTAATTGTTGCTGCTGTTTCTGCTACTGATGTTGCCATGGGGCGTGGCACAGCACAAAAGGATTGCCTCCAAATGGGGCATGGAATGGCGCGTGAGGGGTGTTTATGCAAGTGAAATGGGTTTGCCGGTTTAGCTTTAGCTAGTTGCCCCAGCAATTAGTGCGCTTACATTTCACAGAAAGCGCGTCAAATTTGCGTTTATCTAATTTGCGGCACCAGCCGATAGATGGCGCACTCGCCCCTTGTAGACAGCTGCTTCATTTGGGCTTCATTCCCGATTCGCTCGCCTAATCTATTGGGCGGCAGCATAAATGAACTGTACCTCGATGAGAGGCAACATTTAACCCCAACTATAGATATATATATATATATATATATGTATGTATATATATGCTCAGATGTACATTATTACATAGCCGCGTGGCTTTGCTTTTGCGTAATGTCATCATTTTCATGCTCAACTTGCGGCATAATTGGCATAAAGTAAGTTTGCACATTCCCTTGCCATGCCCATTTCGGAAGTGCGGCCAACTAATTGCAGTTGCCAATAAATTGCAACTGTTTACCAAACGTTGGCATAGACGTCGACGTCGACGTTGGCGTCGGCGTCGGCGTTGAGCATTGGCAATTGCTTTTTCAACGTTTCCGTTTCCGTTTTTGCAGTGCGTGTGATGCCATTTAGATGATTATGCCGACGATGATGATCCATTGGCAAATTAGGTTGCTTAATTGTTGCTTGTGTGTGCGTGTGTGTGCGTGTGTGTGTGTGTGTGTGTGCGTGTCACGGGTAGATTTGCAGTTGAATTTGTATATGTTTATGTATGCATCTGTGTGCTGTTTAATGCATGCATTTCATTTTCATAATCTACAACGAGTGATTAATTGAAACGCACGCAGGAATCATATTATAATGTATACACACACACACACACACACACACATATATATATACGGCAAAGGTTGATTAATTCTTAGGGTGACCAGCTGTGTGCCATTCATTTACCCGTTTATTTTGAATAGATTCCTAAGCATGACAGTTTTCGATGGAGCTGTTCGGAGGCAATTGTTACAGCTGAAATCCATTAAGGAGTGCATTGCAATTAAATTGAATGCAAACCGCAAACACAAATACAAACACAAACTTCAAATGGCAAATGGCAAATAGCAAATGGCAAATGGATTGAAAATTTACTTGTTGGTGCTCCGCAATCAATGGTCAATGGTGGGTTCAGTGGCCAATATGGCTCAGACTGGGTCACTAACTGCGTTCAGCCTCGAGCAATTGCAACACAAAATAAACGCACTCTTCATAGATGTACAATACCTAAAAACAAATGAACAGCACAAAAAAAAAAAATACGACATAGGAAAATAATCAAGAAGTATCCAAAAGTATTCCACTGAATACTATTTAAAAAATATTTAAATGCTAGCACTAAAAAAGAGATTATGGTAATATAGCTTTCCCATTGCAATGGGTTTTACATATCTAAAAACGTAATGTTTAATCCAAGTTTTGCAATAAAGAATAATACTTCGATTAAACAATTAAATTAAAGAACTCTTTTTATAATTTAAGTTTATTTACCCTGGCTGCAGGTCAAGCTCTTTTCTTTCCTTTGTAAGCTCAAATATATTTTTACTTTACTTTAATATAAGTTTTTTTTAAATATTATATTTGCAATTTTAAGCACATAAATTATGAATAACCCACAGCAATTTGTGCCTGTATAATAAATTATTATTTATAGCAATAAAGTATCGATAGTTGCAATATCTTAAATATATCGAATATTATCTCTCTTTTTTTTAGCTTATATACCGCTTAGCATACAGCTCATAACAACAGGGTATATTACAGGAAAAAAGTAAATCCATAACACGCGTTTGAGCTGACTGAGACGAGTCTCATTGAAATGAAGTGGAGGAGTCAAATGGAGCTGTGGTACAGCGCTGTAGCTGAATGCATGTGGCACGAATGGAGATCAAAATCACAATCAATAAACTGACGAAGTTTGTATCAAAGGGTGAGTGCCACAACTATGGAAAACAATTGGAATTGCACTGACAGCCAGACCCAGACAGAAACTTCAAACAGTTGGAGAAAGAAATAATAAAAGTGCTGCATTCAACTCTTTATACAAATAACCAACGCCCCCCCCTCTGCCAGTCGCTCCCCACGCGTCTCTTGTTGCTCCATGGTGCATGTTGCATGGTGCACATGCAGTTTCCGACAATGGCAACAACGGGAATGTCGCATGTGTCAAATACCATACAGCTTGATATCTGTCAAATTGCATTGATTTTTAGCTGATGTTGCTTCGCAGTGCTCAGTGCTCAGTGCCCAAAAACAAATAACAACAACAACAACAGAAGCAACACTAAAAACGAATGAGAGGAATCAAAGCGACTGTCAATGGGCATCATTATCAATTTGATGTCACTGTCACCATCCATGGTCGCCAGCGGCTGGCTGATAATCCTTATGGCCAGCACATGGCTTCCTTTTGTGCTTCCACAATGTGTTTCACAATTTGGCGATTTAGCTGTTCAGGGTTCAGGTAGACAGGTTTCAACATGACACATACATTGCCCCCCCCCTCCCAAATCAATGATTATGTTGTTGCCGTTGCAGATGTGTCTCGCAATGTGATGTGCCACAATCATATTGCAACTGTCCGTTAGTTATACTAACTTCCTTTTCCTCAGCACAGCATGTCCAACTGGGGGCAACAGATAAATATAAATATTTTTAAATTAAAAAATATATTAGTTTTTGTTATCTCAGAGATCCTCTTATTCATTTGGCCAGATTGACTCGGACTCGGACTCGGACTCGGACTCGGACTGATATGGTCAATATGTTTCTACAGCCTTCTGCCTTACTTTTCCACAAAATTATTATGAACAATTAAGCCCAATATTAATGCGTTCAGATTCTTATTTACACCTTCATATTTAATAAGTGTGCAGAATAAGTAATAGTAAGACTATTATATTATATAACTATATATATATATAACTATAACTATTACTATTATATAAATTTATCAACTTTTTTAGTTATCGGAGTAGACTTTAAATTCTTCCTGGTTGTATAGTTAGTCAGTTTAGTAGTTTAGCTTTAAGAAATAGCTATTTACTTATCTCCCTTTACAAATGTTTTAAACACAATTGCCATAAGCCAAGTTAAGTAATCAAATTGCAAACTTTCGAATATTAACAAGACTATTGTATTTGTATAAACAGACATCGTTTAGGAACAACTTTCAGCTGAACAATGCGAACAAAATTCGCTGGCTTTTGTGTGTCTGCATAAGATGAGTTTGTGTATTTGTGTTTGTGTGTGTATATGTGTATATGTGTGTTTTGGCCATAAATCAACTTTCGACTGTTCGCATTGTATTAAAAACTTAACATTAAACACATTTTGTACCCATTTCAATGCCAAACGTTTGACTGCCCGCCGCCCAGATAAAGTCATATTATATGTGCATTTTATGGCCGTAGCCCCAAAAAATCAGTCAATTGTGAATTGAAATGTTCAACGGTTTCGGTAACCCGTCTTCAGCAACAACAGCAACAACAACAACCACAAATGGGACAGGTCGGTGTTTTTTTTTTTAATGCCAGATAGCTATCCCAAGGAGCTCAAGAACTGACTGTCGATGATTTTGATACGAAACGTTTGATGAGTATGTATATATATATATATAAATAAGTGTGAGTGTGTGTGTTTGATACAACATCGTCGAGAGAGGCCGACCCTTGCCACAACTTGAAATTCTGTTCTGTATTCACTGTTCGCAAAAAAAAACTTTATTCAACACTTTTCTGCGCAGCATAAATATTCGATTTGTTTAGTAAATCCAAAAATTGATTTGGCCCTGTCACATTCAGCATAAACAGCAACAGCAGAAGTGATTAATTATTCATTTCAACATGTCTTCCACGTATACTCAACGTCAATTATTGTATATCCTTTAATATTTGGGATTCGTCGTCAGGGAAAGATTAACTGAATCCATCTAGTCAACTGTGAAGTTATAAAGGGCGATCGATTCCTAACTGTATGTATTTATCTGACTAGAATAGAACCTGGCTTCATATAGCATATTAATATATATGATATGATGTGATATGATATATATATAAATATAAAAATATTTAAATATGAGAATATCATTTTTATTATTTATTTGGGGTTTTGTGCACTGCGACCTTGTTGGTCTATTGTGCCCCCTTCCGAGCTCCTCCATCAACCCCAGTTTCTGAATGAATGTCAGGATCTATGATGGGTCGAGCATCCCTAGGATGCTGCATCTTCTCCTGGCAAGGGCGATGCATCCCGTTAGGATGTGAGTTGAAGACTCCTCCTCGATCTCACAAAACCTGCATTGACTGCTGCTACAGATACACATTTTGGACAGGTGGAGAATATCATTTTACTTAATTGTAAATAATAACTTTACTTTATTGTTATTATTATTATTATTATTATTATTATTATTATTATTATTATTATTATTATTATTATTATTATTATTATTATTATTAAATTAGAAAAATAAATATATGATTTATATATTTAAAAAAAACCTATTCGCATAAATAACACATTTTTTAAGGTATCAAACTAAGTCAGTTTAATGTAGATATTCCTACGGAAATAATAACCATTTAATTGTCTTAGCAAAGCTTTGCAGCTTTATTGCGCTTGTTTAATATTTTTATATGGCTAAAGGATTTTAGCCGTCACCGCAACAGTTTTACATATGGCGGAAACAGAAACCGAAACAGCAGGAGTTCTGTCAACCAACAACGGTTTATCAAACTGAACTCGATCCGGTTTTTTTGCTATTGGCAAAGTTTCCATTTTTTTTTTGCTTTTTCCTTTCCATTTTTTTTTTGTTTTTTTGTTGTTTTTCATTTTGATTGCGTTCGAATTTCCGCTGCTGCATGTCCGATTGTGTGTTGTCGGCGGTGGCTATGAGCAATGCATGCAACTCGCTGGGGCTATCCATGCAACGACTCTTGTCTCTGGATTCAATGAATTTGAGGAATACACAAATCTGAAGAGCCGTCGCCAGCATTTTTCGTCTTTGACACAGTCACAGTCACAGGCAAAAGAGGCAAACAAGCAAATAGTGGCCATCTCCAACATGTTACATGCCTCATGTATGTGTGGCAACACGCAGCTCGTGGAGAGATGTTTGCATTTTAGATTCAAGCGCTCCAGTTTCATTTTTATTCTAACGATATTCCTTGCAACACATATGAATGTATACGAATATCTGTGTACAGAAATTGGCCCAAAGAAGCGAAACACACAGAAGACAAAAAAATAGGCAAAGAAAAATAAGAGGCAGACACAGACAGAGAAAGAGAGAGAGAGAAAGAGAGAGAGGGAGAGGTAGATAAAGTCCTGGTTGACTGCCTGTCGTCGACATGTTTACTCCTGTAAAGTGAGCACCCCTCTCAATGGGGGATGTGTGTGTGTGTGTGTGATGCCTGACGTGAGTTTATTAACGTTTGGTTTGGGCCCTCGCCAACAATTTCGACTCAATGACAGCAAACATTTACATTTTGCATGCTGTCACCGCTCGATTCATTCCATAACCCTACCCCCAATACCGCCCCCCCCCCCTCCCGAAGTGGGATTTCGGTTTTTATTTGAACGTTACGCGACTTTGATTTTGTGGATTAAGATTTCCTTTGTTGCGTCCTCTACACCTTCTTCTTGTTGTTGCAAGCCTGTCAACTGATAAGATTTCTGCCATTTGAGTTTGCTACTAAGCCAAGCCAAAAAAAAAAAACGTCTAGCCAATATTTATTCAGGGCCCAGTCAAACTGCCTACCTTAAAAGCTAAGAACAGCATCAAACTCAATCGAAATTTAAAGATTATCATATTACGGTAGATGCAGGTTTTGCCAAATCTCGAGCAGAGTATTTAAACACTGTTTATAATTGTTGACCAAACTTAACTCACAATTCTAGTAAAATTAATTGGCAGTTAATTAAAATTTAATATAAATCTTTCGTTTTGCGACTCCAAAGGCAATCATCAAACTGTATGCAGCAGGCACAGTCGAGACACAAACCACTGATCACAGCACAGCTAAGCGGCATCTAAAACTGTAAGCATTTGCCATCAAATTAGCATGCACTTTGAATCACGTGGGATTGGTTTTTTGTTTATAACTTAAACAATATATTTAAAATTATAATTAATTCTAATTTACGCGGCGTATGTGGGGGAAAGCCATAAAACCCCCCATAAATTTAAACGTGTTTAGATTATTGTATCAGTCAATCTGCCATATCATCAATATATAAAACAACAAAAATTCTGGTATGCGCAATTTCCTGCTTTATTAAACTCACATTCACACAAATAAATAAATATAACCTTGTTGTGACGAGTCACAATGGAGTTGAAAACATGTGCTAATAACAGATAAAAAAAAAAACAAAGCTGAATCACAACAAAAAAGTATTGTTAACCAAGTTATTTTTTAAAACTTGCCACGTTAGTGGCACTGTGATTTGGGAATGCAAGTGCCACGCGCGTCGCGGGCGTAATTCTCGTTGCAGTAGCAGCCATCGGGACACCGAAAGTGAGCTATCATACACGGCTGCCCCAATGTGGCACACTCCGTCTGGCAGCTGGGGCCGCACGGCAAATAGGTCTCGTTGATGCCACAGTCGCGAGGCGCTGTAAAAATTTATTTGCAACCGAAATTCAAATTGTTGCAAGAAAAGTGTCCAAATTGAGACTCACTGTTTAGCTGCTGAGCCGAGGCAAGAGCCAAATGCAGCAACAGGCAGCCGATCAGCAGAAATTTCCCAGCAGACATCTTTCACGCTCGTTTTTATAGACAGTTGTAGAACTTGTTGATAACTAAATTCATTAGCGTGACTCAAGCGGCTTTTTATACACTCAAACAAGAGTCAGATGTGCAGTAGCCCTAAATTATGCCAAACTCATCCAAGTATCTCAGTTATCAGCAGAATTTGAACCAAGCCTAGCAAACTCTGGTTGCTTTTGTGTAAGTCGATTTGCCAGAGACTTGATAATTTTGTCACAAGCAAGCTCAAAGCTATAGAACTGAGTGTGGATCGTTATCGATAACATTGGATGCAATTGTTCAGCTGGGCCACAGATCGTGCTGCCAGATCGCTGAAAAACATTGAGCGCTTATTGAGCGACCCAAACAGGTAAACGGGTCGCAATACTCGTTATGGCTGTGTACCTGTTTTTGTATTTTGCTTTCTTGCTGCGCTCCACGTTTGAGTTTGAGCCGCGCTCTCATTTTTGTTTGCGAGTCGCCCGCCGTCTTTTGCTCCGTGCTTGGCTTAGTTAAGTTTTGCATGCGGCGCGTTCAACATCGGGTAAAGAGAAGAGAGAGTAAAATTAACGCGATTCGATTAATTTTGTTTGTTATTTAATTGTTATTTTATTTTAATAACAACAACATCGGCGAACAAAGTGTTCTCTTATTTTTTTTTTATGTGTTGTGCTTTTTTTTTGTGCTAATGCGTGAGTAGTTTTTGTGAAGTGCCAAACTGTGTTAAAAATATAAAAAAACGAAAAACGGTCAACTGGTAACGGCCTTTGAACTCATACAGTTTTTGGTCCACTCGCCCACTCGCTGCATCTCGCTTTTCCTCAATTCTGCTCATTCACACGCGGCTTCTCTCTCTCCCTCTCTCCCTCTATCTTTCTTTCTCCCTTTCTATCTCTCTGTCCCTCTCCTTCTTTCGCTGTGCTAAGCAGGCCATGCATTTTTCTGTTTTCGCAACAAGACGTCAATGGCCAAAGGCGCTGCCAACATCGCCGTCGTCGTCATCGTCGTCGTCGTCGTCATTTTTCGAAACGTTCTCGCTTTGTTGCATTCCAAAGTAAATGCTACTAATAACAAAAAGGCAACAGCAACAACAACAATATAGTGGTTGTAGTCGTAGTAAAGAGAAAAAAGAAGGCAATCCAAAGCGGCGGCCGCTTCCAATAAAATGAGCAGAAAAAAAAAACAAAGAAAAAAAGTTGCCTGACTTGTTTTAGCCACGTTTGAGAGTGTGTGTGCAAAAGAGGCAGGGAGAGAGGAAGACAGTGAGAGAGCTTGTTGTATGTTTGCATGTGTGTGTGTATGTTTATGTGTGTGTGTGCATTGCTTTAAGGTGGCTTGGCTTTGGGCATGCCCAAGTGCCATTCTGCCCAATTCAAAGGCACATATTCATCTAAAGTAACTGCAATTAGACAATATATGATTTAAATGCATGCAACTAGCGACAAACAACAAGCAACATGCAAGAACAACAACAACAACAACACTTGAACGAATTGCAAGTAATTAAAACTCCAAAATGTGTGAAGCCAAACAAATATTTGAAACTAGTCAAATTAATGCGGTCATTAAGAACGTCGTAATGTGTATGTGTGTGTGTGTGTGTGTGTGTGTGTAGACAACAAGTTCGTTGCCTAAGTCATTTGTATGATAATAAGCCAAGCAACAAACAGCAGCAACAGAAGCAACTATTGCAGTTAATCAAGCATAATGCCCACACAATTTCTATGTGTGTGTGTGTGTGTGTGTGAGTTAGATTGGATGTTGTGAATTATGTGTTGAACAGCCGCACAGTTTTCTATGCACATTGAGAAATTTCTTAATCGTCGAAATCTCTGCTCAAACTTATTTTTCATAATAAACATCATCAACTAAAAAAACTCTCAATCCCAAAAAAATTGTAAAATTTAGTAACGAAAAGAAAAATGTTAAGCTGATTTTAGCCCATAAACCCGAATCAATTAAATACGTATTTAAATACATGTATACATATTTGCATATTTATGTTGGTAAACGGGCAACTCAAAAGGCGCACAACACAAACCCAGAAACAAATTTACGACGACTCCAAATCGGATGCTGTCGCCACATTCCGTGGTAAGTGGCGGCTTTAAGTTGTCAGTGAACATTTTCGACGAGTCGAGGGAAATTAAAAATTTAAATACATGTGATGCATAAATCAAATCAAAACAGTTATTCAGCATCTATACACACACACACACATATCATAATTATTATACGAATTTTATTTCAAAATACAAATTATTCGAATTTAGTATTTTTGGGATGCTGCAAGCAAGTGCAAGTTAAGTTACAGCAGGGTGTGGAGGGGGGATTAGCAAACTTATTGCGATGGGTCATTGCCATTGACATGGGAAAGACGGGAACGGTGAACATTAACGTTAACGTTGATAACGGGTCTGGGGTAGGCCACTTTCTAGCGCTCCTTTTGGTCTTTTGAATTGGTCGCTGTACTCGTACAATGTTTGCTGTTTGCTGATCGCGCTTTAGTCTAATGATGTCAATTACATCGTGCCACTCGCATTGTGGGCAACAACAAATGCATGCCAGCTTATAAGGCAGCAACAATGTGGCTAACAGCAGCAGCAATAGCAGCAACAACTAGCAGCAAGTGTCTTGGTCTTGGCTACAACTTCGTCTTTGGCTTCATTAAAATTGCTTTTCATTTTGGTCCATGTTGTACATATACATACATACATACATACGTAAATACATTTTGAGTACGTTTCGTGCACGGTTTGCTAGCTTTTCTTGTCAGCAGCAGCAACAAAACGACCAAATAATTTTAATGAGTTTTAATGAAATTGTTTTGCTGTTTCTTTCAGCAAGTTTTAAGTAGAGGCCACAGCAGCCAAACCATTGCAAATCGCAGCAATAACCGCAAGCATGATTTTAATATATATATATATATATAAATGTTTATATATTTATATGCATGTATATTGTGGTTCACTCTAATTTTATGCCACACTCACAAACGACTTAAGCAACGAACTTGAACGAATCCAAATAGAACGAACTCGGTTCAAAACGTTCTCCAAGTGAGCCACAGTTTTTTTTTGCCTTGGGCAGCACACTCACACACACACGCACACACACTCTTGGCTTGATGATCTACAAATTGATTGTTTTGTTAGAGTTGCTCGATTCAAGTGCCTATAAAATAAAGTGCTTGCAAAATATCACCAAAATTCTCAAGTATTTTGCAACATTTTGTTCAGCATTAAAACCTTCGTTAATCGTCACTTCTTTCTCGTGCCACAAAAGTGGGCTGCATGCTAATAAACTTTAAATTTATGGCTTAATTTTTAGTCTGTGCTTAACATCACTTTTTACCTCGCCAAAAATTCCTCTGCAAAAAAAACGAAAAAAAAAGAAAATAAATAAATATGAGCAGCGTAACAAAATCGCTGCTCGTCACGCCCACGTTTGCTGAGTGGACGAGAAAGGGTTGGACACAAGTGAGAGGGTGTGGGATATGAGTTCGGTGGGTTTCTGGAAAGGGAGAGGGGTGGGGTGGGGGTAGGTGGGGTGATCACCCTTTTTTCATATTGGCTGCTTACGCCCAATTTGTCACACATTTCAACAGGTTGCAAGCAGGCATCATCAAAAAGCGAACAGACGATGACGATCAACGAGCTTGCTCAACTGGTGGGCCGAAACTTTGACTGTGACTTGGCCCAGGTCTTGGTGGGTACTGAAACTGTTGGCTGATGACTCGTCTTGGAACTCTTCGCCTTCGAGTCGGGGTAGGCATTGTGTTTCGGAATTTTTGGGCATGCCTGGCGGGCGTTATGAAGCGTGAGGAATTTCTTTGTGTCGTTTTTATTATTATTTATTTTTGTTGTTGCCTTCTTCTTACTCTTAGTCGTTGCACACCTCTGTTGTTGTTGTTGTTGTTGTTGTTGATGTTGTCGATGCTGCTCTTGTCGTTTCTAAGTGAACAATTATGCAAAAGTGTTTTATTTTAATAGCGGAAATCATTTATAAATGTTGTAATAAAGATCCAGCTCTTTCGTTCGTCCACTGTTGTTCAGAGCTGGGTTCTGGGCTCGTTGAACAACCGCCAACGAAGTTGTTGTGCCAATGTTGCCACACTTTGCACTTCAGGACGGTCAAAAACCAATTAAATTTAAAATAAAAGAGAACAAAAAAGATAAGTTCGTAAAACATATTTGTATTAAAATCAAAAATGAATTTCCATCATTTGTGTCAGTTCAAGTCTTCAGTCAGTTCTCTTCAGAATTCTTTTGGGATAAAACCACAAAGCAGACAATATTTTATTGTGTTGTCTGCTTAGTGATGAAACCTAAAAATTATTGGCAAATTATAATAAATACACAAATAAATGTTTGGTATCAAGCTCTTTTGTACTTCGACAATATTTGCTTGGATCTCAGACATTCTATGTTGGACCTTTAGGGGCATCATTTCCCATAAGACTTAATTTTTGCTCAATCAACAAACAACAACAACGAAAGACTTGTGAAAAAAAACTGGCCTATGCAAATTAGCGAAAATATACATTTCTCAACTGTGGTCAACGTTCCGCTTTTTGCGCTCGCACTTAATGGACTCTTTTAAGTATCACAGCTGGCATGAAACGATGGGGCAAAATACAAAACTGAAACCATTAACGAGGCACAATTAGCTCATTTGTAATAAAACTGGGCTTTGCAATCGTTAAAAATAAAAGATATAAATTTTAAAAAATACCCGACTTAAACGGCAACAACAATTACAAGATGCAAATCAAATCGATAAGGGAGAGGGAGGAAGAGTGAGGAAAATATTTGACGGCTGATTGCATTACTGCAGAAAGTCTGCAAATTAATAAAAAAACATATGTATTTATATTATTTTTATGAATACTATTAAAAATATAATATCGATAGTATGAGCTATAATGTGCACCTGAATCTCATTAAGAAAGCGCAACCAGTTTGTGTCCCAAGTCTTTCGTTCT
Organism: Drosophila dives; assembly: GCA_035042365.1. Lineage (NCBI taxonomy): Eukaryota > Metazoa > Arthropoda > Insecta > Diptera > Drosophilidae > Drosophila > Drosophila dives. The sequence continues at coordinate 11,913,995 of JAWNLJ010000443.1, read as the reverse complement.
GCGGGCACGCCTGTGCCCTTCTGATTTCCAGCGGTAGACAAGCAAAATTTAAACACTCCTTGAGAAAGGCCAAGAGATTTGATTGATTTAGTCATTTGGCTCACAAAGCGACCGTTTGGCTTTTAATTAATTTTGTTAATGTGTACTTTCACTGAGAACGTCGTCGACAGCTACCGCCAAACTCAATTAAATGATAACAAATTAAATATACAGTGTGTGTTTGCACATGAAGAAGCTGCTCAGCGGCTGGGTCCGGGATTGAGTCCGAAACGGGGACTGGAGCTGAGGATGGGGCTGGCCGATGGTCACGATATTGAGGCGCCGCTGGCCAGTAAGCGGCAGAATTCGCACACATTTGTGGCCAGGCCACTGTGTCGCTGCCGTTGCCGTTGCTGTGGACGCGGACGCGGACGCAGACACGTCTGCCGGACCAAAAAACAATTTATGACTACATTCAATTGTCAAGTTTATGTGACTGTGGCAACAGCAACGGCAGCGACCTCGGTTGAATTTGCATAAGAGTTGCCGCCAAGTTGACGTTGGTTGGTCAACCAAAAGCAGGCGAACCTCTCCAGAATTCTCCCGTTGAGGCATTTGAAATTTTTGTCTCATTGTCCAATGCCAATGTGAGACTTATATGCATATATTAATGAAGTTTTTGTCCCTCAACTCTCTCTTTCTCTCTCTCTTGCTCTCTCTCTTTCTCACTCTAATCTGGAGATTTGTTCTTATTTGTTTACTTACAGACCGGCATGCTGAAAGCGCTTTGATGGTTTTTGCATACAAATGACGAATTATGAGAATCTTATAAATTTGCCATTAAATTTTAATGCAAATAATCATGCAAATAATAATGAGAACAATGGCAAAATTGCTATTGGCGACCATATATTGAGTAAGATGTCGCAGCGGGATTTCTCCGAGGTAAGTCTGGGAATCGAAGTGGGACTGAGAATTTAAATGAAACGTAAATGGAAGTAAAAGTGGGAAATGTAAAAATTATTGATTTTAAAGCGGTTTTTTTTTTTAGATTTGATTTTAATTTGATCAATAGCCGAATATTTGAATACTGGGTCTGTAGCGATAAATTCGCATTTCGAATATTTAATATTATCTCCATGCAGGCATCACCGGCAGCCTGTTGGTCATGTGTATACGTATCTTATCGTTTTCAACTTATGCATTATGACAATTATATATCTTCACAAAAACAAAAAAAAAAAAAACTTGAATCATGCAGTGCGCTTAAAAATAAGAACAAAACACAAAAATACGAAAAGGGTAGAGAAAAAAACAATCAAGGAAGCCAGCGCTAATAATCAAAAAGATGGCAAAATGATTTCAATGTTGATTAACTGAGCGGCGATACTACAAAAGGGTTAAACAACAACACAAACAACAAAAATAAAAATAAAGAAAACAACAACAACAACAACGACTATGAAACACACGCCAAATTAAACAAAGCGCAGAGATAAAAACGCCAAACACACACAAAACCATTTCCAGCTCTGACTACACCCTAGGCCCTTTCATCATATTCCGCGCTGTCATGTCATGGGCAACAACGACGACAGCAACAACAACAACAACAACAACAACAACAACGACGACGACGACGACGACAAGGCTGATGCTGAAGCTAAGGCTAAGGCTGAGACTGAGACTGAGGCTAAGGCTTAAACTGAGGACGACAACGTCAACGATGTTGGATAAGTTTCTGGCGCATGTTTAGAAGCTCCCTGCAGCTGTCTCACTAACTGACTCTCCGTCTGTCTCTCCGTCTGTCTCTCCGTCTGTCTCTCTGTCTATCTCACTGGACTGACTGATCCGTCTGGTGTTTTGTGTTTTGTGTTTTGCGTTTCGCGATTTCTCGATTTTTGGTCTTGGCAACTAGATGACGGTAAATTGGTTCACTGCATTTTGGGCAGCTCGGTTAAGCTTTCAGCCGGGTACAAGAAAAGGGTTTGGGGGCAACTTTTTGCACATTTCTCTCTTTTTGTTGTTGTTTGTGTTGTTGTTGTTGTTAAGAGGGGTTAATGGGGAATGGGCAAGCAACAGCTAATTATTTTATTACGCGTTAAATTGCAACAAAATTCTTGACTTAAGCGCAAAACATGCCAATGTGCGCCACAAGCAATCGTGAAATTGTTGGCATTCCGATGCGGAGACCTTATCGATGGGCCGTCGGGACGAATGCGGTGCCTCTGGCCTCACATATGGCTGTGGCTGTCGCACTGGTTGTGGCTCAGGCCACTAAGCAGTTAAGCCCTCCCCCCCTCTCCACTGCCACACATAAGCTTCAACATGTTGCAACAACTTGCAGCCAACTGCTGTTGCTGTTGCTATAGCTGTTGCCTGGTTGCATCTTTGAGTGCCACTTTTTTTTTTTTTTTTTCTCTCTTTGTGCTGTTGTCCGCCATCCGCCCAGGCGCAAGCAGCCAGTTTTCAAATCGCTGGTTTTTTACTTGAACATTCCTGGCCGCCCCGATTGCGCTTCCTCTCCCCTAGCTCTCTCACTCAATTTCTCTCTCTCTCTCTCCTCTTTCTCTCTCTCTTTTGCGCTGTCTCTGATTGCAGGCTCTGCCTGAAAACAGTTCTTGGCCTCCTTTAACTATTTTTAAAATAGGCCTTTCCTGAGATGCCGTTGTTGTTGTTGTTGTTAGAGCGAGATAGCAGATAGCAGCGTATCAATTTACATGAATTCTGTAGGCGGGCCTTTTGGGCGCCAAACCCCAAATTGATACACTGCATGACGCATGCAACTCATTTGCGAAAGGGTCGCAGCTAACTCCAACTCTTCCTCAATGCACCTCCCGCTCCCTTATACACAATCTGAGTCAGTAGCTATATCAATTTATATAGTAGATACAATTTCATGTGAATGTAAATATTTTTGCCAGCTCAACGACAACAACTGATTTCAATTTCAGTACCAGTTTTGGCTTATGCAGATAGTCGAATTAAAGTTGTCTTGTTTAAATATCCAACCTGATGTTAAACTTACAACCGAATATTTGATTTTATCTTTGAGTTATACTCTTTTCCCATGATGATGGCAAGGAGAAAACAAAATTCAGCTCCGATGTTTGTCAAAAACTTTAAGGTAAATTCAGAGTAAAGTAAGATTATCCGCAGCTTAGCCCTTGTCTCGGATAAATGCCTAGTTCCACATTTCTCTCTCTCTCTCTCTCTCTCTCTCTCTCTCTCTCTCTTTGTCTGCGCCAGTCTCTATTTTGAGAACGATAAAATCTGCTAATATGAAACGGGACTCACCCTTCTCACACGGCTTGCCCTTGGAGAGCAGGAGAATCGGTTCGTTTGTGTCGATGTTAGCCTGGCCATGTTCTCTGCGTGTTTATTTGACTTTGACCATGTGCTAGCTGACTGCCTGACTATCTGTCTGTCTGTCTGTCTGTCTGTCCTGTCTGCCTGTCTTGGGCCAATCTGCATGCTGAGATCTGCGCTAGCAACGCCAACGCTGTGCAAAAATTTCATTTCCTAAGTTATGCGAGTGGTTTTTAAAGTTGTTCGACGTTTCTGCAGTTTCGTGTTTTTGTTGTTGTTTTTACTCCTGATTGTTTTTGTTAAATTCCATTTCGTCCTCGTCCTCGTCCTCGTCCTCGCCTTCATCTTCGTCATCATCGTATTGTATTGTAACGCCCACTTCATTTGGCTTATCGGGCGTGTGGACTCCTGGGCAGACGGGGGCACGGGTGCGCTTTAATGGTTGCATAAAACATAAATTTCGTTCTGCATCTGTCAGATACACTTTGCGGCTGCCACTTGTACGAGTCTCTATGTGCATATGTTGTATCCACGAGCTGATTTATTCGCAAAAATTCTAAATAAAAAATAAAAATAAAAATAAAAAAAATAATAGCGAGCAACAACAACAACAACAACAACAGGAACATCGAAGCCAGAAGGCTAATCTAAGCACGTTATCCATTACCCACGCCCCAAACTGCACCACCCGCATCTCCTACTGCGTCCCCGCCAAAACCCTAGAGGACGACCCAACCAAAACCACTTGGAGGAGAACGGCACTTGGCACTTGGCATTTGGCACTTGCTGTGCACATTTTCTAGGAAACTACTCATCGTGATGGTCTTGGTCTTGGTCTTTGGGCTTTGGATTCAGTTTTTGGTTTTGGTTTCGGTTTTGGGTTATGTGCCTTTTCAGTGTCTTGAAGCTGGGCTAATGCATTTGCATACTCATTCCATTTAATTGCTTCAAAAATATGTAAAAATTCTTCGCTCTTGTCATGGCCAAGACTTCTGCTTCGACTTTGAGTTAGTCTCTTCGCATCTTGGCCATCGCCATCGTCCTCCTTCTCAAGCGCATCCTCTTTCTCTTTCTCGTCTCGGCTCGTCTCGCCTCGACTTGTCTTGTTCATAGCGTAGCCAAAAAAATGAAAAAAATTAAAGAAAAGGCTCAGACTTCAACACCTCTCTTGGCCAGTGGCAGCAGCGGCTGTTAACTTGGCTTTTTGCTGTTTGTTGCTCGTCGTGGCTTAGTTCTTGGGCCACGAATTCGTGGAATTGCTTCCGCATTTGATGAGCAGAGCTGCTGCTGGAACTGCAATTGGAGACTGGCCCGCTCAGCCAGTTGCTGCTTAGCCAGTTGCCAGTTGAATGTTGGCCGGGAAACGTGACTCAGTGGCTCAGTGGTCGCATACCTGTAGCCTCGACTTGCAACTGCAACTGCAACTGCGACTGCGGCGGCAATTTAACATAATTACAGCGCAACATTGGGCTCTGCACAGTGGGACAAATGTGCACAGTCTCTATCTAAAACTTAATTTTATCAAATTCAGTTCTTGCAGAGCTTTGAGCTTTAAGAAGCTGAAATATTTATGATTAATTGGAAGCATTTAATTTTTAACACTTTTTTAATTAAGACGATTTTCCTCTTAATCACATTTTACTTTCAATTTTGTTTGTTTGTCGATTGCATTTCGCATTTCGTGAATCACATAAATTGGCCAATTTAAATTAATTTGTGAAAGCAACCGCAATGAAATTATTATTTTTTTTTCGTTCTTAAGTTGAATCCAACAAAGAAGATTTATCTTTGGAATGCATCTTGGTTTAATTGCGGATTAAGCTAAGCATTTTGAAATTATTTTGAGCAAGCTTTGAATACTCTTTTATTTTTTTTTTTATAATATTTTTCTTTTGAGCAAACTTTGAATATTCTTTTATTTTATTTTTTTAATCAAAATGCAATTATTATAATAAAATAATTTGCTTATCTTTCAACCAATTGTTAAAACTAAAGTTTGTTTTTCGCATTGACTAAACAAGAAATAAAAAAAAAAATTATATAGCCACAAAACGTGGATTCCTTTTTATTATTATTGATATAAATAAATTATACACACATTTTTTCAATTATTATTATTATTGATATAAATAAATTATACACATATTTTTTTAGTTATATATTTTATTTAGTTTTATCGTTAGTGGTAAAAATAATATATATTTATTTGGCTTTTATTTTGGTTGCAGAACGAACCGGAATGCACGCCGGAGCTGCCCGCCGCGAATCGCGCTCTGTTCTTGGAGAAGGTGCGACAGTCAAATGGTGCGTGCCAGAGCGGTGACTTTGCCACAGCTGTGCTGCTCTACACGGACGCACTGCAGCTGGACCCCGGCAATCATATACTGTATAGCAATCGATCGGCGGCACGGCTCAAGCAGGGCCAGTTTGCGGCGGCGCTGCAGGATGCAACCCAGGCACGCGAACTGTGTCCGCAGTGGCCCAAGGCGTATTTTCGACAGGGTGTCGCCCTACAGTGCCTGGGCCGATATGGCGAGGCGTTGGCCTCATTTGCCGCCGGTCTCGCCCAGGAGCCGAGTCATAAACAGCTCCTCGCCGGCCTCGTTGAGGCGTCTCTCAAGAGTCCGCTGCGTGCCGCATTGGAGCCGACGCTGCAACAATTGCGGGCAATGCAGCTGCACGAATCGCCATTTGTGGTCAGCTCGGTAGTTGGCCAAGAGCTGCTCCAGGCGACACAATACCAGGCAGCTGTCGCCGTCCTCGAGGCCGCACTCCGCATTGGCAGCTGTTCCTTGAAGCTGCGGGGTTCGGTGTTCAGTGCGTTGAGCTCGGCGCATTGGGCGCTCAACCAGCTGGACCAGGCCATTGGTTATATGCAACAGGATCTGGCAGTGGCCAAGTCACTGGGCGACACGGCTGGCGAGTGCCGGGCGCATGGCAATCTTGGCTCCGCCTACTTCAGTCAGGGTGCCTACAAGGAGGCATTGACGGCGCATCGCTACCAACTGGTGCTCGCCATGAAGTGCAAGGATACCCAGGCGGCTGCCTCCGCCCTGACATCGCTGGGACACGTGTACACGGCCAGCGGAGATTATCCGAATGCTCTCGCCTCGCACAAGCAGTGCGTGCAGCTCTTCAAGCAGCTCGGCGATCGTCTCCAGGAGGCACGCGAGATTGGCAACGTGGGCGCCGTCTACTTGGCACTGGGCGAATGCGAGGCAGCGCTCGATTGCCACACGCAGCATCTGCGACTCGCACGCAAGCTGCACGATCAGGTGGAGGAGGCGCGAGCCTATTCGAATCTCGGCTCGGCGCATCATCAGCGCAGGCAGTTCGGACAGGCGGCGGCCTGCCACGAGCAGGTCCTGCGAATTGCCCAGACGCTGGGCGATCGGAGCATTGAGGCGCGTGCCTATGCCGGATTGGGGCATGCGGCACGGTGTGCAGGCGATGCGGCTGCCTCGAAACGGTGGCATGAACGCCAACTGGCGATGGCTTTGGCCGCCCGCGATAAACTGGGCGAGGGCAGAGCCTGTTCCAATTTGGGCATTGTCTATCAGCTGCTGGGCGCACACGATGCAGCGCTCAAGCTGCACCAGGCGCATTTGGGCATTGCCCGCGCTCTGGGCGATCGGGCGGGCATGGGGCGTGCCTATGGCAATATGGGTAATGCCCATGCCGCTGCCGGCGCCTATGAAGCAGCTGTCAAATATCACAAACAGGAGCTGGCCATCAGTCAGGCGGTGAATGATCGCAGCGCGGAGGCAGCCACACACGGCAATCTGGCTGTGGCATATCAGGCGCTGGGCGCCCACGATGCGGCACTGGCGCACTATCGAGCCCATCTGGCCACCGCCAGATCGCTGAAGGATGCGGCGGGCGAGGCGTGCGCTTTGCTCAATCTGGGCAACTGTTTGAGTGCCCGCCAGCTGTATGGGGAGGCAGTGCCTCACTACGAGAGCTATCTAATGCTTGCCCAGGAGCTGGGCGATGTTGCTGCCGAGGGCAAAGCGTGTCATCTGCTTGGCTATGCACACTATTGCCTCGGCAATTATCGGGCGGCGGTGCGTTACTATGATCAGGATCTGGCATTGGCCAAGGATGCGCAGCATCGACCGCATATGGGACGAGCCTATTGCAATCTGGGCTTGGCCCACCTGGCGCTGGGACACTCGGCAGCGGCGCTCGAATGCCAGCAGCTATTCCTAGCGGTTGCCCATGCGACCGGACAGTTGCCGGCCAAATTTCGGGCACTGGGCAACATTGGTGACATTCTCATCCGCACCGGGGCGCACGAGGAGGCCATTAAGCTGTATCAGCGTCAACTGGGACTGGCCCGCGCTGCCGGTGAACGTGCCATGGAGGCGGCTGCGTGCGGTGCTCTGGGATTGGCGCATCGCTTGCTCCGCCGTTGGGACAAGGCGCTGGGGCATCACACACAGGAGCTGACGTTGCGCCAGGAGCTTGGCGATCTGTCTGGCGAGTGTCGCGCACATGGGCATCTGGGTGCCGTTCACATGGCGCTGTGCAGCTGGACGCATGCGGTCAAGTGCTATCAGGAGCAACTGGAGCGAGCCCAGGAGCAGCGGGATGAGGCTGTCGAGGCGCAGGCGCATGGTAATCTGGGCATTGCCCGACTCAATATGGCACACTACGAGGCGGCCATTGGGTGCCTGGAGGCGCAGCTGGGCACACTCGAGCGTGTGTCCCTGCCATCGACTCCAGCGGATCGGGCACGTGCTCTGGGTCATCTGGGTGATTGCTATGCGGCCTTGGGTGACTTTGAGGAGGCGCTCAAGTGTCATGAGCGGCAACTACAGCTGGCGTTGGGCCTAGCCAGCCATCGGGATCAGGAGCGTGCCTATCGCGGATTGGGCCAAGCGCGTCGTGCTCTCGGCCAGCTCGCAACGGCTCTGGTCTGCCTGGAGAAGCGTCTGGTCGTCGCTCACGAGTTGCACAGCGCCGAGGTGAAGGCACTGGCCTACGGTGATTTGGGACATGTCCATGCGGCGTTGGGTAATCATGCCCAGGCACTTAATTGCCTCGAACATCAGCGGGAGCTGGCACGTGGCCTTCAGGATCGGGCCCTCGAATCGGATGCGATGTGTGCGCTCGGCCAGGTGCAGCAGCGGATGGGCCACTTTGCGGACGCACTGCAGCTGCACGAACAAGATCTACAGCTGTGCACAGAGTTGGCGGCGCCTGCTTTACAGGCCCGAGCCGTTGGCAATCTGGGAGCCGTGCATGAGGCACTGCACCAGCAGCAGGAGGCTCTCAAATGCTACGAACGCCAGCTCGCACTCAGCACAGATCGGCTCGGCAAGGCGCTCGCCTGTGGGGCACTAGGCCGTGTCCATCATCAGCTCGAGCAGCACGCCCAGGCCGTCGAGTATCTGCGACAGGGTCTGACCAGTGCTCAATCCATTGGCAAGTCAGAGGAGGAGGCAAAGATAAGACATCAATTGGGTAAGTGCACAGCAAACCCAATTCACTCTTTAAAAATCACATTTTATTATCCCAAGTTTAATTTAGCAACATGGAAAAATATAACTGATTTCTGGGGGTAAAATTCTGCTTTGATTGATAGATTGGGATTCACAAGGGATTCACTAGATATAAGATATAAAATTATAGTTTAAAAAATGGGTTCTTGTAAAAATAGTGGACTCTAAATTTATTACTCGTATATAGTAAAATCTACTTTAATCATTACAAACTATTTTCGAGGGATCATTAGTAGTAGAAATAGTAGTTTTAAAAATGGGTTCTTAATAGTAAAAATAGTGGACTCTGAATTTATTATATAATAAAATCTACTCTAATCATTACAAAAGATTTCCGAGGGATCATAAGTAGTACAAAGGGATAGATAATTTGCCTGAACAATGCAGGGGAGCAACTGGGTTAGCCAGACTACTAGTCAGGTTGGGGGAGGGATCAGTAAGGAGAAGGCAATCGTTTTTCAAAAAGTTATATAAAAAAATAATTTACTATGTGGAAAATTAAAAAAGAAAATAATATTAATAATTGAAATTTGTTTTTTTTTTTTGGGCAGGTCTTGCTCTGCGCTCCTCTGGCGACGCTGAGGGCGCTCGCATTCAATTGGAAACAGCTGCCCAGCTGCTGGAGTCGGTGCGTCAGGAACAGCGCAGTCCAGAGGCACGGCTGGCTCTCTATGAGTTGCAGACGAGCTGTTATCATATGCTTCAACAGCTGCTCGTCGCCCTGCAACGGAATGAGGATGCTCTCGTCGCCGCCGAACGTTGCAAGGCGCGCTGTGGCGCGGATGCATTCAGCAACGATGCGAAGGGGGCAGCAAGTGCAACAACAATAGGCGCCACAATAACAGCAACAACCACAGCTGCTGCAGCAACAGCGAGGAGCGCTACTTTGACAGACATTGAGGCCATACAGGAGGCAGTGAATCGGGGCAGGATGCCAGTGCTCTACTACAGCCTGGCCGGGGAGCAACTGTACGCTTGGCTGCTGCAGCCGCAGGCTGGCATTGTGCGCTTCCATGCGGCACGCATCGATCCACAAACGCTTCAGATGCCACTCTCGCTCAGCGAGTGCCACGAGGAGGATGAGCAGGAGGAGGAGGAGGAACAGAAACAGCAGGCGAACAGCGAACAAAATGCAGAGCAACTGCAGCAGCAGCAGCAGCCACATCAGCCTAAACGACCAGCAGCTGGACAACTGCTGCTGGAGCGCTATGTGAATATGGTGCGCGACAATCTGGGTGTCAACTCACACAATCTACTCCATGAGGGTGATGGCAGTGGGTGGCGTGCCAGTAGTGAGCAATTACTGGAGGATCTGCCTGGCGCTGGCGCCGGCGGCGGTGCATTTTTGCGCATGGTCAGCCGGAATCAGTTGCTCAACTCGTCGAACTACTCGCTTAGCTCGCTGTTCTCGCTGGGCTCTGTTGCCTCACTGCAAGGATCTACCCGATCCGTTGGCAGCCGCAGTTCTCGCCGGGCACCGGCACCGCCCGCATGGCGCGGACCCGCCTGCCTCCACACGCTCTACAATCTGCTGTTGGCGCCGTTCGATGATTTGCTGCCGAGCGTCGCCAGCGTCTCCCGACAGGGCCGGCGAGAGCTGATCCTGGTGCTCGACAGTGCCCTTTATCTAGTGCCGTTTGCCATATTGCGTGCAGCTGGCGACGATGGCGAATATCTGTCGGAGCGCTGTGCCCTGTTGACGGCACCATCATTGCAGGCGTTGCGCGGACGCTGCCGAAGTCGGCGGGATCGTGGACGACCGCCAACGGCCTTGGTTGTGGGTGGACCACGTGTGCCCGCTGCTCTAGCAGAGCGCTGGGGCTGGGCAGGCGCCGAGTCGCCGGCAGCGTTGCAGGAGGCCGCCATGGTGGCGGATATGTTGCAAGCGAATGCTTTGGCCGGCTGCAATGCCACCAAGGAGTCTGTGCTGGCCGAGCTGCCGGGCGCCGAATGCGTTCACTTTGCCGCCAATCTCAGCTGGAAACTGGGCGCTGTGGTGCTCAGCCCCGGCGATGTCGTCACCGCCGAGCAGCAGCAACAAAAGGAGCCACACGAGCCGCAATTGGCCGACTTTACGCTCGCAGCAGCGGAGCTGCGTCAGTTGCGTCTGAGCGCCCGCCTGGTCGTCCTCAGCTCCTATCAATCTGTGGAACCGATAACAGGCTCCGGAGTTGCCCAACTGGCCGGCGGCTGGCTATTAGCCGGCGCCGGCGCTGTCCTCATCTCACTTTGGCCCGTGCCCGAAACCGCCGCCAAAATTCTGTTGCGCGCCTTCTACTCGGCCCTGCTACAAGGTGCACGAGCAGCACGGTAAGTGGATCAACGGGATTAGCTGGAAGTGAACTTATTATGTATACAATATATAGTAATGACTCCTTTGAACAAATTGATTATGGCCATGATATGATCAGAAATTACTTGAAAATAATTTAGATTCATATTTTGCCCGACGCATAAAACGAAATATTAAAAAAAATTTGGAGGAACACCAGAAATGGAATGACCCACGATTATTATTTAAGCCCGACCATCGTAAAGACACATAAATAATCAAAATTGACTTTTCCCTTAAATCAAAAATTGTCGAATCCTTCTCTAATCTTGGTCTTTCTTTCCCTCGCTTTCTCATTGGTGCAGCGCCTTGGCGGAGGCCATGCAAACCGTGCAACATACGAAGCACTTTGCACATCCGGCCAATTGGGCCGGATTCCTGTTGGTGGGTGCCAATGTACGCCTCTCCAACAAGGTGGCACTGCTGGGCCATGCGCTGTGCGAGCTGCTGCGTACGCCGGAGCGTTGCCGGGATGCGCTGCGCGTGTGCCTGCACCTGGTGGAGAAGAGCCTGCAGCGGATACACCGCGGGCAGAAGAACGCCATGTACACAACGCAGCAGAGCATTGAGAACAAGGCCGGACCAGTGGCTGGTTGGAAGGATCTGCTGATGGCTGTCGGCTTTCGGTTTGAGCCCGCTGCCAATGGCATACCGTCGAGTGTGTTCTTTCCCCAAACGGATCCCGAGGAGCGACTGTCCCAGTGCTCGGCCAGCCTGCAAGCACTCCTTGCCTTGACGCCCGCCACCCTTCAGGCGCTGGCCAAGCTGGTGAACAGCGCCGATCATGCAGATGATATAATTGCCGTGGTGCGTAACATATTGGCGCAGTTCCCAGCCAAACCGGAAGCCGAGGCATGCATCGAGATGCCGTTGAGTGTGCGCTTGTGGCGCGTTCCTGGCTGCCACGAGCTGCTCGCCTCCGTTGGCTTCGATCTGACCGAGGTGGGTGCGGATCAGGTCGTGCTACGCACCGGCAAGCAGGCCAATCGTCGTCACTGCCAGTTTGTCCTGCAGGCTCTACTCGCTCTCTTCGGTAAGCTCGCCAAATTTTTAATTTAATTATTTATATTATTTAGACAACGGTCCAAAAATCTTAAGGGAATTTAAATAATTTATTTTAAAAAAAGCAAAATATTACATTAAAATCCATTAAAAAATTTATTATTTTTAATTTCCAATTAATTATTTTCAACTTCTACCAAATTGCCTTTTTTGCAAAATCTTTTAACAAAATAAAAAAAAAATCAAAATCTGTTTCAAAAGCATTTTAAATTACAATTAATTTTTTTTTCGTTATTATGACTCAAATTAAAATTAAAATTGTATTGATGAAACGGCTTAAAAGTTGTTTTTATTATTTTATAGCTACAATAAAAAACAAAATTGGCTAAAGTTTAAATTACAAATAAAACCATTTTAGTTACAAATATTTCAAATGGAGTTTGAATTGAAAAATTTCACTTGCAATGTTTTTCAACAATGCAGTTTGTAATATTTTTTCTTATTTTAATTAATTAATTAATTAATTAAATCACAATCAAATTTTCCATTTCAAACTGAAAAAAAAAAAATATATTGCTGAACTGAATTAATTTTTTGCAGATACACACGAGGCACCCAAGAGTTTAAGCCTGGACTCGGCGGCACACAGCAGCAGCAGCTGCGAGTCCCTCACCGATCCCGACCTGGATGCGACAACCGCACAGCCAGCTGGGAATAGCAACAGCAGCAGCTGCGGCGCAGCAGTTGCCACTGTTGGGGGCAATTCCACACAGTCGCCGCTGCCGTTGCATCCCCGCAGCGCTTTCATCTCGTATGTTCGTCGACGCGGCGAACCCGATGGAGGTGGCGGCCTGGACTCCAGTCTGGCCAACACCACCGATAGCGAGCACTCGCTATCCGATGGCTATGCAACGCAGGCGGGCAGCAGCCAGCCCGCTCCACGTCTTGGTTATGCCAGCCTGCGTGGACCCGTGCGCGTCTCGCGACCCGGTGGCGGCGGGGAGAGTGATGCGGCATTTACGCCCAGTCCACCGGTGACAGATCCCAGCTTGTCGTTGGCACTGGCCCATCAGACGCGCATACGTTGCCTCTACGCACAGCCAAATGGGGCAGCGTCTTCGTCTACACCAGCGACACAGCCGGCACAGGTGAACACCAGCCGCCGACCGGATAGCTCCAGTTCGGCCAGCAGCACCACAACCGACTGGGAGGGATCCGGGCATGCGACGGTGCTGCGACGTGGCGCTGCAGCCGGCGCTCAACAGCAGCAACATCTACAGCAGAAACTGCAACAGCAGTTGCAACATCAGCAACATCTACAGCAACAGCAACAGCAGCAGCAACAACAGCAGCAGCCGCCGCTGCCGCCACCTCGTCCCGGCGTCTATAACAATTTGGGACGCAGCAAGCCGAAGATTAAGCTTGGCAGTGCACAGAGCTCGCTGGCGGCGCGTGTGAACAAGGAGCATGCCCTGTTTATGGATCGATTGAGTGTCCGCACTGAGCTGAATGCGCCAGCAGTTAGCGGTGCACCGTCTGGGGGAACGCCTGGAGCCAATTTGGTGGGCAGCAACGGGGCGGGGCGTGGCAAGGCAGCGCTCGCACTGACCGACGAGGAGGTGGCCTACAATCCGGCCGGCCTCTATTTCTCGCCGGCGGACAATGAGGGGCTGCTTGGCTGTGATTCCAAGCAGGAGCCGGAGGCGCCCGTGAAGCCGAGTGCCAAGTGCATCCAGGATAGCATAATGCGGCACATGAACCGCGAGCTGACGCCAAGCATATCGGAGCTGTATCATGAGCGCAGCTTGGGTCTGGGCTTGGCGCCACCGCTCTCCAAGCTGCTGCTTAGCCCCAACTACGAAGAGCAGGAGGTGGCCGCCACTCTCAACGAAAGCAGCGCCCAATCGGCCAGCAATTCGGCCGCAATTAAGACGCTTGTGGATGCCGTCAACGAGCTGGAACTAAGCGGCAGTTCCTCCGGTGCCACAATACCAACTGTTGTCGGTGGTGAGCAGTCGGAGTCGAGTGTCGTCTCCGGCGCCGTTGACGGCGTGCTGCCGAGCTGCTCGATTTGCGGCGAACCAGGAGACGTCGTCTGCCGCTGCAAGGCGGCCACCATGCAAAAGAAGGCGTCATTGAAGCCATGGCTGAGCAATGTGCCAGCCAGCAGCCTGGTGCAGGCCAGCGAGCTGACCACCGCCGACATACTGGAGCGAAGATTGGAGACGGCTGTGCCCGGTAGTGCACCCTTTGCCGCCGAGCTCTGTCGTCGCGACGAGGGTGACGGTCGCTCTGTGGCGGATTCGCAATGTAGCAGCAACTATAAGCGGGTGCTTGCCACAGCTGGTGCGGTTAGTCTGGTCGTAGGCATCGCGGCCGGCGAGGCAGATGCGCAGGGAGTTGCCACATCGGCCGCCACCTGCTCGTCTGCTCGCCTCGTCTAATGATATTATGGGATTAACAATAGAAATTGATATTAATTATTTGTAGATTTTACGTTTTAGGCTTTTTATCGAAGACACCCTGTACTGATCATCCTAGCATTAGATATATTTGCATTTTATTTATTTATTTATACAATTATTACTTCTAAATTGGACTTTCAATTAAGCACACACACATACACATACATATACATATACATACACATATACATACCTAAACTTGCCTTTGTCTATTTATAATGTTTAAATGAAGCCACTGATTAAATTTTATGCATTTATGTAAAACCTTTTTGTTTTAATCATTATTTGAGAGTTTAGCACCAATAAAAAGTGCTATACAAATTTAAAAAATTAAATATATATATATATATAATATATATATATTTATTTATATATATATATATATATATATATATGGGTAAGTAGTATATCCGACAAAGATCAACGAACATTCAACTAATTCACGATTGTCATAAATATCAATATAAAAAAAGCAAACGAATTATTTTCTGTTCATTTTGCACTCTGTAAAACAAATAGTATTCATCACGAATACATCTGATATATTTCTGGAAAAAAACGACTCAAATGTGGAACAACATAATGAAAAAATCCAAATATAATCTAACATTCCTCTATCTGCGAACAGTCAGCGACCCGATCTGTCAGATCTGATCATATAATGAATTATTGCAAACATGTGCAAAAATCTATCAAAAATATTTAAATACAATCATACGCAAATAAGAAAATTTTGAAGCAAAAAAAATTGCTGGCAGACGAGTTTGATTTATTAATATTAATTTACTTACTCTGTAAATCAAGCTTACAGAGTGAAGCCACCCTATGAAATATCATTGCCATTAGCAGATCTGGCGTCAAAATCAAAGTTGGAAATTGTTTAATTTTTCTGTTTGCTTAGAAGTCAATTGAATTCGATCTTAAAACAATAATATATATCGCTAACTAATGTGTTGTTTTATTTTTTTTAAGGTAAACAAACAAAAAGTCATTATAATTAGGTCGTACTGTGTTTTTCTAGAAAAATTCGATGATACGCTGACGAAAAAATGTGATAGGCTGAATAAAAAACTTAACCAAAAATATAATGACCACGACAACTTAAAATAAAAATAATTTTTTGTTTTAAAAAAAAACTCTCCGACGGGATTCCAATTGAAGAAATAAGAATCTTTAACTGACAATCGAAAAAAAATCTGTTAAATTCAAACTATTATTTTTCTATAATTTTATTGTATTAAAATTAGAAATGCACAAGTCAGCCTCTTAGCCAGATAGTATTTACGATTTATATATTAAACACTTACCCGTAATTTTATTTATTTTTTCAAGTGTAGACTTTCAATTTAAAGCTGGATTAAAACTGCATGAACACCATGATTGTGGTTTAATTGCTGATAGTTTGTTTTGCGCTTCAGGCACAGGCCAGGACTGTGATCCCTCATTTATATTAGTAAATTAAATAAATAAAAATAATGACCATTTAATTAGCATGCCTTGATCATTAAAATGATTGATATGTCTGTGGCATCAAAGGGCAAAAAAGAAAGCTTTCAAAAGGAATGAAGCTGATTTAAATTTTACCTAATGTGACAATAAATTGAGTATGAAAATGATTATGCAAATTTTATTAACAGTCAAATATATTCCGATTCTCATATGCAGTCACTTTTTTTATAGTTGTGCTCGTTGTCATTTTCATAGATTTTTGTTTCAGCATCATATATAGAAATATTATGCAACATTTTTATTAAACTCATTACTACAAAGCTGCAACAATATGACATAATATTGAGCAGCCGAGCAGCTATATAATATATAGTATATAGTGAGTATTACTCAACAATCAATTTGTAATTTGAATTTTCTCATCATTTGCTAATTGTGACTGAGGCTTATTTTACAGATTTGTTTTGATTATTTTGATACACAGCGCTAGGTGCGTTGCTATAAATTGATAAGATTTATTGACGTTTACAAATTGACCTCCTTTGATGAATGTGGCATGTGGGAACTGCGTCGTAAATTTACGAGCCCCTCCCTAACAAGTCACAGCCAAGATCGATCATCTCGCCTAATCGTGAGCAATGGCAAAACAAGATCGCATATTAAATTCTCAATTTGCGCTATTTGCGGTATTTGCTGTTTTAGATGCTGTCTGTCGCATCGACTGATAACTTCTCTCTAGGCAATCCCCCCCCTTGATGGCACATTATTTTTGAGCTTGATGACGATGTGACCAGATTAGAAGGCATTATTGCTAGCTTGGAGGCTGGCATCAGGGGCATTTGCCCTTGCCAGAGATTCGTTCAAGGTGAAGCCAAACGCTATCGAAGACCATCGAAGTTAGTTTTTATTTTGGAATAACAAAAACAAGTTCTTCCACCAATGCAAGTGCCTGTGCTATATAATCTATAATAATGTTAAACTTATTTACCTATTAAATTTTGTTTAATGCAATTTAATGTTATGTTATGTTAAAAATATTTGTTTCTTTTATTAACCTATTAAAATTAAATATTTGTCTTCCAACAGCTAACCACAATTTATAATTTATATTTATATTGTTTTGATATAATTATAATAATGGCTGATAATAACTAATTAGTATTTTTTTTATATTTAATTTCAGGCTATGAAGTTACCCATTCTAAAAATTACTTTATAATTGAAAATAATATCCAGAAATATCTATAAGGAAAAGTACTTCGTTCTATGTACAGTTTTAGAATATCTTGAAATCAATTTTACACAGCTTCAAAAACTTGACAAGAAATATATTGAAAATTATTGATTTGAAAATATAAGATTTAAGAAAATGTAACAAAAAATTGATTTAAGTCACATTGAAAAAGATAACAATTTTTAAATTAAATAAAGCTAATTTTTCAATGCCCAAGAAATTCGAAAAATATCTCATTCTCACAAACCACACCAAAACACGAGGCTTGTTCTATTTTTTTATTTTAACGTAATTCAGGAACACTTAATAAAACGGAAAAATTAAATGAATCATTGTATTAAAAGATGAAAATAAACTACGTAAGCATTTTTAAATGCATTTTATGTTTAATAAAAAAAGAAAAATAAATATAAATTAATAAGGAATCTCTTGTACTAATTTAAATGGTTATTAATTAATTCCTCAATAAGTATTAACAATCCCATATATATGAAAAGCCGAGTAAGCATTTTTTTTTATATAATAGTAGATAATAGAGTTAAATGATATTATCTCATAGAAAGATACATATATATATATATCATAAAGCTTATCTACATGACTGCATTCGATCCGTTGTGCAGTCATGTGATGCAATCATTGGAATTGGACATGTACTTGCTCCATTAAACATGGTAAATGGACTTATCGGTCAAGTGCAGCTCACATGTGTTGCATATGTAATCGCATACATATAAATGATGATAAATATACATTGTACAAACACTCACATATATTATTAAAAGATAGATAAGCCTGGACTTTAGTTGAGATGCGGATGTGGCTCAGACCCTTCGATAAAACTCTGGCAAACACTCTGGCCCCCAGCTTACATACATATTGAGGCGAACCGTGTCGTGTGGGCCCGAATTGGACGCGTATTCTACATCTATATGAGCAGTGACTTGACTGGGGTCTCGCATTGATAACTGATTAGGTCGCTGGGCAGAGGCGATGGTTGTGTGTGTGTGTGTGTATTTTGAAAAACAACAAAAGTGCTATAAATCATATACATGTATAATATGCAATATAAAAAATAAATACTGTATGTACCCCAGATGTGAGAATTATATAGCAATAATTTGATTGTGTTTCTGCCGTTATGCTCGTCGATCTATAAAAATGTGCGGTCTGCCAAGCTAACGATTTAATAGCATCTTGTTCCGCCATCTGTGCGGTACTTAAATCCAGGCGTTTTAATTCATTTCTTTTATAATAAATCAATTCACGTAAAATGAGAATCCTGCAGGAGGTAAAAAAAAAATAAATAAATAAAAAAAATATATATATAATATTTAAATATATATATAATATATATAAATTAAATATTATAATTATAATTTCAATCTGTGAATTAATTCAAAACATTTTGGGTATGCAGCACCAAGTTCACTTGTTGGATCCTTCGGAGCTGTTGCGACCAGAGCCCACATTTGCCGACAAGAATGCTGCCAAGTTTCGTGACTATAGCGTCGATACGGATAATCCGCTGAAGGAACGCGTTCGTCGCACCTATCGTCAAATGCACTTAAATCAAACTGTCGACTTTGTGCGGGGTAAGGATATATCTGATTGTTCCATTGGATCATTGTTTGATGCTTATGCCTGCCATCACAGGACGTCGGGCTCGCTGGCTGCAGTTCAACACCATCAAGATGACAGTGCGCGAGGCTCTGGAGAAGCTCAACGATTTGGTGGACGAGTCTGATCCTGATCTGGATCTGCCAAATATAATACACGCCTTTCAGGCAGCTGAACGTGCCCGGGACGAATTTCCGCAACACGATTGGCTCCACTTGACAGCACTTATCCACGATCTCGGCAAGATCATGGCATTCTACGATGAGCCGCAGTGGGCTGTGGTCGGAGACACCTTTGCCGTGGGCTGTCGCTGGGGCGATAGCATTGTGTATCGCGATGAGAGCTTTGTTGGCAATCCCGATGGCGACAATCCCAAATACAATACCGAATACGGTATTTACGAGCCAAACTGTGGCGTGGACAATCTACTCATGTCGTGGGGCCACGATGAGTACATGTACTCTGTGCTCAAGCACAACAAAACCAAATTGCCACATGTGGCATGCAATATAATACGCTTCCATTCGTTCTACCCGTGGCACAATGGCGGCGACTACAAACACTTGGAGGCGCCCCAGGACGAGGATACAAAGAAATGGGTGTTAATCTTCAAGTGAGTTGATTATTTTGAGCTTACATTTTGAATATGATATATAGCAAAAAATCCCTCTTACAGCCGCTACGATCTGTACACGAAGAGCGCGGTGGTGCCCGACATCGACGCTCTGTGGCCCTATTATCAAACGCTCATCGATAAATATTTGCCTGGAGTTATAGAATTCTAGACTGCATACATATATATCTATATATATATATATATATTTAGATATTATATATATTCTTAGGCTAATTTTAATAAGAAACTACTGCGCCTCTATGAAAGTAAAAGCGGAACTACATAAAACTATTAAATCTAAACTTTAAACAGCACTTTGCAGCTTTATAATTTTCAATTGATTTGCAATTTTTAGAAAAACAAACAAACAATAAAAATTAACATTTGCTAATAATTAACATGTTTGTTGAGTTTAGACTGAGAATTGTCATTCATTGTTATAATTGATTAGGAATACTAAATTCCATTCATACAATATCTTTTGCACGGGAAAGAAAATAAAACTATTAATTTTGTAAGACTAAGTTTCAGTAACCCAAATACCTAGTATATATAAATCTGTTGAACCAACTGTACATATTTCTTAAGACATACATTTATTATTTTCGAACAAAATCGATGGACGCTTATAAAACAATTGCGCAACATTAAAAAAGAAAAAGGAAATGTACAATTTTTATGACTTTTAACTTAATGCCTAATCTGCTTAAGAAATTGTAGGTTTTATTTTGAGACGGATCCACCTCCACTGCTTTGTCGTCGTCGCTTGTGGCGCTTGTGTCTCTTTTTGCTTGCGTGTCGCTGGTGATTGTGCCGCTGCGAGGATGACTCTTCCTTTTCCCGTCCCCTATGGCGATGCGAGCTTGTATGGCTGCTGCTTAGACTCCGACTGCGACTCCTACTTCGACTTCGTTGCTTCTGTCGCGAGCTGCGGGTTAAGCTGCGACTGCGTTGGCGTCGTCGATGCTTCGATTCCGTGTTAGCCTTGTGTCGCTTTTGTCCCTGCTGATGTGCGCTGCGACTGCGACGGCCACTGGCACTGCTGCATGACGACATCCCGGGCGCATCTTGTACAAGAGTGCAGCAGCTGCTGCCACTACTTCCACTGCGAGTCCGACTACTACGTCGAGCTTTACGATGTCGTCTTGCTGACGATGGCGGTGGCGTTGCGCCGGTCACCAGCTGCACATCGTCATCATCGGAAAGCAGAACGGGCCCGACTGCTGTCGGCGATACCGCCTTGCTGGTGAACATATTGGTGCTATCATCGTTCAGTAAATTATATTTCTCCAGATCACCATCATCTTGCTCCTCATCACCTCCATCGCGGCCACCAGTTGTCGGCGGCGGTGCTGCTGGCCCAAGCTGCACACCCATCTCCATAGTTTCAACGTCGTCATCATCGTCATCATCATCCGGCCCAAAATAAGTGATGGGTATGGAACGTACCGAATCGTTGGAGTCACCATCGCTATTGGCTGCCATCGCCTCTGATTCCGCTTTGGTTGCAACAGTTGATGTCACTAACTCCGCCTCTGAACCGGCAGCTGTCCCAATAGCTGCGCCATCACCTGGTGTTCAAATTGAGATTCAGTTAATTTCTATAAGTACTTTTAATATTAGATATTGAAGATTTTCTAAATTGTCTGTAATGCTGTCTGTCTGTCCCACAAAGTGTAAAAATTAAGGTGCTACGTCCACTAGAAGGCTGGCAAATCAATTAAATCAATATTCGCAAATCGAGAAAACCACTTTACTCCCACAATTTCAAGGCTGCAGTCATCAAATTTAGTTGGAAGGTTGTTGGCGATGCCTTTGAAAGATTGGCATATGCAAATTAATAGTGCTTTGTGTTTTATGTGCCTAATGACTGATTCATTTAAATATATACTATGTGTATATGTCTTTAAAAAAAAAAATCAACCAGAGTTGAATACATAAAATAATTAACTTATTATTTTTATACAGTAATAAAGCTAAATGTTTCTGATGTTAAAACCAGTCAGTCATCTTTTATGTAACTACATATTATAAAAGAATTATTATTAAAAGGAACACTATGGACCTAGGCATCGAATATGGTATTCTCGTAACAATTAATTTAATTGCTCAAAAATTTGGATATAATGGTGAAATTTTTGTTAGTGCAGCTATTTGTACGATAGACTTCATGGATGGCTGGGAGACTACCTTTGATTTGATTAAGAAACGCCAAGGCTTTCCGCTTGCGTTCCAACTGCAACTGCTTCTCACGCGATATCATTCCGTTGAGCTTCTCCCGTGCTATTTGCGCCAGCTTGTCCTTCACACGCTCCTCAGCTGTGTAGGGGATGGGTTAAACAAAATATTTGCAAGTTAGTACAGAATTCTACACAACCAAACACACACACTCTCTCTCTCTCTCTCTTTCTCTCACTTTCTCTGTGTCGCTGTTTCTCTTTCTAAATGATACACACCTTGTCGCTGATCCTTTTGGGGGGACGCTGCGTTTGCTGTTACCGTAGTGGAAGCGCCATCGCAAGAGGCAGTTGTTGCTTTGGATCCACTAGTTCTTGCCAGCAATTGCGTCTCCACCTGCTTAATGGCACGTTGTACACTGTCCGGCATGCCCGAACGCACTGAATCTGCATTGGTTTTGGCCTTGGACACGTCTTCGTGAACAATGGACCCTTCCTGAACCATTGTCGACTGCAACGCTGCGGTGTTCTCATCGCGCGGCCGAATGGAGAAGCAAATGGGCACTGCAAGTCATATGATACTGAGATCAGTCGATTTTCTAGCAATGTGTCTTAGATGAACTCACCTTTCTCGCTCGAACTGGCAGCAACAGCAGCTGCCGCAGTCGAGTTAGACGAAGCACCACCAGAGCCACCAAGACCCTTCTTGCTTATGAGGGCAGCAGCGACAGCAGCCGCTTTGCGCGCCTTCTCCTCCTTGGATGCGGCGTCCACGTCGCCTGTAATCTTATACATATAATATGCATAGAACTTGTTCTCCGGCAGTAGAAAATTAAAACGTTCCACGCTTTTGGTGCGCAACGTCTCCTCAAACTGGCGACCATTCTTGATCACATAGGTGGCCGTCTTGTCAATGATGTGACGCAGACTTTGTTCGGGCAAGGGAAACGTAAGCAGTGGCGGTGGTGCGAGCGCCACTGGAGGCTTTGCAGTGACAATCGTTGTGGCGAGAGTTGCACTTTTCGTCGGTTGTTTTTGCTGTCGCTTTCCGTTGCCATCATCATCGTCATTATCGTTGTCATCATCTTCCTGCTCTTCGTCACTATCAGAGCTATAGTTCTGGGCAAGAGTAAGGGCGCTGGTGTTTTTCAGCAACTCCACCTTGGGCGACGCATCGTCGTTGTTCTCCTCCGTCTCGTGGGCAAATGTGCTTCCATTGTATTGCAGCAGAACGGGCGTAAATTCTACACTGGATGTGGATGTAGTGGCAGCAGATCCCCAGGTGGAAGTGCTGCTTTGATTTTCGGACTTCCAACTAAGAGTAGGTGAATCGGTGCCGCAAGAATGCTGCGAAGCAACGTCGTCATCCAGTACCGACTGCAGCGGAACACCCTTAATCTTGCTGATGAGCTGCGTGTAGGCGCAATTAGCCGACGGTTTGTATTTAATGGTGGGCACCGTTATGACTTGTTGGCTACGCTTCGGACTGGTCTGCAATGAGCTGCTGCCCTCGTTTAAGGCATTGCCATTGTCCATGTGTGCCGTTGCATCCGTCGATGTTGGCGCATACTTTCCCTGCTTGATGGCATCCAGTAGGTGGCGATAGTACGGCTGTAACTGTCCACCCTGCGACAGAAAGTCAAACTGAGCATTGTTCGCCTGCTTCGCCTTGATCAATATCTCCATTTGAGCGCCCTGGGTGGCAATGAAACGTGCTGTCTTCTCAATAATCGCATGCTGCTTCATTGTATCCGGCTGTCAATATAATGCGGGCGTTATTAATAAGTTATCTTTATACTCATAAAAGTAGAGCTTTCACAGATCATTTTTATGCGAATTAAAAGCAACGTATCAAGCATGATTGGAGCGAATTGCTTACCAGCTGTATGTCCAGAGCGGGCGCCACTAGGAGATTGTTTGGCAGATTGTAGGGAAGCTCACATTCCTCGGAAGGCGTCGATGGATTTGATAATGTAGTCGTTGCGGTATCTGCCGACAATGCACTGGACGTCGACTGGCTATCGTATTGAAAGTCCATTTGGCTATAGTCGCCGCCCGATGTTTCCTGCTGCAGACGCTTCAGATCCTCCTCTGTACATGTGTGTGTGTGTGTGTGTATGAATGTGTGCGAATGTGAGTGTGCGAGAATGGAGTGTTGGCAAAAATAAGAAAACACAACACAAACAAGAGACTTTAGTGCATTGCAAAAAACATCATCATTTAACCAGACATGAGAAATGAATTACAGAAATATTCATAGAATAAGCTTTTTGACTTTTGGATTGGATTTAATTTAAGGATTTCATTGTTTCTTTCTTTTTTCTTAATTTAATGGTCGAGCTGAGAGACTGAGCTGGACTCGCTACACCCAAGTTGGACAGCGGCATCTGTAAGAAAGTGTTTAGCTTGATAAATTTGAAGTGGTTTCTATTTACCTGAACCACGGCGCCAGAAACAGGTTGAAACTTACGTTGACTCTTCTGCTCTTCTGCTTGTTGTTGATGTTTGTTGATGGGTTGCTTTAGATTGGTTTGGAGCTACATGGGGTGGTTCGACTTGATTTCTATATTTCTGATCTTGCTCATGTTAACTTTGGACTTGATTTGGGTTCGGCTTTTGCAGTCTTACTTGATATTTGAATTGAATTGATTCTTTTGGCATATTCGATTTGAGCTTGATTGCGTTAAACGCTCTTGATTTCATTCATTGACACTTTAAATTTAAATAGTAGTTGTACAAACAGTTCGCATTGAGGAGACAGTGCTTACGGCATGCCAGAAGCGTCACTTACCTTGCTGCATCCGAAGCTCTTCTTCGTTGTTATAGAGGAACAGATAGCGCTCCTCCTCGCATAGTTGTTCCGCACGCTGCTCCTCGGGGCTCAGGTATTCTAAGCGATTGCCATAGCCGCCCGGTGGTGCCTCGTAGGCCGAAAGTTCGCACAACGCTCCACGCACGTCATATCTATGCAGATGTGTTTTTGTGTGTTTATAAAGAAAAGAATCAGAGAAATATAAACGGGAAAGAACACGTTGTTAGTGACATTGAATTAATATTAAGGGGGTGGTGGTGGTGGTCGCATACTCTCATATTCATATTCACACACACACTTACACCCACACACCCACGCACACACTCACACTCCAACAAACACACACACACACACTGACGCACACAATAAATAAATGAAATAAAAATAATCGTTGACTCAAAACCAAAAAAAAAATTACTTCACACAATAGTTGAATAATCTGTTTGTTGTTGTTTATATTGTTTATATGCTTTGTTTAATTAAATGTCTATGGATATTTATATATAAATGGATTTATATATAAATTATTATATCTTAAACATTTATACATACCGCTCCGGATGCTAAAAAAAAGTTTATTGTTTTACAATTACAGTTTTAAAATATCAAAAATATTTTCGTTTTCATTTATACAGTTTGCGAAGCACTGAAAAGAGCTGTTATTACAATGAGAAAACGTGACCAGTAACAGTTGTAGAGTCTCCAAGTTCAGTCCGCAATGATCAGAATGGTCAGTTATCAGTTTTTGGGTTTTTTTATAGCTGTTTGACATTGAATCATAGTTGGCACTTTGGCCATTTTATGCAATAGTTGCCAAACTCTAATTGCATGTTTCTGCAGTTCATCAAACGGCAACTAGCAACTTCTTTTCGAACCAAAACAAATTATGTCATACGTCGTTGCGTTCAGTCCGCGTAAATTTGATGTAGATGTAGATGTTTGATGACAACGGCTTGGCTTTCGATTCGATTCATTCCTGTAGATTTATGTCTGTAATTCTATACATACATACATACATACATATGTACGTATAATGTACACAGCTTACAAACATAAATCTGTACGTATTTTGTTGTGCTTTAGCAAAAGTATTTGGGTGAGGAAGTGTTGTTCATCATGTATATAAACAAATGGGATTCAAGGAATTACGTACATATGCATATGCATACATATATATATATATGGGTTTAATATGTACTTTATAGATATGTACTATAGGCGTATAGTTATCATTATAGTTAAATTAAGTTTAGGGGCTTGTGGCAGCCAGGCAGCAATTATTAACCTGTCTATTTTGAGATTTACATCGCCCATCCAGGGTATCAGCTGTTTCCCCTGATCCAGTTCTCGCGCCTTTTCATCGTCTCGGAATATCTTGCACGCATAGCCAAAGACTAAGAGATCCACGGCCGGATGGCGTGCGTCCGACCCCGTTGACCCCGCTGCCGTTCCTGTTGTGTGTGTTGCACCATACGTTGTATGGCCGTTGGCGCCAATGTAACAAGATGAGGCTGCAGCGGTACCAGTTTTCCGCAAAATGCCATTGATGCTGCCGCCAGCGTATTCACGCACCATGGCATTGCTGCTGCAGGCTCGCACATTATACGGCATCATTTACACATACACACCGACACATACACACACACTCAGTTGCACTTCTTCTTTTTTGAAATCGACTTCACTTTTATCTATGCTGTAAGAGCAGTTTGCATTTGCAGATGCTTATTTCTTGATGTTGATGTTGATGTTGATATAAATGTGCCAAAGAGGACAAACTAGAGGTGGTGTTTTCCGCTAAATCATATCGTAATATCGATGTTGGCCAAAGCATAATATATCGATTGTATACACTTCAAGCATTTATAAATTGATAGCGATAACTGAATTTATTATAATATCGAGCGCAACTTTTGGCGCCCTAATTGGTAAATGCAAAAAATTAAAGTTGAATGAGTTAATAGTGCACATTTTATATATACCAATATTTATATTTATATTAGCGTTACGCATAAACAGAAATTGTGTATCACATGAGTATGAGCATACAATATTCATGAGTAAATTAAATGATTAATAATTAGTCGTATGCATCTGGAAACTTGAGGGTTCGTAGCTTGGAATATATAATATCCCAGTCGACGTAGGCGCCAACAAGATGTCGCTTGTTTTGCGGCGAATCTTCGTAGGCAGTACGGCCGTGCAACATGCGTAGATTATTGAACACGAAAACGTCACCCGGACGCGTCTTGAACTCAACGGCCTCGGCCTGGGCTACCTGACGAAACTTATCATAGGCTTCATACCAAGCCAATGCCTGTTCAAGCGGCACTGTGAGTCGACTGTCGCGCTTCATCTCATTCAGATTGATACGGGCAAACTGCCCATCTATATCCAGGCAGACGACAGGAGCGCGCCACAAGTTGTGAAACGGTTTGCCAGCATCGCCATCGTGTCCAATGTCAAACCAGTTAACGGGTACGCTCCTCAACAGCTCGTAATAATCCGGATAATCGCGCCGCACTGTGTTAGCCACATAGAAGCCATCGGTTAAAATATTGGCCCCGCCCGATGACTCCGACTGGACCAACGTGTGCAATATGTTAATTCCAGCCTTGTACTCATAATACGGCATGTCCGTATGCAGCGGCAGAGGTGTCATCAGATACGCATAGTTGCCGGCATTCGGCTTTGACTTGACCTCAAACACATCCCTGAAAACGAAGACGCAGACAAGAGTTAAGGTTATCATTTGGCCGACATTACATTGTCAATTAGAAATAAAATGGAAAATAATATAAAATTTACCCGTAGGTGGTGGGCTTGAGGTAGCCAATGCGTTCGGCCAAATGGCGCGAAACTTGGAAATCGTGTGGTGCGCCACGGAGCAGGGCAAATCCGTACACGGCAAGCGTCTGGAGCCAATCGCGCAATACTGCATCCTGCTTAAGCACATCATGGTACGCAAACTGGTGAGAAACGTTGCCAAATTGAGACTTGCCCCAAAGATGAGCGGGCGGCTTGTAAACCTCGTCCAGATACCGTTGCCGGGCCTCGATACCAAAGTCACGCTGCTGCAGCCAATTCAAATCGTAGCTAGAGTTGTGCGCATCTTCCCAGTTAACGATCAGCTGTTGCCGCTTCTCATCAAACCGAACGCCCTCCGCGCGAACATGCAACGGGCCCCGCTCACGGTGACTCAAGCGTGCCTGCGTAGCCGCATGAAAGCACTCCGAACACTGGCAGTTGTCGCGCAGCCAAATGTTTGGATATCTGTGCTGTTGACCGTTGGACCGTGTCACCTCAACATATCGTTGGTCCAGCATTCTAGCCTTAATGCTCCCGCTACTGCTGCTTCTGCTGCTGGTGGCGTGCCGCTGGATTTGCTGGATCAGCTGGCCAATCATGTGTCTACAACTCAGCATTTGGACAAATACTGAACACGTGAGCAAAGAGTAAGATGAAGACTGATATTAGTGAATAATAGCGGCAACAGCCGATGCCTGATAATAAAAACGATGATAGCCATGCAACGCATTCAGCTTATCAGCAAAAGTGTAATTGCATATACCCTGCGATAAGCCAGCGTCATTAACAAGTGCTCTCATCACAGTTCTCCTCTTCCTTGCTCTCCTTTTTCTCCTTCTACTCTTTTTGCACGTTTGTCGTCTTCTGCGTCTGCGCTTGTCTGTCCAGAGTTACCACTTGAACAATTGCCGCCGATCGTTCGGGCCAACATTCGTTTTGTGTGCCGATAGCAAAGCGACGATTCGTCCCACACAAGACACACTCGAGCTGCATTCGGACATGCTCGTCGAGTGTACCACTCGTTGCCGATTCGCTCGGAACAGGAGTGACTACAGATGCGTCCGCCTTAGATTCAGCATTGCAGCGCTTACGACGACGATGTCGATGGCGTCGTTTCCTCATGCTCGACGTATCCACGTTATGTTTTTGCTTTGTCGACTGCTGCTGATGTTGTTTCTCTTCCAGCTTCAGCGTTGTATTAATGCCCGGTAGTAGGGGCATTGCACAGCATTTACATAGCGTGCGTTTTACTGCTGGCGACCTAAGATGAAAAAAAAATGAATAACATTTTCCCCATACATATTCGTTTTAGTGGAGCTTACATGTGGATCAGGGATTTGGTGCCCACGTTGCGGCAAAGTTTGCCATAATAGGCGGCCAGACTATTTTGATTACTGTGAGCCATCAGATTAGCTGCCTGGTAGAGGAAATTCATTCTGAACATGACATGACGCTGCATCAGCAGCTTTCGCT
The DNA here is from genome assembly GCA_035042365.1 of Drosophila dives. Classification (NCBI taxonomy): domain Eukaryota; kingdom Metazoa; phylum Arthropoda; class Insecta; order Diptera; family Drosophilidae; genus Drosophila; species Drosophila dives. The sequence goes on along the minus strand of JAWNLJ010000443.1, from coordinate 11,885,218 downwards.
TGCACTTATTGTTATTGTCGGCCATAGCTTAAGCAGTTTTTATCTCACACTTAATTATTGCTAAGGTATTTAAATTATCGAAGTTAAACATCATAAAACGATTACTTACCGCTGATGTGATTGTTACGCTGTAATCGATTAATGCAATTGAAATTTAAAATCAGATGAACCCTGCATCTGACAAGCACAGGTATGCGGAATCGTATTAACGTAATCTATAATTGAAAAGGGATACCATAAGCAATATTAATTTGTATTCGTTCAGTTTACGTTTGGCCCATTCTTTTGGTTAAGTTCATAGCAGCTAGAACCAAGAGCATTGATGACTTTGCCATTCACTGCGAATCACAGCCACGCCGAACAGCTGTCGGGTTTCCCGCTTAAATTCGATCGCGCAGCTGTAGAGCATGCAGAGACTGAAGGCTCAAAGCTGGAAAGTGCAAACAATAGCGAATCTAACAACAAACATCTAAAACAACGCACTAAAGGATGGCCTACTGAGTGCGGCAATATCACAAATAACCATTACAAGGCGCACAAGTGCGTCAATTGCAATTCGAGCTAGCAATTATTTTTTTTTTATTTGTTTTCGAAATTTTGTGTTAAGTGTTTTGTCGATTTTTTTTGTATTGATTTGTGGAATTTGGCGTGTTGAAAATGTTCATAGAGGATCTGAAGAATGATTTTTATGGGCAGCTGATTGGCAAGCGTATTCTGATCGTTGTCAACTATGACGTTGACGCGATCTGCGCCAGCAAAATACTGCAGTCGCTCTTCAAGTACGATCACATGCTGTACACCGTGGTGCCCATAATGGGTGTAACGGGTCTGTGCCGCGCCTATTCGGAGCATCAAGGCGATGTGAAGTACGTACTGCTGATCAACTGCGGTGCCTGTGTCGATATTGTGGAGCTGCTAAAGCCAGAGGAGGATGTTACATTCTTTATATGCGATTCCCATCGTCCTCTGGACGTGTGCAACGTTTACAGCGACCGGCAGGTGTGCATTTTGGGTGATCCAGCCCTAGAGGAGAATATACCCGCATTTGAGACAATATTCTATGATTCCGATGGAGACGATGACAATGACAACGATGACGACGATGGAGATGGGGATGAAATAGATGCTGACAGCGGCGCCGGGGATTCTGATAATGATAGCGCCAATGCGGAAAGGCATCGCGCACCAAAACTAAGCCGTATGGAGCAGCATGAGCAACGAGTTATGCGTCAGCGGGCAAGACGACAATGGGAATCGGAGCGGGATCGTATCATGTTCGACTATACCCAATTTAGCTATTATGGTCGGTCGACGGCGCTGCTCATCTTTGAGCTGGCATGGAAGCTGTCCAAGGACAACATGGATCTGCTGTGGTGGGCAATTGTCGGCATTAGTGAGCAGCTGCTGCTCGGCAAGATCGAGAGCGGTGCCTATACCCTCGAATTGGAGCACATACAGTCGCACGTATCGCGTCTGACCAACAAGACGAACGATCAACACACGATGAGTGCTTCAAAGATATGTTTTGAGAACGATCTGCACTTGGTCCTCTATAGACACTGGACCGTGACAGAGTCCATGCGGTAAGTGTTGTAATTAATTTGAATGACTGATCTGATTGCGTCCTTTTTTTTTTTGTTATAGATACTCCCGCTATGCCGCCTGTAAGATGAAGCTGTGGACGTTGCGAGGCGAGAAGCGTCTCCACGAGCTGCTCGTTGAGATGGGTCTACCGCTGGTGCACGCCCGACAATCTTACGGCGCAATGGATCTAATCTTGCGCAAGGAATTCTACTCCATGGTGGAGAAGCTTGCCGAGAAATATAGTATACCGGATATTGTCTATGGCACCTTTACGCTTAGCTATGGCTATCGCAGTCGTTACGCTGCCGCCGACTATGTATATGCACTGCTGGCGATACTGCAGTCTGTAAAGAAGCGAAACACACCAGAAGATTGCTACATGGAGGCGTCGGATGCGCTCACGCGCCAACACAAGCTGCTGCTCAATGGGGGCATCGATAATGCCAAGCTACTGCATGCGGCCATCTTTCGGCAGGTGCAGAGCTGCCTGGAGGCGCATCAAGTGCATTCCACCGGCTCCTTTTTTTATTACATACTGCAGGAGGAGCATGCGTTCTTCTCGTATCCATATGCGTTAGCCCTACTTGCCAAGTTCGTGCTGCATGGGCATGTGGCAACAACGAGAGCGCGTCATGCAATTGATTTACCCCTGATCGCAACATGCCCGCTAGATGCGTCGCAGGGCATGTGTCTGCTGGTTGGAATTGCTCCAGTGCGCGAGGACTCGCCGAAGAACTTCTTTGGCAAGGCGTTCGATCAGGCAGCACAGAAGAGCAAGGCCAGTCTGCTGCAGGATTTCTTTGAGCCGTCCATCGTTCAGCTGCGCCAGAGCGACTTGACCCGATTTTTAGATGCGTTGACCGTGCTCTTGACCTAAGTTCAATACTCGCTGTACTCCCTGATAGTTTAGAATTTAGTTAATTATCTACTAATAATCCAAACATACTTTTGCTTACCGATCCGATCTAATTTAACATAATCTTATTTATAAACGATAATTGTTTTTATTATAATAGCCTTAGTGTTTTGGACTACTAATAAGAATAAAAAATTGCAGACATGAGAAGAAATAAATTAAGCCATGCGATTGTTTAACGCTTAAGGAAATATAGAAACTAAGATTGTTTGAAGCATTCGATTTGAAATTGTATAATACAGACTTTAAATATATATTTTAATTAATGTGTTTGTCATAAGATTTGAATAATTTGTTTTCATTTTGAAACTGATGATAGCATAAAAAATTATTATCCTTAGAATTTGGAACGTACTGCGAATCTACACAAACGAAGATAGATCATAATATTTAGGAAATTAAAATATATAAAGTATTCGACGGAAACAATCTAATAATTATTGATTATATTATTTCATCTCTCAATTATCTAATAATAATAATATTCATTCACAAAAATTTTAAAACTGCTAACTTAGATTAGTTAGTGTCTTACCAAAAACAGTTTTTTTTGGACCGACACCCGTACAAAATATTTACAAGAAGATAAGCATATTAATTTTTTTAACTAATGTAGATCAAGTGTAGATATAAGCTTATATATAATATATACTTATTGTATATATGTATATATTTTGTGTCTACAAACTGTTTTTTTTTGTTTTCTTTTTGTGCACCATTTGCACTCACTGACACTGTTATGTGTGTATATATATATGAGTGTTCTCGAAATAAGTGTTGATCAATTCGAAATGCAAGTCGAAAAAAACGTATTGCTCAATTGTACTTTGCACATTTTTGTGTGTACATCATACGAATTTATTCAAAGAGAACTGCAAATTTCCCAAGAAAGCAACCAAAGCAAAGCAAATATTAAAAATTGACGATTGTTGATATGCTAGAATAAATTAAATCAACTAGATGTGCTTACAAATCTTTAAGCACCCTCAAATTCGCTACTCTCGGATATATAAATAATTTTTAAAGTAACACATTATAATTTAATACAAAAATAGTTATTACACATATATATATACAATTATTTATGTACAGATTCACAGCTTATATGTCTTAATCTAACAATAGATTTGCAAAAAAAAAAAACAAAAACAATTATTAATGCTTTTTGGAGCTAAGTTTTCAAGGCAGCTTGCTTTTCCAATTGTCGTAGCGGCTCTCCACACAAAATGCGCGCTGAGCCCAGGCAGGCCACATCGTCATAGAATACCGCATATTGTCCCGGTGTGATGGCTCGCAGTGGTGCATCTAGGAGCACATCGAAGGGACGCAGCCAACACTCGACGACTGGCTTTGTGTGCTGGAAACGGAAGCGGCAGCGCAGGCTGCCATTTGTGGCCAACTGCTGGCGTGCCCGATTGCACAGCCAGTTGAATTCGCCGATGCGGATGCGGGTGCTGTGCAGTGCGGGATGCTCGTGCCCAGCTGCCACAAATATGGTGTTGCTGGCGGCATCCTTGCGTGCCACAAAGTACGGTTGCAAATATGAGCTAAGCCGGCATCGTTGTCCCACCGTCCACTGATGAATGCCCTCGTGGTTGCCCACCACCTTGCCACTATCGACGTCCACAAAATGTCCCGGCTTGCAACTAATATACTATCAATGATAATGAAAGTTATCAGCGATTTATTTCAGCTTTTCCGCTTACCTCCCGTATGAAGGATTTGAAATCACGCTTGCCCACAAAACAGATGCCAGTGCTTTCGCGCTTATCGGCTAGCCGCTGCAGTCCAATGCGGCGAGCCAGTTGCTTTACCTCCGACTTCAGCAGTCCACCCAGCGGGAACATTGTGCTCAGTAGCGCTGTCTGCGGTATGCCCGCCAGGAAGAAGGTTTGATCTTTAAACGTGTCGGCTGGTATAAGCAGGCGCACATCTGCCGTCCGCTGGTCGTTCGGTCGATGCTCCAGGTAGTCGCCCAGGCTGTTGCGTGCATAGTGGCCAGTGGCAATGGCATCATATTGCAACGTATCCAGCGCATGCCGATGAAACAAATCGAATTTGATATGTTTGTTGCACAATATGTCCGGATTCGGTGTCAGGCCCTGCTGATAGTCATCCAAGAAATGACTGAATACCGCCGTCCAGTATTGCTTTACATAGTTGACCTGACGCAGCTCAATTTGAAGCTGCCGGCATGCCCATTCTGCATCCTTTAGGTCCTGTTCGCCAGTGCAGCGGCCGATCTCGTCATGCTCATCCCAATTTCGCATGAATACGCCGAGCACATCCAAACCGCGCTCCTTAAGCAGATGGGCGCTGACAGCGCTATCTACGCCTCCGGATATGCCCACTATAACTCGTCGTATCATGATAAAGTATTCAACATTTGTATAAGCACAACTAAAAAAGTATTTTAACATTCGACGATTCTAGTGCCTCAAGTGTGACCAGTCTTTGTATTATTAGTATTTTTCGGAGTACAATTTCATGAATGGTATTTTGCGGAGGTATTCTCATTTTGCTTAACTTTGGTTAAATCGGGGAGATTTATTAAAAATACAAATAAGTGATTAATAAACAGTATAATGAAAAAATATTTTTATCTGCTGACTTACATTATTGTTACTTTATGTGTGTATTTTGCCGTCTTATTAAAATCCAATCATCTATTGCTACAATATAAATGTTCTTATATTCTTACATATGTTGTTTCTAACCTGTACCTATACTTATTTATTACAGCGACAACATAAGAAAACACCAAATTACATCAACGCAAATTCGTTGGGTTTATTAATTATCAACACAAAACTACATATGGGATACAAAGCTTTTTGTGGAATGAACTTAGTATATTGGCAGTTTTGGTAATACATTTGACATATCCAAGTTGTGGCTCAAATGGTCACACTGGCAGTAACCTATACATTTCGTCCGAATTTTCAGTTAGTTTGCTCATCCTCGTCGTCCTCGTCGCATTCATATTGGCATTGCCTGTTAAGAATAAGTTCGATTGGTTCTAAGTGAAGTGTTTAACGAATTTCTAACTAATAACAAGAACTGTTCGCCTTTTTTTTTAGAGTGCTTTTGTATGTGTTTTTTCTTTTAATAACGTAACAAAATCGCATCAAAATAAAATATTGCCGCCATCTTGTATCGTATTTTGCTTGCTGACTTATAATTATAAAGAGAGAATCATTACAAAAAGGTAAGCATATTAATTGTTCCAACTAATGTAGATCAAGTGTAGATATAAGCTTATATATACTATTTACTTATATACTTTGTGTATATATATATATATATATATATACTTTGTGTCCAAAACTGAATTTTTGTTTTCTTTTTGTGCACCATTTGCACTCACCGACGCTGTCATTTGTGTATATATATATGAGTGTTCTCGAAATAAGTGTTGATCAATTCGAAATGCAGCTTGGGCTCGAAAAAATCGTATTGCTCAACCCTTTCGCAAGCAGGTAGATTTTTACTTGCACATTTTTGTGTGTACATCATACGAATTTATTCGAAGAGAACTGCAAATGTCCCAAGACAGCAACCAAAGCAAAGCAAATATTTAAAATTGACGATTGTTGACACGCTAGAAATCAACTAGCTGTGCTTACAAATCTTTAAGCACCCTCAAATTCGTAGGTGACGAACTAAATTTAAAAAAAACATATAATGAAATATAATAAAAATAAATTAATAAACTGAAATGATGTTCTTTCGGTTCTTTTAAAATATCAAAGGGTTTCCTTTTGACTTCAGGCCAAAAGTCAATTATTTTGCACCGTTATTAAATTGAAAACTTTTGCTGTCAAAACCACGAATCGTTCGCTGCCAGAAAGGCGAAAGCAAAAAAAATAAATATGGCCAAAAATAGAAAAAAGGTAATTACGTAGCTTGATAGGAAAGTGTGCCACTAAGAAAAGGACCCTAATTACAAATTAAACCAAACAGCGTATAAACAATTCCCCAAGAGTGTCAGTTATGAGGATTAGAAGTTGCTACAGCCATTTAAAATAAGAGTTCGGGTCGCGTTAATGGTTGGGAAACTTTTGATTGGTTAACAAAGCTTCCCAGCTGGAGAACTCGAGAGCCACTGCCTTTATATTTCATAAAAACGATTTTTTTTTCATCTTTTGCCAACGAACTTTTGCCTGGTGAGCTTTTGGGTGTTGTTGTGTATTTCCATTTTTTAATGCTGCTGCAATTGAAGTAGTGCTTGAACTTTTGGGGTAGCCTTTAAGAAGGCAACAGACATGTGCCAAGGTTGTTTAGCGATTTTATTTAACTGTGGGCATGCAACATGTATTACATAAATGTTGTTTATAAAAATGATGTTCTTTCCACAGTTCGAAATTGCGCAGTGATATTTTCTCGTTGTTCAAAATTACTCAAAATAACTGAAATATTTAAAATATAATTACAAATTTTTTAAAAATAAACAGAACAAATGGATGCAATTTTCAACGAAGCAAGAAAAAAGCAATTTGGAAATTGTAAGGATACTGCAAAATCGATCAGGGAAGGCGAAGTCTTCAAAACATGGAAGTGCAATTTTTAAACTAGAAACACTAAGAGCAAGTTTCTTAGAAAAAATGAGACTTCACGAAGTTTATGTGTGTTTAAACATTGTTTTCTGAAAAGCATTACCCGACACTCAAATGTACGCCACATTAATCAAGAGCAATACAACAGCACAAGAGAGGACAATGGAGAGGCAGGAAAGAAAATGGGAAACAGGGAAAAATAGTAAGAGAGGTGCCACAAGTAATAATATATATATATAAATACAATTAACATTAACATTCGTATTTGTTAATCGCCAATTTGTTGGCTTAATAAGCGAAAAGAACAGGGAACATGAAACACCCAAAAAGTGGGAGTGTCAATCTGTTTGGAGCAATCCGCTTTGGGTCACGCTTGGCTTGGCACATTTTGTATCCCTACAGCTCCTTAATAGCCTGGCAACCTTTTTGACGGCTGGCTTCGATGCCTTCAATTCTCGCCAGCTTTTGTATCCCTGATGTTTTGCGTTGACTTTGTGTGAAAAAAAGAGAAATCAGCAATTTCAGCCAAATTTACGAATGTGTTTTGATTATGAAATGACGCACGTGGCGGTCTGCAAAGTTTGTGGGCTTCCGAAGGTGCGTGTTACACCGGACAAGAGTGGAGTCGTGGCAGTGGCAGTGGCAGTAGCAGTGGCAGTGGCAGTTGTATCACTCAGAAACTGGGCGTGGTCGCACTTGATACTTTGTCAGCTGTTGTTGTTCATATTGTTGTTGTTGTAGTTGTTGTTGATATTGCTCTTAGCTGTTTGTTGTCGCTTGTAGCTGTTACGATTATTATATTTGTTTGCTTTGTTTTTGTGAGCATCTCGTTTGACGCGAGGACCCCCTCTACTCATCCCTTCATGCTCAGAAGTTTCAGATTATACATTTTGGATATGCTTTCAGCGCTCTCCAGCCCAATGCGAATGTTGCTTAATTCTAATTTCTCATACATATGTATTATGTTCGACATACCTTATACTTGACGTCCTCAATAGTCACTAATTCCCAATCGAACATTAGGGGTTGGGCTTAGAATCGATATTTATAATTGTTTGATTCTGTTTAATTAATTGCTCAAAATGATTGTCTTAATGCTGTTCAATTATACTGTTTTCATAACAGCTTCTGTCACATTCATCCAATAAAAAGCAAATTAGCGAAAATCTAAACACAGATTTTTGTCCGGATGATTTTGCAACGGCCGTGGACAGCTTTGCCATAATACAATGAGTAATACAACTCTATTTGTAATATAATAGCTTCCTTGGATCCGTGCATCTGCTCTAATGGAATTTTGAATGTGTGTATTTTTATACTATGACAGTGAAATTATGAATGTATATTTGTTTTGTGAACTGTTCGCCCGTCCATCAATTTAAATTTAACATTTTTTCTTTACGCTTTTGAAGTTCGAAATATGAAACCTAGAGAGAAAGTGTACACCAGAGAATAGAAAAATGATAGCATTGATAAAAACAAATCAATACAAATACCTATATCTTTTAATTTGAAAGCTAAGAATATCATCTAAGATTGTTAAGAAAATCGATTGGGGTCTTACAATATGTATAGTGATGAACAAACTGGAGCTTAATTGAGTACTGCATAGTGGACTACACGTCGTATACGTAAAATTCAGTTGAGTGCAATATTTTGCATACAACTAACAATAAGCTTCATTTGGGTAATCTACCAAGTTAAGTTTTTTTTTAATTTACTTCAAACTGGTGTGGATTGTGGCCACTAATCACCAAACACTCAGTGAGCAATAATTTACTTAGAACTTTAACTAACAGGGTCTTAAGTATTTTCCTACATATTTCTATACAAATATTGATTGTGTTGCGGGTATCTGGTAGTCAATTGTGCAGGCAAAAACTTAGTTAAATCACATGTATGGGAAATCTATTGAATTACCAAAAATTGCAAAAAATCAGAAAGCTGCTTGCATTGTTGTACACACACACACACACACACATACACACACACTGCACACATATAGGCCGAGGCAAGTTGTCTGTCATTGGGTTGAAAAACTTACAAAATGCAATTTCAATCATTAATATAATTTTAAGCTAATGAATTGGATTATGCAGTCAACTTCTGCAGATGTTTGAGTATCCATATATTTTGAAATATAATATATATATACTATAGGGATGCCAACAGACAGAGCTGGTAGTTTATTCCATGTAGTCAAGCACATATATATATAACATGATTCTCTCAAAGACAGCAAAGTAGAACAATTTGTTGGAAAGCAACAAAAATTACTACAAAACTTTTCACATGAGAAAATTTTGCACAGTTGCACCCCACATTCATTAACATACTTGCCACAACCCCCCGACATCTCTTATTTAAAATACCCTTGCGTGATTTTTTTTTTTTTGGCATCAACTTGATTAAGTGCATAACTTTGGATTGGCTTTTATTTGCTATGAATATGAATTGTTCGAATTCGTTGTGCTTTTGATTCCACGTACACCATTCCGACATTGTACATGCAAATAAATATATTTATATATATATATGCGGACTTTTATTTGATCAAGAAGCGCTCTGGCTAATTCCGTGGCCACATACCAAACTAAGCTTTCGCACAATCCCAACGTCCCCAGCCGCCTGTCCAGGTGAGTAGCTACTCGCCTCTCGCCGCTCACTCCCACTTATGTCCCCATAAATGTGACAGACAGTTACGTATACAAAAGAGCAAAAACTGCAACACAATGGAGACCTGCGAGCATGGCCTTGCATGTCCGAGGGGCATGAACGGGTCCTATCCAACCCAGCCCAAGCCTATCTCAATCCCAAACACAAACCTAACACCTCATGCCCCATGCCCGGTGCATCACAATGTCGTCTGACAATTTTTGCCAGTCTTTTGGGAACAAGAAGAGCAACAGCAGCAGTAACCAAAATATGAAAAAAAAAAACAATAACAAATGAAAAAAATTGTAGTTGTCCTTGACCGACTGCAGAATGCTCTGACATAGATAATTTAAAACAATTTTAGGTGGAGATTGATAGTAATTTCACTTCAATGTTTGATAACTTTAGAAGTAGCTTTAAAAATTAGTAATCTCAAATTGCATTTTTTTTTTTAATTTCGAAGTCCAGACTGTATTGTATCTTTAAAATTAGGTAACTTTTTGAGATAAGTGTGTTAGCGATACACAGTATGAGTTATATTGGTTTTGGAAATGGTTGTGATCATTCTTAATTATAATTAAAAATAAATTAAAGATTTGGGAGATTTGTGATTATCGGTTTTTTTTTATTTGCATCGATTTGTGCCAGTGCGTTTTATTGATTTTAAATCTTTGGTTTCAAGGGTATCGAAAAATTACACATTTCACAAAACCAATAAGCTCTTCTTCTAAACCCTGTCTGTCAGAGTATAAAATTAGCAAAAAGAAGCAGAATAACGCATTCAACTAAAATGAAAGGAAAGCATGCAAAATATGTTTGGCCAAGTGTAATCCAAGTGGCTACAAACGCCTGGCTCTGTACTCAGCTCAACTAGCAGGTCGCAAGGACATGACATGATTAGCGGAAGCGGAAGCGGCTTGTGAATGACAACAAGATGGTGACCTTAATTGTCAGAAATGCTTGAGGATTGCGTAAATACAGTCAAATCAAAATCAGAGAACTTGAAGTTTAATATTACTTAAAATCGAACTGCTTAGTAAATCATCTAAATATAAGTTGCATAATAATACTAATTAAATTAAGAGCTTTCCTTCCATTTAAAAAAAAACTACTTGAATTTGGGCTTATGTCATATTTCGATAAATGAAATAGCAACTGATTTGCTCAACATATTTAAATATATTTCATATTATAGACCCTGTCAGTGGTGCCTAAATTCATAGATCGAGTATCAATTTCACGGACTCAATATGACCAAACTGATAGACACCTACTAGTTAGTTCTAAAATATCCCTTTTCAACGTAATCTGACACTCATCTGGATTCATCGACGTACAATTGTTTAAACAGCTTTATGCACTATATTTTTTTTTGTGCTAAACATTAATCCACCTAATTTTATTTGTACCCCATAAGACTCCCCTTTTGAGTCTTCATGAATCGCAACACTTAACCACTTAATCGTTGGGTTCGCTGATGTCATTAAATTTGACTGGAAACTGCAACAGAAGCAGCACTCAGTCAACGAGGTCATAACTGTCAATGTGACAGGATTTAATATGGCACATCCAGCCCTCTCCCCCATTCATGCCATGCTATTGAACAAGTCATCAGTTGGGATGATGCTAAAGAGCAAATGTCAAGTAAATTGTAAGTTGTCAGCCGGCGTCACTTAAAGTCTGCAAAATTACAATTTCCGTCTATAAATATTTTTTTCTGTGATATTTCACAATATATAACACAGATTGTAAATTAAATACATAAAATCAAAGTTAAGCTATTTTTAATATATTATATTTATGAAATGAATGCAAAGATATATTGCCGTTTTCCATTTGAAGGGAGAGATGGGGACAAGTAAATGCCAACTGCATCCTGAGTGCTATCCAAATGTATTGGCTATACAAAAAACTAGCTTCCTCTTGACAATAATACAAACTACTTGCTCACCAGAAAATATAATATACACTTAAAAAAAAAATAGTTGAAAAGGCTTTAAGTAATCTTTCTTCCTTGTTTGGCATCTGTAGCTCTTAATTTACGGGATCTACTATTATTAACATCATTTTTCAAATTTAGTGAGTTTATCATAAAACTCTTAAGAATTCGGAGTATTTCAAATAGTTGGATGTCTGGCTTATGAACGGCAAGAAACTGGTTAAAAAATTTGTCTTTGAGTGAGATCCGCTGTATTAAAACACACACTTTTTGCCAACAGACACACGTCAGCTGGCGATAAGACTTAACTTGTTATAGTTGTTGACACCCAAAGCCAACATGTTGCAGCCCCTTTTTGATCTCTACACTTTTTTTATTATGCCAAATAAGCCACTCTTGAGCATTAACCAATATGCGCTTGTTCACTTTCGGTGTTTCGTTGCCACAGTTCCATTTGCAAACAAAAAGCTGTCAGTTTTGTAAGCGTAATAAAAGGAGCGGGAGCCAGTGAACAAGGCTTTGTGCTGCCTTGCAGTGTGTGTGTGTGTGTGTGTGTGTGTGTGTGTGTGTGTGTGTGTGTGTGTGTGTGTGTGTGCACAACAAATACCGACCCGAAAGTAAAACGCATGCAAATAAGGCGAAGAATACGTAAAATTGTTAGGCCTGGAAAATGCAAATACACATATATCTTTTCTAAGTGTGTATGTGTATGTGTGTATATTTTAAGATGGTTGTGGCGGGGAGTAGTGGGGGGGGGGCTATGTGAATGTGGGTGTGTGAGAAAGGTTGGGTGTCGGGCAGAGGATGACGTCAACAAATAAAAGGTTTAAGAGCAACGCAAAGCATCTGTAAAAGGGACATCAAGCCCAACAAACATACGCAAACAGACAGACAGACACTCAACAAACACACACACACACACACACAAAGAAAAATGAACATGTAAATTGCAAGAGCGGGCAAATATACGGCTTTAAAATTGACATACAAATCTGTTATCCATATTCTTAAACATATGTAAAGTCATCTTGGGTTGCCTTTCTTTGATACCTCACAGTTTATATGAATATTAAGGTAATGGATATTTTCTAAAATTATATGTCTTCATTATTATTATTTTTTATTTTATACATATAAAGATATATACAAAATATGACTTCACAACATAAATTCGGTTTAACCATTTAGAGTATTTCAAAATCAAACAAACCGTTTCCGTATCTGCTTTCATTTTTTTGTTTCAGTTAATTTTTTATTTTATTTTACAACATTTTTATTAGTTTGTTACCTTTTACTAAAAGTTTATATTTTGGATTTGAATGAATTTTGATGATTATTTAATTTGAAAAAACCATATATTAATTTTTATATGTAATACATATATTCATGATTTTGATTTGTAAAACTTCATTTATTTCTCCATATAATTTATTTTGTTATTTTATTATTTTTTAAATAGTTTCTTCAAATACAGGGCATTAGTAAAGACGAGATGGATTGGAATGACATTTACTCTGACTGTGAAACAATGGCATTATTATTTTTAGAGCATGAATTTCCAGAGCTTATATCATTAATCGATCAAAATGACCAACAGCTCTTCGATATAATTGGCCTAGAGGTCTTTGATCAAAATGGCCAACAGCTCGCCGATCAAAATGGCCAACAGCCCACCGATCAAAATGGCCAACCGCCCACCGATCAAAATGGCCAACAGCTCTTCGCTATAATGGGCCTACAGGTCTTTGATCAAAATGGCCAACCGCTCACCGATGAAAATGGCCAACAGCTCACCGTTCAAAATGGCCAACAGCTCACCGATCAAAATAGCCAACAGCTCACCCATCAAAATGGCCAAAAGCTCACCGATCAAAATGGCCAACCGCCCACCGATCAAAATGGCCAACCGCCCACCGATCAAAATGGCCAACAGCTCACCGATCAAAATATCCAACAGCTCACCGTTCAAAATGGCCAACAGCTCACCGATCAAAATGGCCAAAAGCTCACCCATCAAAATGGCCAAAAGCTCACCGATCAAAATGGCCAACCGCCCACCGATCAAAATGGCCAACAGCTCACCGTTCAAAATGGCCAACAGCTCACCGATCAACAGCACAAGAGAGGACAATTGAGAGGCTGGAACGAAAATGGGAACGATGGACAAATAGTAAGAGAGTTGTCACAAGTGACAATATATATATATATTAACATTAACATTCGTATTTGTTAATCGCCAATTTGTTGGCTTAATAAGCGAAAATCGAAGAACAGGGAACATGAAACACCCAAAAAGTGGGAGTGTCAATCTGTTTGGAGCAATCCGCTTTGGGTCACGCTTGGCTTGGCACATTTTGTATCCCTACAGCTCCTTAATAGCCTGGCAACCTTTTTGACGGCTGGCTTCGATGCCTTCAATTCTCGCCAGCTTTTGTATCCCTGATGTTTTGCGTTGACTTTGTGTGAAAAAAAGAGAAATCAGCAATTTCAGCCAAATTTACGAATGTGTTTTGATTATGAAATGACGCACGTGGCGGTCTGCAAAGTTTGTGGGCTTCCGAAGGTGCGTGTTACACCGGACAAGAGTGGAGCCGTGGCAGTGGCAGTGGCAGTGGCAGTGGCAGTGGCAGTGGCAGTTGTATCACTCAGAAACTGGGCGTGGTCGCACTTGATACTTTGTCAGCTGTTGTTGTTCATATTGTTGTTGTTGTAGTTGTTGTTGATATTGCTCTTAGCTGTTTGTTGTCGCTTGTAGCTGTTACGATTATTATATTTGTTTGCTTTGTTTTTGTGAGCATCTCGTTTGACGCGAGGACCCCCTCTACTCATCCCTTCATGCTCAGAAGTTTCAGATTATACATTTTGGATATGCTTTCAGCGCTCTCCAGCCCAATGCGAATGTTGCTTAATTCTAATTTCTCATACATATGTATTATGTTCGACATACCTTATACTTGACGTCCTCAATAGTCACTAATTCCCAATCGAACATTAGGGGTTGGGCTTAGAATCGATATTTATAATTGTTTGATTCTGTTTAATTAATTGCTCAAAATGATTGTCTTAATGCTGTTCAATTATACTGTTTTCATAACAGCTTCTGTCACATTCATCCAATAAAAAGCAAATTAGCGAAAATCTAAACACAGATTTTTGTCCGGATGATTTTGCAACGGCCGTGGACAGCTTTGCCATAATACAATGAGTAATACAACTCTATTTGTAATATAATAGCTTCCTTGGATCCGTGCATCTGCTCTAATGGAATTTTGAATGTGTGTATTTTTATACTATGACAGTGAAATTATGAATGTATATTTGTTTTGTGAACTGTTCGCCCGTCCATCAATTTAAATTTAACATTTTTTCTTTACGCTTTTGAAGTTCGAAATATGAAACCTAGAGAGAAAGTGTACACCAGAGAATAGAAAAATGATAGCATTGATAAAAACAAATCAATACAAATACCTATATCTTTTAATTTGAAAGCTAAGAATATCATCTAAGATTGTTAAGAAAATCAATTGGGGTCTTACAATATGTATAGTGATGAACAAACTGGAGCTTAATTGAGTACTGCATAGTGGACTACACGTCGTATACGTAAAATTCAGTTGAGTGCAATATTTTGCATACAACTAACAATAAGCTTCATTTGGGTAATCTACAAAATTTCCAAGAATATTCTAGCACATTTTAAAAAACAACAAATAAAAAAAATTTAAGTTTTTTTTTAATTTACTTCAACACTGGTGTGGATTGTGGCCACTAATCACCAAACACTCAGTGAGCAATAATTTACTTAGAACTTTAACTAACAGGGTCTTAAGTATTTTCCTACATATTTCTATACAAATATTGATTGTGTTGCGGGTATCTGGTAGTCAATTGTGCAGGCAAAAACTTAGTTAAATCACATGTATGGGAAATCTATTGAATTACCAAAAATTGCAAAAAATCAGAAAGCTGCTTGCATTGTTGTACACACACACACACACACACATACACACACACTGCACACATATAGGCCGAGGCAAGTTGTCTGTCATTGGGTTGAAAAACTTACAAAATGCAATTTCAATCATTAATATAATTTTAAGCTAATGAATTGGATTATGCAGTCAACTTCTGCAGATGTTTGAGTATCCATATATTTTGAAATATAATATATATATACTATAGGGATGCCAACAGACAGAGCTGGTAGTTTATTCCATGTAGTCAAGCACATATATATATAACATGATTCTCTCAAAGACAGCAAAGTAGAACAATTTGTTGGAAAGCAACAAAAATTACTACAAAACTTTTCACATGAGAAAATTTTGCACAGTTGCACCCCACATTCATTAACATACTTGCCACAACCCCCCGACATCTCTTATTTAAAATACCCTTGCGTGATTTTTTTTTTTTTGGCATCAACTTGATTAAGTGCATAACTTTGGATTGGCTTTTATTTGCTATGAATATGAATTGTTCGAATTCGTTGTGCTTTTGATTCCACGTACACCATTCCGACATTGTACATGCAAATAAATATATTTATATATATATATGCGGACTTTTATTTGATCAAGAAGCGCTCTGGCTAATTCCGTGGCCACATACCAAACTAAGCTTTCGCACAATCCCAACGTCCCCAGCCGCCTGTCCAGGTGAGTAGCTACTCGCCTCTCGCCGCTCACTCCCACTTATGTCCCCATAAATGTGACAGACAGTTACGTATACAAAAGAGCAAAAACTGCAACACAATGGAGACCTGCGAGCATGGCCTTGCATGTCCGAGGGGCATGAACGGGTCCTATCCAACCCAGCCCAAGCCTATCTCAATCCCAAACACAAACCTAACACCTCATGCCCCATGCCCGGTGCATCACAATGTCGTCTGACAATTTTTGCCAGTCTTTTGGGAACAAGAAGAGCAACAGCAGCAGTAACCAAAATATGAAAAAAAAAAACAATAACAAATGAAAAAAATTGTAGTTGTCCTTGACCGACTGCAGAATGCTCTGACATAGATAATTTAAAACAATTTTAGGTGGAGATTGATAGTAATTTCACTTCAATGTTTGATAACTTTAGAAGTAGCTTTAAAAATTAGTAATCTCAAATTGCATTTTTTTTTTTAATTTCGAAGTCCAGACTGTATTGTATCTTTAAAATTAGGTAACTTTTTGAGATAAGTGTGTTAGCGATACACAGTATGAGTTATATTGGTTTTGGAAATGGTTGTGATCATTCTTAATTATAATTAAAAATAAATTAAAGATTTGGGAGATTTGTGATTATCGGTTTTTTTTTATTTGCATCGATTTGTGCCAGTGCGTTTTATTGATTTTAAATCTTTGGTTTCAAGGGTATCGAAAAATTACACATTTCACAAAACCAATAAGCTCTTCTTCTAAACCCTGTCTGTCAGAGTATAAAATTAGCAAAAAGAAGCAGAATAACGCATTCAACTAAAATGAAAGGAAAGCATGCAAAATATGTTTGGCCAAGTGTAATCCAAGTGGCTACAAACGCCTGGCTCTGTACTCAGCTCAACTAGCAGGTCGCAAGGACATGACATGATTAGCGGAAGCGGAAGCGGCTTGTGAATGACAACAAGATGGTGACCTTAATTGTCAGAAATGCTTGAGGATTGCGTAAATACAGTCAAATCAAAATCAGAGAACTTGAAGTTTAATATTACTTAAAATCGAACTGCTTAGTAAATCATCTAAATATAAGTTGCATAATAATACTAATTAAATTAAGAGCTTTCCTTCCATTTAAAAAAAAACTACTTGAATTTGGGCTTATGTCATATTTCGATAAATGAAATAGCAACTGATTTGCTCAACATATTTAAATATATTTCATATTATAGACCCTGTCAGTGGTGCCTAAATTCATAGATCGAGTATCAATTTCACGGACTCAATATGACCAAACTGATAGACACCTACTAGTTAGTTCTAAAATATCCCTTTTCAACGTAATCTGACACTCATCTGGATTCATCGACGTACAATTGTTTAAACAGCTTTATGCACTATATTTTTTTTTGTGCTAAACATTAATCCACCTAATTTTATTTGTACCCCATAAGACTCCCCTTTTGAGTCTTCATGAATCGCAACACTTAACCACTTAATCGTTGGGTTCGCTGATGTCATTAAATTTGACTGGAAACTGCAACAGAAGCAGCACTCAGTCAACGAGGTCATAACTGTCAATGTGACAGGATTTAATATGGCACATCCAGCCCTCTCCCCCATTCATGCCATGCTATTGAACAAGTCATCAGTTGGGATGATGCTAAAGAGCAAATGTCAAGTAAATTGTAAGTTGTCAGCCGGCGTCACTTAAAGTCTGCAAAATTACAATTTCCGTCTATAAATATTTTTTTCTGTGATATTTCACAATATATAACACAGATTGTAAATTAAATACATAAAATCAAAGTTAAGCTATTTTTAATATATTATATTTATGAAATGAATGCAAAGATATATTGCCGTTTTCCATTTGAAGGGAGAGATGGGGACAAGTAAATGCCAACTGCATCCTGAGTGCTATCCAAATGTATTGGCTATACAAAAAACTAGCTTCCTCTTGACAATAATACAAACTACTTGCTCACCAGAAAATATAATATACACTTAAAAAAAAAATAGTTGAAAAGGCTTTAAGTAATCTTTCTTCCTTGTTTGGCATCTGTAGCTCTTAATTTACGGGATCTACTATTATTAACATCATTTTTCAAATTTAGTGAGTTTATCATAAAACTCTTAAGAATTCGGAGTATTTCAAATAGTTGGATGTCTGGCTTATGAACGGCAAGAAACTGGTTAAAAAATTTGTCTTTGAGTGAGATCCGCTGTATTAAAACACACACTTTTTGCCAACAGACACACGTCAGCTGGCGATAAGACTTAACTTGTTATAGTTGTTGACACCCAAAGCCAACATGTTGCAGCCCCTTTTTGATCTCTACACTTTTTTTATTATGCCAAATAAGCCACTCTTGAGCATTAACCAATATGCGCTTGTTCACTTTCGGTGTTTCGTTGCCACAGTTCCATTTGCAAACAAAAAGCTGTCAGTTTTGTAAGCGTAATAAAAGGAGCGGGAGCCAGTGAACAAGGCTTTGTGCTGCCTTGCAGTGTGTGTGTGTGTGTGTGTGTGTGTGTGTGTGTGTGTGTGTGTGTGTGTGTGTGTGTGTGTGCACAACAAATACCGACCCGAAAGTAAAACGCATGCAAATAAGGCGAAGAATACGTAAAATTGTTAGGCCTGGAAAATGCAAATACACATATATCTTCTCTAAGTGTGTATGTGTATGTGTGTATATTTTAAGATGGTTGTGGCGGGGAGTAGTGGGGGGGGGGCTATGTGAATGTGGGTGTGTGAGAAAGGTTGGGTGTCGGGCAGAGGATGACGTCAACAAATAAAAGGTTTAAGAGCAACGCAAAGCATCTGTAAAAGGGACATTAAGCCCAACAAACATACGCAAACAGACAGACAGACACTCAACAAACACACACACACACACACAAAGAAAAATGAACATGTAAATTGCAAGAGCGGGCAAATATACGGCTTTAAAATTGACATACAAATCTGTTATCCATATTCTTAAACATATGTAAAGTCATCTTGGGTTGCCTTTCTTTGATACCTCACAGTTTATATGAATATTAAGGTAATGGATATTTTCTAAAATTATATGTCTTCATTATTATTATTTTTTATTTTATACATATAAAGATATATACAAAATATGACGTCACAACATAAATTCGGTTTAACCATTTAGAGTATTTCAAAATCAAACAAACCGTTTCCGTATCTGCTTTCATTTTTTTGTTTCAGTTAATTTTATTTTATTTATTTTATTTTATTTTATTTTACAACATTTTTATTAGTTTGTTACCTTTTACTAAAAGTTTATATTTTGGATTTGAATGAATTTTGATGATTATTTAATTTGAAAAAAAACCATATATTAATTTTTATATGTAATACATATATTCATGATTTTGATTTTTAAAACTTTATTTATTTCTCCATATAATTTATTTTGTTATTTTATTATTTTTTACATAATACAGGGCATTTTTTGTAACGACGAGATGGATTGGAGTGACATTTACTCTGACTGTGAAATAATGTCATTATTATTAGAGCATGAAGTTCCAGACCTTATATCATTAATCGTTCACAGTGGCCAACAGCTCACCCATCAAAATGGCCGAAAGCGCACCCATGAAAATGGCCAAAAGCTCACCCATCAAAATGGCCAACCGCTCTTCGATCAACAGCACAAGAGAGGACAATTGAGAGGCTGGAACGAAAATGGGAACGATGGACAAATAGTAAGAGAGTTGTCACAAGTGACAATATATATATATATTAACATTAACATTCGTATTTGTTAATCGCCAATTTGTTGGCTTAATAAGCGAAAATCGAAGAACAGGGAACATGAAACACCCAAAAAGTGGGAGTGTCAATCTGTTTGGAGCAATCCGCTTTGGGTCACGCTTGGCTTGGCACATTTTGTATCCCTACAGCTCCTTAATAGCCTGGCAACCTTTTTGACGGCTGGCTTCGATGCCTTCAATTCTCGCCAGCTTTTGTATCCCTGATGTTTTGCGTTGACTTTGTGTGAAAAAAAGAGAAATCAGCAATTTCAGCCAAATTTACGAATGTGTTTTGATTATGAAATGACGCACGTGGCGGTCTGCAAAGTTTGTGGGCTTCCGAAGGTGCGTGTTACACCGGACAAGAGTGGAGCCGTGGCAGTGGCAGTGGCAGTGGCAGTGGCAGTGGCAGTGGCAGTTGTATCACTCAGAAACTGGGCGTGGTCGCACTTGATACTTTGTCAGCTGTTTTTGTTCATATTGTTGTTGTTGTTGTTGATATTGCTCTTAGCTGTTTGTTGTCGCTTGTAGCTGTTACGATTATTATATTTGTTTGCTTTGTTACTGTGAGCATCTCGTTTGACGCGAGGACCCCCTCTACTCATCCCTTCATGCTCAGAAGTTTCAGATTATACATTTTGGATATGCTTTCAGCGGTCTCCAGCCCAATGCGAATGTTGCTTGATTCTTAAGCTTAATTCTTATTTCTCATACATATGTATTATGTTCGACATACCTTATACTTGACGTCCTCAATAGTCACTAATTCCCAATCGAACATTGGGGGTTGGGCTTAGAATCGATATTTATAATTGTTTGATTCTGTTTAATTAATTGCTCAAAATGATTGTCTTAATGCTGTTCAATTATACTGTTTCATAACAGCTTCTGTCACATTCATCCAATAAAAAGCAAATTAGCGAAAATCTAAACACAGATTTTTGTCCGGATGATTTTGCAACGGCCGTGGACAGCTTTGCCATAATACAATGAGTAATACAACTCTATTTGTAATATAATAGCTTCCTTGGATCCGTGCATCTGCTCTAATGGAATTTTGAATGTGTGTATTTTTATACTATGACAGTGAAATTATGAATGTATATTTGTTTTGTGAACTGTTCGCCCGTCCATCAATTTAAATTTAACATTTTTTCTTTACGCTTTTGAAGTTCGAAATATGAAACCTAGAGAGAAAGTGTACACCAGAGAATAGAAAAATGATACCATTGATAAAAACCAAACAATACAAATAACTTTATCTTTTAATTTGAAAGCTAAGAGTATCAAATAGATTACTAGTCACCCTCATCTAAGATTTTTAAGAAAATCGATTGGGGTCTTACAATATGTATAGTGATGAACAAACTGGAGCTTAATTGAGTACTGCATAGTGGACTACACGTCGTATACGTAAAATTCAGTTGAGTGCAATACACACACACACACACAAAGAAAAATGAACATGTAAATTGAATATTAAGGTAATGGATATTTTCTAAAATTATATGTCTTCATTATTATTATTTTTTTTTATACATATAAAGATATATACAAAATATGACTTCACAACATAAATTCGGTTTAACCATTTAGAGTATTTCAAAATCAAACAAACCGTTTCCGTATCTGCTGTCATTTTTTTGTTTCAGTTAATTTTTTATTTTATTTTACTTTTACTAAAAGTCTATATTTTGGATTTGAATGAATTTTGATGATTATTTAATTTGAAAAAAAAACCATATAATAATTTTTATATGTAATACATATATTCCTGATTTTGATTTGTAAAAATTCCCTTATTATTTTATTTTATTTTTTATTTATTTATTTATTTATTTTTTTATTTTATTATTTTTTATATAATACAGGGCATTTGTAACGACGAAATGGATTGGAGTGACACTTACCCTGACTTTGATACAATGTCCCTAAGCCCTGTTCGAATCCCACTACCACCATTATTTCCAGAGCTTGAAGAATGTCGCTTACCAGAGCTTTCGTCATTAAATAATTCAAATACAAAAAGTAGTGTTAAAAAAGAAAATCTGATAGAGGAAGAGAAGGAAAACGCACGCCCGGAAAATACAGATGGCATGGACTGCCCAGTAAACCAATCCGAAGCCCAGACTATTAAACCAGTGGGTGATAAGCGCTCTCGGAACGTGAGTGATTAATATTGTTATTTAATAACAATTTGATTGGTTTTGGAATATATGTTTCACATTAACTTAATTCACATTAACACTAATTTTTTTATTTTTTCCAAATTAAATGTTTAAATCACAACTTCCGCAACTAATACCATCTCATCCTTTTCGTATTGTAACTAAAACACTCACTACCACTATCAAATAAAAACTTTGCATCCCAAATACCAACTTCACTGTTTATTTATAAATAACATAATAAATAAATTAATAGCAATTTTACGTTTAATTTCCTAATTCAAAAATAAATTTAACTAACAACACTTCATTAAAATTGTGAAATCATTTTTTTTTTCTTAATCACATGTAAGTCTAAACATTTATTTTATTTATTTTGTCATATTTTTTATTGTTAAGAACAACTAATTAAATAAGTATTTATGTATCTGCTAATGCTCTAATATGTATGGTGTATAAACCTAGTCAAAAGTAATACGTAATGGGAAACATTTAGATAAACATTTTGTAGCTGAATCATTTTAAATAGTTAGGCTTTTGTGATTTTGTATTATAGTGTAGAAGCAACATTTGAAAAAAAAAACTAATCGTTTCACTCTTATGATTTAAATTAATCAAAATTATGAAATTAAACAATTTTAGTCATTGGTAACTCAAGGTATTATTATTTAGAAAGTATAATTTTCAAACCGAAGGTCTTTAAAAAAAAAACCATGGTTTTTAATTTTCGAAAATTTCGAAAATATATGTCAAATTTTTAGCTATTTGGCTTCTTATATTATTATCATTGAATATTTAAATTTTAATTTTTGCAATTGCAAATATTTCATACAATATGGAGAAATACAAATGTGTAACATTTCTATAAACCAGAACAACTTTCTAGTTTTTAGGTTGAATTTTGTTTTAGAACGATTTTGTTAACGCTTATTTAAGAGGAACAAGCATATATAATTCAAGTATATTAAAGTGCTTTGTCCAATTCAATTGCCGATGCATGCATCGACGACTGCTCCGTTACCCATAGACTGGATTGTAAATGAGTATAATTAAATGGAACAGCAGCAGCCATCTCCAATGGCTACGTGCCTCACTTTGCTGGTTAACGAATGTCGTGTTGCACGAACCGTGCAGCACAGGCCAAATACTGTTCGATGGCCGAGTGGTGCAGCGCCAAAGCGATTAAATGCAAAATCGTGAAATGTGTTACAACCATTAATAAATATGTTGTGCACTTCTGCAATTTCGATTCGAAAAACAAATGTATTTTAGATATAGCATATAAACGGAGTATTGATATATGTTCATATTTATTGACTAAATTAGACCATTTCCGATATAGCTGATTAAAAAGCAAAACATTGTGTTAAAATGCACAAAATTACATAAAAATAACTAGCTTTTGTGGTATTAAAAACTGAAATGGCCGAGATTAAAACCAAAATATTGTAATAAACTCAAATGAGCTTATTTTATTGAACAATATTTGGTTAGCTTGGTGAGAGAACAAATATTATATTGCTACATTTTTCTTCTTGAACAATATTAGAATGCAACAACACAAATTGTTGTTAAACAAGTTAGGATTTTAGTTTTATTCGAAATTTATTCGAATTTCGCACTCTTACAGAGTTTTTTTTTCTTCTGTTCATCGATCTCCGTACCAAGTTGAGGGAATCTTTGAAGCATTGACCAACAATGGGTAGTCCCTTGGCATTTGACCGCTAGAATCTATTTGAAACTTATACAGCCTTTGATGTGGTGCCAAGACTCAATTCGAATACATTGTCCAAAAAAAAAACTACTTTATAGTTTTCAGTTCAGACATGGACCAACTTTTCTTTTTGGCCAATTACTTGTGCATTCCGGTCAAAAAAGAATTGCTTTTATGTGCACTGACTGCCAATTGCTGGGGCTCAATTTCGCAGATTTGGAGTTGCTAAAACAAATGCAAGTCATCACTCATCATATTCACACATTATTCATTTATTACCTTTTGCAATTCAAATTATACTCAATTACCATAACTGCTGCTTTCAATAGGTCGCTGTCAGAAACAGGCAAATGCAATACTCGTTTTTATTTGTTATGCTGCATTTACTACACATTGGCTAACTGAAACACCATCCAACAAATTGATATACACACACACACAAACACATAAAAACGCATAAACACACCAATAAATAATAATAATAATAAATTAGAATACCTATCTCGTTTACAGCCCTCATTCCCTCATTTTTGATATTAATTATATTTTGATATAAGGCGTACAAAATGGTTTCTTAATTTACAGCAATTTAAATCTCTCAAGTAAGGCAATTTTACTTGCTTTAAAAATGTGACTTAGTTGAGATATTTCTATTTCTGTGCAATTTTAGTAAACGTTTAAAGCAATTTCTGAGAAGTTCTCATTAGTCTTGTTAGTCAAACTTTCTTTAAGTTAAACTTTTCAGTTGACTATGACTATTCTTAAAAAAAAAAAAATACACAGAGAACTAACTATTCCACACGCACAACACGCTGAGCACGCACAACATACACACACACACACAACTACACACAACTGCAACTTGGCTTTGTTTTTTTGCGTTTTGCTTTGGTTGTTAAAGTTTTATGTCCAAAATTTTACGTGTCTCTCACAAAATGGGCATGTGGGCGTGTGCGTGCCCCTTGTGCGGACATAGCTAAAGCTGTATTTGTGTGTGTGTATGAATTTATTTGTTTATTTGTTGACTCATTCATTTATTTATTTGTTCGCTTTTGGCCATGCGATTTATGCGTTGGCAATGTGCAAAACTTTTCTGCGTTCATATATCCATTTTTCGGTTTGTACTTTTTCGATTGCTTGTTGTTCTTCTTTGAATATTACGTATACGACTCGCTTGACTGCCATAAGCCGACAAAGTTGACTCGCATTATGTTGCAGCTGCAATGGTTGCAAAAATGATTGGTTACTTTACGGTCACGCCCCAAAACCAGAACCACAGCTGAAATTCCCGCGATGATATATTTAAATTAAACACTAAAATTGTCGCCAAAAAACCAGATGTGGTTGTTACCATTTACTCTTTCCGTCGTCATATTTCCAGCTCAAGCGATATTCATGTGCCTTATTTGTTTTGCGGTCAACCGCAGGCCAAAAAAGTGGGTTGCTTTCGCCATTAGAGACGTCATGTGGTTGGGTATCCACTTTGGGCCATAAAACATTTTGTGGTATATAGCCTTTATTTTTTTTGTGGCCTGAAACCAGTTCAAGGAGGGGTAAAATTTTAGTCTTATACATTTCACACTGTGGTTTTAAAACAATTTTTAGCTTTAATGTGTAAAATGTTATTCTTCTGAATACAATCGAAATGATTATTTTCATAGTAGATGAAATTACATGATGAAATATATAAATTATAAGCATTTAATATAATTGACACCTTTGCAGATGGATCAATTATTCGAATTGTATTTTTTCTATTAGAAATAATTAAGGTTTTACAAACAAATCGAATATTTGGTAATATTTTTGTAGATGATTATTATGGCTTAAATATATTTATATATTATTTATATTTATTATATATATTTATGTATAATATATTTATTGTTTTTATGATAAATGTGCTTGGAAATTAAATTAACTTTAAATGCTCAAATTGTGCTCAACAATCGAGATGAATGTGATAAATATATAATTTATCGACACAATCGAAATATTTTAAAAATCTCTTTTACAGTACTTAGGTGCTAGCGAAACGCTAATAGATGTCCTTGAAGAAGGACATCAAAACAGATTTAAAAGATATTGAAATACTGCATCTTATATAGCCAACTGATGCGTCGGAATATATAAAAAGACGCACAACCACTTTAATTTATTTATCAAGCGTTCATCACTTTTAGTTATTTTAACTAAGCCCCTCTTGTTGCTGGCTGTCAGTCACTTTTGGAGCAGCTGGCGCCAACTTTCAACTTGCAACGTGCAACATGCAGCGTGCAACTTTGCGCTGCGATGCTTCGCTTTTAGAGTGGCTGCTAATAAACAAATCAACTGCTGCCTGACAAAGTTATGCAAAGCGCATTAGTGACTCGATGTTCTCAAGCGATGGGTGAGGTGATGAAGGAAGTCCTGGGGGGGGGGGAAGGGGGTTTAGGTATGTCAGTGTTGTGTTGAGTGAGAGTAGTGTATGCATTAATAACTTGTCAGCTGTGCGAAAATTTTAATGATCAAATTTTTGCAATTTTCTAGTTAGTGTGAGAAAACTTTCAAAAGTTTATGGCTATATATGTAAATATGTATAGTTGTATGTATATATGTATGTGTGAAATGCAAATTGGAATTATACTAATTGTGTAAAAAGTTACTCCACGTTATGTCCATATTGATGGCGAGCTGCTTAAATGCAAATGCCAAAGTTACCAGAAATGGAGTTAATGGCAAGTTTCACCGGTTTAATTGACAGGTTAATGGTAATTGCATGTGGCAGTGCGTAATGTAAATCCCACAATATGCAACATTCTGTATACCACAATATATATGCATACAGAGCGGAAAATAAAATGGGAGACACCGCAAAGAAGGAGGGAAGAAACAGAGAGAAAGCGACAAGGAGGGAGCGAGGGAATGAGAGAGAGATTCGTATGAGGTTGCTTGTCATAGGAATTCGAGCATTTAAATGCTGCTACTGTTGTCCAATGACCTCGTCCTTGTTCTCGCCTTCCTTGGCACTTCCTTTTGGCCATTTAATTTGTGGCCTGCCAGCAAACCAACCAGCAGCCAGCTGCATGTGAGCCATGTTCGTTGACATCCTTCCGCTCTGGACGCACGTTCAGATTTCATTGTGCGGGTTGCACTTCATAATGGCCATCATGATGATAGAAATAATGATGATGATGCCGCTGTGCTACGGTATTTTTTTCAATTTAATTTAAATTCTCCTAAAATGGGATATACGCTTAACTAAATATCAAAATCCTGGATTGTTGAAAGCTTTACCTAATTTTCTATTGTTTCCCTTTACTCCACTTCTCATTTATGTTTCTCCCCTTGTCGTCTAATTTTTTCCACTTTTTCCCTTAAAAATTTCATAGATTTCAAAAACTAAAATTTTTTCCACTTGCCATTTGCCGTTTTCATTTTTTCCAAATGCTTATCTATTATGCTTCTAATTTCCTGAAACCTTTTCCTTTTGGCATTTTATATTTTTCAACCTAAATCCTTGACTCAGGACTCAGCTTATTCCAGTCATATTAATTCCCTCTTCAAATCTAATAAACATTTTTCACATTTCTTTCTATTTTCTCGCTAATTTCGCCCAATCGGCTTATAACTTCTAATTACTTCATTTCATTTTTGCCTTACGAATTTCCTTTAACTATTTTTAATCAAATTGGATGAAAAGTGACAAAGGCAGACTGAGAAAGATAGAGAAATGTGCCGGCGGGGGAGTCCCTCGCTGGATTTCTTTTCATTTCTTTTATCTTTCCGTCTGCTAACAATCCAAATGGTGACGGAGTGAGGAAGTTGCTTCTCAACATTTTCTCCTTCCCACGTAAAGAAAAACACAGCACATTTACCGTAACTCAAATTTTACTATTAAGACTTGAAATTTGTAATGGTCTCACGAGACAATTTAGAAGAATGGGGAAGTCGATCCAAACTGTGAACTGCGTTATGGGGGCATCAACATGACTTGTCAGCAACGTCCACTTAACGGCTGGACTGGACATCTTTTACCAAATGAAGCTAAAGCTTGGGCGCAAAGATCCACGCTTAGCTAACCGGAATACAAAACACAACATATATACCAGTTATACCAAGATATACCAGTTAGATCTATTACTTCGATACTTACGAATGTGAAAATTACTCGATAGTTTAGAGGCAAAGGGAGTCCCATCTTCTTCTTTCTCTTCTGCCGCAAGTTCGATAGGGTTGGTCGTTTTGACAGACTTCCGGATTTTAGTTCCATAGTGGGCTGACATTCTGCCGACATTTCCAGTCTCGAATTCAACACTGAATGTGTGCTGCAATGCAGCATTCTGCTCCTCGGG
Source organism: Drosophila dives (assembly GCA_035042365.1). NCBI lineage: Eukaryota > Metazoa > Arthropoda > Insecta > Diptera > Drosophilidae > Drosophila > Drosophila dives. The sequence continues at coordinate 11,856,941 of JAWNLJ010000443.1, read as the reverse complement.
CCTCGAGTTTATGTCCTCGTACTTCTCAATGAGAGAGCGCACATTTGAGCTTCTATCCATATTTGCAAATAATAAATATATAATCTCAAAATTTAAGAAAAATAAACGCACAATGAAATCTGGAAAAATAATGAAATAAGTAAGTTAAATCTGAAAACTTTAAATGTTGCTACTAAGTGAGAATCTGCGTAAATATAAATATAAACACAGCCTGCTAAGATTTTTGTCTTGATTCGTTTTTTATTGGCATATTGCACAGATTTCTTTTTTTTTAGTTAGGACTGTCGGAATGCATTCCATATTTTCTTGTAGGACCCATAAGACCTATTGGATGGAAATTGTGATTTGAAAGCAGCTCAAATACAATATTATTATTATTACTGCTTATTTTAACTGATTGCCATACAACTTTCATGATTGGTGTGTTTCCAATTAACATCGACAAAAATTAAAGGCCCAATGCAATCGAGCTGTGCACTCATTAAATAGTGGTCACATCCGGGCACCATTCGTGATCTGTGATCACCAAACTCAGAAGTCCTTTCACGTAATATTTAATATATCCTTAAAGCATAAAAGTGACACAAGAGTCTTTCGTGTCACGCAGATTAAACACAGATTTCCAGGACGAGCCAAGTCATTGACTCTGACTGCTTAACCCGTAAGGCAAAGATTATCGGCCAGCAACTTCGATGATTTGAGTATGCATAAAACCTCTTTACAAATATTAATTTAATTTTGGCTATGAATATGTTTCTCAACTATTTAACCTATTTAAATTTAAAAATAAATGTTGCCTATTGTTTTGTATATCATTTCTGATATGCCAATAGCATTTTTATTTGTGAAACCTTTCCTTGCATACCATGTGAAAGTTTCAGCATAACCTTTAATCTAGTCTGGTAATAAATTAAGTGTTCCTGAAGATTATTGATTCCAAAATAACATTTATATACAAAGAGATGAACTTCTAATGTGTGAGTTTAACCTTTACTTATATTCAAATTATAATTGTATTAGTTTTGTATATTTGAGCAACACCCTAAAAGCTGGTATCTTGAAATGTGAATTTCTCGTCTTACCCAAATCAGAGAAAGTTGCTTGTAAACCAGATCGATTTCAGTCAATAGATACACATTGATAAAACTACATTTTAGTCACAAATTTAAAAGTAATAAATAACTAGAAACCTCCTTATAGGATTGATGGGAATTATTTCGTGATTTATTATGATTTATCTACCGTAACTTCAGCAATTGGGTCACCAAAGTTAAAAGATGCATAAATAATTCTGGTATCAGAGTATTCCGCAGACGGGTAATCCCGAATGCAAAAATTCTTAATTCATTTTTTTGTTGTTTAAAATCCCCGTTTAAATGAGTTCTTTTTTAAGTTCCAAATTGGCTACCGTCACTGAAATTATTTTCTACTGTGAATTCCATCGAGTTTTTAACATTTCTTTTCATCTTTCTACTAATCAGAGCGAATTTACTAAAATTTGATTCAATTCATTTTATGGCTAAATGTAGATTTATGTATTGTGTAAAATTATAATGTAGAACAACATTAAATTAGTTGAATGTGTGCAGTTATCTGACCATGTCAACTAAATAACATCGAACGAATATCCCATTTTACACCTTGTAAAATATTCATACACAACTGTAACTGCCAATTGTAATTAACGCCCAAAGGCCAATTTAAACTAAATGACTAATTCCATGTGTATCCTCAATGCATTCATATTAATGGACATTTAAACTGAATGCCATACAACTTTCATGATTGGAGCATGTTGCCAATTAGCAGCGACACAATTAAATACCTAAATTGGGCCTTCTATAGTATAGAAGGTATAATGGAAATATCACGAATTGAACAATTACGAATTGCAAATAATAAAATTATAAACTGAAAATTTAATAAAAATATACAAAGCGCACAATGAAATGTGGAAAAATAGTGAATACTAAGTAAAATGTAAAAACTGTAGCTGTGATTTTAGAAGTCTTTTCATTTGAATATTTAATATATCATTAAAGCATTAATACTGCAAAATTATTTTATTATTAACGAAAAAATAGTAGTGAGTGAATTAAATGGATTGCTCAAAAGATAAGAATAGTTCAACATAAATTAAATTTTTCTTAAATTTAATCAAATTAGTTTTCAACGGTTTTTTGTTTTACATTTTAAAATTTTATCTATATTTTAATTGATTTTTATTAAGATTATTATTTATTTTATGGATTTAATGAATTCATATTTATTTAATTAACGTTAAGGAGGATGCAGACATTATTCATTATATTTACTTAAGTTGTAATTCGACATTTGCATTTGAGGTATGATTGTAGTATGAGGAATAATTGTACATAAATAATTAAATAATGGAGATAGCTTATTTAATTATTTGTTCTACTATATAGTGTAAATTTGAGCTAATTAGTTTAATATATGTGATCAATTTTGAAAGCAAAAGATTAGATATTTAATATGCGTTATTTAAACACGTACAAATCTGATGGCTTTGGGCTTTCAACATTAATAGCTAATACTACGGTTCCATAAAACTAGGATTGGCATAACTTATCCTGTACAAAAGTTTCAAATTAAGTTATGTTATTTATGAGTGTACGGATGTGGGCCGGGGTCCCATCGACAACTGAATTCGGACACGAAATGGAAAATGTGCGGAATTTGAATTTGAATTCGAATGGCATATGGAATCGAATGGGATTAGTGCTTGTCGTATCTTTTTGGATACCAATTGAATTGCATTTAACCAGCAAATTATTTCGACATGTCTCTCTTTCACTTTCTCACTCTTTCTCTCTCTCATTACAGAATCCACTAAGAGCACGGGAAGAGGACACCAATGCGCCTAGTGAGACAAATTAATTTTTGGTGCAATACTTGAACAAATTGAGCTGGTCCTTAGTGCATTTAAAGAACTGGCCAATCTTGATGAAATCCGATAGCGAGTGGAGTAATTAAAGTCCATAGCAGTTGCAATCAAGGCCGCCACATTGGAAGGAAAACGCCTATTCACAGCAGTTAATAAGTTTTTAACTGGTTCAACCATTGCCCGCGAGCTGAGGCAACTAATGGTAAGAGTAGATATCCATGCGGAGTGTTCAACTATGAACAAGTGAAGCCCTAAGAATCTCACGCGGTAGGTAATTGAGGCAGGTCTGCATTGGGGCACTTTATTCTTAAAGATATATTAAAAACATAGGAGCGAATACAAGTTTTACTTTATATATAAATAATGGATTTATTCAAAATTGAGAAACAATTTTTCGATGTGCTGCAACTGTATGCAAAGGCTGACACATCCTTGACCAGCATGAACAGCCATGTTAATAAATACACATTTTCCGTTACTTAAATTTTACTACGATAACTTGAAATTTGTAATGGTCTCAGAGATTGGGGCAGTCGATCCATCAACAAGACTTGTGAGCAACGTCCACTTAACGGCTGGACTGGACATCTTTTACCAAATGAAGCTATAGCTTGGGCGCACAGATCCACGCTTAGCTAACCGGAATACAAAACACAATATCATCATATTACAGAAGCTGATATACCAGTTAGAAAATTCGATACTTACGAAGGTGAAAATCATTCGATAGCTTAGAGGCATAAGGGAGTCCCAGCCTCTTCATCATTCTTACCCGCATTTTGGATAGTACTGCTTGTTGTGTCAAAATTCCGTATTTTAGTTCCAAGATGGCTAATCTTCTGCTCACTCTTCCAGTCTCGAATTCAACACTGAATGTGTGCTGCAATGCAGCATTCTGCTCCTCGGGCCTCGAGTTTATGTCCTCGAACTTCTCAATGAGAGAGCGCACATCTGAGCTTCTATCCATATTTGCAAATAATAAATATATAATCTCAAAATTTAAGAAAAATAAACGCACAACGAAATCTGGAAAAATAATGAAATAAGTAAGTTAAATCTGAAAACTTTAAATGTTGCTACTAAGTGAGAATCTTCGTAAATATAAATATAAAAACAGCATATTGCACAGATTTCTTTTTTTTAGTTAGGACTGTCGGAATGCATTCCACCTATTAGATGGAAATTGTGATTTGAAAGCAGCTCAAATACAATATTATTAGTAAGCCTAAACGTAATAATTCTTCTGGGCAAGAGGATTCAATTGATGTTATATATCTAAGAGGTATCAGAGGGCAATGAGCTGTAAGGAGTTAAGATGAGGGAATGATAGGATCAGAAATTTATAGTGTTTAAAGGCATTTGCCTGCTGTAAATTGGAAATAATTGTTTTTGCTTGTTCAATTTGAGACTGTTCTGAAAAGTACTCTTTCCTGGACAGACGAGAAACTCGCCGCTTAGTGGTGATGAGCCCGACGAGGAGCAGATGGCGACGGGTACAGACGACAACGAGGAGCAGCAGACGCAGCCGGTTAATAATGGCCAGATTCAGAATCAGAGTCAGATTCAGCAGGAGGAGCAGCAGCAGCAGCACACAAATGAGCAGCAGTCGACAGCAAATCTGCCACAGCAGCGACGCCAAAGGCAACGCAAGAAGGTAACAACGCAGCAGCAGCAGCAGCAACAATATCGTGGCGCCAACCAATCAGATGCGGACACAGATTCCAGCTCATGTGAGGCAGGTGGCGGGGTCAGGGCCGGTGTCACAAGGACGGATGCAACTCGAAACAGCACTCGAGTCAGCTATGCACAGCGCAATCTCAGCGACCAGGTTGTCTATGAGCAATACAACGATGATGAGGCAGATGACTATGACGAGGATGAGGATGAGGAAGATGACGACGTAGAGGAGGAAGAGGAAGACTATGATGACTATGAGCAGCTGGCCAGCTTGCAGCGTGCGCCTATCAAATCATCGCCAAACATGCGCGGCTCAATGACAGTTGGATCAGCCATTGCCACGGAGAGGGATTTGGGAAAGGCGTCACTAAGAAACAAGCGCAAAACGAAAACACGTCAATTCTCGCAGCGGGCCAGCTCATATGCCGTGGATGCCGGTCATGGTGAGGCGGATGTGGATGAGGATGCGCTGGACAAACGTCGCTGCATCTCCAAGGGCCAAATGCGTGGTAAGTGTAAAAAAAATATGTTCCACTTGCAAATTAAACTAAAAAAAAAAAATAAATTCAAATTTAGCTTCTAGATTTTTTTATCCCCTTTCCGGAAATTGATTTTCTATTTATATTTCTGAAAGCCAATTTAATTTCATAGTTCCAAGATAATAATAATTTTTATGTCTGTTTTTATTATTATAAAATTGTCTTCCATTTCTCTGCTATTAAGAATTAAATGGCATAAATATTTTACGATTTTAAATACTTTTAAAATGGCTTAGATATGTCTATGATTTATTTTGACCAACCCTTATTGGTCCGGATAAAAATTTATTTAGGAAACTTTTGAAAATTTTCAGTTTACCATTTTTTTTTTTTTTAAATGCTTTTTACTTTTTACATTTCAGAATTCCGCGAGGCTTTTCGACTGTTTGACAAGGACGGCGATGGCTGCATAACCAAGGAGGAGCTGGGCACCGTTATGCGCTCGCTGGGACAGTTTGCGCGTGTCGAGGAGCTGCAAGAAATGCTGCAGGAGATCGATGTGGATGGTGAGTATTATAGATAATGGACTTTCCCATACACACACACTTACATGCTCGGTTCCTGGCTTTTTTCCAATCTGTCGGCAGGCGATGGGAATGTGAGCTTTGAGGAGTTCGTTGACATACTCTCCAATATGACATATGAAGACAAATCGGGCCTGTCCTCGGCCGACCAGGAGGAGCGCGAATTACGCGACGCCTTTCGAGTCTTTGATAAGCACAATCGTGGATATATCACCGCCTCCGATTTGCGTGCAGTGCTGCAATGCCTGGGCGAGGATCTCGACGAAGAGGAAAGTAAGTTGTAGCTTTGGCCTGGCACTGCTGCAGTCTTCAGCCTTAATTTCCCATTCAAAAGCATATTGCTTATTTCGTTGCCCTTCTCCCTTTCTCCCTCTCTCTTTCTCTTCTGGTATAGTTGAGGATATGATCAAGGAGGTGGATGTGGATGGCGATGGACGCATCGATTTCTATGAGTTTGTGCATGCGCTGGGCGAGCCGGAGGATTCGCAGGAAATCGACGATGAGAATGATGAGGAGAATACCACATCGCCGCTGCCAACGCCCAAGTCTATAGTCTCCCTGGGCTACGATTGAGAGATTTACTAAGAGTTCTACAATTTGCTTAACATTCGATAAAAATACCAATAATTATCACAATTACGATAGAGATTAAATTTAACAATTTCAATCAACTTGTCTCACGCCATTTGCTTCGAACGCACAGCTCAACGAATTGAGATAAATAATTAAAATAATAAATTAATTAAATTAATAAAACAATGAAAAATAAACTGCTACAATTATTTTATGTGCAGTGTGAAACAACATAAGCAATATCAAAAATATGATACCATTAAAAACCAATTACACAACAATTAAATAAAATAACTCGAATTCGATTAAGTATTTATCTCTTTTTCTCTTAAAATTAAATCGAAAATCGAATCCAATTAAAAATGTAACTACCTATTTGATATCAATCTTTATTCTATATAAACATTAATATTTTATCAAAATGTTATTAAGATCATACAAAATCGATTTTTCAAAAAAAAAACATAAACATATCAATGTCGCCTCAGATTAAGTATTTTTGCTGCACTAACAACAGCAACAACCATTCAGTCCACCAATCACCCAACCACCCACCAATTCTCCCTACTCAAAACACATATAAATTGAAATAAGGAAATTTTAAATACAAAGAAAAACAAAAACAAAATTGTTGCCCACATTTGCGGCACTTTCACAAATACTCAAAATAGCAACAATTTAGCAATATTTATTTTCATTTGGGCTTATATAAGACTTATAAAATGTACTTAAGCAATTCCCTTTTTCAAATTAAATATTTAAATATATATATATAAATATAAATACTACTAAATACGAATTCGAATATATGAGATATTTAATACAAATACTTGCTCAATTATTGTAGCAGCATCGTCTACAAATTGCAAAACTTTCATTAAAATTTAATGTACAATTTTTATTCAATCAAAAACGAAATTAAAAACAAAAATAATAATAATACAAAGAGAATAAATACAATATATATAAAAATAAATGCGCTTTATTCAATTTCTTAATAAGGACAAAAATTGACATTTTAGCCACATATCAATCATCGAATGGGAAAATTAATCCTAAAAATCCTAAAGTAAAATCGATCTGAATTCTGGTAGAAATAGTAGAAAACCCAAAGCACTTCTTACATGTGTAAGCACTGCACAATTGACAATTGGCCCGGCACACTCTTTCCGTAATTTACCACAAGGCACCCCTTCATCACACACTCCCCCTCCCACCATCACTCTCTTTTGGCCATTCTCTGTTCGTCTCTCTGGTTTACACAACAGACAATCCCATTCAGACCTTCACAATTTGTCGTAATTTAAAAATAAATTACCATATATAGATGTCCGTGTGTGTGTGCGTATACGTGTGTGTGTGTTTGTGCTCTTCACATATACAAAACAGCACTCATGCACACGCACACACACACACACACCCTAAAAGTAGGCAACAGTTTTGCTGCTACAATCAATGATTGTTACTTCTATTGAATGGCCCCTGCTGTGGTCAGCAGTGCTAGAGGGGAGTCAGAACGAAGGGGGGGGGGGATAGCTTGGACATGGGGTTGTTCCCTAGGCACACATTCAGGCGTTGACTTGGCAAGTGAAAGCAGCGTTTGCAAAAAGTCACATTAATGGCCATGTAAACGACGCAAGTCAAGTGCTCAGCCAGCAAATTATTAGGGTTCCCCAGAGCTCAAACACACACACAGATGCACACACACACACACATACGCAACAGGGTGAGGTTGTCAAGGGGTGTGTTGGGTGGTATAACACAAACCACGAGTTATGACCCATCCTAACGAGCGTTGTGCGTTGAGTTGCCTTGTGGCTTCACTGGCTTCCGTCCTGGGTGCGGCACTGAGGCGTATGCGCAATGAGACCAGGCCAGTTTTGACCAGGCCAACCAGTTTGTCATCTAATCTGCAAACTGCCCGATTTTATATATATATAGATTACAATTGAAACACAACAATAAACGCCTTGTCCCATGCTGGACTTTAAGTTGTATTCATTGTGGCGCCTCCGTTTGCAATCCCCAAATGCTATTCCAGTTCGCATTGTCTTCGGCCAGGTTGACAATTTATTGCCAAGTGGCGTCCCTCCTTTGGGGCACTTGATGCCGTCAAAATGTTTTTTATTTATTTTTAAAAGCCCTTACTTACTGTTGGCCGTTGCCTGTTGGCTGATTAACAACTTGGTCTTTGGGGACCAAAGTGGAGCATGGCAACTTTGTGGCCAATTTGCGTGGCTATTTAGCCGGAAAAGTCAGCCTTTTATTATAATTATGCTTTGCATAATATTTGTATTTGATGTGCCATTATTTCTAATTAACTTTAATGAGCTGCCCGTCTTCAAATGTTGTCTTTTGGTTTCTGACTGATTGATATATTTCTAATAATTTTATATTAATATATTGAAGCTGCAAATGCGTGTCTGTCAATCTGCCAATCTGTCAATCTGCCAATCTGTCAATCTGCCATATCCGAGTTCCATATCACATTAATCACAGCCGTTGCCATCATTTTAATACTCTATCTTTCGCTGGCTATGTCATCAACTATTTAATGTTATTTGGCATGGCATTTGTCAACTTGTTTATAAATTACAAAGTCTTAAGCAAATTTTATCATCTTAGAATTTTTATATAAACTAGTAAAAAAAAAGATTTCTTGACGTATTCACTTCGTTCAGCCCAATTTGTCCACATTTTGTTAACTGGTAGCAACCCAAATTATATTTTAGCATACCCAAAGAATTTTTCACTAAAGAGTAATTATCTTAAAATTCCATTTCCGATTTTTAAAAAATATTTTTAACTAATACAAAATATGTTGTATAATTTAACGTTAAGGTTAAGTGAATTTCGATTTCGGTACTTTTGAAAATGTGTCTTTTTCTTTTGTGATTGCTTTGCAGGCATTTTTACCAACATAACCAAAATAACGATACAAAATAAATGCATTGTTATTTGGCCAAAATGAGCATAAATCAGTCAAGTTTGCGCTGTGAATTAATGGGCCCTTTCAATCAGGCCCAAAGCAGCAGCAACAACAAAGTGTGAAAACTCGTTAAGAGTTTGTGGTTCGACTAAAGTTGGCTTAAACCAATTGTTATCTCTCGACTCGGAATAGTTTCAGTTATTTCACACATTCGCTTCGTGCACAGAGAAAATTGTTCAAATTTATTAACTGAAATTTATGGGATATGCATTAACTTGGATTATGTGTGTGTTGTGTGTGTTTGGTGTGTGTTGTGTGTGTGTTTGATGTGTGTTGTTTCTGTATCTGTTTTTGTATACTCGGCATCCTTTTGACCCTATTTTATTTATTAGCAGCTTAAGCAAATCATTTATCCTTATCAGATAACTTGGCTTGCAGCAGCTTGTCCAGCTTCGTGCAGAACTCCGACTTGGCAATGCCCGCATTCAGGACCACTTCTCCATCCCTATACCGCCTGGCAATCGGTGGTAGATCAACGTTTGGCAGTCCCTGTCTTTGTCCCTGTCCCTGTTCCTGTCCCTGTCCCTGTCCCTGTGCCTGCCCCTGTCTCTGTCGCCCCACACGTTGCTCTCCAACACATCCACGCAGATAGTTGTAGCCCGGAAGCCAACGACGCAGTATACGGTCCAGTTTAGACAGAGGACGCATCTTGTTCTGCTGCTCCATGATGCCTCCATCCCTGTTGCTGCTGGGGTTGCTCATTTTGGTAGCATCACATCTGCTGCCGCTGGAACTGTTGTTGTTGATCTCTTTAGGATTATCGCATTCCTTGTCCATTTTCCCAGCTTTTTTTGGCAAGGAATTATTACGATTTTAATTTGATTTATTGAAACAATTCGGATTTTTACAAAAGCGGCAAGTTTTAGCATTTGATATAGTTTCGCCTGGGCTACGTGATTTTGCTCGATTCGTACTTAAAAATTGATATTAATATTTAAAGAACAAGAAAATAAAAATAAATTTGTCATTAATTCGATCACGTTTTAAGCCAAAGTTTAAACTTGTTTGTGGCTCGTCTAAACTCAGGTTTTGTCTGGAGTTATTTAGCTATTTGGAGCAAATCCCATGCATCTGCATCTGATTAAACCCAAAAAAAGAAAAAAGGGATTTAGAAAATCGCTCAAAAAGTAAAATCGCATTAAAACTAAAAAGTTTTCGCTGTCCTTAGAAATAAACAATTTCCAATAATTAGAAAGGTTTGGTCAAAATCGACAATTTCAAATATATGCAAGTTTTTTTAATTGTATTTAGCCATGTTTAAAATTCTTCAGAAATGCTCTACTTAAAAGTTCATATACAAATGCTGATTTAAAAAAAAAAAATAATTATTTTTGATATTTAAAAACTAGTAATGAATTATTAAATTATACTGAATACTGAAATTCACTTAACTTGCCAACCAATGTTCGCTTTTCGATTCAAATCGTAAAATCTCCTCCAGTTTCCCAAATTAAATTATATAAACTTTTATATAATATAAGTAACAAAAAAACGAATTTTAGAGTTTGTTTCCGAATTTCTTTTCAATAATATTTGGATCGCTGTGCAAATCGTTCATTTTATATTGAAACGCAATTCTGGCTAGAAACTCAATTTAAAATTATGTCTTTAAAAGTAGCTTGTACTGAAGAATTTCATTTTCATTTTTTGGCTTTCTTTTTTATCTTTGAAGTATATTAAAAATTAGCTTTTTCTCTAAATAAAAAAAAAAAAAAAAAAAATACCCTAATATAAAAAAAAATAAAATATATTTATTTTTTTTAATAATTAGTTAAATTACTTCTTTCGAAAGAGTAGCAAACTTGGAAAATTCATGGGAATCTTTTTTTTTTTTTTAAGCGTGAGGCACTTGCAACAAATTGAACTTGTATGCAACAAGCGCTTTTTAAGAGCGGAATTTGCTCAGACAATTTTCACCTTTTCCAATTTATCGCCCTCGTATTCGAATTTGTCATAGCATTTGTTCAGTATATTTGTTCTATATATATATATATATATATATATATGTACGTGTGTGTGTGTGTGTGTGGGGATGTGTACGTGCTGCTGTAGCTGCTGTTGCTTGCATCTTGCAACATGCAACTTGATTTGCTACAGCATTATTATATTATGTGTGCTTAAAGTATGTGTGTGTGTGTGACCTCTGAATGACAAGGCACTTTCCAAATCTGAACTCCACTCCACACATAACCCCCCCCCCCCCCCCACCCCACAATAATCACACCCCACACAATGCACCGCAAGTAGTCGCTACAGATAAATGACGGGATTTGGACTTTAAATCTGAGTTGAAAAATATCTGCTAAAAAATATCTGCATTAAAAAAAACTGTTTTTTTGCAATATAAATTGTATTTCATATATATATATATATTATAGCGGAGTTTATATATATATTTACATGCATATATATTGGATACCTATAATTTATTTCTGAAATTATTAAATACATAACAAATCCAATTATAAATAAATTGGTAATTCATATTTTTATTTTATATGGCAAGTAAAAAAAATAAATAAATAAGAAACAACTTTTTACTCTTGTAGTGGTTGCTATAATAAGTGACTATAAAAAAATAGATATTTACAAATTTTATTTAAAGCCGTAAAACTTGTGAAATTCCAATTGAGGCGAAACGTTTGGTAAAAATAAATGTTGCAAGGATAAACGAGGCAATCAAACAAAGCAAAGCTCAACTTATTTGACACTGTATGTGGCTTGTGTATGTGTGTGTGTGTGTGTGTGTGTGTGTGTGTGGCATAAAAGTAAACAACAATATTCAATTATACAGCAAGCTTACATATAATAAAACATAATAATAAACTGCGGCAAATTGTGGTCCTCGTTTGCGTTTCGTGTCTTTCTGATGTGGCATGCAAGATGAGAAAGATACTTAAAACAGATGTTGCTGTTGTTGCTGCTGCTGCTGTTGTTGTTGTTGTTGCTTATCTCAAGGCATTTATAATTGAAAAAGTTTTTGGCTTATGTGTCGCCATCGCCAACGCTGTGGCCTGTGGCATGTGGTCTGTGGTCTGTGGACTGGCTTCCACTTGACTTGACGTTCGCACTTAATATTTTTGCAGGAGCAGCTTCATCCGGCAGTAGAAATGCGTTAAGACTGTTGCCTGCCGTTGAAGTGGCAGTGGCATAAAGATGGCAGATAGGCCATGCCATGTTGCAAGGCTATTATGCGACTCCTTAGCTTGCTGCAAATGGCCAAGTCAGAGCTGAGGAGCTGCCGTTGACAGAGTGTTGCACAGTTGAATCCGATTTGATCTTCGCTTATATAAAATATGCTTTGTGGCACAGCAAAACGTTACTTACTGTCTACTTATATATATATTTACTACTCATATTTTATATTTATCATGTTAATTTTTCAATACGGATCCACTGAAGAACTACTTCCATTTTCCGTTGTCAATTTGCATATTTCACATTAAATTGCAGCAAAATTGTTTCGTAATTGAGCGCCGCACAGTAAATAAAATATAAAATTGTTAAAGTGATTTTTTGACAGCGTCACTTTTATTAAATTTGCATTGCAATTTCAGATTTAAAGCATATTTTGTTAAATTGATTTGCGATGCAAAAGCAAGCAGTGCAGCACAAGCAAGAGAGAGAGTGAGAGCAGTGCAAGCAAGCAGCGCATTGCAAGCAGTCGATTGAGTTTTAAATTTTGCAACGAATCGAATTTAATTTAATTTAATTTAATTTAATTAAGTTTACTAATGCCACAAAAACTATTTGTTACGCTTATTGGTGGCACAGCAATTAATGTGTATGCAGCAGCAGCAGCGGCAGCAGCAGCAGAGGCAGCAGCGGCAGCGGCAGCAGCAGCGGCAGCGGCAGCAGCAGCGGCAGCAGCAGAAATTTTGCTGTAACGAATTCAATGCCAATATAAATGATTAAGCCACACACACACACACTCACGCACACACTCACGCACACACACACACACACACACTCCCACACAAACAGGCGTGTGGACGACATATGTGTGTCAGGGCATTAGCGTGCGTAGGTGTGTGTGTGTGTGTGTGTAGATGTGTGTGTCAATTCCGCTTCCCGGCAAAAAAAAAAAAAAGAAGCAAGTGCACAGAATAAAAGAAATGGCTTAAAACAAAGGCAACGGTAAACGAAGAGCGGCTGCCATTGCAGTTGTCAGTTGGCAAACGGAAAATATTATGTTGCACAGCCGCTTAGGTAGCAGGCTTGGGGCAAGGACATGCTCGCCAGGACATCGCAATGCTGGCAACGGAAGTTCAGCTCACACACGCAGACACACACACACATGCAGGAATTTGAAGGTTAGCCGTGTGTGTGTGTGCGTGTGTGTCGTGTCTGGCCGCTTAGCTGACACACATGCGGCATAAATGATGAGGGAAAGTGTTGCCTGCTTCGAGGCAACAAGCAAAGCTGCAAAAGCCGCAAAACCAAATTGAAGCAAAAAAAAAACTTGTCCAACAAACAAAATCAACTTTTGAGCAAAAAAAAAAACACTTTGTGAATTATTAATTTGCATAATTCACAGCTTGGGCTAATTAGGCAAATTTTTATATTTTTATTTATTTAAATTGTTTTTGTGTTTTTTTTTTTAATGATTTTACGAATTGAATATTAGCAAAATTTTGTGTGTATTTAAATAAAAAGCAAACTTTGCCAACGAGAATTGATCCCATGTACAGCAGCGGTCAGACGAATAGCACTAATTAAACATGCACAGATTAAATAGTCACTTTATTTATTTATGCATATTTTATTGGGATACAAGTTTTGCAATTAACTTTTGTCCAATTAATTACAAAGTTTTATTTAGTTGAGGATTTGGGGAAATAAATAAAGTTGTTCATATAAAAATGATTCCTATTTGAAGCCACATATGTATATATATATATATATGGCTATACCTAATTAAAGACGTCCATTAATTAATCGACTCAAGCAAATAATTTGCAAATTAGCTAAATTTGTGTTGAATATAATTAAATATTTGAATCAATTTAGTTGCACACATTTCTCGTTTGTGGTAATTAATTAGTCGAATGCGTTTACCGCAATGCAATCGTGTTGCTTTAAGCAAATGTGCCTTATGCTAATGAAGCACTCATAATTGCTGTGGCACATTGCAATGTGGCAGGCTGAGCACGCACTCGCAACATGCGGCAGGCAACGTTTTGCATTCCTAAATGCCAATTATCATCTAGCAGAATCTGCAAACGAACAACAACAAAAACAACACAAATTTTTGCTGCACAACATTTGTGAGTCTAATTTGTGTTGATTTGCTGCATTTTTTGGGCCACATTTGAATGGAAAAAATATTTGTTTGCAGTTGAAATCCATTTTGGTCAAGCTAAGCCAGGAAATCAACCCGGAAGTGGGCAACAGGAAACAGTGCTATGTATATAATGGTGTGAAAAGTGGATTTTCTTTTGGTTGGTTTCCCTGCTGTTAATGCACACAGATTAAGGAATTTAGCCAAGTTTCCGTTCATATCCGAAGTTAACGGCTTAAATTCCTCAAGGATATTTTGAATATCGTATGGTTCTAATTTATCCGCAAGGAAATATGCAAGACACAAACCCATATCGTAACTTAACGAAGGCTTTATGGCGCTGGGAATTTGTACAGTTCACTTTGGCAATGTGGTGTGCAGACGTTACAAACTCAACACACCTAGCAAATTAAGCAGAAGCTTTTCGCAAAGGGGAAATGAGCAAAAGCGCTCTCAGCACACAGCCCGCAATTCACTCAAAGTGACCGCCTCAACTACGGAGCGTAAGCCAAGGCAAGGCAAGGCAGCTGAGAGGCAATTAAAATGCGCCCAGCGGCATTGCAGAAACGACTCTCAAAAGCTTGGTGTAAATAAATGAGCACTTTTTGTGACACGAGCCACGATGCCGATGATGTTGATCATGATGATGATGTTGATAATGATGATGGTGTGTTTGACGATGCTGATCATAATGCTGATGCGTAATGAAAAGAAACACAATAAGAGAGAGAGAGAGAGAGATTGATTATGGAAAGGGAAATGCGAAAGAGTTGAAAAAAAAGAAAAGCGAAAAACGAAAATATTTTTTGCAGTTTAACAAGAGCAGCAGAAAATAATTTAATTATTTTCAATTTGAAATTAATATCACAACATAATTAAATCATTAATTATAAATTGTGATGACGATAACAATGGTGATGATGATGACGATGATGTTGATGATGATCGAAAAAAACGGAACTTGGCTTGGTCAAATCCATCAACAATGTTTGATTGCGCGCAAAATGAAATTTGTCTAAAAGTGTGATAAATAGAAAGAAAGTCGGAGAGAAAGAGAAAAAACCAGTGGCGAAAGAGCGAAAAAGAGGGGGGTAGAGTGGTAGTGGGGTGGAGAAAAACAAATGAAATTTTTGACAAAACGAGGAAATGAGTTGTGAAACGGACGGAGACGCAGGCCCCACAACCGGAAAGCCAATTAATTTGAGAGCGTCCAAAGCGAGCAGAAATCGCAGCAGCAGCTGCAACCCAAAACGCAGCCATGCGAAGAATAAAAAGGAGGAACAACGCCACAGACTGGGAAGAGGGAAACAAGTGAAACAGGAACAGGAACAGAAACAATAGCCATACCCCCTACACCCCACGAACCCACCTCCCGCTCCCAGCCAGAGGCCAGAAATGGGAAGCGGGATGCGGGAAACGGTTGCAGCTACAACAATCTGCACGTCTCGGATTTTGAATGCTGGCGATGTGAAGGGAATACAGCGAGTGATGCTCCAATGGCAGTACATTCAACTTAAGGCTCAGGGTCGGCTCTGGTGAGGACTAAAGCCCACACACACACACAGAGACACACACACACACACGGGGAATAAACTATAGAGTCGCCTCTGGGGGGCGTAATGTGGAAATTTAAAGGTTGAGCTGCTCCAACAGGGAGCAGACGAAGTACATTCTCTTTGCTTGCTGCCAGGCAACACACACACACACACACACACACAAAATCGACAGCGTTTACTTTGCGGTTGGCGCCTCATTTGATTTTAAGTGGTGCCTCAGACAGGCAAAGATGGCTAAATAACTGAAATCTGAAATGTGAAATGTTAAATGTAAATTGCATAGTCTGGCGAGACGGTATCGATGCTGTCAACGCTGCTGGCGGATACGTGAAGACAGCGCGTTATGTGCTCCTGCTCCGTTTAGGCTGGAGATTTGGTGGATTCGCAGCTGGGATTCGTAGTTTGGTCATGTGCGGAATATCATTTAGAAATCGATGGTGATACTAAATGTGTTTGTGTGTGTGTGTGTGTGTGTGTGTAAGTGTGTGTGTGTGTAAGTGTGTGTGTGTGTGTGTCTGATGATAAGCGCCTCCAAGACATAATTTGATATTTTCCCACCTTTTCTCAATTGATGCACAGCGCAAATATCAATGTTAAAATAATTCAAGTTTTAATTGAGTAAAGTTTCATTTAAAGTTGAAATTAAGTTGATTTCGAAGTGCAATTAATTAAAAAAGTTGCATAATTTTGTTTGCTGCTTTTATCTAATCGAAATATTGAAATATTCTTCGCTGAATTTATGGAGAATAATAAATTTATTTTGACTTTAAGCAACATTAAATAATGGAAAACTACTTCAACTTTGAAACAAACAAAACTCAAAAGTTGATGAAAAATCAATAAAAAAAAATAATTGTTTTTATTTAGGTTCTGCTGGGATACTTGAGCTGAAGTGATATATATATATATATATATATATAAATAAAACTATTTCCATTTTAATATAATAATTAAATTTGTGATTTCAATATTAAATTGAAAACTATGAAACTTTTATCTGAAATACTAAATATCAATTTAATGTTTAACTATTTTTTAAGCTATTCTCTCTCTGTCTCGCACTCACTCCCTCTCTCTCTCATTCACTCTTTGTGTGCGCCCAATCTTTACATCGATTCGTTTTCCCAGATATCCAAGACAAAAGAAGTGACAAAAAATAACAAGCTCTTTGAAGGAAACTCCTCCTTGGATATTTCCTTGAATTTGTTGACTTGTTTAGTATCCCTAATTGATATTTGTAAGCTGCGTTGGCAGTGGGAATCGTCTCGCCTGGCATCGCCTGGCATCGCCTCGCCAGTGGAAATCGGATAACTTGCACAAGTATATTGAGTCTGCTTTCAGCTTTCAGCACTCCTCCCACCTCCCTCCACCTACTCCTCGTCCAGGTCCACAAGCTGAAGCTGTTGCCATTCCATAAGACGAAACACAATCGCATTTTAGCATTAGCGATTCTGTTGAAGCAACTTGGAGACAGCATTTGCAGTTCGTCCTTTGTCCTTAGCCAGGCGCTAAACTGCAAGTTTTGGTTGAAAACTTTTACGGATGCCATCATAAATCAACGACAACTGCTTCTGCTGATGATATTTCTGTGCTGTGGATTTTGCAGTGGGTCGTCTTTGGTTGGTCTTTGGCATTGCATTCGCTGATTCCACATCCGATTTATCAGTGCAATTGCAAGTTATGCACTAAAAACCCTGTCGCCCCATTTGAGCACACTTTGGGGTCAAAAATATTTATTGACGTAATAGCATTTTAGCCCCCTTAACCCACCCCCCTCGTCCTTCTTTGAGCAGCGGCGATGCAGCTCTTTTCATCGATTTACCATCGAGCGAAGCATTGTGCATTATGTATTACACATTTCCTGTCAAATGTTCATTTTAAATACACTTTGAATATGAAATTGATGCAATTGGCCAATAATAATACAAATTATTCAACAGACAAAATGCCGGCCAAAATCAAATTGTCTCTTTGATAATTCAAATGAGAACTATCAAATGAGGCCAATAAAAAAATGCATCTTAAAATTTAACTATTAAATTATTGGTTGTAAACTTTATTTTATAAGATATATTTTAGGGGACATAAAATATGAACTATTCCAATTTAAAATTAGTTGTAATTATTTTCCCTTTCATTGGGAAAAGCGTTTTCCATTTTCGCCATCATTCATATTTTATTTCATATTATTATTCATTAATTTATTTCCACTATTAATTTGAATATTTGCATTTTATGCTCAAAACTTTCCATTTTTATAGACTGCTGTTTACAGTTTCCTGTTTACAGTTTCCTGTTTACAGTTTCCAGTTTACAGTTTACAGTTTCCAGTTTATTGTTTGCGGTTTACAGTTTACAGTTAACGGTTTGAGTCAGTGTCAAGTGTCAAGTGCGGAGCAGTTCTCGACAGGCAGATAAGTCACAGTTTGTAGCTGTCAGCTGCAGGTGCTTGCCGCCGCCACAAAGTAGGCAACGAGTTTCTGTAAATTTTACTATCCCTCCTGCTCCCTGCCCTGCCCGCCGCCCTTCCCCCCCCTTCGACCTTGTGTTGCTTGTTAATGTTGTTGCAGCTGCCGTTGTTGACCATTGTTGGATTGCGATGTATTTTTGTTTTTTTTCTCGTTTTTCGTTTTGCGTAATTAACAAAACATGAACGCATTTACCGTTAGCAGTTGGCAACTATGCGCCTTAACAATGGGCGGGCGGTGTGGGCGGTGTGGGCGGTGGTTTGGTGCCGGCCAACGACTGGCATTTTCCAAAACGTTGCTTGTCGTTGTTGTTGTTGTTGCTTTTAATGGCGCAGCTACAAAAAAGACTAACAATAAAATAAAATTTTGATTGCCACATTGTAATTTTCATTATATTTCTGCGGTTGCATTCTGACAAAAATGAGCAGTCAGCAATTTAAATCCAGCTTGAAAAGGGAATGTGGACCCTTTGCCCACAGTAATTCACATGCCAAAAGCGTCGGATGCGAAAATCGGACGCTTTGCTAGACAAAAATATATCTTCAAAATACAAAATACAAAATAAAATAATAAAATTGTAGCCGCCAAAACGTGCCAAACCGACAGAAGGGAAAATTGAAATAAAAAACAACAACAAAAAAATAAAAATAAAATAAACAAGCAACGATTTCAATTATTTATTGGAATTTTTACCTTCTGACAGCTAACAGAGCAAACAGAAGCTAGCAAATAACAAGATGAAACCGCTGGCAGGCAGTAGTCGAACTCAAAAACACTCTTCAATATGCTCTGCAAATAATAAAAAATAGATTTTGGCTTACAAATTGATTGATGATTGCAAATTGCGTAAATATTTGTAAAGTCAATTGTAAATGAAGCAACTTTGATTGTCCAGTAAAATTGGTTTCTTACAGAAAACTAATCCGAAACTTAGCAAAATTTAACAGCTTTAGATTAATCTATTCTTAAATCATAAATAAATGCGATATTACTTTATTTTTTTACATGCTAAGCTACGTTAAAATAAATATTATCGCTGCACAGCGAAGTCAATGTGGTTAGTTAACAGGCCGACTCAAGCTCATAATCAAGACTCCATCTATGTGCCGTACTTACCATGATTTATGGGACCAATAATGCCCCATTCAATATGCTGCCCAGTTCGTGACAGAAGTTTAATACACTTGGTAAGGGTATAAGGGGGACAGACGACAGACGACAGACGACCGACGACCAACGATGAACGGTGAACGTTGAACGATGAACGCTGAACGATGAACGCTGAACGAAAAATGGCAAACCAAAAACCAAAAGCCAAAAAACGAGAAGAGTGAAGAGTGCAGAGTGGAAAAGAGATAGATAGTAAAATGTGCCCAAACACAAAGATTGTTAAATGTATGTAAGCGAACAACAATGGAAATAGCAGAACAACAACAGCAACAACAGTAAGCGTATCAAGCGTATAACTGAAGCAGCCAACAACAACAACAACAACATTTGCAATAACATGACCGAAGAACAGGACAAAAAGAAAGGGAAAGAGAAAAAGTAGGGAAAAGACACGTCAAGCTTTGCCTGGGGGGGGGGGGGGGTTGTTCAGACTTCGATGTGCATGTGAATGAGAATGTGCATGTGAATGAGAATGTGCATGTGCATGTGCATGTGCATGTGTATATGCATGTGTATGTGAATGATGTCGACGTGAAACGACAGGCAAAGTCAATGTACAGAATATTCAGATAGCAGGTGAAAATGCAGTCGGAGCATATGCAGCAAAAATCACAAATCCCCATTCACAATTACAATTCACAATTCGAAGTCACAATGGAGAATGGGCATTCACTGAGCAATTAGGCGGTGATTTTAAGCATCGATATGCTTGTTTGGGGATACTTTTGAATTAGCATTCAGCTTTCTAGTCTGCAAAACTGAAATACTTTGAAATAATTTTCAATTTTGATTTGTAAGCTTTAAATTTAATGCACTTTTTACAATTTTATTTTAAAGCTTCAAATTTAATGCACTTTTTACAAAGATAAATGGCAAAAAAAAAATAAATCTAATTAAAGAATTAATGTTATTTTATTTAAGTTAATTTTAATTAAACATAAATTAATCTTGTTTTCAGGCTAATATTAGCTTAAAATTATTGATTATTTGCCTTTTTTTCTTTTCTTTTTTTTTTTGCATGAGTGCTCTATTTTGACCATCTGACAGCACTGTAAATATCATAATAAAAAGCAATTTATATTTTATATGTATATTTTTTTTTTAATTCCCAACACTGTTAACTAATGCTAATCACCTCTCAGTCAGTCTCTTCCATCCCCTTCGCCATCTCTTTTTTTTAAGCTGTTGCAATTTTGTACACTTTGATTGCGATTATTTACTTATGCCAGATGTTAATTAAAATTCCGAATCAATTTCAAGCGGTTGTTGATCGTCTTATTTTGTGTATTGAATTCAAATTACTTTTCTGCATCAACATACATACATGTATATATACATATATATATATATGTATATATGTATATATATGTATCTTTGTAGTTTTATTCACAATACGCAATGCGCACAAATCCTTATCCACTTGTCATAATCTTTTATCAATGCAAAATGATGCAAAGCGTTTGATATGATGACAATTTCGAGTGTGTGTATGGGTGTGTGGCTGTGTGTGGGTGGCTGTGTGTCTGTGTGTTTGTGTGATTTTTCGGTTTCATTCATATTGAGCAACAACTACATATCATGTATTTATTTTTTTTTTTTGTTGCCAAATCCATGGGATATTTGTAAATATTATGCAAACGTGGCTCGCACTTCTCTCCATTGTAGCTGGTTGCCACATAAGTCGGTCTGCTGCTGCTGCTACTGCTGCTGCTGCTGCTGTTGCTATTGTTGCTGCCACATTTTGGGGCTCCATTGTGACTCGATGGCGCCAGCATCAGTTCACATTGTCTTTTTACATTGGCAACAGCCACAAAATTGGGTTCTCGTTGTTTCACTCGTTTGCTGGTTGCAACTCCCTTTTATTATTATTACTATTTTTTTTTTTTTTTTTTTTGTTATTTATTTATCTCATTTTATTCTGGCTATTTGCGCTCCTTTCACTGTTATGGGGCTTTATACTTTTTCCCATATTTTATATGCACACACGCCCACTTGCCCCCACACACACACACACACACACACACACACACAAAACAGATAGAAAGATACGATGCCTGTGTTGGAAGCTTGCGGTCTATGTGTATTTGTGTATGAGTGTATCAGTTTGTGTGTGTGTGTATTGTGTATATTTGTATATTTACAGGTACAAATATTCACGGGAGAATTGGCCCCGTTAAATTGGGCTTTTAATTGTCTTCAATTGAGCCATGGAAATGTAATAAATCTGCTTTCATTCACATCTTTGGCTCCTTTTCTGCTGACCCCAAATATATCCTTGTGCAGCATACTTTTTTTTATGGGACTATGGCTCTGGGCTCTGGGCTCATAATTCTTATTTTGCTGGACAAAAAATGTGCAAAAGTATGCAAATTTTTTTCATTGATTATAAATATTTCTGTCATTTGCTTTTGGGTCGCTTTATTTTAAAAGACTCTTGAAAAGTTTGGGTTCAATTTCATTCACAGTCTTCATCTGAATGTGCTTTAAGTTGAAATTTTGGTACTAGTTGTCGCGATAAGGCCTGCCAGCCAAATCAATTACACACACACACACAGACACAACCACACACAACCACATACACACGCATTGCTCAACACCACACAAATAATCAAAATTTATTGTTCAAATTAGTGCAAATATTTCATAGTCGGGTTAGAACGCTTCAGTCAAGGGTGGTGGTGGGGAGGGGGACATCATGAGACAAGGGGAGTGAGTGATGTGTTGTGGATTGCACGTTGTCGTGGGACTGGAAGGCAGGAAGGGGGAGAATAGGTCAGGGTAGGAGTCCAAATTTGGCTTTAAGATGGGGCAAACAATTTGCATGCAGCGTTGCAATTAGAAATTTCTGACATTAATAAGCAGCAATTTGTGCACATGACATCGAAAGAGCAGGAACAACAGGCCACAGACACTGGAATCCAGAAACGCGCAAGAGCAGCAGCAGAAGAAGCAGCTGCAACAGTAGCTGCAACAGTTGCCTGCAACAGCAGCAGCCGCAGCAGGCAAGCAAAGAAGTTGAGACAAAAATGTGGCAATTAGTTATTTGCTTGGCTGTGATTATTATACAGCGGGTACCCTGTGCTCATCCAAAATGAGGCTTCCTCCTCCAGCTAAACAGTTCGATGCACCAGGCGGAAGGAGACTTCCTATTTGCCATCATTATTCATTTACAGCCGGTCTTAAGCCAATCCGTCAATCTACTTCAGCTAACAAGATGAGGAAGCTTCAAATGAAATCCAACAATATTATTTCAGATCGAGAAATGAGCGATCTTAATGGGGATTTCGACTACAAAACTAAAATGGAGACTTAGCAATATATATAAAATAGGGTTGATTTAATGAAACTGCGAATGTGGTTTATGGTTTATGGTTCTGTACAGGGTAACTCGTAGTCTGTCACTCTTTTGCAACTCAGACTGAGACTTAGCTATGAATAAAGCACAGTTTTCAACTGATTTTAACTCGTATTTAGTTTAAAAGTCTTGACCTTAATTGTAAGCCATAATCATAATCGTTGCCATGGCAGCACCAGTCAGCTCCCAGCTAGCCCTCAATTTACCTCCTCCTCCTCCTCCTCCTCCACCAATCTATCAATTTACACAGCGACTGCATCCTATTAGCAAAACATGGCATTATCCTCCGAAGACCGTTAAGCCGTTTCTGAGCTACAAGTTTTCATTTAATACTTGAATACTTTAATAAAAAGAACTTACGACAATTGCGACAACAACAATAACAACAACAACAACAACAAAACCAGCCTCGGCGACAAATGAAGCCGGAGAAGTGGCAATCCTCCGTCAGCAACCGTTGCACGCATTAAACGTTTCAATTTCAAAGGCCAAAAATCATGAATAACTGTATTATTATATCATTATATATATACATATAGATTCGCATTCAGATTTGATAGATAATACATAACGTTAGCAATTTGCTGGCAAATTTAACATCAAAGCAAAAAGTTCACATTTCGATTTGACATTCGATTTTAAAAGTTGCTTGTTTATTTAAAAGTTGCATTTGTAAAATACAAATAATAAAAACTAAATTAAAGCAAATTTAATTTGTGGCTTGCTTGGCTGATATTGATTCTTTGACTTTCACTGTTGTTGAGAATTTTTTTTAATTGCCTAATTAATCAGCAGACAATTTAATTTGTCAGTTCTTAAAATATGCTCAATAAAATTGGGCATCTTTTGAAAAACGAATCTTAAGCATATTTTCTTAAATCGCTTATAAAAAATTTACCGCACTTTAAATAATATATATCTGGAGAAAATTATGGATTTCGCTTAGCTTACCAAATTGAAAAATTCAGATTAATAAATATTCAATCGAGGCAGCTTCATGGACACTGACTGCATTTTTAGTTGATCCTGAATTAGATTTGGATAGAATTGGAATTTTTTTTTAAACTCCAAAAATCAACTTAATAAATTTTATATATACGTGCAGAAAATAATTTACCAAGTTGAAAACGGTGTTTAAATCTAATTTCATTTGCCGACGCAGTCATTTGGCGAACTATTTAATAAATTTGTTCACAATTACCATAGATGCCTGCTTCTGAAATAAATTCACGTTTGCAAACAATTAGCAACTATATTAAACATATATATATGTATATATTTTTATTTTTTTTTTTGAAATGCAAAAACTGTTTTAATAACATTTATTGCCGGCCGCTCAAAAATGAGTCAAAAGGAAATTACCAATTTTGAATGCATTTTGAGAGGAATCGTTTGTTAGATTATGGAAGAGTATATATTTTATATATATATCGATTCGCATACATAAATGACTAGCTCAAGAGATGGGCTTTTAAGGATGCCTCTCATCTTGGCGCCCAGGCTCAACAATTTACGCAACTTCGGCTCGTAAATTATGTGAACACTCGGCATATTTCTATACATATGTAAATATGTATGTATCCATGTATGTTTGTATGTATGTATGTTGCGTGTACGCTTTAGGGGCAAGTCAAATGAAACGCGTCGCGGCTCCTAATCACGCGGTGGCGACGCCAATTTTATGACCCCCCGGCTCGATAGGCGCCGCCCTGGCCAGACGTGCCAGAAACAGAATATGGAAACGTGGCACACGCTGAGGCAGTGGCTGTGGCAGAGGCTGAGGCTGAGGCAAAGGTTGAGGCAGAGGCAGAGGCAGGCCGAAGCTTTCGCATTTGTTTATATGCCGCAACAGCTGCTCCCTAAAACAAAATAAACAACAACAACAACAACAATAAAATGCAAAACGCCGAAGAGTAAATACAGTTGTGAAGTGCGCCACAAATTCAAATATTAACATTTTAATTAATAAAATTGATTACATTAAATGCAAATGAGTGAAAAATTTCTACATAGACGAAAGCCCCAATAAAAAAAATATAATATGTGATAGAAATATATTTTTGATTAAAAGAAAATAAAAAAATCTGATATGCAAAACCATGGAAATGGGACAAATTTAAAATAAAAAAATAAAACACAGATATTATGATTTATGGCTATACATTACATTACACATTATATTACATATTATGTGTTCTGTTACACAATTCATTAAAAAAGTAGAAAGCTCTCTGCCAAAGTGTATTTTATAAAATCCAAGAAAAATCCAATGCCAAATTTTGCAGTCGAAGCTGCCTCAACTTAGACGGTCCCTAAAATAAAAAGCAAAGTTAACAAGTTGTTGCCTTTTGTGTTCCACATAAAGTATGAATACTTGAATGTGTGCGAACGAGTGTGTGTGTGTGTGTGTGTGTGTGTGTGCACGTTTACGTTTTTGCACTTACTATATACATTTCAATGTGGTTTTCAAGTTATGGGGCTGTGTGCAGATTTCTGTTATCTCTTTGTTGCCGCGCCGGGTAAATGGCCGACAAGCAAGTTTGAAGCTGCTCATTTTTTTTTTTTCCTTTTCTTTGCCATTTTACCCCAAACATAGGCCGTCACCTAATTCGCATTTTGTCTCCTCGTTTGATTTTTTTATTTGGGTATTTGGTTGGCGGTCTTAATATAAATTCGTTAACGTTAACCTTTTGGCAGCTGGCTGGCGTTATCCTAAATCAACAGTGCCTCCAACAAGGACTCAGCAGCACCAAGAAGTTGCCTTCAATTGTGCCAATTGCCTGCCGCTTGTCAGTTAATCAAAATAAAAGCCCGCCCGCAACCAAACAATATAAAAAAATCAAACAAACAAAATAAAGAAAAGAAAGAAAAAAAACAGCAATGAAAGAAATTTAAAAAAACGTGAAGAAAAAATTTAAAAAAACATATAACTGAGTGTAAGCGCTGCCAGTTGAAATTCCCAGGACGAAGGCTCAAGCGCACGCTATTGTTGTAGTGTTGTTGTTGCTTTTGTTGTTGTTGTTGTTCTGCTTGTTGCTGTTTTTTGTTATAGTCTGGCGCGCCGCCAAAAACCTTTTGGCAACGAATCCACAACGCGTTCGTCTCTGCACAGCGTTCGTCTTCTTCTTCTTCTCCTCTATGTTTTGCAGCTTCTTCCATTTGCTGCAGCGTTGTGTTAGTTTACCGTTAGTTCTGTTGTGCTTGGTGTTTTGCATTTTGCCAGCGATTTGTGTTTTATTTTTTTTTTTAAATGTTTTTTTTTTTTTTTTTTGTTGTGCGTTCACCTTGTGTGCACACTCCGGACTTTGGACCATATTTAAGTGCATCGATGGCGAAATATTTTTCAATTTTTCAACACATTTGGCTGGCAGCAGCAAAATGCTGCTCATATTTTCACAAGCTGTCAACATTTATCTTTTTGTTGTTGTTGTTGCTGCTGCTGCTGCTGCTGCTGCTGCCGCTGCCGCTGCCGCTGCTGCTGCGTGTGCATTTCTGGCAATAATGTTGCAGTAGAAGGCAGAAACAAACAGCAAACGGCAAACAAACTTGTGTAAGAGTGCCACGCCCATAGACACACTGATATGCACACACATGCAGAGAGGGTGTAGAAGAGCCATGGGAGTGCAGCAGTCATTTCCTCGACTCAGTCAACATCAAACAGAAACAGAACGGCATAAAAATCAGGGCGTCGACGCTTGCCGAGTTCGCTCAGCTTGCAAATGGGCAAAACACTTTGACAAAGTGCAGCAGACACATCACACCTACACATACACACACGCTTACACAAGAGAACACAGCAGCGAAAAGACCCCATTACGAATTCAATTCGTAATTCGCATACTTTGTAGGCGATGTAGCTTCGAATCCATGCCACAATCCACATTACTTTTCCATAAGCCGTTGCCAAAATATTTGTATGCGCTTTACGAGCTAGCTAACCTTTTGTGAGGGTTCGTAAACAATCGAATCCTGTACTATTCTATATACCAATTTAGACTATTTGGATTTACGCCATATACCCGAAAAATTAATAATATATAAGTTTGTAATGTAATTATATATATATATATACCAAATATATACCAATTGAATGACTTTTTGGAATTTCGTGTATAAAAATATATTAAATAAATTGCATAGCTCGATAAAAAAAGATAATTAATTACTAGGTAATTAATTGCAAATAATGCATGCGGAATGCATTCAGTAATGATGACGGCTCATTCACTAGTTCGCTGCTGGGGTACATTTGTTAACGCAGTAGCGCTGCACTTAACACTGAACTTTGTAGTCAATTCCCCAGGCACACACACACACTCACAAACACATATACTCACTCACTCGTGCCACGATTCTTCGTTGAAAGTGTTGATGATTTTGAAGAGTGCGCGTTTCCGCGCGATTTGATGGCGCTTTTGGCAACGCATTTTGTGATTGGTGCACAGACCTTAGCAATTAAAGTTGCCGATGTAAAAAGCACAGTGTGCACTTATTCATGTGTGTGTGTGTGTGTGTATAAACATGCAATATATGCGTGCGGGTATGTGTGTGTGACAGGGTTTGATTTCAATTTAGTTCGGTTATTGCTTTGGTCGGCCGGCCACAAAAATAATAAGCCAAATAGGCATAAAGCAGAACGATCTCTCACAGTCAGTCACAGTCACTCACACTCACTCACACAAAAACACACACACACACCCACCCACCCGATGTCGCCAATCACATACCAAATGGGCAAAAAAAAAGAAGAATAAAGAAAAAAAAAAAGAAACCAACAATCCAAACCCCAAGCTCTAAAAATGTGAGTATTTTGGCTGCCTACACTCATAAAAGTTCGTAAATCGGCTTACTTTTGTTATAAATGGTATTTATAAAGAATATTTTCAAAATCCAAAACATTCGAGTTTTTAGGCGTCACAAACATTTTCTACATAAGGTTCATGTAAATATTTAAAGTTTAGTTTCATGAAGGATTATTCACTTATATGTGAGGTTTGCATTTGTAATATTATAAATATTTTTCTTAAAATAAAATAAATAAATCGCTTTATTCTTGGCAAAATTGAAGAAAAGCGTTTCTGAATATTTAGAAATTATTAATAACTAAAATATAGAAACAATTTCTAATAGAGCGTTTCACAAAAATTAAAGGCCATTTTTTTTTCTGTGTGTAGTCTCGTTGTCGGTCACACATTGCAAGCCAATTGATGATGCTGAGGAGACGCGTTAAGCGTGGGGCGGGAAAGAAACCGGGACAGTGGGAGGAACATAGACATGGAGGGGTCGTTGCTTGAAGGGCAGGGGGTGGGGGTTTCTCGATAGGTGCACTGGCATGTGAAAATGCGTTCAATTGAAACTGGGTTACAGCTTAGGGTTATATGTAGTTATAGGTAGTTATATGGCTAATGGCGCAGATTGGTTCTTTTTCAATTTTGTGTATGCGTTTCTCATTTTTCTTACTTTTTTTCGGTTGAATATTCGAGCACGCCTCGTTGGTAATGGCAATGGCCAAAAAGCAGCTCAGACGTCATCGAGGTCAACTGATTGAAAATACATATATATGTGTATGTGTAAGTAAATGTGCGTGTGTGTTTATGTAGATGGTTATGCTGATGATGATTTGAATCAGGCAGGACCAAGTCTTTTGGCTGTGCTGCGACTAATTGATTTGCCTGACAGGAATTGTCGGCACATACAGCAAATACACAAATATACACATGCACCTACGTATATACACCTCGGACTTGTTCGTGTACGGCGGCATTTTGATTGATTATTGATTATATCTTATTGATCTTGAACTTAATTTATTGATTTATGGCATAATTGTGGTTTATTTAAGTTCAGACAATCTTACAATGCGAACTTAAACCATTAAGTAAAATGGTTTAAGCATAACCAATACGAATTTGGGCTCCGATTTCAATTTCGATTCAATTCCAATATCAAAATTGAATCGGTTATCGGTTTAATATAGTTTCACGACCTAATATGTATATATTCACGTACATCGTTGGTTGATATGAAATTGTATATATAATACTATTATAATACATATATATATACATACATACCAAATGTATAAAAACTTTTCCCAATTAAAATTCCCAAAGACCTTGCCAGATCCTTGCATAGAAGACAAATCTGGCCACCTGCGAAAAATTTTGTTCAACTCAAACACTAAGTGGCAGGCACAAAAATACTAAAGAATCGATCAAGCTGTACAGTTGCATTAATCATTAATCGCTTCGTTTTATTAACTGCCGCGCTATTGTCTGCCAATTGTGAAAGCAAACTAATTAGAATATATAAATAATAAAATCATTTAATATAATAATACATTACTGCTCGAGCTCTACTCTAACCACTGGGCTTTGCAATCATGCCGAAATCTAAGAACACTTACAAAGCGGATAACTCGCAATTATTCTTGAAACCATACGCAATTGCTGAAGACGCCAGCAAGAAGAAGAATCGGGGTAAAATCCAAAATGTCGGCCAATCAACTAAAAATGACAATGAGACGCCGACAAATGTAACAATTGATCCGATAAGTTTTGAAAATGTGCGCAAATGTTATATGGAGCACCAGAAGACAGCCATTGCCTCTCTGACAAAGAAGTTCCAAGAATTTGATATGAAAGTACAAAATACCAATCTGGTCATTGCTGAGAGAAACATGGAAAATTCCCAATTAAAAAAAATGTAACTAAATTCAAATTAAATTTGTCGATTTTTGCTCAATATTTGGTTTGTCGAGGGGGGGGGGGGGAGAGAGAGAGAGAGAGGTTGTGTGTGTTTGTCACTCGCTTTAATCATCTTTACTTCTTGCTATTTAATTTTAATATATTTATTTTTATATTTCAGCGTTGGTGACATGAAGAAGCAAGAAATGGAACTAAGAGCGCAGAAGAACAAGATTTTAGAGAATAATAATAAGCTGGAGCAACAGGTAAATGAAAACAATACAAAGTATTGCTCATTGGAAACTAGCTATGATGAGAAGCTTAGCCAGTTTAAGTCATCTCTCCAAAAAGCAAAAGAGGAGCTAGTTGCGCAGCAAAAGGAAAAGATAGACTTGTTAGGCGAGGTAATCTATAAAACCGTTAAAAGACAGCAGCTAAATTATGACCTTTTCTTTAGAAAGAGAATCATCTTGGTTTGGTGGCTCAATTCGAGACTTTGGCGCAGGAGAAACAAAACCAATTGATTGATGAACAAAAGAAGTATGCGCAGCTGCAGGCGAAGCTTAACGCAATGGAAAAGGCCATGGAACAGGAGAGACTACACCTTATAGGCCAAATAAAGGTGATATAGATTGATATTAAAGACATATGACACAATATATACATAATTTCTTACACCAATCAGACAGCCCAATCACAGCAGCGAGCTGAGTCGTCAATGGCACTTGCAAAGCTGGAGCAGAGCGTGCAACGTGAGACTGATCTGCTGACGAAGATTAATGAGCTGATGGACTATGAGACGCGTTACCTTGAGATGCTGAAGATTTCGAATGTCGCGACCAGCGAAACGCAACGTCTAGAGGCAGAAATACAGAAGCAAAATCTGCAAATTGAAGAGCTCATCAAGCAAAATCAGAACTTGAAGACTAATGAGGAGCGTCATCAAGCCGAAAACAGAGCACTTCAAGAAGAAAACGACCAAATAAAAGGCAATAGTGCGCTCAAAGAAGCAGCAGCTCTAAATGAGCTCAAGAAGTCTGAAAGTCAACTGAGCGAACTTAGGCAGCAATTCGATGAACTGCAGGAAAAGCATTTGAATATAACAAACACTTTGTCTGGCGAAAAAAACGCGATTACAAAGGCTTTTGAGGAGGCCAAGCTACAAAATGAGGTAATTGAGAATCAACATTTGTCGGGAATGACTAAAAAATATAAATATTTTCAGCTATATGTGACCGTTTTGCAGAACGAGATCAATTTAAAGGATGCCGATATGGCCGCATCCCAACAGAAATTTGATGAGCTAAAAAGTATTAGCGATGTAAGTTGCCACCAAGTATTTAATTTCATGCACAGTTACAATTGCAGCTCTTTTAATGTAGGCCACTATTGCGGAGCTTAACTATAGAATAAGTTCAATTGGCAAACATATTTATCAGCCAATCGGCACTGCCAAAGTGCTGAGCAGACGTGAGACATGTAATTCAACTGATTCACAGATCGCACCCGTTACTCCCGTAAATCCACTTAATACGGCAAACGATGGTGAAAACTCGAATGATAGTGTTATTCAAATAGCTGCAAATATAGCTAACAGACCACAAGTAAAAAAACAAATAAAATCAAAAAAATGGTACACTTCCGATTTTGTGACAGATTCTGATGATAGCGCGCAAATTTTGGAACCCAAACAGGTTAAATTAGTGTGTATTTTAGTCTTATCTATTTCTTAGATTCAATTGTGATCCATCGAATTTATAAATTTTCTTTCTTTTTTTTTTTAGACAAAAAGAGGTCTCGTCCGTACTGGAAATCGCAGAACTAAACGTGGTTCTACTCAAGAAACCGATTTTGATAAATTGAAGAAGTCATAGACAGTGTCTGGTATTTTATGTTTTAATACATTATTATTGTCTGTTTATGAAATAATCATTCAAATAATGTTCACTTTTGCACATATTATGTAAGTCTTTGTGAAGTTGACTTATTTGTATTTAGTTTCACTTCAATAATTTTGCTTTGGTCATGAAGTAACCGCATTTAGCATAGTAAGTTCATCAGTAATACATAACTACTTTTGTTCCATGTTATTCTGTGTTTATGTCAGGCGCATAATTATTCAAATAACATTCAACCACATTCATAATAATCAATAGTTTTGCTCTCCCGATTATATGTATAAAACAAACACATTGTGTAACGTAAAAACAACAGATATAAACTTAACATCCTTGCTTAAGCAGACGTTTGTCGCATATATATTCATATATATATTCAGCTACTCACAAATATTTAAATTTTTCGTTATTTACGCTCATGCCAAGCGCAAAAGCATTCAAATAACTTTTGGTTACTGATGAAACTCTTATTAAGACTTTGCCGAATCTGTGAAAAGTTGGTTTCTTTTGTTCATATGCAAATTTCATTTTTCGCAAAATACTTTAACTATTTTTTTACCACACTGTAATCAACAATCAAGAATACTATAATAAAGAATATTATAATCAATACTATGTTGCTGAAATAAAAAATTAAATGCAAATTTGAACCAAATTATTTATATATTCAAATCCATTTGCTTATAAATTATAATTAAGGTGTTAAACTACTGTTTCAACTTTGCTTTTGGTCGAAATAAGTACTTATTTGCATGGTGCAACTGTAATTAATTTGATTAGTGGCATGCTACAGATAGATCCATTGATTAATGCGCAACTTGAACGTGATTGAATTGATTGATCTCAGTGCGACTGACTTATGTATGTCAAGTACGGCTTGTGGTGGCCGGTAGGAAAGGAAGGCCCCTGATAATGCTGATTATCTCCGTTGATGTTGATTAGCATTTTGCAAACACATACAAATTACATTTGAAGTTCATGCTAGCCGAATGATTGATTTGATTCTTTTGGTAATCCCCTTTTCCGTTTGCCAGCTTATCCACTTAGCCATCATCCATCAGTATCAGAGGAAAACGAACGCGCCCACAATTCGCAATTCAATAATGCTAAAGCCACAACAGTATTCGCAGCTCATGGTCAGCGCTTATTGTTGTCCTCCCTCAACTCGTGTTGTCCAACACCAACACTCGAGCCACACAACAACCATTGCTAATTGTATTATGGAGGCACAAATGCCACAATCCTTTCAGGCGCCTCGAACCGCAGTCAACAGAAGCGGCAATGGCAGCGACGACATCAACAATAAGAGTAACAGTAACTGAATAGTTGCAGCCGCAGTTTCGACAGCAACAACAACAACAACAACAACAACAACAACAACAACAACCACAACAGCGTCCCATTGAAACGTTAATGGGCGACATCGACCGCCACACCGCAAAAACTAAACAGACCCCTTCGACGCTCGGTTTAATCACAAACAATTGTGTCCGGCCACTAGCCGAGTAGAAAGAACCCCACCAAGCACCCCTTACGACTGCGATAACAATAAACAGTACCCGTTACTCACGCCTGCCCACCCTTGCAGCACAACCTCGCAAATCGTTATACATTTTAGTCCGGTATTAATTCGAATAATATTCAAAAACCAAACAACAAAAGTTTTGGTTTTGCCTGTTTTGTTTACAACAACAACAACAAAAAGAACAACAACATAGCAGCAACAGCCGCTGCTGTAACAACAAATATTTTGTAGTGACTGACTTGTTGGGACTTTTGTATGTTTTTAAACACAGCATTGAAAGTAAACAGAAATAATTATCATTGTTCAGCATAAAACGAAAAGGAAAGCAAAAAAAAAAAAAAATATAAAAATAAATCATTTACTTACGCTACGTTTATCCAAAACCTGTGCGCGCAATTACAACGGTAATAGTAGCTTAAGTCCTCCCCAAACCAACTTCACCGCCCCTCTGTCAATGCCCCTGGCATTTCTTGATTTGTACGTCCGCTCGATTGCAGTGAACGACAGAAGCAGCAGCAGCAGCAGCAACAACGTTAATGATTTTTGCTGTTGTTTTATCCGTTGTTACACGTATTTGTTGCAAGGCGCATAAAAAGCATAAGCGCGTAAGTAAAGTCAACCTCATTTATTTTGAATATAAACTACATTTTTTTACGACTGCCAGCAGCAAAACAGCAACAGCAGCAGCAGCAGCAGCAGCATTATCCAGCAGCCAGCCGCAACCAAGCCAAAGTCAAAGCGCTTGGCAATAGTCAACGGCAGCAACCGTCGCCTGATTTCGTTACTGGGGCCCATCATCATCAGCCTGGCAACCGGCAATGACAACTAAGCAGTGCAGTTTGGGTGCTCAGCCTGCATTTCATATCGAACTCATCCAATCTTCAATTAAATTCTTCAACTCTATCTTTCGCACTACTCAGAACAAAGTGAGCGACCTTTTGTCCTTTTGCCTAAATTAAAGCTGCCTGCTATGAAACTTTAGCTGCAGAGTTGCATTTCCTGATGGCTGAGTGATAATTGGTCTGCCTTTTTGGCAACTGATCAGATTTAATGCATTTAATTTATGCTTCAAAATGTTGCAAATTATTTATATTATTATTTTAATTATTATTTATATACAAAGTATAGAGCACAAGCTTGTCGACTTTAGTTCCCAGGTATTATTTGTATACCCTGTAAACAAAGACTACACAGGTAATCACGGAATTGGAGTCCAGTTAGGTTTTGATATTTATACTTATATTCTCTTTATTCACATGTTCAGATTAATTTATATTATAAAATTTCCAATTGTTTGTTGCGGCTTGCGAATAATTGCTTAAATGTAAATAATAATGTTTTATTGTAATAATTAAGGCTGTTGTGTTATTTGTAATGATACGTTTTGTACTGGGTATCTACTGAATATCGTCAAAAATAATATTTCTTTAGCTTGCTTTACGCTTTTTTTTTTGCTTATTGTTTTTATTACATGTTGCTGTTGTTTTTGTTGCTTTTACTTGTTGTTATTGTTGTTGTGTGGCGTTTGTTATCGTCAAGCAATTTTTGTTGAGGTTTCGACATTAAACGTAAAAATGACACACAGCTTAAGCAAAATGTGTGGACGAGCGTCGAAAGTGGCGTCGGTGAGGGGGGGGGGGGGGGGTGACCTTTTCTTTTTTCTTGTAGTGGTTTATGGTTGGTTGATGGTGATTTTGGTTAGGTGACATGGGGGCAACAGTTCATTGCCATCAGTTGCTGCTTTGGTCCAAGACTCACACACACACACACACACACACACATATACACACACAACACACACACACAATGGCCAGCAAATAAAGAGAAATGAATGCATTCGTCATGACCTCGAAACGGAAACAATTGAAAAAGCTTTCCTATCGTGCTGAGACTCTTGCAAGCAAACGGAGTAGAAGCGGTTGCCGGAGCGGGGGAAGGAACAGGGACAAGCCAAACCGCAACGCGACCCCTTCCCTCACACACACACACACACACACACACACACACTCACATACAAAATACACACAAAAATGTAACCGAGGCGTAACACAAAAATGCAACTGACATAGAAAAACGGCATTTTATGTACCCAGGATCATACACAACACACACTCACACACACACTCACACACACACACATATATATATAGTAAGCTCAAGTTGGTTTTAGCTTAATATCAAGTCCCTGGCACATTTTACTTAATTTTTTTTTTTATTGTTTTTCTTTGCACACAATGCAGCAGCAATAAAAACAAAATGGTGAAGCAAAGAAGAAACAGTAAAAAAAATAGAACAAAAAAAAAAATAGAAGAAACTGCCAAGAAAATTCTTTTTGCCATTTGAGCAGAGTAAAGTAAATGGACTGGGCAAAGGCACAAGGCACAAAGCGCCCGATGCCCATGAATGTGGCAAAGAGTGTTGGCCAGTTGGTTAGTTGGTTGAAAGTTGGACTCTTCCATTGCCAAGGGCTTCCTTCTATGCTGCAGCTGAGATTGAGCAGCTTGTATCTGGCAGCAGCAGGTCGACGTTAGCTTAGACGCTGCACGTTGCATGTTGCACGTTGCACGTCGAACGTTGTGTTTGGGTGCGTCAACTTAAAATTAATTGGAATTTAACTTCATTATTTTGCATGCCTAAGCATGCTGCCTGCCATGCTATATGGCCCATTTAAGGAGCGTTGCCTACTTTTCGGTGCCTGCCTGACATCATTTTGCGCTTGGTCAATATTTCAAACAGATTAGAGAGCAACAAAATGTGCCATAATTGAATGCTAGACGCCGTACAAAGCCAAAGCCAAACGAAAAACCGGACGCGGACAGAACCCGACATACTAACGACCCAAGCCACGAGCATCCAGCAGCTGCTCAGCACAAGACATACATATTTAATGAGCCCCGACACGTCTTGCGACAGGCAGCACATTTGCCGTCAAGTAGTCGGAGTCGAGGGCTGAGTTGGAGGAGGAGGAGGAGGAGGAGGAGTCGGAGTAAGCATGTGGCTGTAGGTAACTGGTTCCAATTGCTTTTGCCTCACTCTCATCAATTGCTGGGGGGCATCGTTAACGTTTGCCGCAGCCGAAGTCGCAATCTCACCTTGGCAGCGGCACGCACTCATACGCACACACACACACACACACACACACACACATAAGCTGAAACATAAATTTCGTTAATCATTGAACTGGAAATTTAATAGCCAAGCCATATTTCTATATATATATATATAAATTTATATACAGGCGGGAGGGATTCTACGCACCCATTTAGCCATTTCCACAATTCCAGCACTCGGCCGCATTGCAGTTAAAGTTTCGTTCGCATCCACAAAGCGAGCAGAGCGCAAAAAATTCCATTGCACAGAGCACGTAGCACGTGGGCTGGGCTGGGCTGGTGGCTCTCTCTCTCTCTCTCTCTCAAAAACTACGGCAACCATAATAAGCATTTTGTTCAACAATAAAAAAAATAAAAATTACAAAAATAATTATAATTATAATAAGCAAAACAAAAAATAAATACATTTTATTTTTTTGGGCCTTTGGCTGACGAGTTTTTTGTGGCAGGCTGAGTTTGTCAATGCATTGCGCTACTGGGCAAAGCCAAAATACATAATTATACGGTTGTTATAATAATGCGAGTTGCCGCAAAGTTCAGGCAACAAAATATAATGCCAAAAGGCGACCCAAGGGTCACGAAATGCGCCATGAAGATATACACATAGATCTCAGATAGCCACCGAAATGGCCGCACTTTTGCTCCTTTCCTTTCGTTACGTTTTCAATACAACCCAAATCCTAAGCCATCTCAATTCGGAAATAGATTAAGCTTTAAATGCCACAATGTGTAACCGTAATAGGGTCAATAGATGGCAGGAGCAGATCCTTAGCACCTGCCGCATTAGCATTCCGCCTCTTTGTTGTTAGCGCTCGTCTCACAATGTGGTAATATATTTAAATGGCTGAGCAGCAAACAAGTTAAAAGCAATTGCCGTTAGGAATTTTACACAGCTATGCTTTTGCCACAAATGCAAACATTGATGCAAACAATGATTTTCGAATAAAAGCACACACACACACACACACACACACACAACGTGATTACACAATTTGGTATAAATAAACATCCAAGTTAATTTTCTCTCTAAATTTTAATTGATAACTTTAACATGTTTACCAATCAAATGCAATTTTAAACCAGCTACTTGGCCAATTACAATAATCGAACTTAAATATAAGACAAGTGTAGTGGAATAAATGTTACTAATCCAATTGGATTTATCCATTAAAGCATATATAATTCATTTCTCTCTTAGCATAATGGCAAAACCGGGTTCTCAACGGCTGCAAAATGAAGTATTCCACGCTCTGATTGCGTCTGTTTTTCTCGGTTTTTACTACTATTCAAAATAATTCAGGGTCTTATTTTATTATTTCAATAAATCATTATTTATTTATTTATTGTCTGCAGATAAGTTTTGGCAAACAACTTCGACTCAGACGCAGACTCAACTCTTAATTTATGCTATGGATTTCTTTTTTTTCTATTAATGAGTGAATTAATTGAATAACTCACTTGAGTCGTCGTCTATATAAACGTCTTTATTATCGAAGGTGTCCTGCTCTATGTTAACCTTGTCAGCTGCAGGTAATTTGGTCACAGATTTTCTTGAACTAATGTGCGGAGCTGGTGACGGAATAGGCAAGTATCACTTGCCATTGGAATCGATTGGTGGATTTTTCTTTTTTTTTTGCTTCTTTTCTTCTATACATCTTTGAATTAATTTGGAATTTATTCACTTTCACGTCCGCTTTCGATGAGTGCCATGAGAAAAAAAAAAAATAAACAAGTCCAAAGGGATGGGGCAAAACCAATACTTTTGGCAGACAAAATAAGGGAAAAAGGCGATAAGCTAAATTTGGGGAAATGTTATAGAAAAAAAATACTCCAATATCTACTACTTAATTCTTAGAGGACGTGGGAAAAACTCGCCTTGGTTGAAGAATTATAATAATATTGCCTCCGGGATAGTTGATTAGTTAGTTAGTTAGTCAGACAAGCGCACTACAAAGTGAGAATATATATATATATATATTTAATAATAATATATACATGAGATTACAATAAATTATAAGTAACAGTCAAGTCTATCTTATCAATATATCTCATTATCCACTTGCAAATATTTAATATTTATTATTTACCCCAAAGAGAGGGTATTTTCTTGCTCAGCTTCTAAGTTCTCTGTTTAATAAGAAGGATAATCGGCTTAGAAGTCTTTGTGCAACAATTTCTGGAGAATTGTGCAGGTGACATGAATCCTTTGCAACCTATTTACAATCATAATAGAAATGGCAATCTGACTAGATAAATTAAATTGCATGCAATTAAAAGCAAGGTTAAAATAAACAAGGATTAATTTAATATTTCATTATTAAAAGTGTACGCTTGAGCGAAAAAGCAGCTTAAACGAAATTTTTGGTAATACTCTTTATTATATTGTCAACTATATCCAGTTCTCTATCTAGAGAAATTTTCTTGAATTTATTTATGCGCTTTTATTATTTATATAAATTAAATAAATAAATAACTTTTTCACTTAAATATTGTAAAAATATTAGCAATGCAAGAACACTTTCAGTTTAATTAGTAAGTATAAATATTTCTGCAACGCTTAAAGTGTTGCTCGGAAAAAAGATTCCAAATATGGAAATATTGAAACAAATTGTAAAATATAAATATTGCTATTATATTTATTTTAAGACACTTAAAACCAAATACATATGAAAGCATTTTCATTTGTTATTGTTAATAATTTGTTAAATATTTAAGCTTATTTGTGCAACCGTTTCTATTTGGTATACAGCTGAATGTACGTTTATATATTATTATTAAGTAATATATATAATAATTAACAAATATATGGAATTTGTAACGTTTGCAACGTTAAGCTCGAAAACGTTGAAGGACGGAATGGGGGCGAATGCGACGTAAAGGAAAATCCGTTTCAACTTAAATGCATCCCTTACGATTATTTTTATCGCATCTGTGTCATTGTCGTCTGTGCTGCTGTTGTTGTTGTTGTTGTTATTGTTCTTTTTGTTGTTGTTGTTCTATTTGTTGTTGTTGTCGTGCGCTGCTTATATGACCGGATCCGTACTGAAACCTGTACTGGGACAGATGGTGGGCCATAAAGCGAACAGTGCTAAATCCGGCCAACAATTGCAACGCCAGCTTGCCACACACAGTGAAAATGACGAGAGTGCCACGGATGGGGCAGAGAGTAAAGCATAGCAGAACAACGGCCCTTTGAGCTGAGCTGCATTGGCTCAGTTCAGCGAATTTCTCCACAAACTTTTGCAGCAGGCAAAAACCCATAAATGCCAAGCACCCATCGAGGAGCAGCTCCACCAACTGGATGCCCTCAAAGTGGTTGTGGAAGCGACAGTTGAGTGGCAACTGTAGCTGCTATTGATGTGATATGATTGTAGTTGCTGTTATTGCTAGCTGTATTTATGTCTTACCAACCTAACTCAAAGAGCCACTGTGTGTTTGGGGCATTTGTCCATTTAATACAGCTGAATTGGAATTTGGAGCTTTAAGTGGGTTTTTGGGGATAATTTAAGCGTTTTCAATGACTCCAATCAATTTGTGCAATGGACGTCAAATGCGAGACAAATAGAAAAATGCAAGCATTGTCAATGTGTAGATACACACACACACACACACACACACACACACTCGGGACAGTGAGTAAATAGTTTAAGTAAACAAGCAACAACAACAATGACTGTCAAAACAAGAAACAAAGCCAACAACACTCAAAGTTACCCTCTTTGTGTGCAGAGCACTCTATATCTCCACACACATTCACACACACACCAATTCACTCACACACTCCACACATATGTGGCCAGCTAGTTAGTTAGTTATATACAAATAGATATATATATATATATATATACAAGTGGCTATCCAAAAGTACAGCCAGCTTGAGCCTGAGCGGAAAGTCAAAGCAGAGCCAGGCCGAGTCCAGTTGGGCCGAGTGAAGTGTGTTGATTGAAATGGAAATTGGCAGATTGTGGAAGATACTAATTGGAAAGCCCCTTCCTCCACAGATAATATGCTGTCGATAACTGGCAAGCGTGTCATTAGTTTTCATACTTATTAAATAAGTTATAACAGCGAAATCGATATCACAGATTGTAAGATATAATAATTTAATATTAAACATCTTTAAGCATATATTGCTAAAAAAAAAAGAATAATTAAATATTTATTATTATTAACTAACGTTGTCTGACTTTAAAGAAGAGACTTTAAGAAACTAGTATCCTGACTTGGAAGTTTTTCATGAGTCCAATCTATTGACCAATATAGGAAATGTTTTACAGATTTTTTAGGCTATACGAATGAAATCCATCAAAAGAATTTCTAACAGAGAAATTTTATTTACTCTTCAGAATAGATATGCACTTTTACAGAAATCAATGTTTCATCGAGTTCATTTTTTATATATAGTTCCCTTTTTTGTTTATCTTGCTATTCATTTGCCTTTGAAATGGTAGATTCATTGTGAGTCAAGTAAGCTTCTGACTGGTTCTCCTTGCTTCCTATGGAATTTTGACTTTATTTCAAATATTTTTATTTTGTCTGTTCTGTACTGTTTCGCTCTGTTTTCATTACTTCTTTTTACCTTTTTTTTTATATATATTTTTTTTGTTGTATTAGTGTTGCTGCACTTAATGGTTGCTATGCGAATTTCATTTGAAGTGCTTGTTTTATGGTTTCGTTCTACTTTATAGGCCAATTTAATGGAATAATTTATTTCAATAAAAAAGCTTGAAATAAAAACCACATCCCAAAACTGAAAAAATGAAATCACAAAACAAGATCTTGAACAACTACAGCAGAGATTTCCACAAAGCACAGCTCCGCGCACTGATAGGAAAAATCCCAATTCTGCGAGTAGTTAAAATAAACAAGTTAGAAAAGTTAAATCATCGCATTCACAACTCTTGAATACCCTTACAAATTGCTTTCCAAAAATTATATGACAAAACGTTATTGTTAAATTAATTGCAATAAACTCTTATTGGTCAATAGTTTGAAAGAATATTTAACACAATTCTTAAATATATTATTAAACCAGAAAATAAATGGATTTTAAATGCATTTACTTCTCGGCAACCACTGTAATAAAAACATTTAAAATATTTTGTTTAAAAAATATACGTTTAATTAATACAGCTTATACATTTATTAGTGATTATAATTTTTCCTAAATTTAATGCTTAAGTGCAGCCATTTCATAAATTTATAATGAATATAAAATTTGTATATAAAAATTTTTGGCTTCCCTAAAACTGGCGTTGGCTTTAATGAAAACATTTTAGCTTATATCAAAATTTGAGAAATTGGGTTAAATTAATAAAAAGTTGTCAGTGATGACAAAAATATAAAACTTTCGACAAGGGTATAAAAACAAATACCAACACAAATATATCGCGTTTTTATTTGCATACATGTTTGTGCGCTCACAGAATGATTTAAAATGATAATTTCAGTGCATAAAAAATTGAATCAAAAAAATTATATTAATAATAATAATAAAAAAAAGAAGAACGACAAAACTGCAACTGGGTGATAAATACCAATGCCAGAACCAACACCAAATCCCCGACTCCCAGCTTGGATGCTATTTAGTTATTTTTTTCGCTTTA
Source organism: Drosophila dives (assembly GCA_035042365.1). Taxonomy (NCBI): domain Eukaryota; kingdom Metazoa; phylum Arthropoda; class Insecta; order Diptera; family Drosophilidae; genus Drosophila; species Drosophila dives. The sequence goes on along the minus strand of JAWNLJ010000443.1, from coordinate 11,815,076 downwards.
TTTCTTGTCTCTTTCAACTTCAATTAAAATTATTCCACTACTTTTATATGCGGATGCCTTGTAAGTATAACGTCTACGCGTTGAGTGGTAGGCGTGGCCGGAGGAGGCAATGCATTTCAAAATGTTGTTGCAAGAAAAATAAAAATAAAAAAAAAGAAAGGAAAAATATTATCTGTGTAAGCCAACAATCAAGTGGTAAGTTTACATTTAAGTAATACGCACTCGTCGCTTAATGGCTTGGCACTGCTTGGACCGCAATCAGCAGCAAGCTGGTGGCAACGCAACCCTAACGCCAAACGCCAAGGCCAATGCGAAAGCAAACTTAAGGATGACTCTAGGACAGGACAGTCCATCAGCGCCCGACAGTCGTCGCTCTGTCCCAAAGCGCCATTACTGTAAAACTTTAACGCTGAGTTGTTAGCACCAGCAGCAGCCGCAGCAGCAGCACCAGCAAACGAACTTAGGAACACAAACACGCGCGCCACACACACACACACACACACACACACACGCTACTGACATCAGTCCAAATGGAGAGGCAGGCAGCAAATCCATCCTCTTCCTACAGCTTACCTATCGTTAGTCCCCTGCCCAAGCCCAATCCATATCCCAATCCCAATCGCAGTCAAGCCATGTCAACGCAGTCGCAGCGAGACGAAGGCGACATTAGCTTAGCGCGCCAAAGTAAAAGTTAAGGCATCATAAGCACTCCAACCACCAAGGAGGTTTGACTCCTACGCACACAGATTGAGTTATTTGCCTTGGGACAGTCCACTAGTGACTCACTCAGAGCGTAGGAGAGACGACCCGCGAGAGCGAGAGAGGGAGAACGAGCGAGAGCGAGCTTAAATTGTCTGTATGAGCAGAGGCGAGCTTTGGCTGCAAAAAGTGTTGCCTACTTTTGAGCGCTTTTCAAATTTCTGTTCTTTTTGAGTGCAGTTCGCCGCTTGAGTTGCGACTTGAAGCGCTTTGAGAAACTAGTCGTCTGTTGCAACTCCGCTCAGACCTTACTGTGTGCGTGCGTGTGTGTGTGAGTGTGCGTGTGTGTGTGTGTGTACATGTGCTTTTTAGCCGCTTCTCAGCGACAACTCTTCCATTTGATTTCTTTGATTCTTTTTTTAGTAGCAACTGCAGCGTTGGGCACTGGTGGCTCATTACAAAGACCAAAAGTGGGTCAATTTACGTGCCGTCGTTGCCAATGGAACGCTGAAAGGTACTATGGGTGCCTGTGTGTGCATGACTGTCTGTTGTTCTTGTTAAATAAACCATGCTTTATTGGACGCTTTTATAAATACATATATATTTATATATATCTGTAGGACATATATGCAGCTGTGGTCAGAATAATAATAGTGCTGCTTGATAAAATACATAAACTATATTTTTTTTTTAAATAATATAAATATATGTATAATAATTTAATTAAATATAGATGCCTTGCTTCCAACACCCAACTTATTGTGAGTTTTGAATTTATAATGATTAAAGCTCGGCAGGAAATAACCATTTTGGCCGTTGGATTACTGCCGGACAGTTCAGGAGAAGTAACAAAAAATTCATTGACAATTTGGTCAAGTAATAAGACAAGACTTTAACTGCAACTATATAGAGTATATAGTAAGTTTGTATATGTATGTCTGCTGAGATTGCGTTGATGGGAGGCAGCTTTGATACACATGGGAATTTAATTTGCAACCCAAGTAAATGCAAGTAATGATGGCATACTTTAATATTTTACATAATGCCACTAGCACTATTTATATATATATATATATATATGGCATGTATATTTTCATGTTATCTATCTATGCCATCTTTCTGAGCAACTGCAACTGGCAGCAGCAGCAGCAGCAGCAACTCTTTGCTTTCTTCAATTCAGCTTAGATATTTTTGGTAAGTGCAAACGAGCAATTTGAAGTGGTTAAATATTTGAAATTGGTTTTGTGTTGCCTGTCGTTGTCAAAGATGACTTTTTTGTTCATGCAACAGCAGCTGGCGCAACTTAAGCAATGCTCATCATATTAATGAATTTTTCTATGAGCATCCGCCTCATCATTGGCATCAGCTGTTGCTGTGCCACAGCCGACGGAGTGCATCAGCAAAAGTAATAGGAGCCTTAATAATTCTTTTAATCGGAGAGTTATACAACAATGATCTATTGAATTTTTAATGCAGCAGGAGCTGGATATGCTGGTAATGCCATATCAATTAGGTAATTGTGTGCGGACATTTATTGAATTGACAGACATTCGAGAACACTTTGGAAAGTTCTTACGGTTTTTTGGGGAGCATAAGTTGTTCAGTTCAGGCTCGGATGCCTGCGTACGGATTAAAGGGGCAATAAATAGGCATTAAGTGGGCAAACAACAAACCAAAGGAGGCATTTAGCTGAAGGAGAAACAGGAGCACGAGTAAAACTGGAGCATTTGCTACTGGATTTGGGAGCGACCAGGCAGGCAGCAGATAGTCGACAGACAGCTTGAAGAGCACCGCAAAGATACGTAAGTAAGTCGCATGAAAATGTTTTTGCAATTTGTTGTGGTTGGGCTGATGTTGATGGGAATTGGGCACTGGCACTGGCTGGGACTGGAACTGGAACTGATCTGGGACTAACGCTGTCGGGATGCTAAGGATGCTAAGGTTGATGTTGAGGCTTTTGCGGCAACTGCGGCGACTGCGGCTGAGGTTGCTGCAAAGGATAAAATGCGAACAAAAATTGCGGCTGGCTTCAAGTGGATTGCTGCTAGACAGGCTAAAATGATGGCGCATAAAAGGCCATGAAGTGCAGAAGCAAAATCACTAACACAACCAAATGAATAAGAAGAAAAAGCAGCAACAGCAAATGCCATAGACATGGCAATAGCTCAAACACAATGCGCAAAGATGTTGGATGTTGGTGCAGACAGTGCTGTCAGATGTTAAGGAGTAAAAAAAGCTAGTTTGAAGCCGTAATGAAGCAAAATCCATTTAAACTTCCAACAGAAAGGAAAATTAAAAAGAATATCAAGAAACTACAAAAACTAACTTAAGATAGCCGAAGATTATATACTCTTATAAAATAATGTTTAGTTTTCAAAATTATAATTTTATTTATTAATGTTTGCAAATGGACGAATGAATACCAAGTTCCATCAAGAAAAAAAAAGAATGAGAAAATGTTGATTTATTTTTTATTGAAAAGTCTTCTTCAAATATTATATAAAAATGAGAACAGTTCTTGTAGTGGAGGGAGGAGAAGCAAACAGAGACTATCTACGAAAAAAAGGCCAAAAATTACGAGAAAAAAATGCATGGGATTGGTAGCACTGACCGTCAGCTAAATATAAATATACCTGAACTAGATAGATAGAAATTACGACAATTTTACCAATTTCACATAGATATATAAATGAGCAAAAAGAGCAAAAGACCAGAAAGATAATCCAATTTTATTTGAAAAGAGCCGAGTCCTTGTTCTAACGACTTGGATATTAAAATGCCAGCCAAGTGGAATGAAAACAGGTAAATGCGAATATCTTTTGATTTGACAGTAAAGAGCCAGTTTTAGAAAACGGCTCAAAAAGGCCATTCATTCGCAGCAGAGAAGTGCTGCAAAAGGAAAAAATGCTCGTCAAATGGAAATAACTTGCGAGTTGTATATCTGAGATCATACTTGTAGGATATTAAATAACATTTGCCTTAAGTGAAAGCATTTAATATTGACAGACTAACAGATATCCTGCAATAATCTGAGAAAGAGAGAGAGATACGTGTGAGTAAGGGAAAAAATAAAGTTGTGAAATAAAAATAAAATTACAAATAGTTTATAAACACAGCTAAGAAGTTGCATAAAAATTACACTTATTTTATTATCCTTTATTCTTTTCTCCGCATGTTAAAGGCAAAGAATAAAAAACTTAACATGCATCGCAACAATCTCAAATAGATAAGTACTAAGCACTGATCGGGGCACGAATACACTTAAATGGAACTAGGAGAAAATACCCGGACTGAATTGCATTGCAGAAAGAATTTTCTTATTAAAAAGTAGAAAACTTTGGTAAAAGTCTTGTGAATGCCAGCGTCGTAGGATGCGCGACTTAAAAATGCGCATGGAATCAGGAGCGGGCTATCTTGGGACATGCAGAGAAACTGCTGAGAAAAGATAGAGGGTGGAGAGAGATAGAGAGAGAGAGAGAGAGCAAGGATGTAGGAGATACTGTGAGGCTCTTTTGTATGCAATTCGCACAATTGCATGGTGAATGATATAAAACTCGCTGCTAAACATGCATGCACCACACACATCATATTCACTCTGTCTTACACTTTACGTCTTTTTCTCCAAACCCCCCCCCCCACACACACACACACCTCACCTCCTGCACAAACCCCTTTTGGTTTTGGCCTCTTTTCTGTCTGGCTCTCTGGCTGTTTCCAACTATGTGGCTAGAAGTGTGAGCCAAGCATGTGGAACAAAACGTAAAAGTTTGTACAACTTTTGCTGTGAGTGCTGCGGAATGTTGGTCTACGTTGGTATATGTGGTATATGTCCGGAGGAGTGGGTTAATGCCGGGGCAAATGAAGCGTAAGCAGCACTGCAAAGACTAACAAAAACACACACACTGACACACACACAGAGACAAGCTAAATAAACATGCATGTGGGGTAAAAACAATACATTTAATTAAACTTTAAGATGAGTTAGCACAACAAAAGAACTAGGCAACAATCAAAACAACAACAAAAGCAACAACAACAACAACAACTACAACAACAACAACAAACGCCAACAGCGGTGTAATAAAATTCACACTTTCAACATTTTCTACAGTTTATACAAGCCTCGGTTCAAGGAGCATGTAAAAAATTGTTAACGCTCTGCAATAGCCGGCATTTATTTTGAAATTATGGCCCAAACAATATCTCTGCAGTAAAAACTTTAAAGCGTAAATTCCATCATGCTGATTGTCTACCCTTCTCTCCTCTCTCTCTCTCACTCTCTCTCTCCCTCTCTTTTTCTCAATGTGTTTGCCTGGCTTTTGCACTGGCTGGTTTTGGCAGTGGACCATTTGAATAGACGCTTGTTTGTTGGCTTGCAATTAATATTAACGTGCCTTGCAGTAATGTCAACTTTGTTTTAGACTCGTTCGCTTTGCACTGAAAGAACTGCTTAGAATAAAAACTAGTCTTTAGTCAAACAATTTATTAAGTTTAATATTTGCTTAATGTTGTTGCACAAACCACTTAAGTTGTAGGATGAAATGCTCTTTGCTTAAGTATTTAAGGGTTTCCATTAAAAAAAAAAAGATGCTTGATAAATATAACGTTGCCTGCTTTTGAGTTTAGTGCAACTTAAGACATGAAATGCAGTTCCCAAGTATATCAATAAAGGTTTAAGCCATATTTGCACTACAATAATGCAATTTATGCAAATGTTGCAAGTGTATTCAAGTCAAATATTTATTTAAGTTATTTTTTGTATACATTTTTGATGTTTTCTTATTCACGCCAAATTAAGTTAGTATATACGGCCCATAAAATAAATTGTTAACGTAATGAGATTAACATTCTCAAATATGCAGAAGGCAATCTCAATTTGCATAAATCCTATTGATCGGCAAATTAAGATATGTAACTGACTTTAAATTATTGCAACACAAGTTTACATTGGTATCACTCCCCACGCTCTGTCTCTATCTCTCTCTCTCTCTCTCTCTCTCTCTCTCTCTCTGTCTGTTTTTTCTTTCTCTTTTATCTTTTGTATTTTTCTCGCTGTGTGCTGCTGTTTAACAACTCTCAACGCTATCTAGTTGATGACTACAAACTTTGGCATAGTAGTCACGTCGGGGGCAACACCCCTACACCCGTTAGACCCCTACACCCGTTACACCCCTACACCCGTTACACCCCTACACCCGTAACACCCCTACACCCGTTACACTTTCCGAACGTTGTCCCAATCTGTATCAGAGCCACGCAAAGGCAACCGGTGCGTGATTGTCAAGGCTTGTTTTAAATGTTGCCCAACCAAATTGGACAAACATTTTCAAAGCGCATTCGCGTTCGCATTCTAAATTAGCACATTTAACAGGACCCTCCCCAATTCACCGCAATGTTTTTACAATTGATGGGCGTGGCAGTAGTCATGCATACAACATATTGAGTCTGTAGATTGCCAGTCGCTAGTTTGCCAGTTGCCAGAGTTAGCCAGAGTTTGGCAGAGTTGCCAGTTGCCAGTTGCCAGTTGCCAGTTGGAAGTGGATTATCAGCCACATTTGTAATGCAAAGTGCGACTTGCTGCTGACGTCTTTTTCATTTCAATTCTCTATGCACTTTTCGGGGTGCGGGTGTAGGTGTGTGTGTGTGTATCTGCATCTGTGTGTGTGTGTGGGTGGTCATGCGGCAGTTTTAAAAGCAAAATGCCATTTCCGCAAGCTGCCGGCGCGTGGCTTCTAACAATTTCAAGATGCCGTCAACACCATCGGAAGAAGCAGTCGAGCAGTTGCTGACTGAAAAAATAATCGAGTTCTCATGTAACTATTCGCTTGTGTAAATGTGTGTGTGTGTGTGTGTCTGTGTGTTTGTTTTTGGCACAACAATAAATGCTAATTTCCCTTTTGGGTGGCAACATAAAACATTCTTAATTGAAAAACGCTGACAGAAATGTCCGCAACTAGAACGACAGTCGCTCATTCGGGCTGATGATTGACACACCTGGGTGGCCTTTTGCATATGTGTGAGTGTGTGCGAGTGTGTGTGTGTGTGAGTGTGTGTGTGTGAGTGTGTGTGTGTTTGCCAGCTACTTTGAGTTGAGGTGAGATGCTTTTGTTTCAGTTACTTTGGCGGGCGGCTCTAACCGTCAAACGCAAGACAAACACACAAAACCAGAAAACCGGCAGACGTGCGGAGGGGCAGAGGGGCAAAGGGGCGGAGAGACATGCAAACAAACGACACACAAGCTGGCAAACAAGCAAACAAGCAAACAAAGTGAAGGGAAAAACAAATGGCCAAAGTTCGCACATGGCAGCGGAAGATGGTGACGAAGTCGCGTACCAAAAAAATAAGAATAGAAACAACAACAATAACAACAACAACAACAACAACAACAGCAACAACAACAATAAAAACAACATAAACAAAACAAAACTCCATGTCAGACTGGCGGTATAAACAGTAGCGGAACGAAAAGGGAACGAAGAGGAGCGGTTTGGGTCGGAGTGGAGTGGAGGTGGAGCAGCTGTGAAGTGGAGTGAAGTGGATTGCATTTGATGGCACAATATGAATAAAATGAATAAATTGGCATATGTAATGCGTTTACACTGGGGTTCCTGGGTGGTGTTATATATATTTTGGGAAGGGTGCTTCCCGATGCTTGCTGCGTGCTGCGTGCTGTTCCTAGATGACGATGCTTCGACACATTTAGAAAGAGAGTGAGAGATAGAGAGCCCAGAGGGGCCCAGGGCCACCTGGAGATTCGCTTGAATGCGGCACTGATTATATGCCATGAGATTTTCATGGCGCGTTATCATTGGAATCTGTGCCACGTGTGCTCGGCGCGGGCGGGAACCTCAAATTGGGTGTTGAACTGTGCGTGGAAATTTCGATGAAAGTTCCACGGGGGAATTGCCAAATGGCGGACTGCCAAATGCCAATGCGAATGCGAATGCGAATGCGTCTGTGGCCACAAATTGATGGCCAGACATTGTCTGAATGGCAGTCTAAATGATTGCACATAAATCGATAAAAACAACAATCGATGACAAAGCCATTCATTTATCATAGTCATTCCTGAAGGCCAACAGTTTTATTGAGTGCATTACATTAGGTATATATATATATATGTATATATATTTGTTTATTATGTTTTTTTTTATGATAAAGAGCTTAATTCAAATCTGGTATGTTTACAATATGCTCACATTAATATTATTTCCAAATTCCGAATTGTGGTATCAAAAATTCATCATTTGTCGTTCCTATCATGAGAATTTATACCCACAGGCCACAATAATTTTGTTTATTTTAACAATGGAAACACAACAACTTTTCAACTATTAAGGGAATTACCTTTACCTGCTCATAAAGGTAAAACAATTGGAATTTTCATTTATTTATTCACACTTATTCGAAACAAACTTTTCTTAGATTTTCAACGAAAATTGTCTGTGCCAATAATTGGCAAAAAGTTGAATTGTGAAATCATTTTGGTGTCCCTGGACATTTGGACGTGTGCAATTATTTTCAGTTTGTTTCCAATTTATTTATGCATATTTTAGATTGTTATAGACGATGAGATTTAAATAGGAAAAATCAAAATCAAATGAATGAATTCATATCCAAAAGCAAACAAATAAATTTATTTAGCAAATCAAATTGTAAATCCCATCAGGGAAACTGCTCCAAACAGCTGGCAACTTGCAAGCTGGCACCATCAATGTGCTTTACTTTTATTAGAGTGGTGCTGTTGGAGGTGGTTGAGGGGTTGGTGGGGGGCTTTGGTGTCTTTGCACCACTTGCTCTACTCTACTTTGATCCAATAAATTTGAAGCTTGCAGCTCTCTCGACTGCTTTATGTGTATAATTACAAGCTGCCTTTTTGCCAGGGGATGCTGCACTTTAGCTGTGCGAAACTGAGGCAACGATGTGAAAACAAACTCACACACACACACACACATATATATATAGGTATATATGTATATGTGTACGTGCTTGCTAGCACGCACTCACAAAATGCCACGGCATTAGCATAATGTGATTCTCTAAGCATCTGATTTGCAGGCAGTCAGGCAGCCAGTCAGGATATAGCCAAGGACGGTCAACTTGTTGACTTTAAAGACTACGTGGTTGGGGTAAGGGGCATTGCATCCTGCAGCAGCAGCAGCAGCAGCAGCATCAGCCAACGCATCCTGCCACTTTAACCGTAAACGCTGCAAATGAGGAAGAGTCGCTTTTCGTGCCAGCCCCGTCCCCCCGTTCCACATCCACGACTGACATGCTGCAGGCATGCTGCAGGTTGCCACGCGCATTGATTTCAGCTCATACACACACACACACACTGACTGACACACACACTCACAACTGGCAGCTGCTATTAGATTGACATCCTATGGCTGACATTGATGATGCAGTCATTCATTTTTATCAGCGCAGAATCCCAAATGCTATAAAAACTGAAATCAACTTGCAATGCAATTTTGCATCGTGAAAGGGATTACAGAATCTCTTCCCAGCTGGAAGAGGGGCTATTGTGATTGTGAGCTGCCCCATGAGAATGCCACTTGTGTTTTGGGTAGCCTTACTGGCCCCAGTAACTACACTCAAAAAAATAAATTATTCTTTTATTTTTTTTTTTTTTTAGGAATATTTTGTAAAAAATACTTGGTGAAAGAAGAGACTAAAATTGCTCTCTCGATTGATAGCTGAATGGGAAGGAAGCTTTAAGTATTTTGTTTTTCGAATTAAATTAGAAGAATTTATAAACTACTAAAAATAAATAAAAATAAAATAAAAAACTAATTGTCTATTAACTTTAGTTATATAGTATAATATTGATTGGCAAAAATGTCCTCTACTGACGCCTCCAGGACTCCACGTGTGACAACTGGAAATAGCATCTCAGGTACTGATAATTATACAAGTTACTAAGATATATATCCTAAACATCGGAGTTATTCTGGCCTATAGTTCTGATCTTAGTAAGAGGGTAAATCGAGGTAGGGTCGGACGAAGGTGGAACAGGTTAGTCAGCCTCCTCCTGCATTGACCAAGAGAACTGCTTTTTTCCGTAAATTGTGGGATTCAAATGTATAAAATCTAGGCAATTTTGTGAGTGTACATTTCGCGCCAAGCACTGCTAAAATTTATCATTTTTTAATCTAAACTTACCCCTACATATTTAAGATATATATTTTATTTTTTAGTGTATTTGCAAAAAAAAATAACAATACGTTCTTTGCTGGCATTTGTTGTGGTTGCACTGAAACAATGTTGTTATTGGTCCTGTTTTTTTTTTTTTTTTGTTGTTTCTGTCATTTAGCAATTGAATACGAGTCTTATTCAGTGGCTGGTAAAATGCAATGTCACTGAACAAAACTCATATCCAATGCAAGCTGGCAACTGGCAACTGGCAATTGGCAATAGGAAACTGGCAACTGGCAACTGGCAGCTGGCAGCAGCCTACAGATGGAATAGACGAAATTTTAGTGCTTTGCTACGATGTGTTACCAGGAATGGATTTGCCTTTGTTTTGTCTTGGCTGTGTTATTTGATACCTTGGGAAGTTGGCGGGGCAAACAGTTGTTCGCCTTTGATTGCACTCGCTGTGTGGCAGCAATCCATCTCAGCTTTTGTCTATTCGATGCCACCTTTACCAGTGTTTGCCCTTGCATATGCATAGCTATCTATCCGTGTACTGGTGGCATGCAATCCAGCTGGCATTGTCTGCGTGTGGCATGCTGCATAATTTACCGTTCGAGTCAAGAGGGTTCTTCCAACTTTAATTAAATTTGCGCTTGTGAGCGTTTGCCAATACATTCTGTGACAAAGCCATGAGATTGGTTGGGTGATGGGATAGATGGTTTTGGTTAACGCGGCAGATGACTCCTGGGAATGTGACCACCCATCGCGTGTAGCATGGAAATTATAAACATATCCCTAAAATATTGTTGCAGCAACAGCAGCTGGAAATTGCCAACGGAAAGTGGCAACGCCCCAAGACATTTATCGGTTAATTAACCTTAACACAAACTAAAGGGGGGGGCGAGAGGCAGCAGGAGCAGCAGCAGCAGCATCTGCCACATTTTAGTGAACCCCTTGGGGCATAGTCTCTTGTTTATCACTTGGCCAATTACTTTGTTATCTTACCTCTACTTACAAACGGGTTACACTAATTTCTGCAGCTATTAAAAAATACTTATGAGCAACTAAATAGACCCTTAATGTTTACCCCCCCCGTACCCTGCCCAATGCACCACTTTACTAATTAAAAAGCAATCGACCATTTTGCTCAAATTAATGTTTAATTAATTTAATTTTAAGTACAATAGTTTCAACAGTCTTAAAAATATAATCGGTTCGTTATTTTATTTGTTATTATTATTTTTTTTTATTTTCTGCAATAAATTTCAGGGATTTGAATCTAGTTTTGAGATTGAGTGACATCAATGACACCAGCTGTGCCTCTATTTATACTGCGTACACATTATAAATCTCTCTGTGTCAAATTGTGTATGTCAATATATGTATGTGTGTGTGTGTGTGTGTGTGTGTGTGTGTGTGTGCCTTTATTCTATCAATCGTACCACATTCTATGCGCTCAAATTGCTTTTGAGTCGATTGCTTTGCAGTTGCTTCCATATACCCTGTACCCCCCATGCACCAGTTAGTATTACCAGCTCAATAGTAAAAAATACAGATCTTGAGGTTTCTAAATTTTTCTCTCCTATTCGCCCACAATTTGTGTTAAATATAGCTTATTTTTACAGCAACGCATGTTTTTGAATATCTAGTCTTTGTCAGATGGTATCCAAGAATTGAGCTGACTCGACCAGTATACGCTTATTTGTTGTTTTTGTGCGGTTGTCGCTGTTGTCATTACTATTGCTGTTTCCTTTGCCCGAATGCTTCCCACATAAAGCTTACGGCACGTTCCGGTGCACCCGCAGCTCGCATTTGGGGATCTGTGGCCACATGCGGGCAAATGGCGGCATCACCATAGCCAGGCATTGCATGGCCAACCGAAGCGAACGTATGCAACTCCAGCTACCGCTACCTCATTATTATCATCATCATCATCATTGTCATTGTCATCACCATTAACCATTAGTTGGTGCCAGAAGAGCTTTGATTGCGTCTTGCTGTTTAATGTCTACTGTGACTGGTGCCGTGTTGATTCTACTGATTTGCTTAAGCGACATTTAATCAATGCTCTCAGCGATTGTATCAACTGTACGCACAAGCTTTAAGCTATTTACACACACACACACACACGCACACAGAGATACAGAAGAAACAGAGCCAACTGTTGCACAGGCCTCCTCGAAAACAGCGAATCTTAATGTACTGTGCATTTTTGTGATTTAATTAAATGACACTTTGATCACCATAACCTTGCTTGCCTGGAAGTGTGTGACTGATGTGTGTGCGATGGTGTGTGTGTGTGAGGTTTGTGCGAGAGTTGGGGGCTTAGTATTTCATCCAATAATCACATCACGAAATGGATGCCACACCAGCAACGTAACCCGCAGCTGAGACGCAGGCAGGCGTAAGCAATGCAATTAATTATAAACGAAATGAAAACAAAAGCATTGCGCCAAATTAAATAATATGCACAGAAATACACACAAACACACACACATACACACACATAAACACACACACAAATACTCTCGACACCATGGAGACACTTTTGGTGGCATCCATTAAAAATATTTGAATATAAAAGCAAAAGAATTTAATTCCGTATTTCTGCACTTTATTATAAAAATTCCACAGTAAGTACAAATATAATGAGTAAAGACAATAAATATTTTTTTGGTGTTTGCATGTGTTAATAAGAATCTTATCTATCCGGAATATGTTTTATATAATTGGCATGTGCAACACACCAATAAATTTCAGCCTTGCATCAGCATTTTTGGAGCTGTAAACAATAAAATAAGTTGCATATTTTTAGCATTTCTTTTGATTTTTTAATTTTATTTGTTTATTATTTGTAATATTTATAAGCGTCATGGATCATAAAATAATTAAATATTTGCGCTTATTATGTGTGAATTTATAATTTATATATAAATAAAACTGATTCAGGAAGTAAATTTTTGAGCTACGCAAAATATTATTAAAGTAGTGGAAATTATGTTATTTTTGTTAACAAAATTAAGCACAGATCAAATTATAAATATACTTTTTTTTTTTTTTTTAATAAAAATAGCACACATGAAATGTATGTTATTTTTTAATTACATGCAGATTAAAAATAGGAGGGGTTTTCATAATTTGAAGCCGAAGGTTGAAAACTATATTGTGCGAATTAAACACCAAGAAACCTGATCCCTTTCAATCCTGCCGCGCCCATTTCTTACGCCTCCAGCATTTTTCCGGCAGTGTTAAAATGTGTAACTCTCAAAAATTTTACAGAATAGTGACAGACTGACCCTCTTACCAAATTCCATTGATTTACTAAATTGCTTAAGTTAGCTGCTTAAAAATATTTAATAACTTCAAACAGGCAACTGTGCTATTTTAAATTGGTCAAAAAGCCTTCAAGCCCAAAAAAAAAAAATGATTAAAAATAGCATATGGCAAATGGCTTTTAGCTTGGCCTTAAACCACAATAAAAGCCGGGCATTTTGCAACATAAAGCATCAATTTGTCCCAAGGTGGCACGCGCAGGCGACCTCAGCAAATGTAAAGAAGTGTTGCATGCCTCTGAGCGCTGCCTGTTCATAGATTTACGCCCGTGTGACAGACAGACAGACAGTCAGACAGACAGACTAAATGTCGACTGTTGTATGGCTCTTGTGTTTACGGTCTGGGACTTCTGGTCTGTACTTACCCGTACACACGTTAATGTAGACGCAGAGACCCCGTCATAATTACAGGCAGGCTATGTTTTTTTAATGAGCTACCGGCAACTTGATGGGCGAGGCATAAGTGCGTATGCGGGTGTGGTGTTGGCAAGTAAATTGGTGGGAGTGGGAGGGGGGGGGGGGTCGAGAGGTGGGCAACCCTTAACTTTTGCTGACTGACTGACTGCTGTTGCCACTCGGCAAGGTCAAATAAACTCGATGAAAGGCACTTCAATGATTTCCGTATAAAATTTTAAATAACATAAAAAAACGAAATTAAACTGGTAACATTAAATGAAATTATTATGTTCTTTATTTATTTTTAAATTTTGAAGTTTAAGTGCATTGCAATTAAAATTAAAAAACTTAAGTAAATGGCCTAAAAATTACTTTTTTGTGTGTCCATCCTGCAGATTTACTTATAAATTCAATAAATCGATTTGGTATCGATTAAACACATTCTTTACATTTTTGAGTTGGTTAAAATCTGTCAGACTTTATTAAGTGCTAACAATTTGGAAACATCGAAATTTAAATTTATCTCATCGGAAAACACAATCTGTGTTCTTTTGCAACAACTAATTTTCAAACTAATCAATTACTATTTAATAAAATTTGTTAAACACGATATTTTAATACTTATTATAGTAATGTATGTGATATGGCCGGATCACGCTCCAGCATTGTGAGTAACTGCAATTCGTCCAGCAAAATAGGACAAACTTTTGCCCCGACGAAGGCGATTTATTTGATTTTTATTAAGTAAATTCTAAAAATTAACTGTGTATAAATTAAATCAATCAGTCAATTAAAAATGAAAATAAAAGAAGGAAAAACACCTACTCCAAACAACTCAAGGAACAATCAGAAAATGTTTTAGAAAATATAAATTTGCGCAGTGAAAAAGTTGATGAGTTTCCTGCGAATAACTGACGAGCAACATTAAAAGCTTGGGAAGAGCAGCCCATCGTTTTGTCCAGGTCGACGACAGGCAGGTCATTAAAGTTAGTTAACTGCCCTGCCTTAACCCGTTGTCAGTGTTAGGGCTCTTATCCAGTCAAGTCAAGTGGATCATTCTGGTGTCATAAAAGTTTTATTGCCTACTTTTTGGGGCGCGCTTTCAATAAGGCGCCTTAGTCGGCCTACCAGCATCAATTATTAAGCGTCATTAAATTATAAGTGGTGCTCGGCAAGTCTAAGCACCACACCACAACATTTCCACGTCAACGCTCCAGTAGTTTAATTAAATTTCAACAAAAATTCGCACGATAACCGCCAAACCGGATCTCAGTCTAGGAATTCATTAACAATGCATTGCCGGGTCACGTCGGACACCCAGCCAGATGCTCAACGGCACTCGCTAAAAGCACAAAAAACCCACTGAAAACGAAAAAAGAGAGACGAAAAAAGGCAAGAAAGAGAAAGAGAGCGAGAGAGTGAGAGAGAGAGAGAGAGAGAGAGGGCAAAAGTGTACTACAGTCGCAGCTAATTCGATTGACTCTTTAAATGCAACCAAGTGCCTCGACTCCAAAGCACTTTTATATTTTTTTATTATTATTTGTACATATATTTTTTTACTGGCACATTTCAACAAGGTTTTTTTTTACGACTAAATTGTTTGGAATGTCTTCTTTTATTTTATTATTTAAACTTGATTGGCTAGCCTAATTGAATAAAGTATCTTGTTACACAGAATATAATTTGAATCTTAACTTTGGTTCGTATTTTACTGGTTTGTTTGTTACCAAAACAATAAGTTTCTTCGGGTTTGTTAAGTTTGTAACTTGCTGGCCCAAAGTAGAAAGTTAGACAAAATACGTTTATTTTACATGGCAATCGCATCGCAACTTAATCTGGCAGAAGTTTATAATTCTAGAGAAAAAGTCTCTTAAATTATGAAGAAAAGACGTTATTTAAAGAATGGTGTCCCGCATTTTTTTTATTATTTCATTTCGAACCACGAAGAACCTAAAATATAATTGAAGCAAATTTTTACTTGGTCGGCAATCGTCTGCTTAATAAATTCAAGAATCTTCCATGAAAGAAAAGTTCTCATTTTAATAAATGTTTTTCATAAATTTCGGCACGCACCAAAAAAAAAAATTTCATCTTGTTAAGCTCAAGTCGAAACTGGATTTCACGAAATACAGCACAGAATGAAAATGACTTTAGCAAATAAATATATATATGTATTTTTTTTTACGTATAGACTCTCATATTAACACACAAGCTGACAGCTAAGGACACTGCAAATGTAATACCATTTATAATTGAAATCTTTCATTATATTAAGAAAATTACTTGTGGCCGAGAGGCGTTACACAAACACACACAAACACGTATTCGCATATAAATTTATATGAAAAACACACACGAATACAAAAACACATACATTAACATACATAATTACAATTTAATTAGCGGACATGAATTGCAGCGTCGCAACAGGCAAACTGGCCGACTGACCGACCGCATTCAAGGCGACCACCCAAATCGGGTTGGGCGCCTGGACCTTTTTTTTTGCCAAAAGTTTCCTCTCTCTCTCTCTCTCGCTCTCATTCGATGTCTCTTACTATCTCTCTATCCCTGTCGCTCGTTGTGTGTTGGGACTGCTGACTGTGCCGGCTGCGAGCGTTGGCGCTGCTGTTGCTTCCTGCCGCCCAAAAACTTTTTGCTCATCCGCTTTTTACAAGCAGAAAACGCGTGCACATCTGCAGATCGGATAATGTATGCCAGCGAAAAGCGAAAAGCGCAAAGCAAAAACAACAAAAAAAAAAAAATAATAATATATATATTTATGTACATATGTATTATGTATGTGCATACCAAAAATATATGAAAAACAGACAAAAAAGACACGCTGATATTCAAGTGAAATATGACACTCATATATATTCGCAATTATTCGCGCTATTCATTAAATGCCTCATTCAGCGAACAAGAAACTTCACACATGCCGCACAACGGTAGCTCTCCCCGGGAGTATTTACAGTAAGTTTTCCGTGTGTCTGTCTCGCAATTGGAGGATAAGGAAATACGCAACATAAATAAAAGAAAGAAGAAAAAAAAAAAGAAAAAAGGAAAATAAAGCAAACAAAAGAAAATTGAATTAAATGAAATGTAAAGTTTTGCGATCTGTTGCAAGTGTGACATTAAAACTTTAGCGAAGCCATTAAGACATTTCCAAGTATTCGGATATGTAGGTATACGCCTCCCTTACGCCTCCCTTACGCCTCTAGACCCAGAAGAAGCTTAAATTAAATTCCCATAGACATTGATACCAGACTTAACATGCAATCAAGCTCTTCGCCCCGCCACTCATCACGTACCGGCTTAATAAACCGAAAAAATGTTGAAATGTAAACGGCATATCAACATTTTGCGGTTATTTTATTTCTCTTTTTCTTTATCATTTAATTGTGTTTGTTCTATTTTATGCTTTATTAATATTTATTATTCTGTGATATTTGAACAGCAGTAAGACAAAGAACAAAAGGAACAAAACACAATTTTCCACAGTATTAAAAATAAATAAAAATAAAGAAATAACTTATATTTGCTAGACGCAAAAAAGAGCTGTGTGTAAGTGTTGTGTAGCTGTAAATCAGAGTGTTCTTAAATAATATCAATCATAATCAGAATAAAAATAATCCCTACTTTCTCTGGCACATCACTTTCAATTGGTGACAGGTTTCCAATTTTCCAGCCAAAAACGCAATGACTTTAAGATTCAACATGTTGGGCCGTATCTAAGTTTCTATAATAATAAATAACATAAAGCTCAGTTAGGATTAAAAGTTCATTAAGTGTCCCTTTTGGCTGGGCCTCAGCTGTCAACCGGCATTATCCACGTGGCTGCTCTGCGTTAGTCAATCGATACGTAACTTAATTAAATATGATTATTGTTTGGATTAATGCAAATTCAAGTACTTTCCATTTTGACATTACGAATTCTGGCATTAAATTTAATGAGCCGATTTTGCCACTGAACGCGTAAAGTTATTAATTTTCTCATATTCTTATCGTTATTATTATTTGCATTTCGCATCGTTCAATTCCGTTTGTTCGATTTTATTTGACTCGCATTCGATTGCGCTTCAGTTTATCTGCACTGCTTACTGCTTTTTTATTAAAGTACACAAACACACATGCACAAGCGCTTTAAAAAAAAAACAAACAAAATAAATAAAAAAAAAATTGGAAGAGACCAAAAGACGAGCATGCAGACAGACAGATATGATTGGTGCTGGAAGGCATTGGTGGCAAACAAAAAATTCGCTTTAGCAGCAAATTTCGTATTTGTTCTTCTGTTTATATGTGTGTGTGTGTGTGTCTGTCTGTGTGTATGTGTTTGTGTGTGCGTGTGCGTGTGTGAGCTGAGTGTGTTTGTATATATGTTTTGATGGGTGGGTTGGAATGTTCGTTTGACACAATGTCAAAAAAAAAAAATACCGTAATATTTGTCATAAAACTTTATGATGCACAAAATTAGTTTTACAGCACTGGAAAAAAGCCACTCGAACGACACTTTGTCAAAGGGCGCACGCCTCGTCAATGGCCACCAACCGAATTGGCAGCCAACACTTCTGGCCAGGCTTTAGCCTTGTAGCCTGCCCGCCCCCCCATCCCCACCCCCCACGCAACCAGTGAGTATCCAGTAGTAGTTGTCGTTATTTATTTACGCAACGCTTGCAACACTGCAAGTAATTTATTTATTTAGAAATTTCTGCCATTTCAACGCGTAATGGCTTTAACCTAGCTCGCCAAAATAAATTGTTCATTAACATATCATTAAAATATATATATATATATATATATATATATATATTATATATATAATATAAATATATTTATATATCTTTTTTTTATGTATTTATTTTTAAATATTTACACGCACTCGGTGCGACATTGATTGTGCAATGAGCAACGAACTATGCCGGATGAGTGTCGTCCAACCAGCATTTAAATTATGGAAAATATATATATATATATTCAAATAAATCGGCATTACTGAAATATATTTTTGTATACCCTTGCAGCTTGTAATTTAATTTTGTATGAAAACTTGTAATGCATAGTTAAGCCTCAAACACTGGCAATGAAATATTTTAGTATATGCAATAAAATAAAATAAAATTGAACTATTAATTATGGTATATTATGGTAAACTATGGCATATCACTCAACATACATACAAATTTCATTGAGGTATGTCAGTTAAAATTACGGCAATATTTAGAAATCAGATATCCTTATTGTTTAAAATGTAATTCATTTATTTTTAATTCTTTTTTGTTTTTGACGTAACTAATATAGACTTAAGCTCAAAGCACAAAAAAGTGTTTCAAAAAGAACAGAGTGTGGATTAAAATAAATAGATATACATATTTTTTAAAATATATATATATATATATGCATATATATTTGATTAAATTTGTTGATTTGCCACTGTGCAACAAACTTAAACTTGTCTTTCGATTTTGAATCAAGAAAATATTCTTAAATTTGAGGTTCTTATTTTTTCTCTGCATTATTCTATAAATAAATAAAATATAAATTTAAATAAATTTAAGGTAAAACATAGTCGGCCACTAAATCGTACCCAAAACGTTTTGCCAATGTTTTTCCTCACCCTCATGTTAATTTTGTTATTGAAGGATTTCACGTCCTGAACAATATAGAAAATGATTTCATTGAATTCAACTCGTTTAATGTTCTTAATTTATTTTATGTTTTCAACAATAATTTAATGACATATGAAATATAAACTACTTATATTTTTCAATATACACATAATAAAGGTTAAATAATTAATATATGAATATGTATATATATATACTCGTATATATATATATATATATACAAAATAAGGTTTCACGCTTGCATTAATTAAACGTGCTGGCTTTTCAAATTGTAGATAACGGGCCTAAATAAAATCACAATATTTGTAAGGCTTGTTCGCATTTTCCACTTGCCTTTTAGCTGGGCTTACAATATCGATGCGGTTTGATATGGTAATCTACTCCATTTGCATTTAAGAACTATTCCGCAAAAAAAAAACCAATGGCTTTGTGTTTGACATGCATAATTTTTTTGCGGTCAGATGTATTGAATACAATTCTGAATAAAAGTTAATTTTATTCTCAAATATCAAAAGAAAATAAAAAAAACTAATATAATATCTTTTATATTGTTAAGGCTTCAACAAAATGTAAATATTTTCATGATCTTATTAATCCATTAAATATTAAATTTTGCATTTTACACACATTTTGTGTAAATATGCCAAATCTCCTTCAACTTTGAATTGTGTAGTTTTAATAAATTTTCACATCAATGAATTTCACAGTCATTTTATAAATATTTAAGAGCAATTGAGTTTAGTAAGCAATATGTTTATCATTCCTTCGAATGGCTTTCGGCTTGAAGTTGCGATAAGAAATATTTTGGGCTTAAATACAATGATGAAAATCATCCAAGCGACTACATTTGCTTTTCAGCTGTATGAATTGGCTAAGATAACGTAAAAGAGAGAATTGTTCAAGTGGATGCTTCAGCACCTTTTCAGGTAAGCAGGCAACTTTGGCATATGTGTTAGATTTGTGCATGTTTAACTGTTGTCTTACTCAGCCCCCCCCCCCCCCTTCTCGATGCCCCCCCTTTCACATGGCAAATAACGACAAATCATTGCGACTGGTATTTGGATTGGTTTTGGTTTTGGGCGTTGAAATTTTTTCCTCCTATTCATATAAAAAGGAAATGTTGCCCAGCGAAATTGAAGGCAGAGTTATTCACACATTTGACAAAGACACAAGGCGAGCGGAATGACGAATGACGAATGCCAATGTGAATGTGATTGTGAATGTGAATGTGATTGTGAATGGAATAAGGGAATAGGAATGGTAAAGTGTATGGAACTTAGCAGTTATTCCATTCCATAGTCTGTCAATATACAAATTTATGCAAGCTGTTGTCGCTGTTGCTGTCGCTGTCGCTGTTGCTGCCACAACAAGCCAATTCTGCCACATCCCCAGCAGCAAAGATATGCGGGCTTCACAGAGCACCCAGTTGGTTTTTCTTTTCACTTATTTCACTTGAATTTCTTACACTATAGAAAAAAGGTTGTATTATTTGTTTGTCACACAATGCTCACATAACTTATTATTAATAAATTTACATATAAAAAAAAATAAACGAATAAAATGATATCAATGATGGCAGCTAATAATAGCTTAGTTTCGACATGAAAAACCCTTTTTAAAAAATATGCAATATATGAAAAAAAAACCTAGTAATTGAATAATCTATTTTAATACAACCACTTTTTACACTAATAAGTTTTTATATAAGTTTTTTCCATTAGTTTTTATGTTAATTGAGTTCAGAATATTCATAGCATAATTAACATATTACATTAAAATAATATATATAAAAAAAACTGAATTGTAAGGGAGTTTTATCTTCAACAATATAAATATAGTTTCTTGTTTAGTTTTGTTTTTGTGGTTCTTTTTGTTATTCTTTGCTTTGGCTTTGTTTAAGCAACAACAGTGTGTCTATGTAATAAAATGTGCATGCATTATACACACACACACACATACACACACACAAACACACACACATAAAAACTAGTTGTATTCATTGTTGACGATAATACAGCGCTACACATATATTTCTGTATTTCTGTATTTGTATGGGTTTATTTATATCTGGACCTTGTGTTGTGTTGTTGTTGTTGTTGTTGTTGTTGTTGTGTTCAAATGTAGTTACATAATTTGCTGCTCAATTGCTGTTGCTGTTGCTGTTGCTGACGCACAAATTACATCCATGGCCATTATAGTCATGTGCCAGGCTCCCAGAAATATGCAATAAAATAAAAAAAACTACACTTAAACGCCAGCTGCCCAAAACGAGTGTCATTGAAAACTGCGAATGACGGCGAGGGGAGTGAAGTGTTGCCGAAGACATGAATAATCAGCGCATTCCAAATAACATAATACGCCAAGAAAGTGAAGTGAAGAAAATAACGGACAAAAAAAACCAATGGAAAAGAAGAAGAAGACAAGGCAAACCAATCAACAAGCAAATCCAATACAAGTCAAGGGACGGCAAGCCGCCGACCTTAGACCCAAAAAAAAAAAGAAGAAGCTATATACACACATATATATATATATATACATATCGAGTGTGTATATGACACGATAGCACTAGCTACGAGCCCACGGCCACCCTGCCCCCTCGCGGCTACATAAAGAATTCAAATCCTATTGCCACTTAAACTCAAAATGGCTGGCTTCACATGTCGCTTTGCGTGTGTGGGTGTGTGTGTCGCTATGTGTGTGTGACGATATGTGTGTGTGTGTGTAAGCGTAATTGTGTGTGTCCATGTTTGTTTGAAATTCCCAAGTCCTGCTGAGCGCGCTATGCTTTCAATTATGGCTGCCATCAAGCCCAAAACAGAAATGTTTGAATACACAGCCATTTAGTCCACGCCACTGCAACTACACGTAAAAAAAAAAAAAAAAAAAAAACAAAACCAGATGCATATTTATCTTTACATATATTTTAAAAATTAAAAAAAAATATTTTCAATTTACAAACGACTATTTCAAAAATTGTAAATGCAAAGCTTTATTAAAAAAAAAAATGTTTGTGAATTTTCGTCATATTTAATTTTTCTGAGTGTGAATCGGAATGATGAACATGGCTCAAAGAGGGGCATGGCCTAAGGTCGAGCGTTGAGGGTGATTGCGAGAAAATGATTGTGAATGGGAGGGAGGGAGGGTGCGTGCCAACGCATATATCACCAGTGGGACACAAAAACGTAAATCAAATGATATGCGAGTGCAAGTATGACAAGTATGTATTATGTTAGTAACTACGAGTTTGTATTATCAGCATTGCCATATGGTGTCACCAACAACAATCCACACCATTACTCCACCCATCCCCCCCCCCCCACACACACACACACACATACACACACTCATCAGCAACGGAGGGAGTGCGTGCTGTGGTTCTGTGACTTCTGTTACCGGGTCGTGCGTCTGGTCTAGTCTGTTAAGTTCCGATACCATTCCCAGATTCCCAGTTGCAGACCCAGTTCTTTGACTAGGCTACTGATTCTGTTTCTGTTCCCGTGAATGAGCAGCAACAACAACAACAACAAAAGTAACAAATCTAAAGCAGAAGTAGATGTAAAAGCCAGACGAGTGACATGTTTATCGCCGTCTTCTCTCCGAGCCATGACTAAAGAGCCAAACGCATAAATGCTGTGAAAAGCAGTTGACAAAAATTCAAGAGGAATGATATACGGAAGAGGGCATCTGGAATGGGGAAACATATGAGTATGCGTCTGAATAGACGGTTTGGGCAGAGGGCTCACATCTACAATGGACCTCAAAGTTATGGCAGTAATCAGCTAAGCAAAATGGTTTATAACAAAAATAAATCATAAATTTGATCGCAAAACTGGCACTCGTACATACATACATATATACATACATATTTGAAGACATTCTTGTCGATAGTTGTCGCTTTAAAAACTATCGATTAGTTAGTTATCAAGGCCCATTACTTAGCCGTTTCCAGCGTGGGTCAATTAAAGCTGGCTATCTGCAAATGGACATAACAAATTTGACTTATCAACAGCTTAACTTGATAAGCCAATCAATAATCGTAATAGCTGAATTGATTTCCACTATTTGGACATATTTATCGATAACTTGATTTGAACTGATTGGCATTAAAGATTTTCGACGCGCGTCAAACGAATGACAAACTGCATTACACAATGTGACAGCTTCTGTGCCCCACATACATACATGCATATGTATGTATACGAAAATGATAAATGCGATACACACATATACATACAAATATATATTTTTCAGTAGTGGATGCCCGTACATCCGCTGGTTTTGTTGTCCATCAATCTGCATGCATGGCATCCATCATCCGAAAAACAGAGTCAGATACAAATATGGCGACACAGAAGCCATTTGCAAATACCTACTCCTATTTACATACATACATGCATTGCATACATCTATGTGGACATATATGCGAAAATGTTGCGCCAAAAAATATTTCCAAAAAAACGAAAAAAAAAAATAAAAAAATCGGTTGCTTTTGTCAATTGGCATTCCCATGTGTGGGGGGCATGGAACTGGGCGCATGGAATTGGGGCGCTGCAACGGGTCTGCTTGGCAAGCGTAAAAAAGCGTCATTGAGATGTCAACTGTGAAAAGTGCGACCGGGTTCCGGGTATGCCATCAACATCCATGTGGTGAGCCAATAAATATCGTGTTTAAGCCAACACCCAAACAAAGTGATGTGAAAATAACATTGCGACTCTGTCGAGCCCCAAATCGCTTGTGCACCGGGGCATACAGATGATGTGCGGTGGCGGCGGGACGGCGGGACCCCAGGATACATGCGCGGTGGGGGTGGGGGATGATCGGCCTTTGGCCATTGTATACGCACATGGCAAACAGAGTGAAGGCGTTGGAGCATAAACAGTTTTTGACATTGTCAGGCCCAAGACACATGCTAATGCCTCACTGCTTCGGTCACCCTACTCCACCTCGTCCAACACACACACTCAATGTGTGTGTATGTGTCTGCTTTGTTGGCAGCACACGGCTTGGCCAACCAGCCATAAACGTTATCTCCTCATTGCGACAAATGCATGAATAGTCGCCTTCCCTGCTCCCTTTATATCCTGGACCCGGCCGTGTGAGCTTGGCCAAAAGCGAATGAGTTGTGCATGCAAGGTATTCTATAAATATATAGAAAAATATATATATATAAATATTTATTTGGCAAAGGGTGACAGCCTTCAGAATTCAGAATTCAGTCTGGCTCCACGGCTCATTTAACCCTAGAGTAGTCGATCGGAAAACTTAAGTTAAAAGTTAAGTTCAGTTTTTCTATGGAGTAATGAAATTTAATAAGTGCTCTTTTTAGCCTGACTATTACAAATATTGCTTAGTCATTAAAGCCATTACTGAAGCTACTTGCAAATTGGCAAATGTTTTATGAGATTTTCGTTGAGAACTATCAAATCAGCAGATTTGTTGCAGCTCATCCTACCATGACAATCTTATTTATTTATTAATTAGCTTTCAAATGTGTGTTGAGCTATGTATGTAAAATTATTTTGATATTTAACCTGCCGATGTGTTTTATTTATTCATGAAAAACAGCAAAATGTACGTTTTTGTTTTTTCTCCAAAATCAATAATAGTATTTACTAAGCTGCCTTTTGTTTAGTTTACACATGTTTTTCAGTTGGATCAGAATTCATTAATCTTATATGCATAAGCAAAAATATTATAGTTTGTAAATTATTTATGTTTGGCAATTAGCTGGTTCTCAAGCGCAATAAAATGTCAGCTCTTTGTATGTGATGTACACACACACACACACTATGTATACATATGTACATTAGTTTGCTGCAAAATTTTAGTTAGGGTATTCCCAATTTGTGCTATTTTATCAGCACATCGAAGGGCCGAAACCTTTGCCACTTTTCACTTGAATAAATGTTTGTCACAAAGCAATTTCTATACATACGATATCTAACTATTCTCTCGTTCCCGACCTATATATATATGCTGTGCATATATGGGAGAGAGAAAGATTCCAATTTATACATGGTACATCTGTTGGTTTTATGGTCTGGCCGAGATTCACGTTTGTGGCTCGGCCTTTGACTTTATGCAGTCCATTTTGAGACTGAACGTGACATGAAAGCTACCAACAACAACAACAACAAACATCGTAGTAGCCCCCAGACATGCACATGCTTTTGGAAAGCTGTGAACCGATTTGTCATTATTATTGGAGACACACGGTAAAGCGACCATAAAAACCACGCATGCAACACATGCCCTGCCACAAATGATAAGCCACGCGCTCCCTGATGGGGCACACAAGTCGAAACATTTACAAACAGCTTAAAACTGAACATATCGTTATATATATACTATATACACATTCTAAGCGTTTTTAGTGGAGTTTACGAGTTTTGTGCTCCCAGACAGATCAGGTTTTAATACCCGCTTACCATAACAAATGTTGAAAACAAAAAACCGTAAAATATGGCAAAATAACAAGTGCAAATAGCCATAAAAATGACATGTCGCACAACTATATATATATATATATATATATATATATGACATGTCGCACAACTATATGAAAATATTTATTTATTTTTATAATGTCAACTAATGTGAGACGAGACGGAAAAATACAAAATATACACACTAAGTAATAAATAAACGCTTTTTATTTACAATAGGCTTGGAAAAATGTTTATATAATTATGACAACAAATTTATGCAAATATTTATTCATTTTATTTTTTTATTTTCATCCCAGACTGGCATATGTTTCAGGCTTGAAGGCTTCAGCTTTAAGGGTGTCATTGCGTTCCGAGGGTCGGACAGAAAACATGACAGACATGCCCAAGACAAATATACTCTTGAGTGGCTCTCACAAATTGAATCCATGATTCGTGCTTGGATCGGAGCATGGCGGAGCGTATCACAGCTCCGGTTTAAGGGATACACTGGCTGGTCTGGGGGGGAAGAGGCATGTAGCATGAAGCATGCCCCATCTTCAAGTGTCTTGAGAGCATTCAGATTTCTAAGAATGTGGTCGAAATTATGCTCTATTCGCTCGAATATATCAATCCAATGCAGTAAAGATGACAGTTTACACAACAAAGTCAACAAAGTAATTTGTAAAAAAAAATGTGATTTTTTTTAATGGTAATCAAATAATGTCGTTTTATTTAAATGCAGATATTATTTTGGATTTGCTACAGATCAGATGCTAAATTGAATTAAATTCGGTTTATTGAAAGTAAATCTACAAAAATAAATATTGATTGTAAATTACCATTTTGACAAAGCCAAGTCAACTTTAGTGTGTTATGGCTCTAATCTATGACCAGGTTTAAGGATTTGTTAAGATGCCCTTGGGAGATGTCTTTGAATTGCATTTGATCCTGTTGCTGTTGCATTTTTGGTCAGATTGGGCGGAGTACCAACGCATATATGCATGGATTGGACGGAGGACATGAATATGGATGTCTGTTGTCCTGGATGGCAGCTCGTTGAGTTGTTGGTCAGTCAACAGTCTGTATGCAAAAAGCATTAATTGCAGGCAGGCAAGACAAACCAGGACATCTAAGCATGCAACATTATGCACGTAGTTGGTATGCGCGCCACAGGACTCTTGGGGCGAGCAACGTTTGCAGCGGCATGCTGCAGCTGTTGCTTGGTTGCCAACCATTTCCAAATCAAATAAGCCCGTTTGGGGGAGAGTTGGGGCGAGTTGGGGCGAGTTGGGACTGTGTTGTCTGAGGACCAACTATTTAATTAGTTGTAAACGAATTTGTATTCAATTTCGTTAGCTTTGGTTGCCAGCGTGTTTATTTTCATAACATGCCCATAAATTATGTTCCCTACAACTTGGCAATTAAACGCAGGCACGAGCAACATACTCTTGAGTGGCAACTAGCATGAGGAGGCGCATGTTGCAAAAAAAAAAAAAGCAAAAATAAATAAATAAATAAGGGCAACTACTGATACTGATATGAAGGCGAAGCAGACGCTTGCCCCATCAAATTTACACCTAACAAACTACATAACAAAGTCATAAAAACCGGGCAGACGCCTCACTCCACAGAATCCATTGGCCATAAAAATGTACATGAGCTCCGGCAAGCGGCAAGCGGCAAGCAGCAAGCGGCAAGCAAAAAGCAGAAAGCAGCATGCAGAAGGCAGCAAACGAGAAGCGACAACCCGAAACCGGATATGGGGCACGGTCATAAAAAGGACACAGATAGAGAGCGAGAGCGAGAGGGATGGGAAGAGAAAGAGAGAGAGAAGACAAGCAAAGTGCTGGCTAAAAGCAAATGGAAAGTCAAGTCACTGTGTGAAGGTGGCACGTGGCAAGCTCTTTAAACAAGTGTATCCTGTGCTGTGTTGCTTTAACCCGACCGCTTCGTCCCAGTGGTGCCATTGCTGGCACAAAATTCAACATCCGGCGATTGCTCACTCGTTCAGTATGCCCAAATATGCATATGAATATAAAACTATTCGGACATTTTGCAAAGGCCAAAACTTTTACACACGACTTGCCCAGACAAAAAGGGACAGGGCAAAAGGGCGGTAAAAAAAAAGAAAAAAACCAAAAAGAAAAATAATAACAGAACCAACTGACTATGGAGAAGGTTCAGTGTCCAATCTTTAAGCAGCATCAGCCGGAGCAGCACCGGAGCAACGGAGCAACGGAAAGCACCCAGCAGGTCAGGCAGACCAAGGGCAGACAGAAACAGGCAGTTTCAGTTTCAGTTTCGGTTTCGGTTTCGGTTTCAGTGTTTTCTCGGCTTTTATTTACGGGTTTTTGTGCTTAGGATTTGTCTTCCATGACACCGAGCCTGTAATGCATTCTAATTGAATGTTGAACTTGACCAGCATAGAACATATGCAATTGCTGGTAAACCTACACAAGCACTGATATGCACACTCACAAACACACACACACACACACACACATACAGTTCACAATGGTGTGTCCTTTGTTGTTGTGCAACAAAACCTGAACACGAAAAGTTCTTGTTCAACAGCGAGTCTTGTGGATGTTTGTGCTAAGAAATACATAAAAAAAAACAGACAAAAAAAGGTTGACTTTTAATCGAAACAAAAGCTTTCAAAATTTAAAAAAAAAAAAAATGTTTAATAGTTAGTACAGAAATTTAATAAATCTTAGTATGTTATTGTTTTTGAAACAATCAATAGGTTTTCTAACTATTCTTGCAAGATAAAAATGTTCCTTAGTAAATATATAAATATTCAATTTCAAGAGAGAATCACATTTGGAATGGTATATTTGTACATTATTATACAATCTTAATAATTAATTATTTCAATTATTAAATTAGACCATTTAATAATATCAACAAAAATAATAAATAAATAAAATTTTAATAATATACATGTATAACCATCCATAAAAGGCAAGCCTTTTAATAGGGGCCAGGATGTTCAATCTTACAATCTTAAGATAACCAAGGAGGATTCTAATTGCGAAGATATGTAAAGACGTGAAAAAAAATACGTACGCGGCATCCATAGTGACCGTAATAAAATCGTCCGCGATAAGAATTCTCCGAACTATTAGGATAATGAGCTTAGACGCATTTGCAGCAGTAAATATGTAACTAGATAATGTCCTAGGTAGGATAAGAATAATTGTACCTAGCCTTAAGATAATTTAGAAGTTTTCAATAAACCTGCCAAGGCAATTCGGCAGCAGTCTGTGTTCGAACCCTAAACAACGTCGTCTTCCTATTATTTTGCTCTTCGGATCACCTTTCAGTATACGTGATTATTATTCCACCGCTTGCCGATTATATAAATTTTGTTATTAGCTATTTATATATTAAAGCAATACGTGCCGCGTACGTGTTTTTCACATATCTTCGCGATTAAAATCCTCCTTGGTTATCTTAAGATTTTAAGATTAAACAATTATCCTGTTGTGAAAAATATTAAATCTTATCATGAAAATATAATGAGGTAATTTCCTTTTTACCAAAAATTTTAAAGCGAAGGATTTCATAATTTTAATGCCGTATTGCAGTTGTGAACATAAACGAAACGCGTCTATTAATATTTAGAACTAAGCCAAAGAGAAACAGTTAACAAAGATTATAACTGCAGTTTCGATAAAATAGAAAGTTGAAAAGTAAACATTTTGCATGAAAACAAGCAAAGAGAATTTCGCAATGCGCTGCGCAAAATGTAAATTCAAAAATTCTACAGACGGCTTGTAATTTTATTAATGTTCATTTGCCCAATGCCAGACACTCCCCCAAACCCCTCCCCCCACGCTCCTCACATTTGTGTACATTGCTTGCATTGTGCAATGTGCGCAAATTTCAAAATATATTCGAGTTGAGTTGAGTTTAAAACACGAAAAACAATTTGCCAAAAATGGCGCCTCACCAAAATTGCAATTTCCATAACAAATAAAATATTTTATTGCTTTAGCAAAATGTTTCAAAAAGCAACAAAAAAAAGAAAAAACGAATACCCAAAAAAGCGCAAAGCTTCAAATTGTATTTTTAGAGCATCCCCGATGACGGATGGCACTTGCAAGGTCAACGAAATCATAGCTTTTTGTCGCATCATGTCGTCCCAAGAACTCCAAATGTACAAAATATTGAATATTTTAAATATTTGTTGAAATCAATTGTAAATATTATTACACTACATGGATACAATTCGACACGATGTCGGAAAAAAATAAAAGTACAATTGAATTTGACTATGCAAACACTGGGACAATGGGAGTTGATTTTGTGACATTTTATTTCATCCATTCTTGATCTGATTCCTCGACAATCGTATACCTTATATATGCAACAAATAGCAACAGTAATCAAAAACTTAAAACTTTAGTTATCAGAGTTTAATTACAGTTGATCCAATGTAAATTTAGATAACATTTTAGCTTGGGATGGGATTCAGTTTAACAAAAATAAGCAGTCCGAGCGGGAACATTGTGAGAACCCTTTAACCATGCATGCTGTGCTATGTAGCATGAAGCATGTAGCATGTAGCCATGTAGCCATGTAGCAGGCAGCAGGCAGCAGGCAGCTTGTAGCATATGGGATGCAGAACATTGTTGCCCAGAGGCAGACTTGCTCGTTGCACAACCCAATTATCAACAGCAAACTAATCAGCCGTGTGTAAACTTCGATGGACTTGTTTTTAAGATTAAATGCTAAAAATTGTTGGTTAGTAAGCCGTTTAGCAAATACCACGAAGTGCTCCCTTATTGCCAAAATGACAAGCTGTGCAAAGTTGTTTTTAAGCCTACGATCTGTGGCTGCCACATACACACACACGCAGAGACTTACCCACACGTGGCAGACAGCTTGTTGTGGTAGCGGCGCTAAGCTGCGTCCAGTTCCTGTGTCGGACTCTGGCGGCAACGTTGCAACGTTGCAGCGGCTGCAGCAAAAAACAAAACTTTGAAACCACCAAACACCAAATGATGTCAGCCAAAACTGCAGAGTATCTGCAGTGGAGCACTACTGCGACTCCAGTCCCAGTCCCGGTCCCGGTCCGGGTTCCAAGCAGGATGTCTGTGTGTGTGTGTGTGTGGGGGAGGCGTGACATCAGGCAACATTGTTGTTGGCGTTTATGGCAACGCTGTAACTGAGTAGCCGTTAGCCCAACTGCTGCCAGCTGTTAAAGTTCACACACTCAGCACTTCCCCGCTCCCCCAACCCGTCGCCACCCACCCCAACCGTGGCACACCTCTCTGTGTGAGTGTGTGGTGAGTGTGTGTGTCTGTGTGTGTGTGTTTGTTGATGCTGTTCATTTGCGCATCTAATGAAGCTCAGCGCTGCAAGTGTGCGTGGGTGGCTAATAGCTGCGGCATCGACTCCGGCCACGATGTCAGCCCTCGTACAGTGGCGCCTCGGGCTAAGCAACTAATCTAAAATTACAATTTCAATGATAGCGGTTCGATTCACAAATGTCAAACCACTTGTTTGATTTTATTTTTTCCGTAAATTTTTTACTTTTTATATTAGAAATCCTATTTTGATCAGAGATGGCACATTTTGTCTTTATTCTAAAGTTTGTTTTTATTGAGTGCCAAGTTAAGTGTATTTTGCACATGACCAAAATACAATCGAGTATAAAAAAGGAAAAAAAAATAAATTTAAATGAACTTAAAATGTCAATAAACAGGTTGAGTAAGGATTTATAAAGCGATATGGCGGCATTTACTTACTATGTTTTTAAAGTAAATTTAACTTATATTATAAAGATAAAACTATTTTTTAAATTAAATTTACCTTATATATAGAAAATAAAATAGTTATTCAAAAACTAATAAAATTCAGGTATAATTTATAAAATCTGTATCCAAATGCTTTTTTTAAAGATATCTTTAATAGTTTAGATCTGTCTTTTTTTTATAAGTAAGCACCACTGTGCTTCATGTTCGTCGATCCCAGCGCCAACGCAAGCGCCAACGCCAACGGCGATGTTGACGTCGACGTTTCAGCTGGAGTAAATGCGAAAACATTACATTTCATTAGAGATAAGCTGATAAACGTGCATCCAGCAGCAGCAGCAGAACGACCGCAGGAGGAGCAGACGCAGAAGCAGCAGCAGCAGCAGCAGCAGAGGACATAGCGAGCAGCGAACAGCGAGCAGCGAACAGGCGACAAAAGAGAAAATAATAATAATAAAATATGTACCGTTGGTATGCGTATGTATGCGTGTTCACCTGAATACGTATTTACCAGATAAGTGCAACAGTGGCACAACACAACCAAAAGTAACCCGCAGCATATTCTGTATAAACAAGTTGAAAAAGAACCGTCAGAAAATAATGTTGATTGGTTTTGACTTGTTTGACCTACAACACTTTGTGATATTAATTTGTTTGTACATATAAATGAGAAGTCGCAAGTCCCTGACACATATGTATATATATATATATATATATTTATATGTTAATGAAAACTTATATTTGAACTGAAACAATTCACGAAAGTGTTTCTGGATACTGTGGAGAAAATCCAAACCCTGCGAGGACATGCTGATCTACTCAGTAAAGTTGCACTAGTGTATCATGAGGATGATCAAGAATGGTATTCTGAAAGCCCCTTCATATACTTCGTAGCAAGATCACCCGGCTTGCCAGGTCTCATAAGAAGCACCAAGAATATAAATTCCTTTTTGGGGAAGGCCTTAGCAACTCTGATGTCGACGCCAAAATATCCTTCATGAATTGATGATATAATTCTTGTTCGGATCGTCGACCAACATTAAGTCTATATGGCAAATGTTCGCTCAACTTGTATTATTTTGACATTTTACAGTTAAATTGGTGCTGATATTGCTGCTGTCGGCGCTGCTGATGTTGCTGTCGCAGTGGTTGCTGTTGTCGGTTCTGTTTTACGTTGCTGTTGCTGTTGCTGCTGGCGTTGCTGCGGGTGGTTGCTGTTGCTGCTGTGCATGCTGCTCTTGTCTTCTTGTCTGCTCTTGGTCAGGCACATGCGGTGCCACATGCTTAAGCGACAAAAGTGGTTTTTTTTTTGCTGCTGCTGCTGCTGATTTTGGAGCTTTTGATGATGGTGTCACTTTTGCTGTTGCAGTTGCATGAGTTGCTGCAGCAGGCGTTAGAAGTCTGCAAGCATCATGCGAAAAGTTTTCACTGCATAATTTTTGACATAGTCAAAAACAAATGTTAATTTATTTTGATATATTATTTTTTGAATGCAGAACTATGTGACACGAAAAATGTCGAGCAATTATTGATTAATTAAAGTGAAAAATGTATTTTGTGAAATGTGAAAAGTTGCACGCAAAATTACACAGCTTAAGGCCATCATTTTAAATTCCTTCACAATATTGGTATTTATTTTTGTGGAATTCAATATAAAAAAAAATAGCCACGATATTAATGTGCAAAACCAATGTGAAAACATTTGCAGACGCATATTTTCGACGGGAACTAAGCTGATTCCTTTTCGACAATCATTTTCATTTGCAACCGGGGCACGCCACAGACTCGACTGTAATTATCATAAGTATCTGTGGCAGAGTTTAAACTGAAATTTACAACTGCGACTCTTCGCGTTTGTCTGTTGATCTTTTGCTCAAGCGCCAGAAGGGAGCTGCCATCACTTGTCGCCTGGCCAGAGTCCGTTGTGTCCCCTACACACACACACACACACACACACACACATATATATATTCATACATTCATTCATTTGCGAATGCCTGTGTGTGTGTGTGGGTATGTGGATATGTGTGCTTTCATGTGTAAATGTATATTTGCGAATCTGGTGTGTGGTGTGTGTGTGTGAGTGTTTGTGTGGTGTGCGTACGCCTCTGTGTGTGTGTGTGTGTGTGTGAATGTGTGTGTTGTAAGCAATTGTTGGTTTGTTGCTGGCAGTTTGTTTGGTCCATATTGTAGTGTGTGTGTGTGTGTGTTGTTGTTGTTGTTGTTGTGTTCATTTCTGTTTGTTGTTCGTTGCCTGTTCGTTGTTGCTGTTGCATTTTGTGTCCTGGTGCCTCAAAAAAAAAA
This sequence comes from Drosophila dives, assembly GCA_035042365.1. Lineage (NCBI taxonomy): Eukaryota > Metazoa > Arthropoda > Insecta > Diptera > Drosophilidae > Drosophila > Drosophila dives. The sequence continues at coordinate 11,781,393 of JAWNLJ010000443.1, read as the reverse complement.
GAAAAAAAAATTTAGCACAATTTCTTGTTTTGGATGGGTGACCAGAGCAGCGTTTGGTGGCTGTCGCGTTTGGTTGGACGCACGACAACAGCAGCATTTAAATTTGAGTGGGTCGCCCATGCACACACACACACACTCCGGCACACACAGCCTCCCGCACACACACAGACACACGTGCAGAAAGCTTTGGCACGCAAATACAATAACAAATTAGAGGTACAAAGGACTTAGCATGTGGCATGGCTTAGATGTGCGGTTGAGCCTGCAGGCAGCTCCGTAACCCCACCCCCCCCCCCCCTTCCCACGCTCACTCGTTGTTGTTGTTGTTCTTGTTGTTTATGCGTGCAAATTGCGTTGCCTGCCCCAGAGCCGTGCAACACAGCGGCCGACGCAAACAGAGCCACGCTCTAAGCATTCAACTTAAAGCGGACATTACCCACCCATTACCCCGTTTGTTGCCGGCCAAATACAAGCAGTAGCCGGAAGAATTACGGCACGGCAAAACTGTACGAAGAGTGTTATTTTGTGTCTGGGTACACACATGCATACACATACATATGTATAAACGGGTTCCAAAATGCATTCGCTTCCCATGCGCGCAAATTCCTAAGCTTCTTTAAGCGTAAAGTTACGAGCAGAGTGGCAACAACAAGAAGAAGAAGAAGAGCTGTGCAACAGCGATGACAGCGCACACAATGTGAAAATTAAACGAAAGTCCAAGGTGGCAATGGACTGGACATAGCTGAGCTCAGCTGCATGTGTGCAGGATATGTGTGCATACATCTATAAATATATATATATATGTACATACAATACATACATATATATATATATGTATGTATGTTTTTATATTGCCCAAGAGTTTAAGTGCAGCAAGTCATTTGTCAAACTTTAAAGCAATGTAATTACTCAACTATAAAACCAGTTTTGTACATGCTCCCACCAAAGTTCATGTTAGTTGACCTAAAGTTAAATTGTAATCCGGCTTCGCAACTCTTTGTCAACGAAATTGTCTTTCGTTTTTACCAATCCCCTCTTACCCCTTTTCTTTTTTGCAATTTCTGGCACACTTAAAAGTTGACAAAGTGTCTCGATAAATGCATTTCCTTAAAGCATTTTTATTTTACAGTCGCCTTTTATTTATTTTATGTGTCAGCTGCCTTTATGGCCTTTAAATCAAAATCGGCCTTTATTTTTGTAAGTCTTCCATTGCTAAACTATATCTCTAAAAATTTCAGTTTGCCCATTTTTATTTTCTGTATTTTTGATACTTATATTATTGTTGATAAATTGCGTTTAACTGACTATTTTAGCACAATTATTATTTTCTAGCATTTTTCAGCATTAAGTAAAATAAATCAATAAATAAATTAAACAAAATAAATTATACTACAAGAATTTAAATTGCTTATTTTTCTATTTATCGTATTCATTACTATTTGATACAGCAAACTAATATTTTCAAACTTTTCAAATAGTCTACAGTTTGGAACAATATAGAAAATATATGTGTAAATTTTACATCTTAATAGATGAGAATATTAAATTTTAATTTTGTTCAAACTATATTTTATCATAGACCATTTATATTATCTATATGATTTTGCAGAAATGAAATTTACATAATTTATATTTGTGATAATGTTTTCTTTATATATACAGTTTAATTTATACTTATGTACATAAATAAAATTGCTGCTTTGCGATAAATTGAATTGTAAATCAATATATTATTGTCACATATAATTAAGTATGAGATACAATTTGATAAATGATTCGATTGACTGCGAAATTGAGTTTAATATAAAGCTGCATTCATGTGATATGCATGTATGTGTGCATGCAACAATTTGATGCCAATTTACAGCTCCATCACGCTTCCTGGACTAAGTAAGCTCTCAATACCCCAAGTCTCCATCGGAGAGCTCTTGTCTCACACTCAAAAGAAACTTGATTTTGCATTTCGCTGCCCAAAAAAAAACAGCGCATCGAATATATATATATATATATATATATATATACACTGAAAAAAAACACTTCACAAGTACTTAATCATTTAAAAAATTTGTTTTGACTGACAAAGTGTAAAATGTGAATAAAAAAAATGTGAAAGACACACAATTTCAATGCTGAAAATATTTTCAAATATTTATAAATTATAATAATAATAAACTGTAATTAATTACAATAACTGAACAACTAAGGAAACATGAGCTAATTATATTATATTATATATATAAATATATAGTATATATATATCTATAGCTATGCTCAACCGATCAAAGGAACAATTGACGAATCGCAATGAAAATAATTCAATCTATTTAGGCCTTTTCGAGTCATCATTTCGACCATTTGGGCCTTGTCCAGGCGGACGCTTAATGTGGCTCATAGTGCATCTTCAGATCCTTTAAGTATTTGGTTGTTACTCGTGAGTTTGCAATCAGTAATCAGTCAGTTCAATGTTATAGAGGGTCAATTGCATTAGGTTATACTGGACGCAAATATAAGCCCGGCTAAGGATGCCGCCAGCAATATATTGGCCATATTTCTTTAGCCGTGACTTTAAAAAGGATGCCAGGGATTAAGGGTTCATCACCATTTTGCTGCGCTGTTACATGGCTCTTGATGTTGTTCTCTGCCCCACCCATGCTGCACATTGGACGTGGAATCGCAAAATGGAATTGCCAATTGAATCTCAGCAAGGACATCACTCCACAGGCGGCTTATTTTTGTAGTAGCTCGAGCTTTGAATCTCCACTTGGTTCTTGAAGCGCTCGGATTTTGCTGCACACTCTTCGATAGCTTGTTTAATCTTGACTGAGCCATTCGGATTTGCCGTCAGCCTTTCTTTTCTTCGCCATTGGATTTTGCAGTGATAAACCATCGTATCCTGCTCCATATTTTTCTGTGTATTCCCAACATTCATTTGCCATACAGTGGTTGATTTTACTCCTATTTATTTCTTCTTTTTTTTTTTGCTATTTTTTGTTGCTTTTATTTCACCATATGTAACATGCTTGATCTGACATTAGTGTCCACATACATGTCACACCTGCTGATTAAATTTCCAGGATTCCATAAGGATTAGTTCCACATATATATGCTTGCAGAAATGGTCACGAATGTCGCATAAAGTTAATATATCTTCTTAATCAGCATCACTATCCAAGTCGATATATCCCATGTCCATTTTCCGATAAAAGTTTGTCTTACAAAGGCCAAACTCCTAGAGTTTTAAATTGTAAGTTGTGCGATCTAAATAGATGTAGACAAAAGTGTAATTTTTACTTATAAAAGTGGTCAATATTCAGTTGACAATTTGTCAGAGAAATTAATTAATTTAAGTCACCAAAAAATATAATTCTAAATCGATTTTAAGAAAATCTGCGCTTATCGAGAGTATTTTATATTTGATCTAACTATATTTATCGGTCTATCGTCTACTAGGTCTATCGGTCTAACTAGTTTTAGGCAAACAATGATTATATTTTGCTCAGTGCATTTGTGCAGTTGGTGCTGTATCTGGACAGACGCCAGTTCCTGTCGCTCTTCCGGGCAAAAACTAGGAGGAGCCATTGAGCCGGCCGGAGCTGCAGTTCCGTTAAATGCAATAAATGGCGTAAAACTTTGCGGCTTTCCGTGCCGCACTGTTCCAGTCATCAATACCGGTGCTGTGGCCGTGTTGCCACATTACTCCCCCCCTTCCCCATTCCCCCCTTCCCAACTTCCACCCTTCCAGCCATTGCATAAATCAACTTAAAATGTCAATGAGGGGGACATTCCATTATTGAGTTGACGTTGGCCGTTGACAGGCTGACTAGCAGCCTGCATCCTGCATCCTGCATCCTGCTGGCTGCTGGCCGCACTTATGTCCCTGCACTAACTTCCGCTGTGGACTTCACCTGGTTCCCGCATTGTGGTGGAACTTGGGTTGTTCGCATTAGTTTGACATTTACTTTGGCACGTCGTTAGCTGAGTGCCATTTGTGACTCAACCGCCACCCCCAACAATCAGCCCCAATGCCAATCCGAAAGTGTATGTGTGAGGGTATGGGTATGGGTATGGGTATAGGTGTGGCTGTGTGTGTGTGTGTGTAGGTGTGCGAGTGTATGTGTGGTACATTAGAGTGCCGCCTGTTCGGCAATTCAAATAGTTGGAATTGTTTGAGCTTGATTTAGGCGAACACCACACACTTTGTCATACACACACACACACAGACACACACATGCATATACATATATACATATTTGCACACACCTACATATTTACCCACGCATACCTCAAGCATATTTAGCTTGCCATGTTCGCGTCAAGTTATTCGAAGCACTTTAGCGTGGTTTGCATCTTAAGGCACAACTTGCAGCAGTGTGCGTGATGTTGACGGTCGGTTGTGGGTTGGCTTTCATTAAAGCACAACAAATTAAGCCTTTTAACAAACACAAACAAAAGTCCAATTTGTTGCCAAGTTGCGATGATGTCCAAATAGCTAACGCCTTAGAAGTCGCTGTACATTCCACGGAAATTCTCAGCGCTCATTCTGCCCCAGTTGATACTTTTGACAGTCCGTCTATGTATATATATATATATATATATGTATATATATACTTATATATATGTGCATATATTTGTCGGGTTTTGTTTGACTTTTATAATGGAGGGCTCTAGATTTTGTTGATGTTGATGAAAATTCACAAAATTCAGTTAACATTTTGGCTACATCAAATCTTGTAAAGCTGGCTTATGTCCATGCCAGACAGCAGGCAAAACTTCAACAGTGGCATCCGGATGTCGTTTAAAATGAGATTTAACAAAAAAACTCACAAAAAAAAAAATAATAATACACGCGACAAATAATCCAAATAAGCTTGTTAAGCATCAATTATCACATTTAAATTGCATTTATTTTTGTGTTTTTTAAAGTGTGCTTTTTATCTGTACTTCATTAATTAAACACACTAAGTAGTGTTATATTAAATAATTACAGTATTTAAAAGCTTTATTTCTTTTAATTACACACCTGGTTATTTGTGTAAATTCACGTCAAGTTCGTTTTACAAAGGTTCCACTGTGCAGCACTTATGGCTCAAACTGGGGCAATCGCCAAGCAAACAGCTCAAAGTGGATTAGTTTCTCAATCTCTAATCCCAACAATTTTCGAAAGTCAACGAATAAAATTGCTAGAAAATCTTTCAATTATTAGTTGGATAAGCAATTGTTTCTTTCCTAATTTTCACAAATTGTAAGTGAAACCTATTAATTAATAGACCAGCAGAGGATATTATAATTATGTTGTAAAATATATACACATTTGTCATTTAATCATAGGAAATATAGGTCGAAAAATTAGTTATATTTATTTACTGAAAGATAAACGAAATTCTTAAAATTTAACTTTAAAGGATGAATGTAAAAGTTACTTAATGGTTTAATCTGTAAATGGAAACAACTCTATGTCAAAAAGCGAGGAAATGCGTAACCATTTGGGAACAGTGGTATGTGATATCAAATCTCGAATTGAAAAAGATTTCTTTAGAAAGTTACTTAAAATTTTATTGTTTTTTAATGCTGTTGTACTTAATCTAAACATTGGATTACAATTTTATTAAATAATTCTTGAGATACCTATATCTATATTTATATCTATATGGAGATGCTATTATAATTTAACGAATTATATTTTTAATATCATTACATGTCTTACATTGTCATTATCGGATCGCTAAGGAATAGAGCTGCGATAAGAAACAATCTGTTGAAAATTAAATCTTAATTTGTGATAGGCATAGAAAATACAATGTAACTCCAAAAAAAAAAATGTTATGTTTAGGTACATATGAAAAGCATCGAAATATTTAAGTAAACAAAAAATTTGTACGACAATTTTGTGCGACTTTGAATGGCATTTAGACCATGGTCGACGCTGCATATCAGTCAAAGAGACAAGACCAGTTGGCTGCTGAGCAACAACAAAATTCCAGCTAGTATCGCAGTGAGCGCCAAGAGAGTGAGACAGAGATAGAGAGAGAGATAGATCGAGATATAGAGAGAGAGTGGAAATCGCTCGATTTGATTTCACCTAGATATGCACATAATGCATGCCTGGTTTTCAGGCACTTCGGTTTCGGAAATACACTTTCCAAAAAAAAAGCAAAAATTTGCAACAATCAAAATTCTAAAAGCCTTCCGAGGCAATCTCTAGCGAATTTTCCACAGTTTCCACCGATTACTCTTTTTCCCTTTGCATTTGAGAGCTTTTGTGGCAATGGAAATTTTTTTTCAATATTTAATTTCATGATTCTTGTCACCCCAGACACTTTTCAGAGAACTTAAGCTAAGCAGTTGCGTCAAAGATTATTTTTTTATTTATTTATTTTATTTAAATTGTTTAAGCAATTGTACACAAACATTCGTTTATGATGCATTGCTTATCGTCCCTCCGTATTTTGTGGTATTTGCACCACTGTGCGCGATTTCTTGTGTAAACATATTCCATTCAGTGGAGCCATGCACGGTGTAAGCCAGGGTGGCTAGTGAGTAATCCTAAATAGCTTTAGTGCCCTGGGAACAAAGCAATCATTGCAATTAGAGCGCGCACTGATTACTTATTTATTTAAAGTCTTCGCCAGCTTTTAGCGGCGGGTTTCCATGTGCGTCAAATGTGGACACTCCCCCGTTATAGAAAAATGGCTACAAGCCAACCATTTCGTCATTTAATATATATATATATATTTTATTTGTACAATTTACAATTTGTTACTATACAGTGAACATTCGCTGTTGGAGTGATTTGAGATTTGCTTAGCACACCAGATAAACATAAGTAGGCGCTATGCAAATGAAATCAAGAATTGCGTTTAAGATACGATGTTGGTGCGACATTAGCTTTAGTATGCCAACGGCCACGAGAGCACTCAGAATGAGCCAGCTGGAGGAGAACTTGCCCAAGCAATTGACTGGCATACCAGCCACAGTCTACCACAACAACAACAACAACAACAATAACAACAACAAAATTGCCATGATCGAGGAGGAACAACAACAACAACAACAACAACCGGAGAACACTGTCTCCAAATGCGGAGAGCAGCCAGCGGACTTTGAGACGGCCATGGATGCTGCGGGTTTTGGCATGTTTAATATTTTACTGCTTTTGGTGGCTGTGTTTGCCATAATGGCTACCGTATATGAGACGACTACCATATCGTATATATTGCCCAGTGCTGAGTGTGATCTGAAGTTGAGCCTGCTCGACAAGGGTATATTGAATGCCATCGCATATGCTGGCATGGTGTCATCGGCCATCTTCTGGGGCTATGTGGCCGATACTAGGGGAAGGAAGAATGTGTTAATATTCGGTTATGTGGCTGATACGATTTGTGTGGTGGGCTGTGCGCTCAGCCAGAATGTGGTGCAGCTCATGATCTTCAAGTATCTGGGTGGTTTCATGTAAGTAGCACATAACAAATACTTACTCGACGATGTACTTCGATGTACATCTCTAGTATGAGCGGACCCTTTGCCGTCCTGATGACATATTTGACGGAGTTTCATGGACGACAATCTCGTCAGCGGATCATGATGATTGTTGGCATTATGTTTAGCATTGCCTCACTCACTTTGCCCGGATTGGGCATGGTCATATTACCGCTCGACTGGGATATTAACATTTTGGGTCTATCATGTGAGTTACCTCCTGTCTGCCTCCTGTCCCCTTGTTTGTCATCATTGTTGCTGTCTGTCAATTAGAAAGTATATATATATATATATATATATAGCTCTAATCTAAGATAATAACACGTGCATCACAACACGCCACAGCTACAGCTGCTCCTTCTATCTCCTTCTCTCTCTCTCCCTCTCTAATATTTTAAATAAATATAATAAAATAATACTGGAATAATAAGCTCATATTTTTATTGCGGTTGTTTACTATTTTTTTTGATATAGATACTAACTATTTTATTGCAAATTCAAAGGGCACAAAATCTTTCCAGTTTCTGTTTTCATGACAAATTATTCTTGTCATCTATTTGTTGAGTTCAGTGTTTTATCTAAATCCCTTTAATTCGCAACACTTCTTTGGTAGTTTTGTAAATGTTCAAATTTCGTTGCTAGAAATTTATTGCTATCATATTCTCAACTACAAACTCAAATAACAAAATAGTATTGTTATCTATGGCAACCCGAATTTGAACCGGAGTCAACCTGTTGTGAAATTAATATTTAATATATGTTTAGATATGTTTCAAATCATCTTTCTTGTGCCTATTTCAACTTATGATATGCTATAGTGGTCAGATCCCTATGGGCGGATATATGCTAAGTTTCATCAGTTTAATAAAAAGTTGAATAAAAAAATAAAATAAAAGAAGATGAATAGATTAAAAACAAAAAATAAATAAGATTGTCGTCTTATTGAATCTGTTTTGAATGGAAATTCAACTTTATTTAAGAATGTTGTTTTTAAGAAAATTGGCATATCTATTTTCCAGTCCAAAAGTACATAAATCAATTTTATCTATTTATATATTTATTTTTGTTGAGGGAAGGAGAGCTGCGTTTGTTTTTCTATTATTTTGTAATCCATATCTATATAAAACTGATTTATATATATTTATATTTTCGTATGAGTATCCGTGGACAACAAATTTTAATTCCCTCCATTTATTCACAGTGCATTCCTGGCAGGTATTTTTGGCAGTCTCTGCTGTGCCTAGCATCTTAAGCTGTGTGTTGTTCCCCTTCTTTCCGGAGACTCCCAAGTTCTTAATGTCGCAGGGACGCAATAAGGAGGCACTGGAGGCCTTCAAATTCATGTATGCACTGAACACACGTCTGCCCCGGGATGCATTTCCAGTGAGTATAGAATGCCATTCTCGCAAGCCTTAAATCAAAATGTTTCCCTTAATTCTGCAGATCAAACAGCTGGTCAATGAAGTGCCGGCAAAACCCAATCCACAGCAGGCAAATACCGATCTAGAGTCTGAACCAAGCAAGGGCCAACTGAAGCCTGCAAAGAGCTCACTGCAGGAGGGACTACAACAGTTGCGTCCGCTCTTCGTCAAACCCTATCTGGGCCTGTCCCTCTTGGTTTACTTGCTCAACTTTTGTGTTCTATTGGGGTGAGTGAAAGAGAGAGAGTGAGAGAGGAAGAGAGAGAACTCATCTTAATTAACCAACTTTTTCAAATGGTAGGCAAAACACAATTCGTCTTTGGATGCCACAGCTTTTTGCCTCCATTACGGAATACGATCAGCTGCCGGAGAAGGGCGATGGAGGCACAAGCATTTGCAACATCGTTGAGTACAGTGTGAATCGCACAAGGATGCAACTGGATGCAGCTGCTCTCGAAAATCCACTGGAAATTTGTACAGTCAACATTTCCGCCGCCACCTACACAAACAACTTAATTCTGGCCTGTGTCAGCTTAGTCTCTTATATGCTCGCCGGTATCCTGGTCAATCTGGTCGGCGTCAAGCGAATCATGTGTAAGTGAGATGGTCTGAAAAGCGAATCAAAATTCAATTTATGATTAATACTATTATGCCAATTGATTTTTAGGCATATGCCTCTTCATGGCTGGCGCGTGCTCCTTGGGAATGTTCTGGTCAAGTTCATCGACGACGACTGTGGCGCTGTCATCTATATTTGTTTCCATGGGCAGCATTGGGTCCACCTCAGTGCTCAGCGCCTCGCTCAGCATGTTTCCCACCTCGTTGCGGTAAGGTTGAAGATAATGAGGTGCACACACCTCTCCCCCCCCACCCAACTCACTTACTCATTCATTTATGTCATCCTTGCAGCACAATGATCGTCTCGCTCTGCATGATGGTGGGTCGTTTGGGCTCCTTGTCGGGTAATATCTTCTTCCCGGCACTTATGAGCTTGGGCTGTCTTCCACCCTTTCTGATGGTCAGCATTTTCATGTTCAGTAAGTGGCTGTTTGGTAGTCTCTAATCCTAAAGACTTGTAATTTTACAAATTACGCTCCTTTTTTAGGTGGCTCTTTGCTGGGCTCATTTTTGCCACTGAAGAACAAGGCTACACTGAAGTAACTCAATTTCCATATTCATCAACACTGGAACCCAGTTCATTTCTCACGGATTGCCTCATAAAGTCGATGATTTTTTAAGTTAGTTATTAAGTTTTGTTTTTTTTTTGTGTGTCTTTTTTTTTGCAGTTAATAAATAAATAATTTATTACAAAAAAAAAAGGAGCATTGTGCGATAACTTGATTTGCATGTAATTCCAGCAGCTTGTCAATCTGCATAAGCCTTCTGCCCGGCACTTGCTAATTGCACTCACTTATTATTCCTGCTCCTCGTGAATACATTAAAGTTGGACAGAAGCCTGGCCAAAGAACTCATAAAAGTCGCACTGGGCGAAAAATGAACAACTTTTTCAACATTGTAATAAAAATGGGAAAATGGAAAATGAAAAATGCAATTAACAACGATAGCCGTGTAATTGAGTAGATAACTGTAAATCGCAAAACATTATAATCAGTTTTGTGGCAACACTTCACATCGCACTTGTATCCGTTGGAGCAGCCTATCCAAGTGTTTTTCTGATTATGAAAATACGTGCTTGCTGCACAGGGACTGATGTGGAATCTAAATGGAGCTTGAATTGAGCTGGAGGCTATTTCCGCTGCGTTTTTTACAAATAATAAAAAACTCTTTTAGTAATCTGAACAGTTTTTTCTAAGCAATTTATTAAAAAAAAAATACTGTAATTTAATAGGTGCAGTTGGATTGTAAAGTATATATTATTAGTATTGATTAGTTAGATAAGCGATGAAAATATATTTAATTTTACATAATTAAATATTTTGATATAAAATGTTTTTATCGGTCTTAGCCCCCAATTAGCATTATTTATATGAAAGCAGGCGAATGCTTATCAAAATAATAATAATGACTTTCACAATTTTTCTACGATGTGGGAAGGTTAAGAGAGTCAAAAGATTTGTATTTATTTGTGATGATGTGATTACACTTATGATTATATATAGATAACGAATAAATTATGTGTACTTAGGGCCGTCAGATTATATTTTCACATGTGCCACATTTAGCAGTTACTAAATACTAAGTGCTGCCACAAGTTTCTGCATTTAGTTTCTTTCTCTCTCTCTCACTCTCTCTCACACACACACCCTCTCTCTTTGTCGGCACTTATGTTGAACTCTCTTTTCTTGACCTTAATCGTATATATTGGCCACACACTTCTTGATATATTGTTTGAGTCCATTCAGTTCAACAACCAGGCAGCCTATCTCAAGCTAAATGGAAATGTTAATTATCTGACAACGAAAATGCTTAGTGTTAATGTAAGCAGCCAGCAATATGTATATATATATATATATACAGCAATATATACACACCATATCTAAATCTAAGATTAAATGGGAACACTTTATTCTGGCAGCGACGGGGGCAGCGACGGTGGCAGCGACGGCGGCAGCAGCGTCAGCTTGAAACATGATTTCACAAATGTTTGAAATTAGAGAAGCCGCAAAAACTTTTAATTAAAAACTTGTCGCTTGACTTTGTCAAATGGGGGCGTGGTCACACGGCCTTATGGAAATCTCTGCTAATAGAAGAAGAGAGCGAGAAAGAGGGAGACAGCGCGAAAGAGAGAGGGAATGGAGATAGAGTTAGTGGACACAGGTAAATAAAACGCAGAACTCAAACAAACAGTTTGTGTTTTCTAGAAGTAATTTCTAAATATAGACAAAAAGAAAAATGTTAACTTGGGAAGCGCTTGAGTTATTTGGTTTTGTCTAAACCAACCAACAAGAACCGGTTTCTCACATGCGTCACCTGAATTTCACTGTTATCTGTGGTTTGCTGCCCGCCGGCAAAGGCATAAATAGATGGAGGGTGACATATGTTGGACTCAGTCGAGTAAAATGAGTCTCAGCAATAAGGTGGCTATTGTGACGGGTGCTAGCAGCGGCATTGGGGCTGCCATTGCACAGGTTTTGGCCCGCGAGGGTGCACTGCTCTCGCTGGTTGGGCGCAATGTGGCCAATTTAGAGGCGACACGGGCGACTATACAACAACAGCAGGCTGGCGCCCAAGTGCTTAATGTGACGGCGGATGTTACAACGGATGCGGATGCGATAATTCAGCAGACAATCAGCAAATATGGACGCATCGATGTGTTGGTCAATAATGCTGGCATTTTGGGCAGCGGCCCACTTATCGATTTGGATTTGCAGGAGTTCGATGCGGTGCTCAACACAAATCTGCGCGCCGTTGTTGTGCTGACAAAGGCAGCGTTGCCCCATCTGCTCAAGACCAAGGGCGCTGTGGTCAATGTAAGCAGTTGCGCTGGAATCCGCCCCTTTCCCGGTGCGCTCAGCTATGGTGTTTCAAAGGCAGCACTGGATCAGTTCACCAAAATCGTCTCAATGGAGATGGCGCCGCAGGGTGTGCGTGTGAATTCAGTGAATCCCGGTTTTGTGGTCACCAACATACACAGTCGCATTGGCATTGTGGACGAGGGCTACAAACTGGTACATGAGAACGCCGTCAAATCCCATCCCATGGGCCGTGTGGGCGATGTATTTGAGGTGGCCGAGGCCGTTGCGTTTCTTGCCAGCTCCAAGGCCAGTTTTACCACCGGCACCCTGCTGACGGTCGATGGTGGCAAAAACAATTTTACGCCACGTTAAATGAAAACTAAATATTCTTAGTTTTTTCTCTTTTTTTTTAAATATTAATATTATTATTATTCCTCTCTGTAAGTCATTGCACGTAAGATAAAAGTCATGTAACACCACCAACATTCTATCAATAAATGAACGCGTAAGGGTCAGAAGACATGCTAATTGGCTTTTAACGATCTGATCCACACACCAGATAAAACTAATTTGTAATACCACAACAAAACACTTTAGAAGAAGACAGATAATGTTGCAAATCTTATCGCAAACTTCAAAATATTGGTATCTCACTTTTGTGACATTTGATTGAAGGAGAAATTAGCTAGGCGTTCCCCTCACGAAAGGGGAACAGAATATAAAGGGAATTTGACTTTGAAACAACTTTGGGACAGATACAGGTGCTTTAAGCGCCTTTTAAAGCAAAGTTTTCTTGCATATAAACTATTTTTTGTAGGGCTTTAAGCTTCTGCAAAGCTTTAATCGTATAAACTGCGAAATCGACACTACTCAAAAAATATTCAATCAAAGCTGGTAAAAATGACGTGTGCAATATCAACAAGCGAAATAGTACCTTAATTCGCTAAAATTGTCTGTCAAAAAATACACACAAGTTATCAAATTCACTGGCATGAAAGCTTTCAAAGCTTAGCCAAGCTTTAAGCTCGTCCTCCAGATAAGTTGTCGCGGTTCAAGCAGCAATGCTTGTCTTACAAGTATGCTCATGCAAAGTCCAGAAAAAACCCTTCTTGGGTGCTTTGAAAGTTCTCTGCTTAGTGCAGATGGTGTGCTGCATGTGGTGAACTTTGGAGCAGAAGCTGCCGGCGCATAGTTTTGTGAAAGCGCAAAAGTTTCCTGGCAGTTGCAACCCTTCAATGTAAGACAGACGCTTAAAGCTTAAAGCTCTAAGCAACCCCCACGACAAAGCTGAACTCCGATAGAAAATTAACGGTGGAATTCTGTCAGTAACAGCGAAGCAGTCGTCGTGACTGCAATCCAATATCAGCCTTATTTGCCTTTGTATATTATTTTATTATTTTTTTGTGGCGCACCAACACACGCGACTTATTCGCCCACTCCCCAAACACGCCCACACACACTAACACACAAACACACATACACACATAGACATAAATGCAAGGAAATTGCCCAGCTGTTGGCAGAACTGAGAAACTGATTGATTTTTCGCAATTGAAACTGGACCAAAAAACACGTTGGACACAATTGCAATTGGAAAAGGGAAAGGCAAGTTGGCTCAAGTAAAAGTTGGAACTGCACTGGCAAGGCACCCATATGGACATGAATGCCACGCTGGCCGAAAGTCAGCTCATGTCAGCCAGCTGTGACAATGTGCAACAAACAACAACAACAACAACAATATCAAAACCAGAAGCAGAGCCAGAAGCAGCTGTTGGTTGTAACGAAGACGAACGACGGCAAAGTCAAGCGTATTCTGATGAAGACCCAGATGCAGATGCTGATGCTGATGGAGATGGAGATGTAGATGTCGAGGATGAAGCGCAGCCGTTGAGCCAACGCTGGTCGCCATTGGGCGCTAATTATGATGATGCAAATAGCGCCAGTTCGGAGCTGCTGACAACATCCGGCGACGGTGAGCTGGAGCCAACGATGCACTGTAGCCTGCAGCTGGAGAAGCAATCGCAGCAGGCGGCTGGCATGGATAATGCCAATGAGTTGGCACGTCTGCGCACCATTGAGGAGGAGCAGGAACTGCTGACCACCTCACTCCTGGCATTGACCTCACAGTTTGCGCACGTTCAGCTGCGTGTCCGGCAAATTGTCGAGGCACCCACAGATGAGCGGGATCAATTGTTGCGTGACCTCGAAGATTTTGCGTTTCAGGGCATACCTGAGGTGACCCAGACGGATGGCGAATCCAACGACACTGATGGCGAGAGACAATTGCAGGCACCACCCGATGGACAGCTAATCGAGCAGCTAAAATCACAACTAACCGAACTGGAGCAGCTGGCATATGATTCGGGTGCGCCAGGCATATTGCCACAGCATGTGCTGCTCGAGAAGCAAAAGTTCATACTGGACGAGCTACGCACTAAGCTCAATTTGCAAGTGGAGCAGCATCAATTGCCAACACTGAGCATCGATCAGCTGCGCCATCAGGTGGACAATGCAATTGGTGAGTTTGTCGGTCCGCTCAAAATGAAAGAGCAGCTGGTGGCCCAATTGAAAACTCAAATCACCGATCTGGAGCGCTTCATTGCATTTCTGCAGTGCGATACCGCTGGCGGTGGCACCAGCATTGGTGGTAGCGGTGCCATCACCAGCGCCAGCGAGAAGCTTAAGCTACTCAGCGGTGCCTACAACAGCTATGCGGCCAAGCAAACAGCTCGGCAAATGCCCGCCCGGATTACGTCTACCACAAACACAGCAACGACGGCAACGGCAACAGAAACAGCAACAACAACAGCAACAGCAGCATGCAACAACAGCATAGCTGCAGGAGTAGGAATAGGTACATCTACGGAGTGCGCACCACAACGGGAAAGTCTGCACAGCAAGGCGCACGGATTGCTCGACAAGGCATCGCTTCTAATGCAAATGTTTGCCACGACGCACTTTGCCAAGCGGCAAGCGGACTTCCAACAAAACTCGCTGAAGAAGACGCACAAGGGTAACCACTGGGGGTAAGAATATAGAGATTATATACATCCCACCGCGACATGCAGTTCAAGTCTTGTTCACATCGAAATTTATTTTAATTGACAGGGATCTGCGCGCACAGCTCGAGGTGGACATCCAGGAAGTGGCTGCGTTGGCGGCCACATTAAGCTGCGATCGCGAAAAGCTGGCAAACATAAAGCGAGCGCTGCGTCAACAGAAGCTGCAACAGCAGCAGCAGACGAATGAATCCAGTGGGTCAGTTGATGCGGAGAACGGGGCATTGACCACATTGCCGCCACGTTGCAGGCGTGCGGTTGCCGCTGTTGTCGGACACGAGCTGACGCCATATGCCGCTGGGGCAGCATCTGGCTCATCCGACTCCGATGAGGAGATGTACGAGCGTTATAACTGGGACAAGGACAAAGAGAAGAAAGACAAGTCGCTGGGTCGTCGCATTGTTCACATGCGCGGTGATTCCATTGCCACCATTGGGCGGGAGCTGACCAGTGTGGTGCGTAAGAATTTTGCTCGTACTCTGCAACAGTTGATCCAGCACGGCCTGCGCATCCCAACCGAGTCGGCTGCCTCCAGTTTGATGGTGCCATTCATGCGCTGTCTGCACCCGGGCGCACAGCGGATGACGGCGGCAGGTGCTGGTGCCGCACCAGACATGCAATTCCTTGGCATTGGTCGTGCCATGCACGCCTGGGAGCTAATACTAGAATACTATAATCTGAAGAACGGCGAGGAGTACAATAATACGCCGGCTAGGAAACTGTCCCAAAGCTTCCAGCTGGACATTGTGGATGCGCACGCAGTAACAGCCAAACAGAGCCTCCTCAGTGCCATCGGAATGATCTTGGCAATGCATCTTCCCTACAAGCGCAGCTACAATGCCCACTTCAAGGCATTAATCTGTGCAGGACTCAAGTAAGTGTACATATATATATATATATATATATATATATATAAAATAAACATTAATAATTATATATATATTATAATCGATATAACAATGAACATTTCTCTGTCTGCACTTTAAGTTAATTTCTTGTTTACAAAATATATTAAATTATTTTATTGATGTATTTTTGCAAACCTTGCAATTTCCAACTTGATTATTAAAAGTCGACCGATAATTGACATAATAAAATCCTATTGGGGTCTTAATTAAGCAGCAATTAAGTTGATGAAAATATCTTGACAAAATTCATGAACATTGATTTTATTTACTTTCAACATTTGGGATATGTTTGCAACGTTATTAAATTATCGACAGTCTATAACTTTTTTATATATCATAAAAATCTATATTATATAAATAGAATACTTTATCAATTAGAAAATTACATCTGAGTTTTTATATTTTGCAGTGCACATCTTCTGGTGGAATGGCTCAATCTAATACTCAGCTGCAACGAGCTTATTGACACCTACTACACGTCCAACAGCTATGTTGCATGCACCGGCTTCCGTGACTCATTGCGATCAATTGACACACTGTCCAAATTTGACTTCGATCTACCTGTGGATTTGGCCATACGCCATTTTCGCAATATTTAATAATTTTGTTTGTTCTTTTTTGCTTCCTCAATGAATGAAACTAGTCCAAATCATAATTTACATAATGTATAAATATGTGTATATAATTTAGATATGTCCAATTAACTAATACCTACTTATACAATTATTAAACCTAATACGCGAGACTAACTAGCTATTGAAATTCACTGGTATAGAACTGATGGATGCACTGGCTCAGCTTATCACCCAATGGTCGCTGCAGTGGCCCACAGGTCAATGTTGCCAGTAGCAGACGCGCCTCTGCCACATCCTTGCAATCGACATACGCATCGAGCAGCAGTCGAGGTGTTCCATATCGCTCCACAATGGCCAGCACCCGATCGAGAGAAAGCGAGTGCAACTGCAACAGCTGCTGGACAAATACCTCGCGCACGGTCAACTGGGCATTACGTGCAGAGTCCTCGTACAGGGAACGAAACTTGAGCAGACCAACAGATAGGCAGCTGCTGCCCTCTGTCTGAGCCTCCAACTGTCTTTTGTCTGTGACACTGTGCAGCCGCACATTGGCCTGCACATAGAGCTGTTGCAGTGCGCCACCTACTCCACCCAGATAGCACATGGAGCGATAGTGATTATCAGTTCGCACCACCTGAATGCCAGCGGATTGGATGCGTGCATTGGCCAGCGCCTGCTGCAACGAGTCGAACGGCAGGCCCAACTGCTCGTTGTCGCCATAATCCTCAATGAGATAGATAATGTGTGGAAGTCCGCACTGTCGCAACCGATGCTTTTGTTCGTGGAAGCGGCCATCGCGTATACTGCTAGCCAAATCATCCATTCGCTTCCGCTCCACAATGTAGGGCAGGACCAGCTCATTGCCGGCTGCATCGCACGCTATCCACATAAAGTCACCGACTGTGAGTCGTCGCACTTGGTGCTCCACGCCCAAAGATTGCAGGTAATGACGCGTCTGATCCAAGACGCGTTTATTCTTGCCACTCGTCTCCTGCGTATCCACGAGCAACACAATCCGATAACTGCCCGCTGGCATGCTCACAGCCCGTTCTCGTTCCTCGATAGCTGCCTGTTCTTTTTGTGCCTTCTTTGTTAACTTTTTTGGCTTTGGCTGCTGTTTAAGTTGCTGCTTCTGTTGCTGTTTTTGCACGACTTTGACCACCTGCTGCACCTGTTCCTGATATTCCACAATGTCCAGAGCTGTTGCCTGACCATCTAGCTGCCTGTACTGACGCAGTTCATCATCGATCAGCTGGCAGAGCGTGGTGCCAAATCCGCGCAGCACGGCACATTCGCGGCCGCTGTACAACGGCAGCGGATAATTCTGTAATGCTTGCAGTGCCTGTCGCAGCCTGTGCTGCGATTTCCGATTACGCTGCTCGGCCTCGTGGAGCCAACGTTGCAGCCAACGTTTAAACAGTGGATTCGGTTCCTGCAAACGAATGTCCAATCGTGATTCCATGTTTTGCGCCAAACTCCGAAACGCAGTTGCCATTCAGCTGGTAATGGTGTGCGTATTAGTGTGAATGACAAAAGCGAATTGTTGAACCCAATAGTATCGTCGTGCCGCCGTCTATTGGCAATTTGTAAAAGACAAAATAAATAACCTAATTAACAAAATGGCAATAATTTGAAATTATTTATTAAATAAACAACTTTCTGAATTCTTCACCTGATCGCGTTTTTAGCCAAAACTACAATCAACAATCCTGTTGGATGTTGTGAAATTTCTAATACCATATTCTTTAAAAAAGAATGTCAAAGTTACCACACTATGCGTTGCCAGTGTTGCCAACTTGTGCATTATTACGTCGCATTGTGAATGCTTGGGGAGTCCGCCAAATCGCAGATACAATTCCATTTGGAAGGGTTCATAACATCCATCGGAGCCTTTACACTGAGCATTCAAGACTCCTATACTTCTGTTTCATTCTATCCCTTCTGGTGGCGCTCAACAACGGTGAGTGTGACAGACTCCAAAAATAATACGATTCACTAAACGCTTTAACTTTATTAATTGAACACAGATCAATTTGGAGGATTGCAGCTAGGTGCAGGAGTTCATGGCGGACATTGAGCTACGTCCATAATCAGATGCGCACCATGTGCGTGTTAGGAATAACATTGGACACATTCTACCTAATCACATGCGGTGTTTCGGCCAAGTCGCGAGCCGGCTTTGTAACGCTGATGAGCCACTTCTTCGACTGTGTCAGCGAATACAAACGCGACTACAAAGCTGTGTATCGAGAAGAAGCTTTTCCCACCGCCAGGAAAAATCCACAGACAGCAACACTCAAGATCAAAAGCGATGCCCAAGAAAAACGAAATTTTCAGAGTTTCGTATAAAATCATTTGACGGTAAAGTAAATCAAAAATGATAACCAGCATGAAGAATCCATATCCTAATGAGTTTTATCCGGAAACGACTATTTAATATATGGAACTGAGAGATATGTAGACAACAGGACAGGACAAGACTAAATCGACTCGTCTAGTGATGTTGATCAGGAATAAGCACAGAGAGAATATGGACTTTCTTGTATGTACAATTATGAATACAACTTGTATATATAATGCAGTTAGTTTGTTCTTTATTTTTATTCACTTCAACAAGCAAAAACATTCAATATAGTGTTGTGTGATCATTTGTATATAAATGGGTGTATGCGAGTGTATATTGTGTGTGTGTGTGGGTATATGGAAATAGTTGTTTAGCTTCGCAAATTAATTGTAACAATTACAGTGATATATGGCGGATATATATATATATCCATTTTGAAATCTTTGATTTGATTTTTAGATAATATTTGAATGCATGTATATGTGTATATATATATGTTTTTTTATATATATATATATACACCTACATGCCGTTTCATATGTAACTGCAAGCCGTTGTCTTTTTGCTTATTCTTAGAGCACAAACTATGTGTATAACTATACACACATATATATATATATATGTATTGTGCATATGAATAGTAAATAGTATAGGATGATGAGCAAATCAATTGTTTTGAGTGCACTTCGCCACGCCCAGCTCACCAGCTTGCCGCCCATACAAACAAATCTTTGTTAAATATTACGCTTACAAAAATACAGATCATCTCAAATTACAATTACAACTCTCAATGATTCACAGTTATACACAGTTATATATAGATCGACATATAGTTAATACGTAGCGTTACATACATATTTATAAATATATATATATATATATATAGTGTATACAGTGTACATAGTATTTCATTTTATTTTTTCATTTCATTCCTATTCCAATCAAACTGATCTCTTCAGCCGCCGACTTCGATCATATTTTATCTAATTCTATCTCCTCCATTCAACGCATACATATATGTGTATTTTTGTATCGTACTTTAAGCTCCCATTGCGCCGCCGAATCTTCAACGTTTCCTTCGATTCGAGAAAAAAAAAACCTAATACATACGCTTCAAAACCATTTTCTGCATTATTTTTGTGCTAAGCAGTTCTTTTTTTTTTTTTTGTAAGACTGGACTTAGTGATTACATACTGTGTTTTGCCTAATTTAGTGTGCGAAAGAGCTCTGGACCAGTCCCTACCATCACACGGGCGTTTGTACGTTACAACGTTTCGTGATAAACTTTTTAGTTACGCATCAGCGCATTTCACACAAAATATTTTTCATTTTTAAATGCATTTTAAGCTTAATTATGTTGCAATAATTTTGCTACAAATTATGCTCAATACTGATATTGTAAAATTGTATATGTATGTATGTAATTTGCGGAAAGAGTCACACATACACACACATACAATCGAGCATACATACACGCACATTAAGAAAGTTAAAAAATAGAGTTTGTGCAGATAAAAAATTATTGGTACTAATTAACAGCTTATGTAAAGAATCCTAAATATGTTTTCAAGAAACAGTCTTTTCTAGGTTAAATGTGTTTTTTTTTTTTAATTCTTTTTTTGTTTACATTGGAAACATAACATTGAAAATTGCTTTAGTGTGTTTAATTTTACCAACTTTTCATTTCGTTATGCGGCTTTTTTCTGTTTTATAGCTTAGCTTGGACATCATTTTTGAAAATGTTTAGGTTCTTAATATATAATATATGCTCTTAAGTATATACCAAACACAAATACGAAAATATGTACACGCATTTAACAATGTATTTTAATGTTCACATATTTAAATATGTATGTATTCACTGGAAAATTAGAACATGACTTTTTTTTAAAGTTTTTTAGTGCAATTTTTTAAATAACTTTTTACACAGTATACATAATATTAATGTTTAATATTCAATAATTTTCAGACGCCAAAAAAAAAGAGAAGTTTCCAATCAAAAGGTTTATACATATTGTATATATAAAATAAAATTGATTTTGGATATGAATTGAATTGTTTAAGAATTACTGGAACGACTTACATAATACGTACATAATTAGTATTGAATGTTTATGCATGTTTTGTTAAAAGAAATTATAATTATTATTCTCTGTTCATGGAGAATTGTGCACATACTTGAATATTTGCATAAGGTATATTTGATTAAAATATGCTTATATATTTTTTTTTGTTGTGGTATCAAGCATTGTTCTCTTAGTTTTGGTTTATTCTTCTTGATCAAAAGGGTTTATATCTAGATATATGTATATAAATATATATATATATATACATATTTATATATATATTTATATATCTATTTTTAAATATATATGCCTGTATATGTTTTGTATATATCGTAAAAATATGTAAATACATATAGTAAATACAGGACAAAAACAAAAAACATCAAAAAGCGAAAAAGAAAACAGATGCAATTGTTGTGTTTTTATATAGTAAAATCTTAATCATCGTCGGACAGATTTGTTGTTGTGAGAAGTGTTGCATTATCCTCGGCGCCCTGCTCTTCGATATCCTACACGAAAGATAAGAAATAAGCATTCGTTTAGTTTAAGATATTTAAGATATCAATTTACATTTATAACTGTAGATCACAGAGTTTTCCCACCTGTTGCCCAATCATGCCCAAAAAATAGTTCCATCTTTTTTGTTTTTATTGTCTTATACAAAAAATATATGTATATCTATATATTTAGCAATGTTTGTATTTGTTTTTTGATTTTTTTTTTTTGTTACATTTCGTTAGGACGTATAAAACCACACGATCAAAATGGTAAACTAACATTAACAGTACTCGTTATACACATATATATATATATATTTATATATATATAAAGTATAAACAATTCAACACATATATACATACACATGTATGCAGATTACATTGCTTTTGTTATTCTCAACTACACACACACTCTCACACTCACACACACTCGCACACAGTGAGACTCACACACACATATAGAGGTACTCAAATTTTGTTCGCATTATTTTAAATTGGGTTTTTGTAGCATTTTTGTATAAAAATAAAAAATTTGTTTATTTCAAATAAAAAAATAAGATGTGTAATATTTAATAATTATAATAATAAAAAAAAATTTTTTTTAAAAAAAATAAAGACTTAAAATGAAGCAAACATTGCATTTTGAAGATTTAAGAAAAACTTTCGCCTTAAGAGAAAATTGTATGTAAATGCAGCGCGACAGTACAAAAATATTTTGTATGTTGTGTTGTGTGTTACATGTTGGTTGTCGTTTGTTGTGTGTGTGTTGTTGTTGTTGTTTAGTGTACATGCAGTGGCTAGAGTTTGTTGATAGTCTGTTGTTTCGATTGTGTTTCTGATGTTTTTGTTGTTGTTGTTGCAGTTGATGTCAATGTTTTGTTTCAGTTGCTTGAGCGTCTGGAAGTGTGCGGAAGATTTTGTTGTTGCTTGATGCAGGATGCATGTTGCATCTGCTTCACTTGAGCTTCTGCTTGACGGGACTGGGAGACGGCTGATCCGCTTCGGGCAGATCGCTTTCCTTCTTGCGCTTCACCTTGTCCTTGTTGGTCGCCTTCACTTTCTTCACTTGCGCCGCCAGCAGTTTGGCCTCCCGTTTCGCCTCGCGCGTGGCCTGCAACTCTTCCGTGATGAACGAGAAGACCAGATATCCCTGCACGGCGATCAATCCGATGAGCGAAATGAAGGCACGCACCTTATAGCTGCCATCGGCAGAGCCGGCAATCCCATAGTACAACGTCAGCACACCAATCACTGAGGTGGCAAAGCGTGCCACCACAAAACAGGCGCTGTTCACAATGTGAACGCGTGCCAAACGGTCCTCGCGATCGAAGACGCCAATCAACTGGAAAATCTGAGCGATCAGCTCGCTGGCATAGTGCAACGTGAGCAGAACGAGCGCCAGACGCTGATAGCTGAGCGTATAGGCCAACACGATGAGCGTGAAACCGCTAATGGAATGTATAATCTTCGGCTGTTGCTCCTCCTTCGCGCGTATCTTCTGGAAATAGAGTTCCGGCAGCATATGCAGATAGTACGACAGCTGAATGATGAAATAGAATTTGTGTAGGAAACTCATCGGATGCTCCGGATAGCCCTCCCACAGTTGGGCAACCTGGCCAACGTAGCCCTCGCGCAGCGCCACATGCGCGCCCCAAATCAGCGAGATCAGATAGAATGCGACCAGTTGGCCGGATTCATTGAAGCGGGCCAACTTAAATTTGGACAAATGCAGACGTTTGCTTATCTTGTCCAGCACAAACTCCTGAATGATCGCATGCATAATGATGCAGGTTAGCGTATAGAAGAATATCGCACAATAATCCTTAATTCCGGCCACATAAGTATATGGCTTGCCATACGGCTGCTCACGACTTGCCTCCATGCCGCTCACATTGTGATGCAGCGATATGAATGCGCTGGCAAACGATGCGGTCGACTCGTTCATTAGGCCAACAACAAAGACCATTGCCACACAGGAGATGATGTCCGCATGGTTTTGGATGACAAACTCATGGCTCAATATCGGAGGATTCTTGTTGGTTGGCTTTCGGCCGATTCCCGGTTTAATGGCCATGTTGATTGTTCGTTTATTGCTGCTGTTGTTGTTGTTGTTATTGTTATTGCTGCAAAGTGTAACGTGTATTTAGTTTAGTTTGATTTTAAATTTGCTCTCCTGCTCTCGCTGCCTCTTACGCTTTGTGTGTGCGTGGCGCCTGCAACGTCAGCATCAACAGTAGCAGCAGCAGCTGATAGCGTCTGCTGTGGTCTTATGGCCATGTGCATGCTGTGTTGCCTCTGCCAATTGTCGTGAGAAATCAGTGCAACAGCAGCACACACACAAACACTAACACACAAATATGAACTACAAATTTGCCTTGTTGGCACAAACAGGCACGCAAACACACACACTCGCACACATTCACACACACAAACAGCGTAGAGAGAGCGCACGCAAGCAATTTCTTTTTTTGCGCTTTTGCTTTTGTTGTTGTTGTTGCTTACAGGATTGAGATTTCTGGCTGCAACTTGCTGACGTAGGCGTCGTCCAGTTGTGTCTTCTGTGGATAATTTTTTTGATTTTACTCTTCCAAAATTATTCTAATGTTGTATATTTATTTACTGATTTATTTATTATTTTAAATTTTTTTCTTTTTTATTTCCAGTGCGCCTGTGTTGCAGCCGCCTCTGCTGCTCGCCTGCCTCTGGCTTTTTTTTTTGGATTAGCTGCTGTTGCTCACCTGTGCGTGAGTGAGTGAGTAGTAGTGACTGACTGACTAACTGAGTGACTGACTGACTGAATGAAATGTGTGGCTACGTTTCACTAACAGCGCTCTGCGAATGCCAAGGCGGCCTGCTAGCCAACTACAGAGCCAAGCAACAACACCAACAACACTAACAACAACAACAACAACAGCGTTGCTAACAGTCGCCGCAACAGTCAACAAAAAAAAAACTGCCACGCAAACGACTCTTAGCTCCAACGTCGCGATGTTGCTGTTGTTGTGTTTGCTGCTGCTGCTAGTTCACTACCACTTGTTCACGTTGTTTGTTTATTGCCTGCTCGCTTGCACTCGCATTATGAAGCGTTAGTGTATTGCCGGCTAAAGTCAAGCGCTCTCGTTTTCACACAGAGCCCAGGGCGCCACACAGCATTATGTTGGGGGGGCTCCCACTCGTTTGGCCACGATGTCCGTTTTCATTTTCGTTTTGCTTCGTGTGCCAGCCGACCGTGACGTGTAATTTGTTGTCTGTTTCTCTGTTATCGATATCCGCAATCCCCGATATTAGTAGTTTTACAACTCGGCTTTTGCTGCGATAGATGCAAGGAAAAAAGGTCGCTAGCGGCTCACATAACATTTCATGTCACATATTCACAGAAGTTTTCTTATCGCATTTTTTCTCTTATATTTTGATGGAAATATTTTGTTCTGTTAAAATCAAATTTATTTTTGGGCATTCACAATTTGATGTTGACGTCATTAGCACAGAAAAAACAACGGGACGCTTGCACACAGAGTTGTTTCGCTCTGAAGCGTCTTGACATTCACATTGTTTCGCGCACATTAAACACTGCTTCAACATATCGCTCTATATTCAAATACACCGCTTCATTCTTAGGCGTCTTGCCATTCACATTGTTGCGTGCACATTATACACTGCTTGAACGTAACGCTTAACATTTAAATGTATGTATGTAATAATATTTTCATATGTGCACTTTAAATGTTTTTATATTTTTATTTCAAAAGCATCATTTGCAGTTTTGAAATCTTAGTGAAAGTCGGCCAGATATGATATAGAAAAATTTTTTCAAGTAATTTAATTAAACCTAGCTTCGTTTTTTAATTAAGCTTTAATTGATTTGAACGAATTATCCAAATATTTATAATATATTCCAAAAATAAGTAATTGCCAATTTGACAGCTCTTGATGTACAATTTGTATACGTAATTTATAAATACAGAAATCAGTTGATATTTGTAAATAAATTCGCTATATATATTTATGCATATATGTACGTATGTAAAAGTATCTGAAGGTTTTCGAGAGATGGTAATTAAATGGCAATTGTTTACTCACGTTTCGGTTTCGTTTGCGCACGGAGGACACAATGGTGCGCTTGTTGCGTGCCACCAAGCATACCGTAATAATTAAAATCATGCCAATAAGTGCAAATCCAAGTAGAGCAGGCAACAACACGCTATCCTCAGCCTTGTAGCCCTGCCAGAGAAAGAGAGTGGACATGGAATATGGAGTTTGAAACAGCGAGCGTATTAATCCAAGGTCTAACCATGAAAGGGGAGCCTCTGGACACTTACCGACCACGGGCCATATGCGGATGGAATATAGGCCCAGCGTGTGCTCATCCAAGCATTATTATTGTTGTTGTTGTTATTGCTTTGAGCCTCAATTGTGTTGTTTGATTGTAGTTGCAGTTGCTGTTTTTGTTGTTGTTGTTGTTGTTGTTGTGTGCTCTGCGTCCTGGCCAGCACAGGCGGCATTATTGGCTTCTTGGCTGTGGACTTGAGGAGCGGTACTTGTATAATGCGCGTGGTTATTGTTCCTCCTAAACGATTGCTCAGCGGTTGTGCAGTTGACAATATCGGCAGCTGCTCAGTAGGTGATGTTGTTGTTACTGCTACAGCTGCTGCTGTAGGAGTAGCAGTTGTTATAGTTGTTGCTGTCGTAGTGGTGGTTGTTGTGGTTGTTGATCTGCTAGCTGAAATAGTTTTGTTGAGCCTCAGTATAAACTGCTCGACGCCATTGCGATTAACAATTTGCACAGTTTTGCCAACAGCATCCACTGGAGCTGTTGTTGTTGTTGGTGGTGCTGGGGGTGGTGGTGGTGGTGCAATATGTTGCTGTTGCTTCTGATGCTGTTGCTGTTGTCTCTCGCCGCTGTGCGTGAAGGCCGCCTTTGTTTTGAGGAACCATTCTGTGGGACTGGGCAAGCACTCGGCGGACACCAGAAATGGTATCAATACGGCGCCAATGATAACCGTACACACAAAGATCAGGCCCAAATACGCAAAGGACGATGTGCGACGTTTGCGTGGCGTTGAGCTGCTCCGCTTGCCACCACCAGCTGCACACGTATCGGACAAGGAGGAGGCAGAAGTGGCGGCGGATGCGGAGGAAGAGGAGGAGGAAGAAGCGGACGCCGAGACGGACGCGGGTGACATTGATAAATTGGTTGACTTGGTGGCGTTTGCTGCTGACAGGCAGCTGGAATTTGTCAATTTGCCCTCAATTCGAAAATCGTCATTTTGCGGTAGTATCGTATATTGCAAACTGTTCTCGCCATGTCGAATTGTTTTGTACATTTTGCAAATACTAATTTTCTTTTAGTTGTACTTTTAATTGTGTTTTTCTCCGTTACTAGATTTAATGAATTCTTACAGCAACACTTTTTAGTCCTATTTCTGGATTTTCAAATTTTAATTTGAGCTTTTCGCTGCTGTGAAAATTGTTTTTACTGCTGCTGCTTTTACTGCATGCATGCTTCTTGCGCACCAATTTTATGTTTTTATTGATTAAGCGTTGTTGTTCTGCCAGCTTGCATAGACAGAGAGAAAAAGAGACTAACAGAAAGAGAAAGAGAAAGAGAGAGAGAGAGAGCAAGAGCGGGATAAAGAGATGAGCAGTCAAGTTGAGAAAAACAACAAATTTTTCAGCGCAGCCGCATTTTGTATTAAACGCATTGTGGAAAAACCCATAACGGTTTAATAATATATCCAGCTGAGCAGTGCTGGAAACCGCACAAATACAGTGCTTGCCAATATAAAATGACGATATTTTGACATACTAACAAACGAAATGGCGCAAAATTTAAAAAATAACAAGAGTTCAGCTTATATTATGTCCGAATTGGCTTCAAGTAACCATTTTGTGCTGTTCCGAACACGGAGCTCTGCAATAATTTAGATAGTTAGCTTATAAATAAATTAATACAATAGATGAGGACATTATGCCGTGCAATTAAACATATATTAAACAATTCATAATACCGGTATATTCTTGAATATATAATTATAACATTTCGTTAATCCGTCCCACCCAACTTTAAATACACACGTTGTTGTAAAGTGTTCAAAATTATTTAAAAACGCGGCGCATTGGCACTAAGATTAAAAATACGAAGTCCCAAATATTTTTAGTAGTAATTTCAAAGTATTCGAGTTAGATTTGGTTTTTCAGTCACAACTCATTTGACACTAAGTTAACCTTGCCTTGCAGAATTCACATTATTCTACCGATTGCTCAGCAGTCGAGCAGCTTCAGATCCCAATTTCAAATACACATATCACAAAACACAAGCCAAGCAAATACTTTAGCCAAATAAGTACGCGAAGTCTGTAAAATTTACAAACATTTGATTTAGCTTAATCATCTAAACTCCGAACATTATTAAAACCATGTCTGATCGTGAAAAGCAGTCCAATATGATATACGGGGATGAGGTTTTCCACGGGCTGGAAAGCCTCAAGCTCTTAGAATGCAAAACCAAAGAGGTGACAGTGTCGCGTCTTCCAAAGAAGTCCAGACACGGTCAATCCGACGAACTGACAATGAGCGAACGGAAGCTCATCCGTCGCCTTCAAAAGATACGCCGCCAGAATGGTGATATGGTGCCACCGCCCACACCACCGCCATCGCCGCGTGAGCGAAACAATTTAATCGAGCTTATGGATAATTACATGGAGACCGAGAATATGATCGATCAAATTAGCTTACAAGCAAAGAAACTCAATGCGGACATGCTCTACTGTGCCCAGCACTATCGCGATGTAACTCTCATTCACGAAAGAGAGTTGGAGGAAGTCACCTCGCTGGACTTGCAGGACTCGCTCGTTGGCGACTTGGGTGCGAAATTCGAATCCGATGAGTTTGAGAATATCATGCAGCGCTGTAACAGCGCTCTGAAACGCTTCGAGGAGCGTGATCTTATACTGGCTACAATTCCAGAAGAGTAGAACCGTGCATTCTCATTTGCGTCTATAGAAAAACAATTTGGGTGTTCACCAAATAATAAAAAAAATGTTCTATGTCCATTAATAAAATTATATCGTTGTATAATTAGAAAACTCATCCTTAAGTCCTTTTTTTAAGAAGCTGTAAAACTCTCCCGAGTCTTTCGGAGAATATAAGAAATAAATATAAAACACTAACCCTGCAGCTTACGAAAACCATTATTAAATTATAAATTATAAATGACACCATAAGTTTTCAATGCATAATTCAAAATGTAAAGAATAGGAAAAATGGTTATAAGAGTTTTCTAACTGTAGATATGGTTTTTTGGTAATTTTGGGATCGATAGTGCGCGTTGCTGAACCATTGTTAATTATTAGAAAAGGTTTCTAGTAATCTTCCTTCCAAGTTAATTGGTAACTGTTAATTTTAAATTGCGGGCGTACCAATTTTTACACTATGTCTATATATGAGTAGTAAAATATGTCATCAACAATTAGGGAAAATTTCCAGTTTTAAAGAATCGCAATAGCATTCTTACTTTAATAAAGCATTCAGAGAAATATTATATACCCTGCCTTTAATTGTAAATGGCACTCAAAATGTAATGTTTTGTATGATTTTAGCTTGATAAATACGAATGAATTTAATCGAAAAATTGCAAGCTTTTATTTAATCCCTTAATTTGCATTAAAGCATGCCAAAACATATATAACAATAAATTTAAGATATATTTTGATTTGAGAGTGGAGGTGCACAGCACTTGAGTACATTGTGGTAGACATAGGGAGCAGAGTAATTGGGTGCGCAGTGAATAATCATGGCCAAGTGGTCCTTGAATGATGATGAGGACATTTGGGATCGGCAACCCAGTCATGAGGCAAAGAAATGTTCATGTCACCGTTTGGAGTGACAGAATCCGTTGAACGCACCAGCGAATCGGTCAAATCAATTAAAAAAAAAATTCGCTAATTCTCAATAGTCAAACCGCTATCGATGAGTATTTAAAGTGGCTATTCAAAATTGTGACCATTAAAATACACACACTTAAGTCCTTAAAGTATACAATTATTGATTTTAGGATCAACCGGATTATTATACTTTTTTGCTGTTAAATTTTTATTCAAAAGTATTCGCATTAACATGGCCAGCGGCAGGGTCTATTTTGATTTTCGATTCAAGCTTTTTTGAGCATGCATCTAGCAAAATTCAAAATTTTGGTTGATTTCCAGCCCCAAGTACCAGGCGAACAAAAATCAGCAGCAAGTTGCTGTTTAGCCAAAATAAAAGTAAAGCATACTTTCACGGTCAAAATTTAGTAAATACTAAAATACATTGCCTTCTTTTTATTGCAGGAAATTTTAAGATCTAAATTTTTCATTGCATACTTTTACGAGGTGCCGAAAAATGATTTTGGCATGCAGTAAAAGTATGCTACGTTTATTTTAGTAATATTTAGAAACCACCAGCTGATTTCTGTGCGCCTGGTTCTTGGAGCTGGAAGTCATCCAAAATTTGTGAATTTTGCTAGATGCATGCACGAAAAAAAGCGACTGGCCTTGCGCGATTGGCAAAAAAAGATTGATTTTGAAATAAATAATTTATGATGCCAATTTTGGTTACACATATATATATACCATCTGTGAGATGCTTCCTTCTACCTATATTTTACTCAATTACCCATTCGAAATTAAAAAAATCCATACACATAAATCCCACTTTTTTTAATTAATGGCTAACAAATTTCTTACTTACAATGAATAAAAATGAAGGACCAAAAAACTAAGAACTAGTTTCATCATGATTTTTCAATATTTTTAGTAGGATGGTTTTTTGTTTTATTTTGTGCATCGTATAACGAATCTTATCCGCTAGTTGAACCGCTGTTGAGGCTGTTCTCATTCATGTGGAACTGTATCAGGATAATCAAATAAGTTGTTGTGGCTCCAACAATCTAGAAATGGCAATGTGTAATGGAAATGGTTAAGACATGTGACCGCTCCTGGGCTGAGTAAACTTACTGTGTAGAGGAGCGTGCAGTCAACGTTGAAGAAACCGGCGGCGCTGAATTGGAGTCGTTGATGGAGTAGTTGCAGCGAGAACTGTGTGATCTTCAAAGCAATATAAGTCCATGGATTCTGTGTGAAAATAATCGAAAGATGAACGACTTACCAGAGCATTGTGCAGATCATTCTGCAGATCTACGCGGATGTGATGCAGACTCAAAGCCAAACGAGTCGTCTGGAAGCAGGAAAAGAAAAACGATAGCGATTTCAGTTACAGATAACATCCAGCTGCCACGCCCATTGATACTCACAAAATAGGTAGAACGCTCGCACATTAGAGCCAGCACGAGGACGTTGACCAAATGCGGGGCCGACCAAAGGGCGCTACCCAAAATTTGCAAAAAATCAAAGGCTGAGGCGGTAAACTGGCGAAAATTCAAGAATATCCAATAACAGTTGGAGGTAATTGCCAGAAAATCATTGCCCAAATTGATTAGCATGGATAGGCCAAAGCAGCTATTCAAGTGAGAGACCAGCATCCAAATCCGTTGATACAGCATCCTCGCGGACAAAAGACGCTTCATGCAGCCGGCTGCGTCCTTCTCCATATCTAGTTGCTCCTTAATGCTCATGCAGACATATGGCTTTTGCGGATCCATCTCTGTGAGATTCAGTGACTCCAGCATGCGCAGCAGCATCTCCAGGCGCTGCTGTACAATGAGGACGGCCATGTAGATCTGAAAATAGCGTATACCACAAACGAGCAGTGGCAGCAAATAGCACAGCCAATATATAATAAACTTGTGCTCAGACGCAAGCATTTTGGTCAATAGTATAAAACCCTGACTGATCACATAACCGAAAAGGATCCACACGGCTCGTCGTATCATTCGATGACGCAATTGGCCATTGTTCACGTCCAGTTGAAGACAACTGGCAAATTTTCGATCGATCTCGCGCACCTCGGCAAGGAAGCGTTTCTGAGCTTGACGCTGCCACATCGACTCCAGCAGCGCCGTTGCATGTGCCACACGTATGCCCACCAGCTGTATGACATCAACCGTGTGCCCAATATTTCTGGTCTCGGAATCCACGCGTGCATTCGCATTTGGTGTGTAGCTGCCGTTAAACAGGTCGTACAACAAAAATCCGCTGGACAGCATAAATACAACACAGCCGTAGATAAGCAGCCAGCGTGAATGTTGCAGTTGCCGTGTGAGTGAAGTATCTACACGCCACTGCCACAGGTTGCACACCTGACAAACACGATGCAGCGGCAGCAGTGCGTCCAAAATATCCATACCGTATGATTGAAGATGATTTCGTGGAAAAGTGTCGCTTTTATTTGAATGATAATGCGTTATCATTTAATTGCCGTACAACTGAATGAATAATTATCTGGAATCGCAATCAAAAGCTGAGCTGAACTAGCAACCGCTTCCTGGATCCGCAGACATCAGCTGTTCTTTGTTTGAATTAGGTACTGTAAATGCGGAGGTCAGCTAGACGACTGAACTAAGCAGTTTAGGCCAACTTGCGGAGCTGTCCAGTTTCTTATCAATCATTTTTAATATGCACTAACGCACTTTATTGTCAACAAGCCAAAGTGCTGTTTGCGCATGTATCAAATTTGACAGATAATAGGGAGAGCCAAGTTATTTCTGTTGCCAAGAACATTAGCAATTTACGCCTACTCATTGCAACGGTTTTGGGTGGGGCTAAAAGCACTTAATGCATTTTAATTGCATTTCATATTTTAAGTTAATAATCGTCCATTTAGACTTTGTGCTATATTGAGAGGAACTTGAATTGACCCATTAGTCCAAATAGAAATAAAACACGTTTAAATTTCACATAAATATTTTTATTATAATTTTTTGACTTTTTTTGTTTTTGGAAATAGTTTTTGAGATAAGCTTGATTTGACTTTTTCATAAAATGTAATACATATATGTAATTTTTTTTTTGGATTTTTCTTATATTTTTTTTGTTGGATCTTTTAAATATTCAAATATTGCATCCTTTGGGTTTTAAATCATTTCCATTCCCTATCTGTGTGTGTGTGTGTGTGTGTGAGTGTTTATTTTGTTTGTGCTTGCCTTCGAGCCTTTTACTTTGCCCTTTCTTTTTAGTTAGCAGCACTATTTGTGTAGCTTTGTGCACTCATTTGTATCTTGCAATTGATTTGATTTCATATCTATCTGCTCATATCTGTACTCGTGGTTATCGAATTAGTCCCACTATATATTAGCTCTGTTAGCGATATTATATATATTTAGCTTCTCGTTTGTGTGTGTTTATGTTTGCTTTTGTTTATTTGTAGCTATATGCCATTTATTTTTTTCGTTTCTTGTAACAATTTTCTGCATGCTTTTAATAAAGATTATATAGTAGTCATATTTAGATACACGTATATATCTGTATGCATGCATATAAATTTAGGTATATTTGATTTAAATCGAAGCTGCTAATAAGTAAAAGCAAATTCATGAAGCAAATTCAACAAACATATTCGACCTTTACTTCTTATTATTTTATTCTTTGTTTTTGTTAATTTTTTTTTTTTTTGGTTTTGGGGTACTCTCATATATAGTTAATACGTTAATACATTTTGTTACGCTTTGGATAAGGCAATGGATACATAATAAATACATTACAAATGAACAATAAACATTAAAAACATTTGCAGGAAACTTAACACATTTAAATGTTTTTTCATTTTATTTATTGTTTATTTCATAAACTGTAAAACAGTTTCTGTGGTTCCGACTCAACTTATGTAAAGCAAATAATTGATTTGGTTTAAAAATATTTACTTAGAGCTTAAAAGCAAACATTCAAGTTTATGTTGTATATAGGTCGCTTATGCATTTGGATATATATTTGTGTGTATAAGTATGTCTATAAGTTTATTCTAGCATTTATTTTCTTCTTTTTTTTTCTTCATTTTTGCGCAAAAGATTTTGAAGTTGGATTTGAAATTTTTTAATATGCCAATACAACACTCATATTCAAATAGTCTACAATTTGTATTTTTGAGGATATATCTGTGAATTTACACTTCGTACCAAAAATTTGATTTAAAAATTGTGTGTTCATGTCTAGATTTTCTCACTATTGCAGTATTAATTTGTTTAATTTCAAAAAAGTGACACACGATTCTCAAACTCCAATAAATTAATATAACCACATATTGGATTTCATTATAATTCTTATGTTGAGAGCTCGAAATTGAAATAAAGTTTTTAGGTACATAAATTCTTGTAACTTTAGTTCATAAAAAATTGATGAATTGAATAGTGTAAGCATTTCATTAACTAAAATACATATATATATATATATTTTTTTGTGATTTAATTATTTATTAAAAAAAATTATTACGGTGCTTGTACCATTTACTTTGTTTAGAACTTTTCAATGTCATTCAATTATATGTTTCATATTTAAAATTTTGTTTATAATTTGTAAATCCCTGTCTAAAGCTGTTTGCTAGTAGTCATAAAATAATTTTCTTTTTATCACTTTATATTATATACATACATACATAAATATGTAAAGTATTTACTTTGCTCCTGCTTCAATTATAGACTGATCTTTTTTAATTTTTACAAGCACAAATAAAGCAAACCAATCAAATATATAATATTAAAAATATAATTTGTAAAAAAAAAAACAACTATCACACGCGCGGTTGGATCTTTTGAAAAGTATATAATCGATATTTATTAATTGCTTAAATGGTTTGTATATGTATATGTTTTTATATTAAATTTTGTTAATTTTAAATTTTTGCTTGTTGCTTATCAAACTTTTGTAGACTGGACGGTAGCCAGTTGTTTGTTGACTGTTGCGCCTGGTTATTCTTGTTGTTGTATAAAAAGCAACAGAAATGTATATATATATATATAGTTAAATATATATGTATCTGCATATATTGTAGTTGTTAAAAATGCAAATAATAATATATATTTATTGAATTTATTATTTTAATCTTGCGCTTAATAAGATCGGTTTTATATATGTATGTATATCCTAAAAAGTCTGTATGTCAAATATTAATTTGTAATTCAATAGAAAATGAGTATTTAAATATGCTTAATTTCATTTTGTTTTTAATATTTTTTGGACTGTCTGACTATTTTTCTCAGTGGCTTCAAAATGTTATTTTCTTTTGATATTGATTTCATATAAACATATAATTATGTATATATATATTATCATTTCATAAACGTTGCGTGTGCCTTTTTATTATTATAAGTTTTTGCTTTCCTTTATAATCGGTTTTTCATTTAAAATGTTTTTTTTTTTTTTCTTTGGGGAATTTGTTATTCTATGACTATGAAAAAGTAAAAAAAAAATTATAGAAAAATAACCTTCATTCACTTTGTGTTCATCAGTTAGTTTTGTGTCACAATATCTGGTTTAATGACACCCTACCCCAAGCTCTTGCTATCCCAATCAGACCCTCGTAAACCTTACATATTAATATCAGCATTAACATAATCGCCTTATCAACTTTATCACCAACAACAGCAATCATTATTTATCGTTGAGAGTTAATCTCGCTTAACATACCTACATTAGTTGAGTATATAGCATATATCAACTCCCTGACTTCCAACATTAAGACACAGACCCATATCTTGCCCAAGAACGCGACACTTTCACTTCATCCCAATTCTGCCAGACATTGGTATTATTTCTTTTTGTTCTATATAAGTTACGTATATAATCTTAATCGTTTAAGATCTATAGTTAAAACTTGTTTTCGATTTTTATTACTTTTGTCCATTTGTTTTTAAGAAATCCTGTCAACTGTCTGCTTGAATCATATGTTAAACAAAAGATCAACTCAAAATAGAAAATTTCAAATTAAATTATTCATTTAATTGTCTTTATTATTTGAGATTTAGTATTTCATTTTAAGATTTTTATTTTATATACTTTTGTTCATTGCATTCATTTTGGGAGGCACATATATCTAAGGTTAGTATTATTTTGCTTTGTTCCATATTTAGTGGTAGATGCTCCATTAGACTTTTGATAAAATTAGATTTTATATTACGAGTTCACAGTGATCCACGTTAAATTCATTTTGTTAGATAAATATTTATTTAAAAGTTTATATTAATGCTTCAACAATTTAGGTGCATTTGTTTTTATTTTCATTTTTTTTTCTATTCGAAACAAAAATATGAAGGCAAACATTATTTTATTGATTGCATGGTACATTCAGCGTGTCTTTATGAGTGAGGCGTGTATAGCTTTTGTATAGCTAAATAATTAGTAGTAGTGGTAATATATGATGTTGCCATTTCTTGACATACGCATACATATGTATTTATATATATATAAATACATAAATAAATATATATATATATCTTTTTTTTAAATTCAAATATATGGGATTCTTCAATAGTTTTTCATAAAAGTTTTACTAATACAATAAACATGAATAATATTTGTAATATACTAAGCATTTTCTTCTTCATTTCCATTTCCATTTGCATTTTTTTTTCTTGTTTTCGTATTGTATATTTTAGCTATGCGGGTTTGAAAACAATTTTGATCTTTGGATAACTATGCAAGGTAGCTTGACATTTGATTAAAGCAACAAATACGTATATATATATACTCTATATATTTATTCGATACATTTTTTTTGGTAATTGTGTTCTTTTGTGTTGTGGCACGTAGCGCTTCTTTGGTATTTTTTATATTTTTGTATTTTGTTTTGCATTGTTTAGTAATTAATTTTTTGAAAACATATATTGATTAATTACCTTGCTTGCTGCATCTTGAAATGAATTTGCAAAAAGCGCAAATAGACGGCATTGGCTAACAAAATGGCGTCACGCATGTGACCCGTTACTCCGCCATATTCAGCTTTTTGTTCATTTTGTTGTTTGTTTAGCGTTTCTGTGTCGCACGGTATTTTGCGTATTGCATTTTTTTGTTGTCGTTTTTTGTGTCAAGCTTTTTAGTTGGTGTCGTTTCGTTGTGTTTTTAGATGTTTGTTTATATATGTTGAAATTGGTGAAAGTCGTCATCGTTAAGCTCAAAAAGTGGAAGTCGTCGTTTTTGTGTGTGTTGGTTGCTGTTGCTGTTGTTGTTGTTCTAGTTGTTGTTCCATAAGGTTCACATAAGGGCGACCTCAAGAGAAGAGATTTGAAAAATAGTGGTTGCAGTAGCTTTTAGTCGTCATCATCAAATGCAATAAACAAGCCCGTGGCCTAGAACTCCAAGCGATATGCGGAGCACGAAGTCTCATGATCCTGCAAGTTAATTGTGCAGCGCGAAGCCGATGGCGAGAGATCGATGTGGTGCTTGGCGAGCAGTTCCTCATTCTCGGCCACCCAATAGCCCAGTACATCGGTATCATAGGTCGGTATGATGGTCACCTCTGTGGAATGTTGAAATGTTGCTTTTTATAAAGTTAATATACTAAATTTAACACTAGTGGCTTTACAGATTGTGTTGCTAAATATTTACTAATTTTAATATGTCTTTCTTATTCGTAAATTCAAAAATCTGTTACTGAAGTTAGATGTTTTAATCTTGCAATACTAATGGCTATTTGTTTATTTTACCTAAAAGTAGTAAGTTGTTAATTTAGTTATTGGATTGGTTTGGGAAAACTGTTATATTTGACTAGATTTGATCTAAAATATAGAATGAAACCTAAGGAAAAGTGTAATTACTAATGATTGGCAATTCAAAATGTATTAACTCAAATCTGTATTCGATTGAAGAGATTTTTGTGTCATCCAAGTGCATTGTGCTTACCCAGTTCCTTGTCCTCCCAGGTTTGCTTGGCTTCGAGCAGAGCATCGTATACCTGACGGCTGGGCTCGGTGCCGGAGAAGACATAATAGCGGGCACGGATGCGCTTGAAGAAGTCAACATGAGCATAGTAGGAGTTGCCATTGTGTGGCACATAAGTCAGATCCACGTAGACCGGTGCTGGTTTCTTTGCTTTATTGGGTGACTCGCTACGTTTGCGTAAATTCTTCTCATTATTAAGGCGCGTCTTGGTGGCCACCAAGCGACGCTCCTTCTTAGGCGTGGTACGTATATCGGAACCCTCAACTGGCAATGGTGCTGGTGAAGGTAAGCCGAGTGGTTTGCCCCACTCCTCTAAGCGATCCTTGGGCAGAGTGCCGCTAGTGCTGCTGCTACTGCCACTAGTTGTTGCTGTTGCTTTTGAATCTGTTGCTGTTGCAGTTACAGATGCAGCTGATGCGGTTGTTGTTGCTGAGAGAGTCGTGGGTACAGTGCTACTAGCTGGGCTTGAGCTGCCAAAGGTAGCCAATAGATTTTCACCGCTGCGTACCTTCTGGACATCGCTGAGGGGAAAACGCTGACGCTCTGCAGTGCTACTGACAATTGATTCGACCTCCTCGGCCTTAGAGGGCGAGTAGGAGTACTTGGCTGTCACGGAAGACATCACTTCGGCGCCACGGGC
Organism: Drosophila dives; assembly: GCA_035042365.1. NCBI lineage: Eukaryota > Metazoa > Arthropoda > Insecta > Diptera > Drosophilidae > Drosophila > Drosophila dives. The sequence goes on along the minus strand of JAWNLJ010000443.1, from coordinate 11,743,188 downwards.
CTGCACATGCTCCTCAAGTGCCTTCTGGAAGTCCTTGTCTGCCTCATCGAGGAACTTGTGTCCGGCCCAGGTTTGGCTGGTACTCTCCACGCTCTCCGATGACTGACTGGCTGGCGGCGAGTCTGTATAGGTCATTAGCACAGCGCCTCGAATGGGTATCGGTTCGGTGCTGGGCTTCGTATCGAAACTATCGGGTAGCGCTCCATAGAACGAGGTTGCCATCGGATCGGCAGTGCGTTGCGGCAGAATGGGGCGCGCTGTTGAATGTTCTTCGCTGCCATACTGTGGCGGTATATCGTCCTGACTGTCATCGGCATCTAGATCAGAGCGCTTGCTAATGCCAGAGCTGGAGCGCTGCAGATCATAGCTGGCGCTGCGAGGTGAGCCGGGCAACTCATCATCGCTGATGCCCCCAGCAAATCGCTCATCATCGCTGCCAGGCGTACCTGAGCGGTACATGCCACGCAGCATGGCCACTTCTTTGGGCAGCATCTGGTCGCGCTCACGTTCGCTTCTCTCACTCTCGCTGGTTGTGCGCGTTGTAGTAACGACTACCTTCTCGCTATCCGGCTCTGAACTGTCTGTTGTTGTAACCGTCTTTTGCTCGGTCACAATCTCCTTGCCATCTGCAGAGATGACCTTGGTCACAGTGGTTATGGTCGTCGTTATAATCTTTTCCGTACTATCGCTTAGTCCTGTGGTGCTCTCGATGCCCCGCAACTCATGCAGCTCTGGAATAAACTCGCTGGAGTCGGCGCCAATCTCGATGTGTTCATCAGGTTCCGCTGTTACACCGAGAGATCGGAGCTCATCCTTGCTGACACGCGGAAAAGGTGATGTTGGCTTGGGCGATGACTCTGGCGTCTCGGTGTGCGATTCACGTCCGAACGGGGTTGGTATGGATTGACTTTCAGACGTTAGGGCCCCCGGACTTGACTTACCACTGATGTCCTTGGGGGACAATGGACCCGATGTCGATGCAATACTAGCAGCACTAGACTCGCTCTTCGCACAACTCGACCCTGTGCCTGCACCTGTGCTTGTGGTGCTTACTGGCTTCACACTGGGACTGACTGGTGCCGTAGGCGGTGTCTTGCGGTCTGTTCCATCCATTGCTTGCTCAGCATGTGTTTCTGTCTGTGTTAGTGTAATGGATTCCATTTTAGTTTTGGAGTCAGTCGAGCTGCTCTTTGTGGTGGTGCTGCTGCTCTGCTCGCTCGACTGCAGTAGTGTGGTTTTTGTAGTGGTTGTGTCTGTTGTTGAAGATGTTGTGGTTTTTGTCTCAATGGCTGTCATATCCTGCTCATCATGTTCGTCGTCCTCCTTAAGGGTTGCAATTGTTTCGGTCTCCTCAAATGGCTTGTATATGCTGGTCATCATGATGGTGGCAATGGACTTGGATCGACCTTCTTTAAGACTGGCATGTCCATCGTCATCACTATCCTCTTCAGGATCGCTGTGCGTTTGTCGACTTTCACTTGTATGACTGAGCAGAGATTCACGCCGCGACTCGTCTGTGCCCACAAACAAGGCCTTTTGAGATGAGCTCAAACTAGACACCTTCTGTATGCACTCCTCGGCAGTTTTGGTCGCCTCAGCTGTGAAGGTTTCTTTGGCGGAAACTATTTTTTCTGTAGCTAAAAACTCGGCTACTGTCTCCTTGAGGCTCTCCTTGCTTGTGCTTTGCTCACTTATCTTGTGGTGCTTGGTACTTGGGGTGCTCGTCGTTTGAATTTCGCTAACTACTGACTCCGAGGAGCATTCTTCAGATTGAGTGAGCAACTCCTCCAATTGTGATGATGAGATTTTCTCCACAATTTTTGTTACACGTTCAGTTTCCTCTTTCACACTTGTGCTGCTTGATTTGTCGGCTAGAAGGCTTGATAGTGATTCACGTCGTGAGCTATCCTCTACTTTAAGACTGCTGCTCAATGACTCGCTTATGGATTCTTCTTTTAGATGAGTTTGATTTATAGTCGACTTGGAAGTAGATGTGGATTCGCTTGATTTTTCTTCCATTTTGCTTTCAATTGTCGAGACCAGCATCGAACCATGTTGAGAATCGGAAGTCTCATCATCCTTAGCACTGACCTGGCTGGCACTTGATGTTGGTCGCGAAGCTTCTGTCTCCTTTTTGTCAGCCGATTCCGGGTGTGGAGCGTCCTGTGATTTTGACGTTTCACTGATCTGAGCATCCTTGGCATCCTGGGTAGCAGACAACACAGATACGGGTCTAGAGTCTAAAACAATTTCGCTGGCATCTTGTTCGCTTACATGGCTTACAATTGACTCGTGTCGTGAGATATCTTTCGGTGACATTGGCGACTTTTCACTCTTTTGTTCAGCTTCCTTCGAACTGGCCACAGAGATGGGCCGCGATGAATCCTTGGACACCACTACTGACTGTTCCAGTTTCGACTCGTCCTTCTGACTGGCTATAGAATCAGGGCGAGATGGTAATGATTCTAGGGCGCCCAGCTGGCTGGTAGCTGATTCTGGCCTAGAAACATCTGTAGCTAGTTCAACCGCCACTTTTGCGGCACCCTCGCGCAATTGAGCCTTTTCGGACTGCTCAATTTTGTCTTTTTCCTCAATTGATATTGGGCCAGACTTTTGATCCGGCGAAGATTTCTCTGATTCAATATCCACTTTCATCATCTTCGTTTCAAATATATTTTCATCTATTTCCAGATCTTTTGCGGTATCCGAGGTAGCTTCAAATGTACCCATTTTCTGTGCATCCACGCTTTCAGTTTCAGTTTCAGTTGTGGTTTTTAGTTTTTCTTCCAACTGTTTCTCATCAAAATCGGGTATGATATCAGTGATATCTTTATCTGACTTTAAAACTTTGGCCACATCAGCGACAATCTTCGCGACCTCCTCTTCACGTGGTGAAAGTGGGCGAATTGGTTGATCCATTGTTATTGCACCTTTTTCAGATGGTGGCGAGAATCTATGTTCTTCGTCTTCTTCTTTAATATCATGAAGAACACTCTCATCGCGCTCACAGATTGTAACTGTGAATTCGGGGGAATCAACCGTGGTTATATGCGTTTCTCGAAGCTCTGAAAAACCACTTAAGTCGAGGCTTCCCTTAGCACTGATATCTTCCGGCAAACCTGAAATAGTTTCTACAGCCGAATCAGCCTGCTCTAATTGTTTAGAGAGTACATCCGAAATGTGTTCAACTTTTTGTGATTTCTCATCGGCAAAAGTTTGAACAGTCTCGGAAAGTAAAGTTACTGTCTTGGAAGCCTCATAGATCTTTGAATCTTTAAAAGATTCAAGTTCAGTTAGAGTTTTTGAACTTTCTTTGCTTATTTGCTCTAAGGACTCTGCGACAAAATCTTTAGCGCATTCCATTTTCTCACTGACTGTGTCAATTACTGTTTCTACCTTTTTATTTAAAAGTTCACTGACTGAGTGAATATCTTTAATGATATGTTCCTCAACGGCCTTAATCGATTCTGAAATATCAACTGCCTCATCAACAGGGCTGGAAGCCGTAAGAATCGCGGCTACTTTAGTCTGCTCAGCAGGTTTGTCTTCTTCAATACCACCTGACATTGTATGTGAAAACTGGCCTTCCGCTACATCGACAGGACTGGACAGTGTTGGATAATTTCCTTCAATTCCACCAGATGATATGTTTAATATTAAAGGCTCCTTAGGTGCTTCGTCAATAGGTGATGAAGCCGTCTCGGCAACTGAGACTGGCCTCGAAGATTCTTTTGACTTCAGTTCCTCAGCCACTGATACCGGACGTGATTGCTCTTTAGAGTGGTCTGGAGACTTTTCATCTTTTAAGCTCTCAGGCCTTGTACTTTCCGCAGCAGATTGCCGTCGGGAATGATCACCTGATTTATCACTCGTCACGGTTTTGGTCATATCCAATACTTCCTTAAGGCTTTCTACAAGAGAACCGGTTTGCGATACTTCTTTAGTGGGCGGTAGAGACATGTCATCCCTTGGGCTTTCAGGTTTTCTAATATCGGCAGGTGATTCAGGTTTTTCAGATTCCTCTTTTACCTTTTCAATAGGAGATTCGGGGCGAGATAGTATCTTTAAGGCTGGCAGAGAAATGTCATCCTTTGGACTATCGGGCTTGATACTCTCTGCAACAGACTCACGACGGGATGCGTCCTTGCTCTTTTCGCTTTGAACACTTTCTGGCTTCTCAGATTCGACTTTTATACTATCTGCCACAGATTCGGGCAGTGATACTTCCTTTAAAGCTGGTGGAGATTTAAGACTTCCCTCCTCTGATTTGCCTTTTTCAGATTTTTCAATAGGGGAACGAGGTGCTTCATCAACTGGGCTGGAAGCAGTTTTTGATGTACTAACTTCAGAGAGTTCTGCCGGCTTTAATAATGCAAAAGCCTCAGACTTGGTAATTTCAATTGCTGAGCTAAAATCCCCTGCCGCAACTTCAATGGGACTTGAAAGAGTTGGAAAATCTCCCTTCGATTCCAAAGACAGGATAAATGTCTCCTTTTTAATATCCTCGAAAACTGTAAAATCTTTAGCTTCGTCAATTGGTGAAGATACCGTTTCGGTTGGAGACTTAACATCTTTTGGAATCTCTGCCTTTTGATCAGTTACAGATTCGGAACGAGAAGGTTCTTTAGAAATTTCGTCTTTAACACTTCCTGCCATTTCAGATTCACCCTCCACAACATCAACGGGGCTTGATTCCGGTTGTATTACCTCTTTCGTTGCTGGCTTTGATGCTTCTGCAACGGATTCACGACGAGATAGCTCTGTGGATTTATCAACCTGCACATTTTCAGGTATCTCAGCCTCAGTTTTAACACTGTCTGCTACAGACTCTGGTCGAGATACTTCCTTAGAGACTGGTAGAGACTTCTCATCTTTGGCGCTTTCTGGCTTAATACTTTCCGCTACCGATTCTCGATGGGAAGGCTCCTTGGATTGAGCATCCGATACACTTCCAGGTTTTTCAGATACGTCCTTTACACTTTCCGCAACCGATTCAGGTCGTGATACTTCCTTGGAGGGTGGTGACGACTTGTCGTCCTTAAGGCTCTCTGGCTTAATACTCTCTGCAACAGATTCTCGTCGAGAAGGCTCTGTGGACTTTTCGTCCTTTACACTTTCTGGCTTCTCAGAATCGTCTTTCACACTTTCTGCAACTGATCCGGATCGAGATACATCCTTGGAGACTGGTAGAGACTTCTCATCTTTAGTGCTTTCTACTACTGATCCGGGCCGTGATACCTCTTTAGATACTGGTAGAGACTTCTCATCTTTGGCGCTTTCTGGCTTAATACTTTCGGCTACCGATTCTCGACGGGAAGGCTCCTTGGATTGAGCATCCGATACACTTCCAGGTTTTTCAGATACGTCCTTTACACTTTCCGCAACCGATTCAGGTCGTGATACTTCCTTGGAGGGTGGTGACGACTTGTCATCCTTAAGGCTCTCTGGCTTAATACTCTCAGCAACAGATTCTCGTCGAGAAGGCTCTGTGGACTTTTCGTCCTTTACACTTTCTGGCTTCTCAGAATCGTCTTTCACACTTTCTGCAACTGATCCGGATCGAGATACATCCTTGGAGACTGGTAGAGACTTCTCATCTTTAGTGCTTTCTACTACTGATCCGGGCCGTGATACCTCTTTAGATACTGGTAGAGACTTCTCATCTTTGGCGCTTTCTGGCTTAATACTTTCGGCTACCGATTCTCGACGGGAAGGCTCCTTGGATTGAGCATCCGCTACACTTCCAGGTATTTCAGATACGTCTTTTACACTTTCCGCAACCGATTCAGGTCGTGATACTTCCTTGGAGGGTGGTGACGACTTGTCATCCTTCAGGCTCTCTGGCTTAATACTCTCTGCAACGGACTCCCGGCGGGAAGGCTCTGTGGACTTTTCGTCCATCACACTTTCTGGTTTCTCTGACTCGGCTTTTACACCGTCTACTACTGACTCTGGTCGAGATACTTCCTTGGAGACTGGTAGAGACTTCTCATCTTTAGTGCTTTCTGCTACTGATCCGGGCCGTGAAACCTCTTTCGAGACTGGTAAAGACTTCTCATCTTCGGCGCTTTCTGGCTTAATACTTTCGGCTCCCGATTCTCGACGGGAAGGCTCCTTAGATTGAGCATCCGCTACACTTCCAGGTTTTTCAGATACGTCTTTTACACTTTCCGCAACCGATGCAGGTCGTGATACTTCCTTGGAGGGTGGTGACGACTTGTCATCCTTCAGGCTCTCTGGCTTAATACTCTCTGCAACGGACTCCCGGCGGGAAGGCTCTGTGGACTTTTCGTCCATCACACTTTCTGGTTTCTCTGACTCGGCTTTTACACCGTCTACTACTGACTCTGGTCGAGATACTTCCTTGGAGACTGGTAGAGACTTCTCATCTTTAGTGCTTTCTGCTACTGATCCGGGCCGTGAAACCTCTTTCGAGACTGGTAAAGACTTCTCATCTTCTGCGTTTTCTGGTTTAATACTTTCGGCTACCGATTCTCGTCGAGAAGGTTCTGTGGACTTTTCGTCCTTCACACTTCCAGGCTTCTCAGTCTCGTCTTTTACACTTTCTGCAACTGATCCGGGTCGAGATACTTCCTTGGAGGCTGGGTCAGATTTATCATCTTTTGCGCTCTCTGGCTTAATACTTTCAGCTACCGATTCACGACGAGAAGGCTCCTTAGATTGAGAATCCGCTACACTTCCAGGTTTTTCAGATATGTCTTTTACACTTTCCGCAACCGATTCGGGTCGTGATACTTCCTTGGAGGGTGGTGAGGATTTGTCATCCTTAAGACTCTCTGGCTTAACACTCTCTGCAACAGATTCTCGTCGAGAAGGCTCTGTGGATTTTTCGCCCTTCACACTTCCTGGTTTCTCAGACTCGTCTTTTACACTTTCTGCAACTGATCCGGGTCGAGATACCTCTTTCGAGACTGGTAGAGACTTCTCATCTTTGGCGCTTTCTGGCTTAATACTTTCGGATACCGACTCTCGTCGAGAAGGCTCTGTGGACTTTTCGTCCTCCACACTTCCAGGCTTCTCAGACTCGCCTTTCACACTTTCTGCAACTGATCCGGGTCGAGATACTTCCTTGGAGGCTGGTTCAGATTTACCATCTTTAACGCTCTCCTGCTTAATACTTTCGGCTACCGATTCTCGACGGGAAGGCTCCTTAGATTGATCATCCGCTACACTTCCAAGTTTTACAGATACGTCCTTTACACTTTCAGCAACCGATGCAGGTCGTGATACTTCCTTGGAGGGTGGTGAGGACTTGTCATCCTTAAGACTCTCTGGCTTAACACTCTCTGCAACAGATTCTCGTCGAGAAGGCTCTGTGGATTTTTCGCCCTTCACACTTCCTGGTTTCTCAGACTCGTCTTTTACACTTTCTGCAACTGATCCGGGTCGAGACACCTCTTTCGAGACTGGTAGAGACTTCTCATCTTTGGCGCTTTCTGGCTTAATACTTTCGGATACCGACTCTCGTCGAGAAGGCTCTGTGGACTTTTCGTCCTCCACACTTCCAGGCTTCTCAGACTCGCCTTGCACACTTTCTGCAACTGATCCGGGTCGAGATACTTCCTTGGAGGCTGGTTCAGATTTACCATCTTTAACGCTCTCCTGCTTAATACTTTCGGCTACCGATTCTCGACGGGAAGGCTCCTTAGATTGATCATCCGCTACACTTCCAAGTTTTACAGATACGTCCTTTACACTTTCAGCAACCGATGCAGGTCGTGATACTTCCTTGGAGGGTGGTGAGGACTTGTCATCCTTAAGACTCTCTGGCTTAACACTCTCTGCAACAGATTCTCGTCGAGAAGGCTCTGTGGATTTTTCGCCCTTCACACTTCCTGGTTTCTCAGACTCGTCTTTTACACTTTCTGCAACTGATCCGGGTCGAGATACCTCTTTCGAGACTGGTAGAGACTTCTCATCTTTGGCGCTTTCTGGCTTAATACTTTCGGATACCGACTCTCGTCGAGAAGGCTCTGTGGACTTTTCGTCCTCCACACTTCCAGGCTTCTCAGACTCGCCTTTCACACTTCCTGCAACTGATCCGGGTCGAGATACTTCCTTGGAGGCTGGTTCAGATTTACCATCTTTAATGCTCTCCTGCTTAATACTTTCGGCTACCGATTCTCGACGGGAAGGCTCCTTAGATTGAGCATCCGCTACACTTTCAGGTTTTTCAGATACGTCCTTTACACTTTCCGTAACCGATGCAGGTCGTGATACTTCCTTGGAGGGTGGTGAGGACTTGTTATCCTTAAGACTCTCTGGCTTAACACTCTCTGCAACAGATTCTCGTCGGGAAGGTTCTGTGGACTTTTCGTCCTTCACACTTCCTGGCTTTTCAGACTCTTCTTTCACACTTTCTGCAACAGATCCGGGTCGAGATACTTCCTTGGAGGCTGGTTCAGATTTATCGTCTTTGGCGCTCTCTGGCTTAATACTTTCAGCTACCGATTCACGACGGGAAGGCTCCTTAGATTGAGCATCCGCTACACTTCCAGGTTTTTCAGATACGTCTTTTGAACTTTCTGCAACCGATTCAGGTCGTGATACTTCCTTGGAGGGTGGTGAGGACTTGTCATCCTTAAGACTCTCTGGCTTAACACTCTCTGCAACAGATTCTCGTCGGGAAGGTTGTGTGGACTTTTCGTCCTTTACACTTCCTGGCTTTTCAGACTCGTCTTTCACACTTTCTGCAACAGATCCGGGTCGAGATACTTCCTTGGAGGCTGGTTCAGATTTATCGTCTTTGGCGCTCTCTGGCTTAATACTTTCAGCTACCGATTCACGACGGGAAGGCTCCTTAGATTGAGCATCCGCTACACTTCCAGGTTTTTCAGATACGTCCTTTACACTTTCCGTAACCGATGCAGGTCGTGATACTTCCTTGGAGGGTGGTGAGGACTTGTCATCCTTAAGACTCTCTGGCTTAACACTCTCTGCAACAGATTCTCGTCGGGAAGGTTCTGTGGACTTTTCGTCCTTTACACTTCCTGGCTTTTCAGACTCGTCTTTCACACTTTCTGCAACTGACTCCGGTCGAGATACTTCCTTGGAGACTGGTAGAGACTTTTCATCTTTGGCGCTCTCCTGCTGAATACTTTCAGCTACCGATTCTCGACGAGAAGGCTCCTTAGATTGAGCATCCGCTACACTTCCAGGTTTTTCAGATACGTCCTTTACACTTTCCGTAACCGATGCAGGTCGTGATACTTCCTTGGAGGGTGGTGAGGACTTGTCATCCTTAAGACTCTCTGGCTTAACACTCTCTGCAACAGATTCTCGTCGGGAAGGTTCTGTGGACTTTTCGTCTTTTACACTTCCTGGCTTTTCAGACTCGTCTTTCACACTTTCTGCAACTGACTCCGGTCGAGATACTTCCTTGGAGACTGGTAGAGACTTTTCATCTTTGGCGCTCTCCTGCTGAATACTTTCAGCTACCGATTCTCGACGAGAAGGCTCCTTAGATTGAGCATCCGCTACACTTCCAGGTTTTTCAGATACGTCCTTTACACTTTCCGTAACCGATGCAGGTCGTGATACTTCCTTGGAGGGTGGTGAGGACTTGTCATCCCTAAGACTCTCTGGCTTTATACTCTCCGCAACAGATTCTCGTCGGGAAGGTTCTGTGGACTTTTCGTCCTTCACACTTCCAGGCTTCTCAGACTCGTCTTTCACACTTTCGACAACTGATCCGGGTCGAGATACTTCCTTGGAGGCTGGCTCAGATTTATCATCTTTTGCGCTCTCTGGCTTAATACTTTCAGCTACCGATTCACGACGAGAAGGCTCCTTAGATAGAGCATCCGCTACACTTCCAGGTTTTTCAGATATGTCTTTAACACTTTCCGCAACTGATTCGGGTCGTGATAATTCCTTAGAGGGTGGTGAGGACTTGTCATCCTTAATACTCTCCGCAACAGATTCTCGTCGGGAAGGTTCTGTGGACTTTTCGTCCTTCACACTTCCAGGCTTCTCAAACTCGTCTTTCACACTTTCTGCAACTGATCCGGGTCGAGATACTTCCTTGGAGGCTGGGTCAGATTTATCATCTTTTGCGCTCTCTAGCTTAATACTTTCAGCAACCGATTCACGACGAGAAGGCTCCTTAGATTGAGCATCCGTTACACTTCCTGGTTTTTCAGATACGTCCCTTACATTTTCCGCAACCGATGCAGGTCGTGATACTTCCTTGGAGGGTGGTGAGGACTTGTCATCCTTAAGACTATCTGGCTTAATACTCTCTGCAACAGATTCACGTCGGGAAGGTTCAGTGGACTTTTCGTCCTTCACACTCCCTGGCTTCTCAGACTCGTCCTTTACACTTTCTGCAACTGACTCTGGTCGAGATACATCCTTGGAAACTGGTAGAGACTTCTCATCTTTGGCGCTCTCCTGCTGAATACTTTCAGCTACCGATTCTCGACGGGAAGGCTCCTTAGATTGAGCATCAGCAACACTTCCAGGTTTTTCAGATATGTCTTTTACACTTTCCGCAACCGATGCAGGTCGTGATACTTCCTTGGAGGGTGGTGAGGACTTGTCATCCTTAAGACTATCTGGCTTAATACTCTCTGCAACAGATTCTCGTCGGGAAGGTTCTGTGGACTTTTCGTCCTTCACACTTCCTGGCTTCTCAGACTCGTCCTTTCCACTTTCTGCAACAGACTCTGGTCGAGATACATCCTTGGAAACTGGTAGAGACTTCTCATCTTTGGCGCTATCTTGCTTAATACTTTCAGCTACCGATTCTCGACGGGAAGGCTCCTTAGATTGAGCATCAGCAACACTTCCAGGTTTTTCAGATATGTCTTTTACACTTTCCGCAACCGATGCAGGTCGTGATACTTCCTTGGAGGGTGGTGAGGACTTGTCATCCTTAAGACTATCTGGCTTAATACTCTCTGCAACAGATTCTCGTCGGGAAGGTTCTGTGGACTTTTCGTCCTTTACACTTCCTGGCTTCTCAGACTCATCTTTCACACTTTCTGCAACTGACTCTGGTCTAGATACATCCTTGGAGACTGGTAGAGACTTCTCATCTTTGGCGCTCTCTGGCTTAATACTTTCAGCTTCCGATTCTCGACGAGAATGCTCCTTGGATTGAGCATCCGTTACACTTTCAGGCTTTTCAGATACGTCTTTTACACTTTCCGCAACCGATTCAGGTCGTGATACTTCCTTGGAGGGTGGTGAGGACTTGTCATCCTTAAGACTCTCTGGCTTAATGCTCTCTGCAACGGATTCCCGACGGGAAGGATCTTTTGACTTATCATCTAATCCGATGTCATGTGTTTGTTGCCTATCTTTCAGATTTTCTGCCTCTGATTCAGCTCTCAGAACGTCCATTGAGGTTGGTATAGACTTATCATCCTGAGGACTCTTCGTCTTTGATTTTGCATCCTTAACTTCTTCATCCTCTTCAGTTGCACATTTTTCACTTTCTGCTGCAGATTCAGGTCGCAAAACATCTTTAGACGCTGGTAGAGACTGGTCATCTTTAAGACTCTCGGGTTTACTTTTCTCAGCAACAGATTGTTGTCGGGAAAGGTCCACTGAGCTCTCATCCTTTCCACTTTCATGTTTTTCTAGCTCATCTTTTAAACTTTTTGCCACAGATTCGGATTGTGACGGTTCCTTCAGGGCATCCTTAAGACACTCCGGCTTTGTATACTCTGCAACTGATTCTCGTCGGGAAGGCTCTGCACTTGCAGGCGCTGCGTCTTCGTCTTTTGTACTTTCTGCTTTAGATTCGGGCCGTGATACTTCCTTAGAGGTTGGCACTGACTTACCGTCTTTCACAACCTCAAGCTTCGCAAGTTCTGCAACAGATTCACGACGGGAGGGCTGAGACGTCTCATCCTTTACACTTCCTGATTTCTCCTGTTCAGTTTGTGCTAATTGTTCGTCAATTTTCGTAGATTGCTTTCTGGTTTCCTGTTGCGATACCTGCATCTCGACCTCAATTGCTTCCTCGATAGTGGCGGGGCTCTCTAGAGAAATCGTATCTTCACGGTCTTTGACTTTTGTTGGTGCAACTGTGGGTTGCTCAAGATGCGCTGGTAACTCATCTTCTGAAGTTATTTCGCTCTTTTCTTTCTCATCTGGTGTACTTGCCGACTTCTTTGGAATAAGAGCTGGCTGCTCATTATCATCCACCAATTTTTTACTCGCTACAGTAGCCTCAGCAACGATTTCACTTGTTCTGGCAATGACCTCCTCGCTTTTCTTTTCAACAGATTCCAGGTTAACGATGACTTCTGTCTTTGCTAAAATCTTCTCAGAAATCTCCTCTTTGGCCTCAAAATTCTCAATTGCTATTTCTGCTGTTTCTGGTTCACCGGCCTCCTTTTCATCTTCGGTCTCTTTTTCCTCTTTGGCTGTCTCTTCCTTGTGGGAAATACTCTTGGCGCCAGCATCGTGAGTATCCTTTTCGTATAGCCCCAAGTCAGCCTCTTCGTGAACGGGTAAGTCGGCAACTTCATCGGGTGTCTTGATAACATCGCGCATCAGATTCTGTTGTGCTTCAAATGTCATTTTCTTCGGTAAAATGCGATCGGCCGAATCCACGCCGGCGGCAAATTGCTCAGCATCAATCATTTTAGTCTCGACTGTGCCTATGCCAGCTGCGATAGCTGATATGGGTGCTGCAACTGTAGCTACGACAATTGGTTCAATCTCTTTGGTTTCTTCTTTAACATACTTCTCCTCGATGACCAAATCTTCTTTAATTTTGTCTAGCGGTATGCGCTCATCCTCGGGTAATGTCGGCGCTGTTGTTGCTCCTGATTCGATTGTGGTTGAGAATTTCTCCTCTGGAAGACTCTCTTGTAAGTTCAAGGGCAATGCTTCATGGGCTTCAACTGGCTCGTCTTTTGTGTCAGATGTTTTCTTTGCGCTACTGAGCTTTTCGTCAGGCGTGGGAGAAGACAACTCATCCTCGACGGTTGTGGCCTGTAGCATTTGGTCGTCGGTGCGACTCTTGACAATATCTTTGGCAGTGGCGATTATATCTTGAACCTCCGCCTTTATCTCAGTTTTCTCAGGTGTTGCCAGCTGTTCGTGCATCTCATGCTTGGCAGCCTCGCTGCCCTCCAGGCGCGCTTTGCGCTCCTCTGCTTCAGCCCGTGCGATTGCCGCTTCGATCTCCTCCTCGGCGCTTTTCTTACGCTTCTTTTCGGATTCCTGGGAGTCGCGTTGATGCTTTTGAATTTCCTCCTCCTTTGTCATGCTACTTTCCTGTTCCTGTTCTATGATTGAGTCCTCTGTGTATTGTTCCACCTCCTCTTTCTCAATAATCAGGTATTCCTCCTCTTCCTCGGCTTCCGTTGTGCTATCCTGCTTGGCCATCTCGCGCATCTCCGTCTTGATCAAGTGTTGTCGCTTCATCTCGTCGCGACTAAACACCGCCTCAATTTCGCGCACCACCTCCTGCTCTTCCTTCAGATCGTCCAGTTCCCGCTGCTTTTCCGCATCCAACTCTTGCGAGGCACTTAGATCCAGCATCTTTTTGGCCGCTGTCGCCTCATCTGCTGATGGTGTCGACACCAGGCTAGAGTCTGTGGTGCCACCTTTATCTAAACGTGTTTTCTTCAAGTCCGGCTTTGGCTTGGCTGACTTAATTGGGCTGCCTGGCGCCGGAGCCCGCTTGGATGGAGACACAGCGCGTGGTCTTCTTGAAATTGGCTTACGCTGCGCCGACTGCGTCGTTGTCTGCTGCGTTGTCTTCATCGCCTCAGTCTGCTGTGACTTCTTCTCCACGCTGCTAACGGTGCGACGTGTGCCGGCCGTACTCTGGCGAGCCGCTGTCGCTTGTTGCTTGGACTCGAGTACCTTGCGATTGTTGGCCTCCTTGGCGCTCTTGGCTGGTGTACTGCTGGGACTCGATTTAGTGGTGCGGGTTATCACCTTCGACTTGACGTCACGCGTAGCTGACGTTCGGCTTGCAGCGGGCGTGGCCGTTGGCGAACTCTTCTTTTCCTCACGCTTAACCAGCTTACGATCCATTGATTTGGGCGGTTTGCTATCGATCCTCGAGCGCACAACTGGCTTGACTTCCGCTCTTGGCTTTTCCTGCTTACCCTTGGTGGCCTTCGCTGCCTTGCTGGTTGTCTCAGTTGTGGGCGCATCAACTGCGGTTGGAGCAGTTGAAGTCAGCTCTGGCTTTACAATTAACACCTCCACATTTTTTTCGTCCTCGACCTCTTTGTTGTCATCATGTTCGGCTGGTTCTGTTGAGGGCATAGATGGCTCCGCCACCCCCTCATCTCCCGTGTCGATAGCTAGCTCGGGCTCAGCTTCTGGCTCATCCGTGTCTATGGAGTCGGCCTTTGCGCTAACAAGTTGAGTGGGCCAGTCGACTTGATCACTGGGTGGTTCGGCTGATGCTGAGACCAATGCTGCTGCCGCAACTGCTGCTGCTGCAGCTGCTGCTGCTTCCTTAGCTTTGTTGTCCTGCTGCACAGCTACAGCAGCTATAGAAGTTGGACCAAATTTACTGGGCTTGTAACTGGCGCTGGGCGGAGTCGCCTCAATGGCAGATTTAAGTGTCTTCCGTGTACTGGTAACAGTTTGTATAGCTGGGGCTATAGACTTCGCTGTGCATGTCGAGTGCTTCATAAATTCAAGATGTTTGAGCTTTTCCAGACCTTCTTGGATCTTAAAGTCTGGCGTGCTGCCCGGAAAGAGGATGCGGGTTATGGTATCATCCGGATTTGCCGGCTGCCAGACAAGCAGCGCACAAATGGATACCAGATTCTGCAGGGGAAAGTTAAACTCTTTGGTGTCACGGGCAGCAAACAGACGCTGATCACCCGAATTCCACTTTTGCATAAAGTCCTTGACCTCTTTGGAATCACGTGATGGGCTTATCACATACATGTCAAGGGTGCCGTGGCCAACCTTGTGGTACAGATTGATGGGCTCCTGATTACGGTAGCAACTCTGTGGTTTCAGGTCGAGAGTTTTCAGATCACTGACCAGACCATGGCCACGCTCAAAGAGATCAATGAGCAGTGGATTGCGATCCTTATCGCCATCGGGACTGGGCAGACCGCCCTTACGGTCGGGAACGTTACCAAAGAAGTGCCCAATCTGAGGATAGACATGAGAGTCTCGCTTACGGGCCACCACAGCTCCAAGTCCCTGCACATTGCTGTTATTCAGACGCGTCATCAGCACCGCATCCAGGCGATCCAAATGCCTCGCAAAGTCCCAAAAGCAAGCCTTGCGATTAAAACCGCCATCAACTGCAAAAGCAGTATCAAATGATTAGCAAACAACGCAACCACAAAAATGCCACCAATTGCTTGGCACTCACCCAACATGTTAAAGCCATTGATCCCAAACAGGGCGGCATCACCCTGACCGCCCGGAAAGACGTAAAGCGTCGGATGCGTAAAGCGTATGTTGCCCACCACATCCGATGTCTCCAGCAATTCACGCAATGAGGTTGGCACCACCATTGGTGCTAGGTAATCTACAATTCGTAAACAGTATAATTTAGTTAATATTTTCTCAGTTTAGGTTTGCATTCGCCGGCCTTACCTATAAAGCCATTGATATATTCACTGCTGGTGTCCAGCACATCAACCGGATTTATGCGTATTTTACAATGTCGTGCAAACACCTTATCCGGCAGTGTGTGCCATAGACCAGCGTCGGCACAGTGTATATTCATGGTAATGGTATCCGCATAGGCGCGTATCACTCGTTGTACGTCGTGCTCTTGAAATGCCTCCGCAAAGTCAGCCACCGAGAAGGTGCCATCCTATAATAAATAATTAAATTTTCATTTATAATTTGTTTGTTTTGGTTTTAATTTGACCCTTTTGACATTAGTTTGTTGTGTTGCACGTCCAACCAACCTGTAGTATCCAAGAACCGTTGCCGCTAAAGGTATACCCAGCGTGTATAATGTGACGATGCCTCGTAAAACTGCTGAGCAGATTACGCATACACTGTATAAGAGTATTATATTGGGGATGTATGAGCACCTCCGTCACAAGATTCTCACTGGCATACTGTATGAGTCGCTCGCCTAAAAGTAAGCCAAGGGATACGAAAAATACATTTAATGAAAATGCCAAAAAATAAATTATTTCTAAACTAATATTTGCTGAAATTAACTGCAAAATATGACTGCAGTTTCATTTGGGTTTAGATATTTATATTATTTCTATTATGACTATTAAAATTTGTCCTGGTTGTAAGGAAACTTTAACAAAATATTCCAAATTACTAAGATTTTAATAATAATAGATAACCTTATTAAGCAGCTTAGCTTTACCACAATGTGCTTGGCAATATATTGAAGGAGCTCGCTTGGTCTTTACACCTAATCGCCCCTTTACACACTACTCCCACTACTCCCACAAATCTCGCATATTCTTGGACTGCTAACTACGCAAAAAATTTTTAATTTGCGGTTAGGCTGAGTCAGCTAACCAAGCAACCCACTAGTGGCTGGACTGGCAGCTGGGCTCTGGTAGTTCTGGTGGTGCGGTGGGTCGATGGTTCGCTCACTCTGGTCGGGTTGGACAAGCACGCCGAGCGCACTAATGAATAGATGAAACGTCGAGAGGCAAGCGCATAAGAGGCTTGGATTACCAAACGCTTGAGGTCCCGGCCAGAGAAAATAAGCATTAAGCACGCACCAAATCAAGTGGCTTTAAATTGTCAGACATTGGTTGTTCGGAGGTGGCGAGATAAGTTTGCTTCATACACAAGCACTCGATTCACATTTGACACACAGATGTGTGTCGGGCGGATATCATTTCGTGAATCTTTAAATTTTATGGATTAATTAAGTTTTCTCCCACAGCCGCAGAGCTGACCATTTGCTCAGCACCTGAAATAATCCGCTTATGCATGCGACCTTGCTGATGACCTTGTCGTGTCATTTGCTGTCAAACACCAACGCAATAATCATCATCGAGGATGAGTGGACATTTCTTTGCGCGCAAAGCACTAAATGCTTTTACGGCTGGGGCATAAGTATACATATATATATATTTATATATGTATGTGCGTATGTGTATGTGAACAATTTACGCATTTCTTGCACTAAATAGCCGTTGACAACGCACAAAAATCTAGCGCACATGTCAATCCCTATACAATCATGTACACAGATACAGTTACAGCTAAATATAAGGATACAGATACAGATACAGATACACATACATATACATCTATATTGTAAATGTTAGTGAGTGCGCACATTAAGTATGCGCCACATAGGCCTAACGGTCAAATGTGTCCACGTACGCATAAAAAAGCGAAAAGCCATCGGGCCCGAAGTGCACCTAAGCGTGCACCTACATATGGCTTCGCTGAATCTTTTTTCTCATTTCTCTCTCTCTTCCTCTCTCTCTCTCTCTCTTTTTCTCTACCCCCCTCTGTCACACTCTGTCTATCTTATCTGTCTTTGTCCGGCTCTCCAGATCCCATACTATTCACATGAGCCTAATATATTCGAGCTTGTCGAGCTGTGTTTGTAGCCCTTTTGCTTTTTTATAAATACAGCTCATATTTATCAAATATCCAAACACACACACACACACACACACACTGAGCACACTTTTGGACTGTGTACTTGTCAAGCGCAGTGACATATATAGCCGCATATTGTAGCTTAATCGGCGACCCGATTTATGTCATTTTAGAATTAAGGTTGACAATTTTTACGCACTTGTTTACGGCCTAAACAAGCGCGTAATAAAATGCCGTCTGACTATTTGCATCTTATTAACCTTAAGAAGGCGCTTAATAAGCCCGAAAGCAACACACACAAAAATCTCTAAAATTTCTAATCTCTAAAAAAGTATTAAAAATGGCGAATGTCTTTAATTAAAAATATTAATAAGATTATAAACTTGTGAGCAAGCCTTTTTAATTGTATACATAATTTTTTCTAAAATAAACAAATATATAATTTTGTAACCAAGAAAAACTTTCTAATATTTTTTGTCAAAATTTCAGTGCGAGCGTTTTTTCTGAGTGTACACACTGATTATGCTTGTGTATATTTTTAGAGCTTGTAAATAGTATAAGCCAAGTCTGTTCGAATTCACATTTCGAAATAGTGAACTTTTGCTTAGTTTTCTATAGCCAGTTCCCTCGACGGTATATGCAATTTGGAATGGCCAACTACGAATGCCACTTAAGAAGTTTGCTTGTCAAGCGTCAAAAGCCACAAAGACCTTAAAACAGAACAGATACAAGCCAATAGGCTGAGTGGCAGTTAGGGGACCCTGTGGCACAGCACTCCTGCTGAGTCGCAAAGTTTGAAGACCGCACATACAAAGAAAAGTTAAATCGAATTGTTGGCAAAAGTGGCCAGCCACCTCTTTCCCATCAGCCCAACTGGTGGCAATAATATAGTTTTCCTTAAAATAAAAAAAAAAGCGCACAATTGACAGCGAGTGCTCGAGTTTGTGTTAAGTGCAGTTTTTCGCATTGCGACGTCCATTGAAAAGTTTTCGACCTGGTCGCACCTAACCTAAAATGGTGCAAAATGGTGGCAGATTAATCGTTAATAACTGTACTCTAATGGCCACATTCAGAATGCAGCCAACTTTTAAAACAAATCAAATTTGCATGGCAACAGGATGACACTTTTTCTATTTTATGATTTCAACGCATTTTTATTCTGTGCCACTTCTTCTCTACATTTTTTTTTTTTTATGTTTTTTTCTGTGTCGGACTGCAAAGTAATTACGGTTGGCGCCGGTCACCACACTTCACTCTACAACTTGCCACACACTTGCAGCAAAATGGCAAAAAGTTGGCTGTCAAGCTGGCGCCCGTGTAAAAATAAAAGTTTGCAACGGCAATTTTTAATTGCAGTTTCATTTGCCACGAGGCACTTCATTAAATTAAATCTTACGTTAATGATCATTATGGATGCTCATCTATCTATCAATAATTTTTACAATGCGTAGGAAAAATATTTTTATATATATAAACACGTTTTACATTGAAAATCACGTATACGCATATGTAATATGTATTTTTTTTTTAATCAATGCTTACACATTCGAATAAATTAATAATTGTAAATTTAGTGAAATTTAAAATTTACTGAAATGGTTAGGCATTACAAATAAATCATATAAATCAAGTCAAATAACTGTAATGAATAGATTATTTCGGTAAAATAATATTGATTTGCATTCAATAATAATTTGATTGGATTGTTAAGGTCAATTGAATTTTATTTTTTTTTTCTTATAGCATGCGGCATTACGGCTTTACTCTCTAATTGGCCAGCTTAAAAGTCAGTTAACGGCCTCGTTGCACAATTGCTCAGTCAACGGTCTTATTTAAATAAGCATTTACGCTTCGCTGAGACTGAAATTCGAGTTGATTTGTGAAATTGAAATGCGCTTTAAAATTCTCTCTTTAATTCATAATTTGTGAATGGAGAATTGAGCATTGAATTAAGCAATAATCAATGCAATCCATTTGCATCATAGCATCATTAATCAGAAGTGCGCATTTTTTGTCATCAGACATTCCCTCTCGACGATGATGATCGCTGTACAATAGACCCAATACCATCTACCAAGGTCTTAAAGTCTTGCCAACTAGCCTAGTTGTCCCAGTTAGCATCCGCATCGCATGTCGATGTCAGATCCCCACAGAATGTCTCTCGTCAGATGTCGAGTATACTTTGGTTTGATTCGGCTCAATTCAGTCAGGGATTGATAAACGGTGCGGATATGGATTGACACCTGTCAGCAAGTTTGTCACACCAACCGGAAATGCGGCAACAGAAAAAAACGAGAAAATGTCACTCCTCTTTTTCCGCAATTCCCGCAATTTTAACAGCTTGTTCGCTGCAGTTTTTTACAGTTCTCTTGTGCTCTGATAGACAGAATGAAGCAGAGTATATATATTATGGATCCGCATCAGTTGTCGCACAATCGTATAATACATTCTTATCTTAACAAAACTCACTTAATTGTTGTAAGCCATTTATTGTATTTGAACTCTAACCGATTCAACTCAATTGGAGCAAAGAACGGTAACATTTTATCTACCGTTTGGCTTAAACCAACAAATGATTTCTCCACAAAACTTGCCCATTGTAAGAATTTTCAATTTAATAGAGACCATTTACCAGCGGTTGTGACCAGTGTTGGACATCGCAAGAATTTAGTTTTATTTATTGCTAAGTTCCTGTTTTTTTTGTGGGTTAACCGAAGCTTTCAAAAAATGCAACACAAAAAAAATGCATAGATATAATTTGTAACAGGCCAATTATAGCACAGGTAAGAGGATAATTGTGAGGACGTAATAAGTTTGTAAAATAACATTTATATCGTTGTCGATCGATATTTATTGAGTTATCACCAACTTGAAGAAGAAATGAATCATCTTTAATAAAGAAAAGTAAGCAATTAGGTATGACTACTAATATATATATATATTTAAATATATATTTATATACAATCAGTTTAAGAAGCTATAACTAGGATGACATGACTTCAAGTGTATTCCTGATTCGGCCCTCGAAAACAAGTAAGGATTATAGTTTTATTTTTATAAATGTATTTTCATAAATCTATCTCTGCTGCCAGATATGTCTCTGGCAAGCAACTTGCTTCACTGCAAGCAGAGCTGGAGCTGGAGTGTTCAGTTCTTCGAGTGCGAGTATAAATATGCGAATGATGTCTGCCTGACTATCCATTTGCTTTCTATGTATGTGTGTGTGTGTGTGTGTGTGTGTTCATGTCTGACTGCCCGGCATTCAGTTATTTGCCTAACTTTTTGGCTGGTTGGAGATGGGTGTTTGCCATCTTATTGTATTTCTTTCCCTCAGTTTA
Organism: Drosophila dives; assembly: GCA_035042365.1. Lineage (NCBI taxonomy): Eukaryota > Metazoa > Arthropoda > Insecta > Diptera > Drosophilidae > Drosophila > Drosophila dives. The sequence continues at coordinate 11,722,339 of JAWNLJ010000443.1, read as the reverse complement.
GTGTTCTCCTTCCAAACGTTGACAATGCTTGAATTATGCATGAGCAGCACAGTCATTGTCAGTATGATGGCCTTGTCCAATGTACGAATGTATGTGTGTGTGTGTGTGTGTGTGTATGTGGGCATCTCTTTTCTGTATGTTTGTATATTACTGTATGTTTGTCAGGCTATATCTATCAATTTTGCATTCGTTCTATCTCAAGAATTTGAATGCCTTTAAAGCTTATGTGTGCGTAAGTATGTGTATGTGTCTGCCTGTGTGTGTGTGTGTGGCTGTTAATGCTGAGTGCTTATAAAAGCTTAGTAATGGCAAATTGTGCAGATCCCACAATATAACACCAGTTACAACAATGCAAACTGACATTGATTTTAATACCACAACAACTGGCAAATAATCAATCTAATTGCTTGATGCTTTCGGAATATTAATTTTGTCGGCTTTGTTCTATCAGTATTTTGAGGAAAATCGCTTCAAAATGTTATAATTATTAATTGACGAAATCTCTGTAGAGGCACGTCGTTTAGTCAGAATTTCTGTTTTAGATATATATTTTTGGCATTTGAGTGCAAATGATAATATTTGCATGAGTAAATTACAAGATAATTAGAAAAAAAAGGAACTCAGTTAATTCACTGGTTAAGTGTGAAATGTGCAGAAATCTGCTTGCCTCAACTAAAGCATATAATTGCAGCAGATTAACGCGTTCTTTGTTTTGTGGCAGTTGCACTCACAAAGTTTTGTGCAGCAAACTTTGCCCCAAGTCCCAATGGGAAACTTAAGTAAACTGCATCAAATTAAAATTTGATACATAACTTTGTCGTTGATAATAATAAAGGAGCCTTTTAATGAGTATATGCCATAAAATATATAAACTATGCGCTTGTTGGCAATAGCTTGTTATTGCTTCAAAGTTGCCCCAGCTGCAGTGGCCAAGATGAAAATTCATGCACTGACAAGAGCCAAATTATGGATAAATTTGTTGAAACTAAATCTCTCTGGCTGTTAGAAGAAGGCAGTCGGCAGATGACAAGAGCTAAGAAAGTGTCTTTAGATAAACGATATCTGCTCGTCGCCTGCTGGACAAAGAACCTGTCACTTTGAAGGACATTGGGCAGTGAGAGCCAGCAGCGCTTTGTCAATGGAGGTGCTGACTTTTACCGACTTAGTGCTGGCTTCCAGCGCCTTAACCTTTGTCAAATTGGAATGCCCATGGAGTCTGTCCGCCAAGCGAGGCGTGTGCATCTCAACATCTTCGGGATTCCGGATAATATTTTGCTATTTCAGCAATTTTATTGTTTGCAATTGCATTTGAAGTGACTGACAGACTGCCCGCCCGCCAGAATCTATTCTGACGGACGCTCTTTTCCTTGCATCATTATTTAGCCACGGACTGTGCGTGTGCCCCGGCATTTTTAGAGTTTTGTTTGAATAGTTTTGCAGCAGTGCAAACAAAATTAGAATGCAAAAATTTGGAGCTCACAATTCAGAATTCACTTTGCCAAGTCCTCGTCCACAACACAATGGCAAAAAGGCATTGAGTACAAGTGCTGTTCTGGCACTTACCACCAGCAAGCCCAAGGATAGCCTCAGCGCATTTCATTCGAGATATGCGCTGCTAAGTATGCTACACTTTTTTAAACTTTTCATATAGCTGAAATATTTATAAAAAAAATTCTGCAAAAAAAACATAAAATATATTTGCTGTTTTTGTGTGCGATTCAGGCGAGTCGATATGCCCATTATTTTGCTGTATGCAATTGCAAGAATGCATGTTACAGGGTATTTATTTGTACGGTTTATTTGATGAGGATAATCTTACTGGCTTAAAGCACCTGCAACGTACATTTTGTAAAATCTTTTAATGGAATATTTTCATTTTACATACAAACTTTGTTTAGCTTAGCCGAAGTTTTAGTCAATTTTGTTGCACTTAGTGACACCTTACAATAAACCAATTATCTTTTGATATTTGTAACCTATATGAAAACAAATTCAAACAATTTTTCAAAAAGTTTCATACAACTCGTCATTCAATAAAACTAAAGAACAGTTAAGCTTTTAATTAAAAATTCAATATTCATAAACTCTTAATTAAAAGTTGCACAATTTATATCAATCTCAAAAATTATGCGTATTTACGGCATGCACAAACTGATACTAAAACATCGTTAAGAAAGTTGAAAAAGTGCAAAATTCATTACATTTTTTTTAAGGTATTAAAATAAGAATTCTAATGAACTGACAAGTGCAATTCTCATAACATTTGAAGCAAGCTTGAAAGTCTTACTTAAATGTCGAGTTTCCATATTTGGGCACCAGCAACGAGGCAATCATCGTTGTCACAAGCAGAGGAAAAAAAAAAAAACAAATAAAAAACGTTGAAGGATAGCTGAGGGGAGATAGGGGGAGAAACTGTTGCAGTGCAGCCACTTGAATGCATTTTAACAACGTTCTCCCAACTAATCCGCAACGACAACACTTGGCTGGCTTTGTCACATTGTTATTGTTATTGTTGTTGTTGTTGTTGTTGTTGTTGTTGTTGGCCAGGCTGCTGCGCTTGGGCAAATATAAATGAAAATGAAAATGAAAATGCGGCACAATCCGATTTGGACTTATCACACAAAAGAAAAAATCCAGCATAAAACCAGAGCCAGAGTCAAATTGAACAAATGACGACTTGCAAAGCTGTTGAAAGACAAATATGCTTGGCTAATATTTTACTTATCTGTCTAATTGCATCATATTGCGCTCTTACATAAGTTTTAATCGCACACATTTTGACATTTCATTATGACCATTTAAACTTTTTAACTTGCTGGCAGCAAAAGAAAGCCAAAATCCAACGAGAAATACTGGCAACTTTGCCAGTTAACAGCCGCCGATTAGGTTTTTTTTTTTGTTGGCTCAATTAGCCATTGAATATAGCCGAACATTGATTTGGGATTAAACTTACCATGACGTGCCTCCTCGCCCTCGGGTGCATGTTGTGTAATTGTATTGAGCTCCTCCTCCAAGTCAACGTGACAATCGGAAACGTCCCAAGAAAGGAAACCTGCAAGTAAAAAAAAGCAACAAAGAAGAAAACTGGTTATCAAAGCAAAGTCAATCGACACATATCAATGTATATATAGATAAATATATATATAACTATATATCCGACAATAATGTGCTCAGTGAAAGTGAAAGTGTATTTTTCAACGCCCATTCAAGTGACACTAATCAAAATTAAATTAAAAAGTAATCTGTGACTCTGCAAATTGGTTAATGTTTGCAGCAGAATTCTTAAGCGCAAATCATCTTAAAGTTTTTAAGATTTTTAAGTTTATTATTATAATGTTAAATTTTAACGAAATGTTTAAAAATGACATGCAATTGTTAAGCTTCATGTATATTAACAACACTTTTCAGCTTAATAATAATATAAAAAATAATTTAGATTTTGGCTTTTAGCCAGGCTTCGCTTCTCTCTTAGCTTTTCAGGCCAAATAAAGTTATTATTCCGACAAATAAAATTTGCTTAAACTGCCAAATTCATTTGCTACGTGTGGGAATAATTGAAGGACCAACATTTTACCGACTGTGGTTTTTCCGGCCTGGTTAGTTAATGATCTGTGTGTGGACAAGTGGAAACAATCCTATAAACACTTTTGTCGCATTTGTGTGTGTTTGGTTTGTCAAGCAAATAATATTTGCAACAAATGGATAACGGGATAATATTGCAATAAAAATAATTGTAATTAATTGAAATTATTGGCATTGTCGAACAATCGAAATGTGCCCAATTACGTATACACAATTTGAATTGATAAATAACACTTATTAATTGCACTCTGTATTTATAACTGAATAAATCGGAATATTCCGAATTTTGTTCGCTTGCTCTTTAATCATGTTATTAATTATAAATATGAATTTCTCATGTTGTATTAGTTTTAAACTTAATATAAGTCTCAAATGAATAACTAACTTTCTCCCATGGATTGTAGGAATATATATTATTATATATATAAATTATTTTATATTATATTTTATATTATATATATATTCATTTTTTTTATGTAATTCATTTATCACAATGTGTATTTTATGCATGTCACAGTATTTGTAATTATAATATTCATTAATTTTATATTTATATAATGTGTCATGCATCGCATCTTTTATTTGTTGCCATTTTGGTAAATGTTAATAGAGAAATCAAATCGCAGGGCTTGTGACTTCTTTTATACATTTCGCATACGTCATGGTGTGTGCATACACACACACACACACACACATATACTGACATTTGCCACATACATATTGCGTGTGGAGTGTTGTCTTCTTTTACTAGTTTTGCGTCGCTGTTGTTTTTTATTGCTAAAAATAACTGCGCTCTTTGCCATTTGGCCTTTTTGGTATTATGTCATATGGTAAACAAATTAAGTCAGCCTTCGTCTATCGCTGAATGTGTGTGTGTGTGTGTTTGTGTGTGTGTTAAGGGTCTGACCTATTCCGAACAACTTCGACACAAGTATTTGCATATACACAAATAGTGGCATCATTAGCTTTAAACTGTTTGCTTGTCTTTTGGGCTTGTTTATTATATCCGTTGATTATTTATTTACACATTTATTTTTACACTGGTCAAATGCTAAGCACTCTTATTATTTACCCAAAAAAGCATTACCAGCAACTATTACACTTTTTGTAAACGATAATATATTTTTAGCTACCATATTTAATTTCTGAATTTCTTATACAATTCAAAGTTGTTAGTTAAGTGTGTTGGGGTCCAAGTTTGCCAAATGGCTCCCTTATAATGTTTGCAATTTATTTGTACAACACTGCGGAGAGAGCAATTTAATGAGCAGCAGATACAAGATTTAAATTTTCATTCTCCCTGTCATAAATAACTTATTATAATGATGCCTTAATGAGCGCTTAGCTTTCATTTTTTATGCTGACTGCCTGTCGAATACTCTGCGAATGAGTGCTCGACGTTAATTTGCACAAGGCTTACGCAAATGAAGCTGTCAACTCAGGCCAAGTATTATAAAAAATTGAATTGGGGAGTGCTGGTTGATGCTGGTAGCTGTTAGCTGTTAGCTGGATATACATTTTAAAAATATCCCCTTAAATCTGATTATTATATACAACTCAACTCAACTCAATGTTTTATAAGCCAGCTGATAAACATTTTAATAACTAAATACTTTTCAGAACCTGAGAAATGCTAGTTGAAATATAATTTATTTTTAGCCAAGTTATAATAATGATATTTAATATATTTACACAATTTGCAAACAGTTTCATATTGCATATATATATATATATATGATATTATTAAATTATTATTATTAAATTATTTTTATTATTATTAAATCTAAAATGCTCTCTTTCTATCTTGTTATTAAATAAGTCTTCAAGCTGCTCTTAAAACTGGCTAATAATGGCCACAAATTTTTTAACTATTATCAGATTTATCGAATTGTTGTCTTATTGTCCAACTTATGCGCTCGTCGGCATCAATTGGTAACCAAATCGCTGATTTATCTCGCATCTCTGAGCCAAGTTTCACACACAAAATGGTATAACCTTTGTTGTCGTTATACAACGTTCTCTTTGGCTTTCATTTGTGCAGCGCAGTGCTGAGCAATTTGCTCAGATGGCTTTTAACAGCAACAAAATGCAAAACACAATGAAAAAAAAAAAAAAAATAATGCAGAAAAAACAAATAACAAAAATAAAAATAAAAAAAGAAATGCGCAAAGGCAGCAACAACAGCAGCGTAGGGCATACAAATTTCAAATCTTAACACTTTGCATGCACACCTCCACACCCTCACCCACACACACACACACATACAGGCTCTGGCTGTGCGCCGGATCAGAATATTGTGCTGGCTAACAAAAAAGCACAACAACAATAGGGATAAGGACTAAAGGGTCTTGGGAAAGGCACCACCCAAAGCGCCTATAGCGATTGCACAAAAATAATGAGGAAACGCGCATTCAGCCACAGCCACATACACGCACACACACCCACACACACACACACACACACACACACACACAAAGACACACAGAGGCATGTGCGAATGTTGAACGCACACTTGAGCAATCATTGGACGAATGAAGCCACTCAGATGCTGGAGCAGAGCACAAAATACGCTGCCACAGTCTGTAAGTGTTTGTTTGTGTATTGTGTGTGTGTGTGTGTGTGTGTGTGGTGTGTGTGTGTGTTGTGTGTGTTCACGCATTCATTTAGTATTTATGTGTTGATATCTGCGAGTAAGTCTTTAATTTTTCATGTGCATCTGTGTGTGTGGGGGTGTGTGTGTGTGTGTGTGTGTGTGTGTCTGCTTTTTGTGTATGCTGCTGCTGCTGCTGCTACTCATTTATTTAAATAATTTCTTGCTCAGCTTCGCTTCAGTGTCAAGTATTTAATGAGCAACCTTTGCTTCGCAGAGCCTTTGTTTTATTGCTTGATTACGCTGGGAGCAAATGTACAAAAGTTGCCAACCTTAAATTATCTTATTAAATCAAACTGGATTTTTATTTAATGCTATCAATATACCATTTGTTGCATATAGACTCAACTCTCGTCTTATATAGTCTTTATATATTATACACAATATAATGCTGTGATTAACGTCTTTGAGTAAAATCAAATACTATGACAGACTCCTCGGAAAACCTTTTAGTCTTTTTTCTGTCGTCCATTGCTCCCATACCAGGAATGATTCAGACTTGATTTTTTCCACCCATTAAATAATATGAAGTTGTTTCAATTTAACCTGAAGGAATTCTTATTTATGGTTATTTTAATATTATCAAAAAATGCATAATTATCCTAAAGAAAAAACAAAAAATGTTTTTACTGAATTTGCCACTACTTAAATAGGACATTTTGAAATAAGCGATGTATTTTTGAAAACTCAAATTTCAAAAGTGGAGAGCACTTTGCATTTGCTATATTTTTTATAGACAATTTAAGGTAACCAATGCCTGATAAATTAATTTTAGCCACTGTGTCACATTGGCGCAAAGGCCTGCGGCAGCGTTCGGCTGAATTCCGGTTGCCGGTGAACGGGTTGTAATTCATTCCACAATCCGGCCGCCGGCAGCTCGGCTGATTGAGTTGCTGCCAACGTTGTCATTGGCGTTATCGTTATCGTTGACGTTAACGTTAACGTTGACTTTGCCGTTGTCGTTGTGCTAGTTGTTTACACAAATAGTTGCATAATTTTGTGCACTTGCGCTAAAAGCCACTCAACACTGGGTGGATGCTTGGCGGCTGCTGCTGGGGAAAGATGGAAGGGACGTGACTGGCAGTCAGTCAGAGACCGGATCCGGTCGTTTGGCGTGTTGATTTTGATGTACCTAAAAAGCCACTTGCCATTTGTTGGCAGCTCTTGAAGTTGTGCGCGTTGAACAAGTTTGCACAGCCAAATGAATGTGGCGCATCAGTGCCCTTTCCTTCCCCTCTGGGGGGCGCATTCTGCAACGACGCACCAGGTCTGCAGAGTGCAGTCAAAGACTAAATGTTTAGCATGGCATAAATAAATACATTAAAATTAAATTAAACACTTCACTGCTCCTTTTTACTTACTAAGTGCTATGCAAAATTTGCCATTTTTTTCCCCATTAGTCGTGAGTCAAGTTCCGAGTTTCTAATATCTTTTCCGATAGATGTATTAAAGGAGCTACAAGCTGAAAATAATTTCAGTAGGCAAGCTCAGCAGATCAAAGCTGTTTACATATATATAAATATATTTATGTAAAAACAATAATGTTCTTTGAAAAACATCAGCTGTATCTAATTCTCAAAAAAGTTGCAGGGAAGAAAATACATGATTTCTAAACTTGGCTTCATCATTGATTTCTGACATTGTAACTTTTTTGGCCATGATATAATATGAAGGGTTTATCAAACTTTGATAAACAACACTTAAGGTGGGGGGTAGGTGGTCCAAATGGACATAAAACAGAACTTTTGGACAGCTCTGGCATATATAAAAATGAAAGATAGAGTGGTATATTTTTTTAGTAGCTCGCTGCTGGTCTTAAATATTTCTGTGGCTCAGCAAAAGAAAAAAAAAATAGAGATAAAATCGGGGCATATTTAAAGGGTGAGCAAACGTGCAAGAAAATGAAAATTAAAATAAAAATGAAAACGAAAACAATGCTGTTCCTGATTGGACGCTGTTGATAAACAGAAATCTGACGATAAGGACAGAAGAGCTGATTGCCCTCAGCAGAGGTTGAGGTGTAGGGGGGGAGGATGATGGCACATCAGACGCAGGCCGACGAGGCAACTAAAACCCTAGGCTGAAGGACGTAGCAAGTGCGACTGGGAGATACAGAGAGAGAGCGAAAGAGAGAGAGAGACAGAGTGAAAGAGAGAGAGCTGAACAAAGACTGAGACAAAGACAATGCTGAATACGCTGCGATTGATAGTTGGCGATAAAAAAATGTTTATAATTGGCGCAGAGTTGATTTACGAGACAAATCGCCAAAGTACAATAAGTATTGAACGCTAACAAGCTCAATTTCCAAGGGAACATGATTCCTTGTTACTGATATTAAAAATCAATAAGAGATGCCTTAAAGTCAGTCTTAATTGGTTTTCTTTAATTTAATATTGACGTTTCATCATTTTACTACATTAATTAACTCTATTAACTGGGACTTCTAACTTGAAAGTGACATCTTGACATAAATCAAATCAAAATCTTGTCTCGTGAATAACATTTTCTTATACTTAAATTCCTATATACGAAAAAGGTTATTTCTCTTTTAAGTAAAAATGTTGCAACAGTCATTTGTCATTTTTTAATTTTTTGTCTTTTGGTCTCATTGAAATTTTATTTAATTTATTGTTTACTTTTGTATTTTCATGTGTAGACATCAAATAAATATATAAATATTTTTATAAAAACTTCCCTCCATAATTGCGTCAGAAGTCGAGTTGTGCGTCACATTTTTATGCATTTGCAGTGTTGCGTCATTTTTACATCTTGCTATGGCACATACATACACACATACGCACACACACACACACGCACACACATACTCACACACACACACACTCAGTCACACGACGTATGCGTAATCTGGCAAAGTGTTGCTCCAACCCAATTGCTTATCCATGTTAATGGTTTTGTTCAAAATTGGCCAAAACCAAAAGAAAAAACCCAACTCACAAAAGTATGCCAAACAATACTTAACAGCAACAAAAAACGAGTTGAGGTTATTTTTAGTTTCTGGATACATTTTGCTTAACTGTAATGGGAAAAGTGAAGTACAACTGCTTAATGCCCTCATTTATTAGAATTATGCACAGGGCTCTGACAACGGGAGACCACAAAAAAAATAAAGAAGAAGAAAACGAAAAAAAGTATGTATTATATTAGCACTTATTTATATAAAACTAAAAGAAAAGAAAGCACAAATTTGTATTATTCACGAGGAGAACTTGCGAAATTGGCTTGCCAGTGCAGACCAGATGGCCAAGCACATAAAATATGCAGCAGCTGACAAAGCCAAGAGTAAGTTGAGAAGTCCAAGAATATAGCAGCTATAATCTTGCTGCGAGTATCTACAAATTAAAGGTTTTCTGTTTTTGTCCCGCTTGTGGCATGAAGTTTGGGTGGAAGGATCTACATTATTTATGATGCCAGTTTTCCGAGTTGCAAAAAATATGAGCAAAGTAGCCACACCCAAATAAAATACTCCCATTTTATTACCGTTCGTAAATTGTGCAAAATTATTTCATACAAAAATATATCTTTTTTACGCATATTTCGGCACAGCAAAAATATTATAAGGTATGCCCACAAAATTGTATAAACTATGAGAAAAAAATATATTAGGCATTATATTTACAGCTGTATCGGATATCGATGAATAAGCATCTGAGCATAAAATTGCCTGAGCTATTCGAGATGAAAAATATATAGAAAAAGTTGACGATATTCGTAAGACTCGTTGCAGAATTTATATAAGACAAATTCATTGACATAAATAAAAGGCAATATTTATAATATAATATAATATAATATAATATAATAATATAATATTTTTAGTTTTACTCATGCAAGTTTTAAGGTATTATCAAATTTGCTGATCTGAATATTTTTACCTTACCCTTAATTAAATAAGTTAAACATGAATATTTTGTGCTTACCAAAATAAAAACTACTCCACACAATATTAATTGATTTTAATTTAAATTTGGACAACCAACGGGATCAACTTTTGTAAATCACAGTCAATTTCTGGTGTTATATTGTCTGTTCAACGAATATGTCGGATTAGATATTGTTAAATAGATATTTCTGCATAGCCACAGACCAGTTTTCACTTCGAATTCAAATCGTTGCCAAAAAACTGTCGCATTTGTCGCACATGACGCAATGGTCACAGTCACAGTTACAGTCACCGTCACAGTCACAGTCACCGTTACAGTACGAGTAACAGTCGCATTCACAGTCAATGGGGTGAATAAGAGCACAGTCGCACTTATGTAAGTCCTAGTTTGTATATATATATATATATATATATATATAGGTATATATATACATATATCTGTGCAATGCAGTTCACAGTTCGCAGTCCGATTTCGATTGCAGGCTGCACATAAATCACAACACTTTACTGAACAAATAGACAGACAGTTGGAACAGCAGAGTTGGGTTGAGGGGTGCCCTCTTGGGGCACCTTCGGGCTGGCACAAAATCCCTTTTACTATCTCTGCCGCATGTCACGTGTTCTCATGTGCCCCTTCCCAACTCCAGCACCCCGCAGCACCTCCTCCTTAGCAATGTGAACACTTTGTTTATATTTGTTCGATTTTGCTGCCAACGAAACGGCAACTGGCAAAACATTTTTCAGACATTTCTGACACAGACTTGCGCCTGACAACTGACAATGTGTGTGTATGTGTGTGTATGTGTGTGTGTGTGTGTGGTTGTGTTGGGCTCATCAAATAAAGCAAAGCCCTGGTACTGCCACAAAAGATACTATAAATAAATTTGCACTGCATCGCAACAAACTTTGGCAGCAGATTACGGCAAGGGGTAACTAAAAGCAGGCAAGGAATGGAAGGGGAAGGGGAAGGGGGGTGGGCTAAGAAAATAAACTACACCTGCAGCGTGGCGCCACGATGGGACATTTGAAATGAATTTTAACCAACACACACATATGCAGATATATATATATATATATATATTCACATTTGCAACTGAATATGAATTTGAATTCGAATTTAAATATGTATTTCAAGTTTATATTCTCAAAAGAAATGGAAACTCTGTTCTATTCTTAGTTGCCACACTCTCACTCCACAAATATATATGCATATTACTGTATTTAGTGGTAACCTTGGCAACGTTACACATTTTCATCACGTGCTCCTAAGCAGCTAATTATTCGATTCAGATTTCAAAGATATTTTATACTGGAATTTTGAATGACCAATAATAGTTGCATGTATTTAGATTTAGTTGTTAATTGGAATTATTCGAGAAAGATCTTGTATTTCCCTTTCCAGTTCTGTGCCGGTTCCTCCATTTAGGAGATTCTCCTGTGGGCTACTCAAATTCCGTGCCCCCGTTCATATTTACACTTAACCAATCAAGGAAATTTCCTGGCAAATATATCAAATAAATTGCCACAACTAAAAGGAATTTAAAACAAAAAAAAATGTTGTTTCTATTTTAAGTAAAAATGTTACAACAGTCATTTGTCATTTGACCACAACAGAGGCTCCTCTTCGCAATCCTATATTTGGTTGTTTAAAATTAAACAAATTGTAATTTTCACAGAGCAGTTTCTAAAAAAATATCTATTTGCGAGTTAATTAGAAAATGAGAGATAATAATTATTTTAATTATCGACAAAATACTTTGCGAATAGGCCAAAATATTTGGACACAAAATGTGCCTAAATATCTGTTTTTTCTATGTGCTTGTATGTAAATGTGTGTATATGTATGTGTGTATGTAAATGTGTGTATATGTATTTGTGTGTGTGCTAGTTATCCAACCCCTCTGTGGACATATAATTAGGTTCAACTTTGAAGTTTGTCCTTCTCTCTAATTAGTTTAGAACACGCCCAAGCACAAAAATACACACACTCACACACACACACACACACACACACACACATACACACACAGATACATACACACATACACGCACACGCCAATTTGAGGAAAGTGAAACATTGCAATTTTCATGATAATTTCCTGACGAGAAAACTAATTGTTTTGCCTGTAGTAAAACAGTTATGAGTGTTTGGGAAAACTCACATTTAAGTTAATAGGGCAAGTTACAGTTAGAAAGCTCGTTTTATTTGCCACATTATCCACACTGTTGCAAGCTTGATAAGCATGCAGCAGAGAAGCAAATAAATTAATTTAATATTTATTCCTAATTAATAGAGATAATTTGGAGAAATTTCAATCTTTACAAAATAATACTCAATCAACGAAAACCAAATTACATTTTCAAAAAAAATTTTAATTTCTCGACTTGCTTTAAATGATGATTCTGTAAATCAGAATCGATGTAAATCAGAAAATAAATTAATGAAATTACATAATTGCTACATCAGAATCAGAGTGTTATACATTAACTAAGGGATTTACTCTTGTTCAACAAAATGTTGCAAGAACATGGAAATCGCAATTTATTAGGTAATATATATTGGTGCAACTTCTGTTCTCGTTTATATATATGGGGAATGCAACCTTTCGCTTTGCACATGCAACTTAATGATTAACATTCAGCCAGCTGCTTAAGAGGCAACAGAATTTGTGGCACGGACAGCATTAGACATGAAATAAATTTATTAGTTTCTTGCCACACTTAAATCAAGACAACGAATATGGCTCAGGTTGTGGGACCTTGCACCTCCGGTCTCTGTGCAGCTTGTGCATGTTGCCGCAATTTGCAAGTGCCTTCATTTTATTTGTTGCAATCTAATCTGGGAACCATCTGAAACCATTAGCTTGCCACTAAGGTGACCTTTTGCCAGCTGGCACACAGCACAGCAAAACCAGCCAACCAGGCTGATCCTCAGCTGATTTCTCGAGAGATAGGCGTTCAGACCTGCCACCTATTTCATGCAACCTCTGTGTGTGTGTGCATGTGTGTGTATGTGTGTGTGTGTGTGTGTGTCTATTCTGAAGTGCAGTTCATGTGCTAGCATTATAAATTTCAATTTCATGCCTGACTGGCGGATAGCGAGCAAAACTGGCGGCCACAATAACAAATGCCATTGGCTTCTTAGCGATAAGGTGTGTGTGGAGGGAGAGAGAGAGAGAGAGAGTTGGAAGAGGGCCCTAAGCGTTACCAACTAAGCCAGCAACTGTGCTTATCTGTGACACACACACACACACACAGGCTTACACCTCGAATACACTGTTTGGGGCGTTGAAACGGAGGCAATGAAAAGAAATCAGTTACAATTTGCTTGGTCGCCTTTTTGCTTTGAAATGAATTTACACTGAATGGCTGCCAACTGATTGAGCAGCCACACAGAAAATAACACACACACACTAACACACACACACACACACAATTGTAACTATAACCAATGCGGGCTATAGCCACGGCTAAAAAGTCAGCAAAGGCTTCAGTAAGTATTACCGGAAGGTGCCCCGAATGCAATTTATCAACGATTTTTCCAATTTTCATGCTGGTTGCGACAAAATTGAATCATTGCACAACACCAACACACCCCACACACACCCCACACACACCCCACACACCCCCTTAGATTGCTGCTGAAATCATGTCATGCATTTCATCATTCTTACACACATGTGTGTGTGCTAATAGGCAATTTATCAATTTTGCATGCTTTTTTGGGTAATTGAATTTATTCGAGAATTTTAACTCGTGTCGATTAAAATTAACGTAATTTAACTGACATTTATTGTGGCATGCAATATGCAGAATATTTTCAATAAACAAGTATTTATCGCAAAAATTCATTTCAATTTAATTGCTGTCAAAAGTACAAATCAGTTTGTAGTTAAATACAAATCAAAATGCAGAACATTAATTTAATGAAATTGAAAAATATATATAAATATATATATCGATTTCCATTTGTATTTTATTTTCTGTTACCTTAAATTGCTATGCTAAAGAAAAGTCTCTGCACTCAAAAGCTTCCCTCTCCCATGTAGACCAAAATGTTGGAGCAGATTTAGCTGATTTAAATATGGCTTACAACTGTGGCTAGGATCGTATCCATGTCGATTACGAGTGAAAATAAATGCTGCCTGCTTTTAGGCGCCACATTTTGACCATGTGTCGCATTTGGCAGTTGCCCAAAAAAATAAAAAAAAAAAAAAAAAAAACATAAAAGTGCAAAAAGCAAAATAGCAACCAAAATAAATCACTTTGTGATTATGCAAGCAGCTTTTAATTTCGCAAATGTGACTCTCAAAACGAGAGAGAGGGGGGAGAGAGCAGTGAATCGGTGAATCAAGGTTCGCATTTGGATATTCTAATCAAATCAAATTCTGCCAATGCCTTTTCTATCTCGCTTATTGCTGTGGCAGGTGGCCGTGCCACAAAAGGCACACACAGAAAATTACTGAATGTGCCGCAAATATGTAATAAAAATAGCAATTCATTTTTGCGGCCAAACGTCAGATACATCTTTATGTAAAAGCAAATTTATGCTCATTGAATTTTCTGTTTCTGCAGATGCTGCACTGTGTGGAACGTGCAACAGACAGCAAATTGTGCTTGCCCCCCAGCGAGACAAGCCGGGACAAAAAAAAAGAAAAAAAAATTAATTCTGCTATGGTTTTCAGTTTGACAGGCAACTGACAGGCGACAAACCGCCAACAAACTTGCTGCTAAAAGTGTCACCACTAAAATTTATGAGCGCTACATCAATTGCAAATTAATTATGTGCATGTATATGGAAAACACAAAGAGCAACAGCAACATCAACATCAACAAGAGGAGTAACAGGAGCAACCATCATCCACAAGCTGCACGAACCAAACCAATCGACTGGGGCATGTTGACTTAAATAATTGAAGTATGACATGAATTATTGCCAATTCGAGCAGCTGGCGTCATTGGGGCGCCTCCCATGGTCGTTGTGTTGCCTGCTAGCTGGTAAGCCACAAATTTAAAGGTGAAACCGAAGCAAATATACCCTTTTTTAAATGGAAATAATATATACCTATAAATAACATATCCATATTCATATGTAGTTTTTTTCTACAGCTCATAGAAAATGCATTTAAATAAATCAACAACTATTTTAATCGAATATTGATTTGATTATATGAATTTTCAAAATAAAACAATTTTCCGCTTATAATTTAGTTTATTAATTACTGGCTCATCTTTTTATTTTTTCAATAAATCATATATTTTCCCTGGAGTTATAACTTTTCTGATTAACATTTGTTTTAGCATCATTTTAAAACAATTTAAAAAATAAATTAATTAATGATGCAAAATATATTTTATAATAATTTGAAAAGGAAATAGCAAGGCTACAAGCCCAGTAACAGAGTTGATAATATTCGATTCTTTCATTTTTGAATTTCACATTTTTTGTGCATAAAAGGAATTTAAACACTCTTTTTACTGCCTGGCTGGAAATTAATTTTAAATTAGTTAGCCGAAAGGCAGAAGTTAATTGATTTTCCCTCATAGTTTCAAAGATTTGGTAATGGTTTTCACAGCAATTATTCAATTATGAAAAAT
This sequence comes from Drosophila dives, assembly GCA_035042365.1. Taxonomy (NCBI): domain Eukaryota; kingdom Metazoa; phylum Arthropoda; class Insecta; order Diptera; family Drosophilidae; genus Drosophila; species Drosophila dives. Next base: position 11,706,608 of record JAWNLJ010000443.1, on the reverse strand, counting down.
TCATCGATAATACAACCTTTAAGTATTACATAAGGAACTGCAACTTCACTACTTTTTTCGTACTTAAAAGAAATATTATTGATAAATTAAATTCAACTTATCAGAAAAGTCATATTTTGCGATTCCCAATCTATTTAACCCCATAAGCCATAAGAACTAAAAACAATGCAAGCTACTACAAGCAAATGAAATAAAATGCAATCAAAAGTCAAATAAAAGTCCAAATCGATTTTCCATATAAATCAACTTTGAAGAAATTTTACCAGCTAAAACAACTTTCGTTCGTGCAACTTTTTCACAAGCTGCCTCAAACAGAAGAATTTGCATATTGAAATGAGCAAAAAACATGAGGCTTTAACACACAAACTTAAATTAGCTATTAATGTATAATATATATATATATATGTATGTATAGATATATATATATATATTTAAATATGTATATAAAAGATCAGTAGTATCAAAATTAATTAGTTTGCTGAACATGTGTGTCTAGAATATATTGCAACATATATTTACAGGTATATATGGAAGAGTGTGTGTGTATGTGTGTGTGTGTGTTAATATTCTGTGGATGTTATGGCCTGGTCTATGGCTAGCACGTGTTCCAATTGCATTAGTCGAGTTGTATTTCACGTTAAATGCTACGATAGATAAGCATATTTTATGGCCAGCTTTCAAAGTTTCAAAGTTTTTTCTCTGCAATGTGGCACAAACTTACGGCCGCAACTTGTACCGTTTTACACGTAGTATTTGCAACTTAAACGACTGCCAAGCGTACCGTAAGTTACCAGTTTTTTTCTCTATCCTGTTCACTCTTGTTAATATTTTTTTTTATTTTTTTGTTGCCAAGCATGAAACTTAAGTATGGAAATACATTAAACCGATTGGATGCGAGTTAAGAATTCGTTATAGTTTCGCATTGGGCATTGACTATTTTTATGGTATTTCCAAAAGTTAAGTTGAAAACACTTTCAGATTACTTATAGCAGTCAAATTGATAGTCAAAGGCATTGGTAGTTTTCTAATAGTCTGATTCAAATGATTTATCGAATTTCGTATCAAAATATAATTTTTAGAAATGAAATCCTTTTAAATAAGTTAATAAGACAACCCAATAGCTTGTTCTTTAATGGATTGTCTTAGGTTAAGATACAATAGAATACTGGAATAAGTTTCAGGTTTGGTTGTATTCCAATTAAAAAATGTATTGGAATAGTTGGACATATACAAATCTCTGCTGAGGAATAAGTAGGATAAATAAATAACTTCACTCCTTTAAGTTCCTATAACTATTAAGATAAATTTGCTCCTGAAAAAAAATGCTCAAACTTTCATTTACAGCAATTTGGGGATCTAGTGAAAGTTGCCTGATTGGAGATGTGTAGATTGGCTTGATTTCTTGACTTGACTTTTCCGCAAATGTGGCAGCAGATTGCGGCGGATTGTTGCACAACAACTATTAACACGACGCTCACATATCAATTTGTGCCTTGTTGTTTGGCCAACTTCTGTAAGACACTTTCAGTTTGAGCATCGCACAGGAGTTTTAGCAACTAATTAATGAAAACCACAACACGCACATTAAACAATTAATTATGACATATGTCTTAAGTAGTACAAGAATAGAAGGATGAGGAGATGGAGACGTAGGATGGTTGATGGTGTTGCAGGTGTGTTGCAGGTTATTGGGCATGGAGTGTCTAGTTGCAACAGCAAACACTGCTCCTTTTCCAATTGAATTGGATAATAATGTTGTGGTTCGTGGGCCACTCTCATGTTGCAAGTCAAACAGTTGCAAGTGTTGTTGCCTCTCATTCCATTTAGTTTAATTATAGTCTCATTTTACATTGCAATTTTAATTAGATGCAGGGCGTTGTCTCGTTAGCAAACATAATTTCAGTAAACTCAAATTAAATTACAGGCTCAATGACACGCAAAATGGCAAAAGCTCAAAACTGGATACAAAAACTAATTAAAGTGCTTTTCATGTCGTGTGCTGAGGGGAGGTTTGGGGGCGTAACATGAAAAGCGTCAATAACAAAAGTGACCACGGGGCGCGCCCTTTTTGGGGGCGTGGACAGGACGTACATACGAATGTGTGTGTGTTCAGCTACAGGTGTGGGTTTTTATGGCAAACTGGCCTTAAAATGCACTTCATAGCAATTAAATTGCAATAAAACCGCTCTTATTTCGCCACGCACTCAGTATTTGTTGACCCATGGCGTCATCAATCAGCACACACACACACACACACACAGACACACACCTAGAAATTTTTTAGTGCAAACCCTGTGCTTTTACTGGGCTAATCAAATTACTCATACGCCATGTTGATCGCTTTCGATTTGATCAATTCAGAGTACTCACAGAAAAGTAACATTTTCTGATCAGTAATGCTTTGATCAATGTAAAATATGCATTTTCAAAAAAAAAAAAAATATTTATATATACATATATATATTAAATTAAGTGCGTTTTATTAATATGTTCAATTTAATTTAGACAGATCTTTCATAGTTTGTGTCAAGCATATTAATACTTTTTTTGCTCGAAAATTTCAATTAAAAATGAAAGTTTTAAAGTAAAGTTTATCGATTTCAATCGACACATTATCAAACAGCAGTCGGCATTATCAACAAATGAAATTAATGCAAGTTCAATATTTTTAGCCAATTAAATTAATTATATCATAATTTTAAAATGTTAATTTCGTTTAAGATATAAAAAGAATCTTTAGAAATGCCTGAGGGACTTTCGTATAGTTAGGGGCAGTTTTTTACGCGATATTAAATGTCCAACTGTACTTGTAGATCGGTAATCAGAGACCAACTCTGTGGGGATTACCCATTTTAGAAAGACTGTCTTTCTTAAAGACTATAAGAACTATGAGAAGAGAATAAGATTATATTGATATATCCCCCCAATTGGGCTTAACTATTAAATAATATATTGTGAAACTTTCACTAAGATCTTTAAAAGATTCTTACTTTTCTACACACACACACACATTAACACACACATTTCTACACACACAAAAACTTGCATTCTGAATATGTCTAAAACAATTTTTTTTGTCTTTAACATTCTACTTGTTATTGTTGTCGTTTGCATTATTTAAGAATTTTAACAGAGATCATGAAATAAAATTATTTTTTTTATTGCTGCGGTTGTCTTTTTGTTGCTGACATATTTTTCCTTTACAATTTTACAGTTCTACAATTACATTTGTAGCTGGTTGCTGATGAAGATGTGGCAACTGTCGTTGACACATCTCCAAACGGAGCATTAACAGTTGCCTGTTTGTTGTAGGTGGTGTATGTGTGTGTGTGTGTGTGTGTGTGTGTGTGTTTGTGTGTATGCTCAGCCAGCTGTCGTATCTTAGGCACGTTCACACGCAACTAACTAAACACCCTGCACCCTTTTTGTGGCAGTTGAACTGACAAACTGCTAAAAATAGTCACAAAATCGAATCAAGCTACGCACTTTTACTCTCTCTCCCTCTCTCTCTCTCTCTCTCTCTCTCTCTCTCTCTCTGTCTCTCTCCTCCTGCTTTCAGCTGACTGCTCCTCCTCTTGTCTCATGTCGCATTTGATCGATTTTTGCGTAAGCACATTTCCGTAATATTTCAACTGGTGTCGCACGTCCCAAAGACCCCAATGGGCTCATAGATATATATACATATACATATATATATATATATGTGTACTCGAGTCAATAGCATTAGCAAACCTAATACCACCCAACCCAACCCCCCACCACCTCTCCCTCACTCACCTTAGCTGTCGTAATAATGTTATGTGACGCTGCTTTCCCTGCACTTTGCTGCCACTTCCATCGTCCGTCCTCCAACGTTGTTCTTTATATTGATTTTGTTTTTAAGTTAATTAAAAAGCGTTCGTTGCGAAATAAAAGTCAGCCATTAAACCAAATGACCCAAGCAAAATGGAGTCTCCGCCGAAACCGCTCACCCCCCGCAATCTTGTATATTAACCTAATACAAACAGTAAAAGGAGCAACTAACTTGGCTACACAGAAGAACACAGGGGATAAAATTCCATTCTTTGCTGAACTGAAGTCCAACTCCCTTTCTCTCTCTCTCTCTCTCTCTCTCTCTCTCTCTCTCTCTCTCTATCTCTCTCACTCCCATCTGGAAATGTTAATTTTAATTTAACGATAAAATTCGAATTGCCTGTGCAAAATTGTCATATTTAAATGATCTGGCATCCCTGATAAATATACAAAATTCTATAAAAAGTGCCTTAAAGAACAGAAAATATATATCACACAATAATTTGTGATTTTTTTTACTTTAAATTGATGAAACAATTAACAGTTATCACAATTTTATTTCTGCAATCAGAACAACTAATATGGGCACAAATCCGACTTATATAGATATATAGATTTATAGAAACCACAATTTTTAATTGGGTATGCATATAAAAAACTATAAAATTCAATCAATTGCAGCATTTTTTATAAAAATTGAATTTGAATTGATTTTTTTCTTACATACATTTTTCATATATGTCTATCATTAGCCATTTTCAATTGCATTTGCCTTTGGTTTATACAAGCTACGTGAAACGCAAAATCAATTAAAAAACTGCCTCCGCCAAATTTACAATGACCACCCCCCTCCATCACACCACCCACCACCCACTTGTGTTCAGTGCTATTTGCATCGGACAAATATCACTGCTTTTTTTCGGCCAAATAAAATGTTGAACAGAGCTGCAGGTAAACAGAGTCAAGAGCGCCGCTGAGGGGACAAAAGAGCTCATCGAAAATTGTGCTACTCACGCCCATTGCCATTTTGCCTATGGGCATGTCAGCCACGCCTAATCCCATAACCATCAACAAACCATTGAACAGATAAAGTCAATGCAAATACAGTGAATGGTTCGATGCGCTTCTGCATTATTCAAATACAAGCTAATATTCCAAACACACACACACAAGCACACACGCCACACACACACACACACACACACACGCACACACACGCAATTATTTTGCAACTGTTGATCAGTTTACGCTGTTGTTCTTATTGTAATTGTAAAGTAATGCAATCAACATGAATACATTCACTATTTATATATATATATATATATATATATATATATATATATATATATATATATATTTATGTGTGTGTGTATGTGCGTGTTTGCCCTGTGTATTTGTCCTGCGTCCTGTGCATTGTTTTTAACAATTTTAATTAAATTGCATACTTTGAGGCGCCATTTGCTTAAATCGAATTACAAACGACATTTCAAATTGAGTTTGCCCCCAGCCGTGCAACATGACATGAAGCAACTGTGTCCTGTCTCCTCTCCCTCTCTCTCTCTCTCTCTCTCTCTCTCTCTCTCTCTCTCTCTCCATTCCTGTGCATTGGGACACCGCGTTTAACTTGCACCCAGCGGCGTTGCAATTAAATACACACAGCTAAAACTATTCAACATGCATCCGTCTAAATGCGTGCATGCCACATGGTTGGCAATTAAGTGAGAACTGCAACAACTGAACAATAATATTGGCTTCAATCCACTTCATTAAGATCTATTAGCTGCTGTTTATACTAATCAGTAGCTGTTGGTTTACTTTACTCTGCTGCCTTCTCTATGAAATACACTTGGAATCCTAAGCACTTGTCGAAGTCACAGTCAAAGTTAGAATTATTCAAGAACTCCAGAATCTTCGAATAATAATATTCAAAAGTATTTTCGAGAAATGGAACATCTTAACAGAAGACGATTCTTTGACTAGTCCAAAAACCTCATCAATTATCTGCTAAATAGACTAAATAAATTTAGTGAAATTTCTTTTCTTAAGGGCGTTTAAATTAAATCCAATTATATAACTATTTTAATCCACATATCAAAAAAAAAAAAACTCTTAATACTAGAAAAATATATTTTTATTGTTACACAATTTAATTATTGACTCTTAGATTGTAATATATCCAGGTATATTACTTATCTATTGGCACAAGTCAATATGTATTAATATTCGCAAAATGAATGCAGTAAACAATTGTGTTTAATTTTAAATTTTTAACAATTGAGTTAAATTTTAAATTTGACTTGATATCATACTGAGAAATATATATACTTTAAGGAGTCAGCGATGCTTTCATCTGCCTTATAATACTTTTGTAAAAAATATTTATATCATTGTAAAACTTAATAATGACTTAAATTTCGAAGCAAAAGAAAATCGAAACAAGTCAAGTTCAGCAAAAAAATGTATTTATTTATTATTTATTTATTTATAAATAAATAAATATTTATAAATAAATAAATTTATCTGCGCATTTCTTTGACATATTTTAGATTATTCATGATTCTGGAATTAGTTTGTACTTAGTAAAAAAAAATCCAAATTATTAACTAACGATTTTAATTTTTTTTTATATATTCCAGAATGCAAATTTTATTCATATATGTATTTATGCCACATAGAAATCGAGGAATTTTTTCATTATAATCAAATTTTAGCCTAAACAGCAATTTTAATCAGAATAAATTAAGTTTAATCAGCTGTTGGCTTTAATATATATGTGATGGATATAATTATATATGTATAAAAATTAAATTATGATTTATATATCTAAGTTATTGTGGCAGTGTTTAGTGGCAATCAGTCATGTTGCACCATGGACAGCACTCAAGATAATTGTGTAGAAGTGCAGAAAACTGTGTCAGTTGTCGGAGGCAAGTGAAAATGAGCAAGAAAGCAACGGCATATGAAAAATGAATAATGAACAGCAAGTAAAAAAAAAAAAGAACAAAAAAATAAGCAACAAGCCAAAAGCAAAACCATAAACCACGGCTGGCCATTGACTATGAAAACTGGCCAAACTGGCGTGCCTTGAAGATGGTTCGACGAGCAATGAATGTATATGCTTCAGTTGAGGGTGGAGGGAGGAGGGAGTAGGGTGGAGGAGCTGCACCTGACAGTGGGCAGCTAATTAAACGGTATGTTGGCAGCCAGCAAAGTGTGAAAATGGCTAGCTCAGCTCAGTTTTGGCTAGAAGTGAATGTGAATTTGAATTTGATTTGGATTTCGATTTGGATTTGGATTGAAATTGCAATTGCAATTGGAAACGGATAAGTTTGTATTCGATTGGAGCGGCACGCGACGTCATTTACTCATGTGTAACTCCATGCCACACCACATATACCAACTACACTCCTACACTCCACAACACCCTCCTCCCTCGCTCCAGCTCCACATTTGCATGTGCAAACTTTCTATGAGAGCAATGCGAATAATTTAAGCTGATGAGATAGTCAAAGTTTTTTATTTTTATTTGATTAACTTGGTCTGCAAAGGGGCTGGTTGCGGGGGGTATGGCTTGTTGGATGGGGATTTGTACGTGCAACTTTGATGTTTTCTCTATGGATATTATGGATCGATGTATAGATGTATAGATGTGTGTGTTTGTGGCACTTACCCTTAAGCAAATGCTGCAAAATGTTGTCCTTGTGCTCCTCGGAATGCGGTTCGCCCATTATAATCAGTAGATAGCAGCCAGTTAAGGGACTTGGTGGTCCCACAATGCCACCAGCCAAACTGGAGACGCCACCGCCATCTGAACAGGCCGTATTTAGTGGCGGACGGCCACCAATTTCCGATGGCGGCAATGAGCTGGCGCCAGCATCAGTTGCCGCATCATCGCCAGCATCACCGCCGGCAACGCCGCCTGCATTGCCGTCTGCAACGACGCCGTCATCCGGTGCCGCATTGCCAGCGGGCGGTGGCTGCGCTGCTTTCTCCACCAACTGACCAGCCTGGCCGGGCTCCATGGGATTAGCGGCGTGGCCATTGCCATTGCCATTGGCTTGAGCGGCGTCTGCCATTACGTCTGCTTCACTAGCTGGGGGTGTTGTTGTAGTCTTGGTTGTTGGTGTTGGTGTTGGTGTTGTTGTTGTTGTTGCTGCTGCTGGTTTTGGCCGATCTCCCATCACAGTTGTTGCTGTTTTTTGTCACTGGCACGGGACACACAAAAAAATTGCTGGCCGTTCACTTGAAAAAAAAAAAATCGTTGCACGAAGCGCTTTTGAAACTTGGCCCAAACGGGTGACAGGCGGGGCGTGGCAGTCCTTGCTGCTTCACTTCACACGCCGCACTTCGTTTTTTTTTTTGTTTTTTTTTATAGTTTTTTCTTGTTAGAGCTATTTGTTGCTTGTTGTACTTTCTGTTTGCTAGCCGTGACTTTGGCGTTTTTTATATGAGTTCTTCACTTGGTTTCTTTTTGTTTTTTTTAGTCTCTGAATATTTTACGAAATTGGTTTTTCGTTATTTTGTTTGAAAATATGTTAATATTTTTTTTTTTTTAATTTTCTTTTCGTTTTGTTGTTTATTGTGCACACTGTGAAGCTGTGTTATTTACTTTTTGTTTTTATTGAAATCAAATTATGCTTTTTTTCGTTTTCGAAATTTTTAATTCGTTTTTTTTTTTTTGTTTTTTATGTTTTGAGTAAATTATGCGGCAATTGGCGTGGTGTTTATATTTGGATTTTGTTTTTTCAATATTATGAATAAAATATAATATTTTATTCGATTTTTTATTTTGTAGATTTGGACTAGCTTTTACTTGTAGCAATGTTTATTTTGTTTTAAATATTTAATTTAATAATAATTGTCTTTTTGTATTTTTAAGTGTGGTTGTGTGTGTGTGTTGGTGTGTGATTGTGTGTATGAGATTTTAGCCTGAAAATGTATTCTCAGTTTTATGTTTGTGAGTTGCGCCTATTTATCCTTATGTAATTTTCTTGATTTTCTTTAATGTTATTATTAGAATTTTTTTTTTTTTGGTTTATTTTTCGATTTCTTTGGATATAGTAATATTTTCTTTTAGCTTTTATCGTTTGCTAGTTGAATTTCATTAAATCTGTAATATAAGAGCAACAAGAATAATTTAATTAGATTAAATTACTTTAGTAAAGTGCTGTAAGTATTTTAATACAGAGGCGAAAAATTTATTATTATTTTAATCTTATATCAACATGATTTATATAAATGTAAAACTGTTCAATTGTGAACATGAACAAAGCTCAGCTAATATTTATTTACGACTTTCAAATTACTGCAGTTGGAGCTCAGCTATTCTCAGAAGAATAAACATCACATTCTCAGAAGAATAAACCTCAAATGGAGTCGCCTTACAAGCGGCTTCATATTTATTTAGGTTTAAGATTTTTGTATAAAATAAAGAAATGCTCATCTGAGCAAAAAGTTCGATTCTAAAAGTCGTCTCATCGTGTTGACAATCTATACAGACAAAGATTATTGTACTCTCTTTTTCCGTCTGTAGTATATATTTATATAAAATAATATTATTATTATAATAATTCAAAAAAAAAAAAAAAAAACAAGTATCTCAAACACAACAGATTAATATTAAAAATATGAATAACAAATAAAAACATTTCTTTAAGAATCGATTTTTATTTTAAGAAATGCTTGATTTAAATTGCTGTTGTAAAAATGGGTTGTTTGAAAGAACTTTTGAAATTTAGTCTTTTACCGATTTTTTTTTTTTGTGTTTTTTTCTGGTTTTTATTTAAGATAGGCAGAAACAGTACACAAAGGAACTGCCAATTTTTCTAATTGGAATCGGGATATTAGAACTGATATTATTTGCCTATGGTATCGAAACCAAAACCCCTTTAATAATATTCTTTAATAATATGTAATTTTTACGAGACTTTTTTACACTTTACATTTCAGAATCGGAATCGGAGCCAATGAAAAATATTATTTACATGGCTTAGTTCTAAATCCAAATCGAATATGTTAAAAAAAAAAAAGAATTCGTATTTTTGAGTATCACTCTGAAAAAGAGATATTTTTGTAATTTTTTACAGTTTAATTCTGATTGACTCTCTCCTTATCAAATATATAAATGCATCAGCAAATCTGCCTGAAAAACAATTCACAATTTTTTTGTAGTCGTAAAACATATTGGCTTAGCTCCTTTCAACACTTATGACAATATTAATTCCAAAACCTAATCCCAAACGCTGGCCGGCAAAAGTTCATAGTACCCGGGTCCAGTTCCATCAGCCAGACGAGCCACTATAAAAAGCCATAGACAGGCTCCGCATATAAATGCATTGAACTTTGGCCGTTTTGCTGGCAACAACAACATTTGGCACATATGCAGCAATACACACTACACACACACACACACACACACACTACACACACACACCATATATACACCCCAAAAAGATGTCGTCATCGCTCCCTGGCAACGGCAACCGTCGACGTCATCAGGCGTTGCTGGCGTTGCCTGACTGAATGTGAAAACTATAAAAAGCAACAGCAATAAAACAAAAGCAACAAAAATGAAACTGACAAAAAAAAAACAAACACACACACACAAAAACAACAACAACAACTAGCAGAAAAACTCCTTTTGATATTTATGTCGCGCCGTTGTTGTTGTAATCCTGCAATGTGTTGTTGTTGCTGTTGCAGCTGTTGTGGCTTCCTTGCGACTGGGACTTGGTCGCGTGCCTGGTCTACGTGCCCCATGCTACCTGCCCTGCCCCCTTGCAAGTCTCGTTGCGCACCGCTGACGCTGCCTTTGAGTTGTTGATTTGTTGTTGTTGCCGTTGTTGCATGTTGTTTGCTGTTGTTGCCAGTGTCTCCATTCGATGAATCACCCGAAAAGAGTCGCCGGCAAATGCACCCAAACTTGTCTCATCCCAACATAAATATAGTCATGAGTGCTGAGACTCAGAGACTGAGCACTCAGCGCTTCCAGCGCCTAGCGCCCAGCACCCAGCACCCGGCTCCCGGCTCCCAGCTCCCAGCTCTTTTCAGTTTTCATTTCAGAGCGCTCTGGCGGCGATGTAATATAATTTGGATTTGCTAGGGCTATATTTCTGTGTGTCTTGGTCTTCTTGGTCTTGGGCACGCCTTGGGATCTGCACGAGTTTTGATTGATGAGTTTTCTTCATTTTCTCCTCTGGCTTTTTTTGCGCTATTTTGACTTATATCTATATATATATATATATATATATATATAAACAGCTAAAAACAGCAGCTGCTAAAGTCAAGAGCAGACAACCAAATGGCGACGACCAAATTTTTCAGCGAAAATATTCTATGTAATATAATAATTTGAAGGTTTCTAAATTTTTTAAATAACTTCCAAAAATAGGAAAATTTAATTTTTAAAATTTGGATTGGTTTGTCGCAAATTAACTTGTTCAAAAATATTAGTATTATTACTTTGAAAAATGTTAGGGTAGGTTATTGCCGTTGTTCTTTAAAGATCGGCATATGCCACGCCCATCTCCGACCTAGGCTCTCTCTTGCGCAGCTTTTGAGTTATTTTCTTCTACAACTTGTAAACTAAAGTTACCAAAATTTGGTAAATATATTATTTGTAACTTCACTTGGAGATCGATGTAAAATTGGCAGGCCACGCCTACTCGGGAGTCGTATACACCCGTTAGTGCAATCGATATATATATTTATATATATTTCGCAACTTAAAAGCTGGAGTTACCAAATTTTAAAGGTATATTTCTAAAAACATCCTTCAAAAACAACAAAAAAAAACATTTTTAAACACAACTGGAGTGGGTTCCCCTAAAATTTTCAAAAGCCCTTATTTTCACTAATTTCAGAACTAAAGTTACCAAACTTGGGAAGAAGACATCTTTCAATATTCACAAAAACCCATAACTACTGAAACATTTAGATTAGATTACTAGAAACCACTTTTAAGGATCGGTATTTCTTGGCTGCATCCGCCTTGTACTGAGATAATGTTTATCAGATGGTAAAACATATCAATATCAGAGTATTTCGCAGTCGGTTGTGGCCCCAACTCTACTCTGGGCTAGTTTACATTAAAACTAAATTATCGATTTTTTTTCTAGAAAGATGCAAGTCTAAACAGAATATTTATACACCAAATATATCGTTTCAGACTGTAACTTTTAATTTAAGAAAAAAAAACACCCCTAAGCTCTGCACACTTAGGTCCCATTGGAGGACCTAACTTATTGTTAGCGTTATATAAAATCAATCTTGATTTTTTAATAGAATTTTCAAGTTAATTATAATTTGCTTGCAGTAAAGTAACGCAAAACTGGAGCAGTGCTTGCAGTTAGGAATTGGTTGATTGGTTTGCAAATAACTATAGCAATCACTGGAACAGATCGCACCGACAAAAATATATATAAAATGTTAAGCAACGTACGAGAGCCGTGCAACGTACGAGAGCCGCTGACAAACTGTGAGTTGAAGTTGCAACTGAGGAAGAAAACTTCACAATTGCAGAGGAAGTTGTAGAATCAATAGGTCACACATACAAACTAACACTCACACACACACACACACACAGCCAAACACACTCACAGCCTATGACTTGAATTTGGATATATGATATCACCGTTGGGGAAGCCACAAAAACCTCCGACCAAGTAGCGACCACAAAATGGAAGGAGTTCAATTTGAAGTTTGAAGCAATTTAACACCAACCAAAAACCAAAAAAAAAGTGTCACTTTAAATGCAATAATCAATTGCAAGCCAAACAACTATAACAGGAAAAAAAAACTAAACCAAAAAAAAAATAGAAAAAAAAATACGAAGAATTCTTTTAGAACTTCTTTTTTTTCGTGTGTCTTTAATTTACTTTATAGCTGCTGCTGCTGCGGCTGATGCTGCTGCTGCTGCTGCTGCTGCTACTGTTTGGTGTTGCGAATTCTTCTTCTTCTGCTGTTGCTGCTGCTGTCTCAATGCGTGTGTGATTTTTTCCTTTGATGCAAACGTTTTGAAAGCTCGACGACGACTGATTTTATGGCCGCAACAACTCGCAGCACGAAGTGCCGTCGACGTTTAGTTTTCACTGCGACTGCGGCAGCGATAGCGACAGCGACAGCACCGACAGCAGCGGCAGCGGCAGCGGCGACGAGTAGTCACCGTTATGACTGCACAGCAACTTCACCGTTTGTTGCTGTTATTATTGCTGTTGTCGTTGTTCGTGCTTTGCCGCTATTGGAACTTTTTCCAGGCTGCGTCTGCGTGCGGCATTGCCAAATCTATTGTAAATACTGCTCAGATTGTTGCTGTTGCTGTTGCTGTTGCTGTTGCTGTTGCTGTTATTCTTGTTCTTGTTCTTGGCTCAGCTGGGACGAAGAAGGCTCGTCCTCGTCCTCGTCCTTGCGACTTGTGCGGCCGGCTGCCGAACGCTCCAACTCGCCGCTTCCACTTCGTATTCAATTCGTTTCCATTCGTTTCACTTCAGTTTCCATTCGTTTCCATTTCGTTCTGTTTCGTTTGGACTCGCCGCATTACTGTTCCACCGTCCACCGTCCACCCGCCCGATAAACGTTAATTGCCGGCTCACATTTTGCCAGTCATTCTGGCCAGCGCCGACGTCGTCGTCGTCGATTTTTCGATATGCCGCCTTCGAATTTTGGAGTTGGCGCATTAAGTACTCGACTCCACACACCGATTGGGGTAGGGATAACTCTCCCCTACCCCCCTCAAGATAGCTAAAGCCTAGCAAGCAACTGTATAGCCTACATTTAGGGTAGTTGAAGTGTGCTATACTACTATAAATATATATATACTGTATATAAATATAAAAATATATATAAAAATATATATATATTTGTATATTACTTCGACTTTATCTGACAACTGCGGAAAATTTTTAACTCTTGGGTTTTACATATATTATTTCAGTTATTTAACGATTTTTGCTTTTGAAATACGCAAAAAAAATATTATATATAATTTAATAAATGGTACTTCAAAATTTTTGTTTATGATATTCGAATTATTTTCGTGGCCCTAACGCATAAGTGCAACTTGTGCTTGATATTAATAAGCAGCAAAATCATGTTATAAATAGTAAATAAAATAAAAATAATAATAATAGCAATAATAATAATATTTATGTGTCCTGTAATATTTACGTGTTTCAATAGTTTAGTAATAAAAATATATTTTTTTTAAATTTTTACGTTCGATTTTACGTACTTTTCGTTCTTTGAGTGTGTGAATATATTTTGTATTCGTATAATGCACATTGACACTGGGATAACAACTGAGTCGCTGGCCGCCGCCAAGCGCCAGACAATACGGCGGATAGGCAGCCGGAGACACGATATCGTTAACGACGCGCCATCGGCCAAAAAGAGCTAAAATGCCGGTAAACCAAGCCGACCAAGCCGACCAGACCGACCAGACCAACTGACTGGAAAGCACTCAATTTGTACGATATGCGATTGGGCAGCGCTAACAGAATTACGCAATTTCCAGTCAGTCGCTCACCAGTCGCAGCACATGTCTCAAACTTCGAATGCATCTTCGAGGATCGTCTACTCGGACAGGAAAAAAAAACATGCAAATCAGAGCAGATTTCACTCAAATCAGTAAAAAAAACTACGGAAAAATACGCACTCGAACTGCCTGGAAGGCAGACGACATCCATCTGATTTTGCAATAACAGATAACTACCACAATCACGCAAACACACACAGCACACACACACACACTGGCAAACAGCTGCCAGTAAAGTAAATATTGATTTTGCCGCCGCTTTTTGCGTGCCGGCTGTTTTCACTCAGCATGGGCGACACACGGCTCCCACTGGGGCGCCACAAACAGCTGCTGTGTGCGTGTCTGTGTGTTTGTGTGTGTGTGTGTTTCGCTCAGCTGTACATTCAATCAACCGTTGGAACTTAAATTCAAATCAAGTCCAACAGCTTGCCCCCGTCATGTGCAACAAAATGCATAATGCAAATACTTTGCCCAATGATTTAGCTGCCTCCAAAATAAACATAATTTGAGCATATTTCGAACAGCTCAAACAAAAATAAATTAATATTTTTTATACTAAATATATATGCATTAACTGTTTAAATTAATTATACACTTTGTCTAATATTTCACATAAAAAAAAATACATTTTTAACGTACCTGCAAAATATTTTTGTTTTTTTTTTTATATATATCTTCTATGTGTATAATTTGTGTTCAGCTTCACTTTTCAGTTTGGATGGAGCAACTTATTCTTTAGTTATTTTTTTATTCAGCATATGTTTTAATTTAGTTGTTGTCTATTTTTTATTTGACGTTTTATTGTAAATTTTGTTGTATGTTTTTTTTTTATCAGACGGTTTAATTTGCAAACTTAACAGATTGTAATAGGCGTGATAATTGTTTTTATTTTTAATATTATTTAAGTCTTACATAAAACGCTAAGAAAATTTTTGCGAATTTAAATTGTTTATTTTGAAACTGTGTGTAAATTGTTTAGTTTTTTAATATGCAGAAATGTTGCTTGCAACTAATTTTTTTTTTGTGCTTGAATTTTAAAATGATGCTCAGCAGTTTTGTATTTTATATATATATTTTTTTAAATTTTTTTTTAGTGATTTTAACGAATGTTT
The DNA here is from genome assembly GCA_035042365.1 of Drosophila dives. Taxonomy (NCBI): domain Eukaryota; kingdom Metazoa; phylum Arthropoda; class Insecta; order Diptera; family Drosophilidae; genus Drosophila; species Drosophila dives. Next base: position 11,691,173 of record JAWNLJ010000443.1, on the reverse strand, counting down.
AAGTTTTGTTTATAAATTTTAGTGGCCTTTTCACTGTTCCAACTGATGTTTTTTGTTGCAGTTATTGCCAATTTTGTTGATTTGCTGTTTTGTTTTTATTGTTTTGCCTGTTTTGCTTGTTGTTCAAAGTTAAGTTTCATTTGAGTTAAACCGAAATAAACTTTAGACGGATATTGATTTTTATATAATTATTTTATATTTCTATCACTGCTGTTTCTGCTGCTGCTGCTGTTGGTGTTTGGACAGGTTTGAACTTGTTCGTGGTGCTGCCTGCTCCGGCAGCTTTTATGGACTTGGTTAACTGACTGTTAGCCACAACCACAAACGCGACACACTTGGCCAATGTTTTAAACAATTTCGCATTTAATATTTGACAGTTGCACAATTTTTCCTTCTCTCGACTGATTAACTGACTAACTGGCTGTCTGCCTGCCTGGCTGGTTGGCAAGTTGGCTGCTTGGCTGTCTCAGTTGGGGCTCTGCTCTGCTCTGCTCTGCTCTGCTCGCTGCTCGGCCGCACGACTGCAGGGTCGACGGCGATGTCGTTGTTGCCACGGTGCGCAACTTTTCCAATTCGCGGCAATGGTTGCTGCTGCTGCTGTTTCTGTTGCTGCTGATGCTGGTGCTGGTGTTGGTGCTGCCTTTTGTGGCACATTGGAAGCAACATGCGATGTGTTCTTGAGTCAAAAACATGTGACAAACCTTTAGCCGCTTCCAATGGCGCAGGCGCTGCACCCAATTTTTGTGGCAGCAACAGCAACAACAACAGCTGCTAACAGAGCCGACTCTCTGCCGACTGCTGCTGGCAAACACGAACAGCTGTTTGGCCAAACTCAACCCAATAATGACGACAAGCCTCATAACGATGATAATAACGACCAACAGCAACGATGGATGCCGGCTGTAAAAAGCCAAGTCGCCATAAAGGATGACTTTCAATGACAGCTGCAGAGGATGGAGGAGTTCAAGAGTAGCCTCTACTGCTTCGAACAGACGACAAATGACCTCAGGGAATGCCGGGTACATTTTGTGCTTGCAAAAATCAATTCAGTTTTAAATAGAACAATTAGCTATATAAACCATATTTCTTGGTATCGCAATTGCAATAACAGTAAAATAAATATGAGACGCTGCAAAACTCAGCTAATATTTATTTACGACTTTCAAATGGCTGCAGTTGGAGCTCAGCTATTCTCAGAAGAATAAACATCACATTCTCAGAAGAATAAACCTCAAATGGAGTCGCCTTACAAGCGGCTTCATATTTATTTAGGTTTAAGATTTCTGTATAAAATAAAGAAATACTTTTTAGAGCAAACATTTACATTTTTATTAATAATATTTATTTATTTTACGCCGATACCAAAGGTACAAATGGAAATTTTTTTTTTTTAATGAACATGCAAAATTTAGCTCACAAAAGAAGTAGAAATTTTCTCTAGTCGAAAGAGCACGTAACGAAAGCATTTACAAACTGTGTTTTATGTCTCTTATCGATTTTTATCGATATATGTGAAGCAAGAAAAAATGACTTTAACTGCATGTGTTAGGATTTCAACAGAGGCCAGAATAAAATATAATCTGAGATATACAGATAGATAGATAGTAAGCCCAGAATCTTCCAATACAAATTGACTAAAAGTGAACATTGGCAGCTTTGGAAATTGCACTCGGAGGATAGAGATTTTCGTCAAATGAAGAGGCAGAGAAAAACGCCGAGTACTATTTGGACGGGTTACAGAGATGGGAGCATCGCTGGGAGAAATGTGTAGAATTACAAGGAGACTATGTGGAAAAATAAGAAATAAAACATCAGAAAAATGTCTTGTATCTTTATTAGGTCGGAAACTTTTCAGACCACCCTCGTATATATATATATACTCCTAGGTACAATAGTTAATTTAAAATAATTTTAGATATTTTCTGGTTTTCTAGTTACTGCAAGAACTTGTATATCAAATTTAGAGTCTTTAGCTGTTCTAATCTCTGATTTGTGATTCTTTCTACAAGAATTAATCTGCCTCGATTATTGATTGGACTGATTGTAGTCACAGAAGAGTATATGTGTGAAAGCCCAAACAAATTCCTGGTAAATGTGCCGAAGGATAATTGAATTGCCAGTTGGTGTAAAGTTGTCAGGACATCAACCGATTATATATTATGCCAGGACAACGGCCGGGCTAATTCAATCAATGCCCAAAACAGTTTAGTTTTCGACATTAATTGGATGCCGGTCATGCATGGTTACAAAATCATTTCATTTTGTTGTTGTTGTTGTTGTTTTTGTTGTTGTTGCTGATGTTGCTGTTGTTGCTGCCACGCCCCGCTTTTGCTCGAAGTCAACAACTTTAGTGAAGGGCAGTTCGAAATGCTTTACAATGACAGCACGCAAAGCCAGCAGTCCGTCAACCCCCCCAGCCCCTTACACACTCCTTTCACAAACACACTCCCACACACACACACACACACACACACAGATTCAACTGCACCGAAGAACAGTTGAGTTTCATTTAATTATAACTTAACAAGAAATAGCGTTGCATATATGGCGCCGACGGCAATGCAAGCCAGTAAATTCTGTTGCCCCAATCGCAATGGCAACCCCCTTCCCTTGCCTGACCCCCTGGCTGCACTACACTATCCGCACTTTGTTGCCTGCTGCCTAATTTCAAAAGTTTGCGACACGAACCACGAGCAACATGCCAAATATTGAAATGTAATAAATATAAAACCGACCCAAAAACACACACACACAAACACACAAAATGGGGTAGTAAAACTGCACTGAGAAAAATATGATCTTATCTTTAGGAATATCTTCAGCAAACTCATCTTATTAATACATAAATATATATAAAAACGAGTTTTATAGTTTGAAGGAAAATAAAATTCATTTGATGTAAGAATTTTCTGAAATTAAAATTTAAATCTAAGACACTTGGTCAATATAGAATTTCCAATTAATTTTCCTCTATTTCAAGCTTAAATTTTGTATTTATTAACATTAACTTAAATACATAAATATATACAAATAATATTAGAATAAACATACGATTAAAATGCAAATCTAGTCTGCTTTTAAGCGGAATAATTTGCTGTTCAAGAGCAAATCGATTTGATATTTATATAGCTATTTATTCTGTGTATAACCCATATATATATTTAAGTTGGGGTATGGATTGGTTGGGGTGTGTGGCAAGTGTTGTGGCAGCTGAAGGGGCAGCATACAAAATTAGTTGCCAGCTGCAGACGCTCTTTAACTTTCATCGCGTGCGCAATACACTTACAAAAAATCCCCAACTCAAACTGCAACTGACTCCACCCACAAATAGACAGAGAGGGAGGGATCGAGACCGTGAGAGGGTGAGGGAAAGAAATTGGCTGTCGCCAGGCCTGAAAGAAGCCGGTAACTTGCATTTTATTGTGGCCATAAAAATTGTAGAACAGAGCCAACTAAAATGCTATGAAAAATTTATTAACAACGCCAGCCAAAAAAAGGGAGAACTGCTGCCCCACAAGACAGCGAACATTATGTTTGTATGTGTGTGTGTGTGTGTGTGTTTGTATCTGTGTGCAACGCCTTGACTTATGGTATTGATTTTTTGCCTCGTTCTTTTTACCTGCGTTGCCCATTTCCTTGCATAATTACGCTCATTATAATTATATTAAAGTCTCTGAAAAATTTTTTCTGTCGCATTTTAATTATAACGAAGCGCAATATTCTATTTACATATTCTCAACTCTTGCCCCGAACCCCACCCCCCTTCCCACCCCATCCACCAACACCCCTCTCTATCCTTACAGCGTTCTTTTTCTCGCTTTCTCTTTCTCTCCCAATGCTTTACCAATTTGTATTCGCTGGCGCCACCTGCCGACGTCAGTAGGCAACACAACTAATTACGTGGCATTAATTAAGAAGTCAGCTAAATGCTAATGATAAAAAAAGAGGCAAATAATCCAGGCAACACACAAAAACAATAACAACTAATATATGAGCATTTAGAGGGAAGTCGATTCATTTCGTTAATTTCCTTCGTTTTTTCTGCTTTCAATTACTGTATGTGTGTGTGTCTGTGTGTGTGTGTGTGAGAGTGTGTGTGTGTATGTGTCCTTGTTGCTGTGTCGTAAGCCAAATAAATTTCAACAGCTCTGTCAGCACCAAAAGCTGCATTCATTTGTGGTAATTTCGAATCATTTTCGTATCGATTTTAAAATACAGATCCAAAAAATAGCAAAGGGCATATTTATTTTAAATATTGTCTAAATATTCCGCAACTATATATATATATAATTTTTTGTTAGTATATTTATTTTATTTTAATATAAATATATTGAATTTTAATATATATATTAGCTGATAGCTTTTATTATTTCAATATATAAAAATAATATGGAAAAATGCCTGTCTCTCAAATTTAAACATTGGTTGACATGGGCAACTTTACATATATATATATATATATGGATTAAATATATAACTCAAGGGTTCTACGCTTTTAGGCTATGCTGATAGCAATTCCTTCGAGAAGAGAAAATATTGTGTGTCTTCTAAAAAATCGCATAACAAAATGTGTTAAAATCTTTTTGGACATAGGCATCGGTGCACATCTGGACAGCACTGAAAAACAATGGTAAAAAACACACAATTAGAAAAGGATGTCTTTTCAGAGATGTCAACTTGGCAACAATAACGAATAACAGTTATGATAATCATTACCATTTCCACCTTACTTATTAAATGACCCGAATTGTAACCCTTTGCAGCAGCTACTCTAAATCTTCAGAAATTTTTTAATTAATATACGAATAAATTTTATTATTATTTATTTGGGGTTTTGTGCACAGCGACCTAATTGATCTATTGTGCCCCCTTCCGAGCTTATAGCTCCTCCATCAACCCCAGTTCCTGAATGAATGTCAGGATCTTTGATGGGTCGAGGGCTGCTATGTCTTTGACATTCACAGCATGCATCCCTAGGAAGCTGCATCTTCTCCTGGCAAAGGGCGATGCATCCCGTTAGGATGTGAGTTGAAGACTCCTCCTCGATCTCACAAAACCTGCATTGACTGCTGCTACAGATACGAATAAATAAAAATTAAAGAAATTTCGGTTCCCAAAATCATTTCCGTATATTCACAAATGCAAAAGAGAATTGACAAATTACTTGCTGTATTATTGTGGTTTAAATTTGAATATGTCTGCGGATATCAATGACAGTGCAAACTGTATTCAGTTTAGCTGCAATTTGTTGGCGGTTTTACCCTCATTTGGCACATTAATTAAGAGCTTGTCATTTTGGCAAGTCGGTCGCATTGTGGGCTAAGCTTCTTGCCGGCAACAACGACAGCAGCAACATGGGACAAGACAGCAAAACAAGTTCCTGCGGGACAGGATGGTATTACAAATATTGCGCATACGCAGCGTGGCCTTCATCGGAACAAAACAAAAGTTGCAAAAATACGCAACATTTCGCACTCGCTGCGAATTCTTGAATGTGACACAAACTGTGCCAAAAACTGACAGCTTACAAATGTGTGTGTGTGTGTCTCTGTGTGTGTGTGTGCGTGTGTGCGTGTCTCTGTGTGTGTGTGTGTGTGTTCTAGTGTATATTTGCTAACTGCGCCTTAGCCATTTTGTCTAGCATTTTACTGGCGCCGTTTAGGTTTTCATATCGCATAGCAATATTATATATTTATATACATATATATATATATGTATATATATACATATATATATGTATATATAAATTAGTGTCACTAATGTGACGTCACATTTGTGCAAAATGTAATGAAAAAGGTCACCAAAGTGCATCCATTTGAACTAACATTTAAATATTTAGTTGGCTTTTAGCTGAACATTAGTAAATGTTTTCAGCCACATTGATTATTTTTACTTGTCCAAAACAGTTGTTATTTATTTAAGAATACTTGTCCCAATTTTTGTATAGCCTTAAATATCGAGCTGAGTAAAAAATCCATATTGAGCCAATAATTTAGATGACAAAAGATTCGAGTTTTGCTTAATTTATTCAATTAAACCTAACAAGAATAGTTTCAATAGAAATTAATATTTTTAATCTCATGCTGAAATCGAACAGAAAGATAGAAAAAGAGAGAGAGAGAGAGAGAGAGAGAGAAAGAGTTAGAGAGAGAGAGAGAGAAAAAGTTAAGCGATATTCAAGCCACAAGTGGATGCAGGCTCAATGGACATATATATATCTATACATTTTTGCCGTTATATTTATGTGACGCACTTCAACCACAATTCAAACCATAAAAACCGTTTTTCTTTACACTTATTGCGTTTTGATTTTCTTTACAACACCCTCAACGCATTCAGAGTACGTAAAAGGGGCATATTGAAATTGTGCAACAGCATGCGACGCGTAGCAAGAAGCAATTTATGCACACAAATATATGCATAGAATACAATCGAATCGATTAAAAATTATTTAATACAATACGCAGAGCAAATTAATTTAATTTTGTCAATTATATGGAATAATTTTTTAAAATCGTATTTGCAATTTAAAATATTTTCGTACTACAATAAGAAAAAAAAGCAGTGGAAAATGGTTAAAATCGCCATAAAAACTAGAAAATTGTTTCTGCTATTAAATTTAAATTTAAATTTAAAACGCTTTTATTCTATTTTTCTCAAATACATAACTAAATAATAAAATTTCTGTACATATATAATAAATTTCTAAAAAGTAGAAAAATATAGATAATATTTAATTGTAACAATTTTAATACAACATTTTTAAATACTTAGCAATGTTTCAAAAAGGGAACATAAAAAAACTAATATATCTATATCTGGATATCTTTTTTTATACCGATTATGTAACAATAATTTACATAAGTTGCTTTTTTTAGGGTATCTGCAAGTCGTGATCTCTCAACTCGTGTTTGGGCATCTGGTTTGCGGTTGCGTTTTTGTTGCTTTTATTGTTATTAATATTTCATTTCCCATTTCGCAGAAGACGGCTCCAAAGGGAGGGGGTTTGTGGGGGGAGGGGCTGGGGAAGGCTGTCGTTTTATATGTATATTTGCATATACAAATTCATGGCATGCGTAGAGTATATGGATATATTTTGAGGTTTTTTCATTTGCTTTAACATTGCATAGTTTCGGGCATTTTATAATATTAAGAAATACATTTTCAAGGTCAGCCATCACATGCCAGCTGCCAGTTGCCAGTTGCCAGTTGCCGGCTTTAGTTGTTGTTGTTGTTGCTTTTGTTGTTGTGGCAACACGCAAAGGCAAAAAGGACATCTCCCAGCTGGCCCATTTGGGCAACCTTTTCAGATTCCTGTTTGTCACGACTGTAATGCCAACTACTTAATTGCCTTGTTAAATTTACAGATGTGCCAGCTGTGTGTTGTTAGCTTGCAACATTAAGTTGCAACAATTCATATCAATTGTTAATAGCTGACAAAAACCATTTTACTTAATCATAAGACAAGACATGTACTAAAAATAATTGTGGCTAACTAATAAAATAACAATGACAATATTATTTTTATATAAATGAGTAAATAATTTGTGAATCATTTAATGAATTATTTTAACGTAATTTTCTCAATGGAACTTGGAAAAAAACAAAGTTTTTGCCCAATCTCTAATTTTAGTTTTCTTTTTTTTTTATAATTGTTGATCTGATCAGGCTTTCCCCAGATTTATAGTTGACAAGCTAAATTAAAACTAACCGTCAAATTAAATATATTAATTTTTTATCATAATCATAAGACAAGCCTAGTTCTGGAAGCATGTACTAAAAATAATTGTGGCTAACTAATAAAATAACAATGACAATATTATTTTCATATAAATGAGTAAATAATTTGTGAATCATTTAATGAATTATTTTAACGTAATTTTCTCAATGGAAAGTTTTTGTCTAATCTTTCATTTTAGTTTTATTTTTTTTATAATTATTGATCTGATCGGGCTCCCCCCAGATTTATAGTTGACTGGCTAAATTAAAACTAACCGTCAAATTGAATATATTAATTTTTTTATGGTTTTAAAATCCTTTAAAACTATTGCACATTTTTTTATTTTACCACTTTGACAATATAAAATCTGATTGTTCAGTTATAAATAATACTTGTTTATAGCGTTAAAGTTGGTTGTGCAACAATTTCATGGCTTAAAGGTGTATTTCTTTAATTAAGTTTTATATCAGCTTCACGTCAGCTGGCATTAAGGCCAAAAGGTAAGGTATTATTTTTGGCCCCTTTGCTGGTGTTTTTGGGCGCTGGCAGTGGCGCCACCTGCTGGGCGTTGCCTGCGTTTTATTTGAATTGAAATATGTATGGGGCATATGGGCGGCTGGGGAGACCAAGAGCAGAGCTCATTTTGTGCGACAAGCGTTGCCAGCAAATCGATCCGGCAGCCAGCCTAAGCAGCCATAAAGTAAGAGCCAACAAAAGGGCCAGTTTAAGCCGTGCTGCGACGCCCCGTTAGAAGCGCTCGCTAACCGGAACCGGTTTGAGGCAACACTGTGCGGCACCAAAGTAAGTTTGTCCTTTTTTTTTTTTATTTGTCTTGTATTTTTTATTTTTGGGTTGTTCTCTTTTTTTTTATTTGTTGTGCTTCAAGTGTCACTTTAGATTGTGTACGCCGGTGACACGTGGCAAGTTAAATTGATATGCCGCCGGTATTGCTGTACATGTCTTTTAGGCTCAACAGCGGTCTGGTTGGGGGCAACTTGGACAGCGTACCACCTCAGGCGACACTTAGTGGCACTGAGAAATGTCACCTGCGAATATCGAATGAACATACAAATGCAGTCGAAAGGATTTGCTATTTGCTGTCGCATGCATTTCAACAAGCAGTCGACAACAGAGCCATAAATTTGCCTAAATGCTGATTACACCTGGCCAAAAAGATATGTGGTAAGAAAAAAAAATTATATATATATATATGCAGCAGAATGAGATTTTGGGGCGCCAGCAGCTGCTATTCGTGCGAGTGTGTATGTGTGTGTGTGTGTGTGTGTGTGTGTGTGTGTGTATGTGTGTGTGTGTGGTGGGGAGGGGGCGGAGGGGTTGCTGTTTATTGATTTGCAATGCTTTCATTTTCATTGCATGCCCTGCCATTCATATGCAAATGCCAAATGGGCGTGGGCGTGGGCGTGGGCGTGGGCGTCGGCATGGGCGTGGCCATGGACAATGTCATATTGTGCCAAGCATATTGCCGAATTGCCAAAGAACTGGCAGCATCGCAATCATAGAGAGACAGACAGACAGAATCAAATGAGCCCAAGCGGCACACAAATTCAATAAGTTGCAAAGACGCAGTGCCGCAAAATTGCTTGCACCGAGATTCGTTGCCAAGTCAGTTAGCCATTTAGTCAGCCAGTCAGTCAGTCAGTCAGTCAGTCATGCAGTCAGTCAGTCAGTCAGTCAGTCAGTCAGTCATTCAGCCAGCTAGCCAGTTGGCCAATTAGACAGCGCCCAAAAGGCTGACAATGCCAAAACGATGACACACATTAAAGCCAGGCCAAATGCAAATGTATGTGTGTGCCTGTATCTGTGTGTGTGTGTGTGTTGCAGGCACTCGCACATACTCTGTATGTGCAATATTTATGGCACTACAACTGCAAATAAATTATGAAATGCACATCAAATCGCACTCTAAATTTAATATTTGGCCCAAAACTTGTTCCTTTTTGCATATGAATAACTCTTCATATCTTAGCCAACTGCATTGTTGTCCTTAAACTATGAGTTTTATATATTATTATTACAAAAACATCATTTATTTTTTATTTATTTATTTTCATTGAATATAACTGTAAGCTGTTAATTAATTAAATTACTAATTAGTTAAAGGAAGAAATAAATAATCTTTTACCAGTTTAAAATTAAATACAAATAAAAAATATTTTAATTACTTAACTAAGAAAATATATAAGTATTTTAATATACAAATAATCAAATTATAACATAAATAATAATAATTATAAATATAATATAAATATAAATATGTGAATAAGAATGTGAATTTAATTATAATTGTAAGTTATAAATTATTATATCTCAAATAACATTATTGAACATATTATAAAATACTGCCCAAATCCCTAACAAAACAGCTTCTTATCTTTCAATCCAATTTCAATCCAATCCTGAGCTTTATATTAACTAATCAAATAAAAATAAAAAATATTATATATTAAAATTTCAAATTAACACACTCAATATTAAATATTCAAGAGATAGCTTAAAGAAAAGACAAAAAATTTAACTGCCAACATAAAAAAAAAATTTATCGATTAACTCTGAAGGCAGCTGTTAACTATATATATTTAGTAAACCTATATAAATTAGATACAATAACTTAACTATATCTTATCCGATCAAAAATATGCATATGAATATTATGTCTTAATAAGAAGTCTCTGCCTTTAAAATTATTGCAGTAATTGCTGTAGAAATTTATCAATATTTGATAAACGGAGGCAGTACTCGATAAATTATAGCAAACTTATCTCTTATTATTTTTTTTTAACTTCTATGGTCTCAGAGATCTCTGAGTGCTTAGACAAACTGACGGACATGGCCATATCGACTCAGTTGTAGATCCTGATTATGAATATATATACCTTATGGGGTCTGAGATGTTTTCTTGTGCATGTGCAAAATCATTATTTAATTTTTGCAGTGTATAATAATTAAGTTTTATTAAAATTATTAGTTTTATATGATTAAGTCCACAAATAAATAAAATACAATTTTAGCTATTGATATATTTTATAATATATTATTTTTGCCATAATCTGAACTTTTCAAAATTACAATTTATGATGAGAATCTGCACTTTTCTACCTTAAAACGACACCGACTACTTTGTGCATCTTTGGCAGCCACATTGAAGCCAAGTTAGCGCAGTAGTTTAGCTGGCAACTGGCCACCGCATCGGGTTCGTGCCACATAATTGATGCGGCATTAAACGAATGCGGCATTGTGGTATTGAGCAATTGATTGATGGATCAATCGATCATTTAATTAGGGTGCCAGCCAAAGTTCAGACACCAGACCTGTTTGTGAATGACAATTGCGATGCACACATTGTCCGGGCTGACCTCGGAGATGGAAACGGCCCAAGGATGCTATCCCTGTTTGACCTTACCAAATCGACAAGCAACGTCTGCTTTGGGGCAGCTCCATGTGGTTTTTAATTCCCCTTGTTGGTATTTTATTTCATTGAAATGTTTATTCGATTGAAACTGACGTCGCCAGTCCAATTCTGGATCAGCTACAATTTCAGTTTAAAAATTATCTTGAGGTAAATTAAAATCAATTTTTTTTGCTTAATAAACTTGGAATACCGAAAGCAACCATATAGAAAGACAGTTATATATAGCTGTCATAACAAAAATTGGTCGAAAAACTGGACAAAAAATAGTTTAAGACGGTGCAACTTTTTTTAATATCCGGAAATAAATTTGTAAGAAATTACTTTAAATAGCGATTTTTAAATCTGTGCGATTGAGATGGGCCCACAAGTCACGACCGGAAGCAGAAAAATATTTATATATAATTTATTTAAGGCTTCAGAAAATACAACAATATTTCAAGCACCAGATTTAATATTAATTACAAAAATATCTGAACAAAATACCAAGTTTTCTAATTCCAACACAGAATTCTTTTTTATTCCAATTTATTTCTATCATTTAACGTCAAAATTTTTAATAATTTGGCAATTAAAAGTCAAGCAGAAGACTTTTTCGATTTTTGTCGATATTTGGCGAAATATAAAAGCTATAAAAAAATAAAATAAAATAAGACATTTATTTCAAATTTGTTTAAAAACACATTAATATAGGAATCAAATACACAAACATGGCTAATTTTCAGCACAAGCGAATGAGTGGATAATAGAAGGGTTGTTACAGAGGGGGGGAGAGGCGGTAGTTGAGGCAGAATATTGAAGCAATTGCAATTGTCTAGCAAGTTTCGTGCCAGGCCAGCTGGAATCAGGTCTCAAACTGAGGCAAAGCATTTGTGTCGATGCCAAAAAATGACGAAAATTGCACAAAAGGCGAAAAGTAAAAAAAAAAAAAATATAGCGAGTGGATGGAGTGTCAGGGGGTGGGTGGGTGGTGCAGTGTTGGCATCGCAAATGTGTGTGTTGCATACGCATAGGCGCCGCAGCGAAACTTTTGCATTTGCTTGAGAATTTTTGTAGCAGGCAATTTATCACTGCGAACCGTTGCACTTAATGGCCACAGAACTGACTTTGTTATGGTCCTTGCAACCTTACATCATAATGCATTTGGAAAGCAAAAAACCTACAACAACAAAAGCAACCATCTAATAAAAGTTGTTTTTGTTATTTTTTTTTTTTTTTTTTGGTAATGAGCAGCAGTATTTCCCCAAATGGTATTCGCAACCCTTTTGTCAACTTTAGTTTTTTTTATACATTTTCCATTTGCTTTTCTTCTATTTTATTAAAGCTATGCAAAAAACACACACACACAGAGCTTGGCTAGATGTTATATATATATCTTGTGGGTGTGGCAGTGTATGTGTGTGTGTGTGTGTGTGGAACGGGCTGGTGTGCTGACTGGCTGGAGGAGCGCATGCATGGCAGGAGACCACGCTTAACGGCTTGTTGGCCACTTTACGCCGTTGTACTCACGACAACGCTAAAAAGGCAGACGGTAAAAAACATGCAGCAGCACCAGCAACAACAACAACAACAACAAATTCTGCACACATACATAATACACATATAGACATATATATGCTTGGCAGGCACTTAAAAAATGAAATAAAAAAAAAAGTGAAAAACTATTACAAAAAGGATAAATAAAAATAATTACAACGAAAAAAAAAATAAATAAATTTTGCGGCACGGCAACGAAAAATCAAAGAACATTAATGTAAGGTAAAAAACGAGGGGTATTTATTTTTTTACCTATTTTCACTTGTTGTTGTTGTTGTTGTTGTTTTAAATGGCATGCAAGGCGTGCCATTAAATATATATTTATATATGATTGCAATGCACCAGCGACTGGCCAAGTGCACTACAACACTGGAACAACAACACCTGCAACTGCAACCGCAACAGCAACAACAACAACAACAACAACAGCAACATTAAGCGCACACAGTGCGTATACGTAATATGGTTGGCGCTGGTTTATATGCAATTTATATGCAATTAGATGTTGTCGGAACTTGAAGACTGATGGCAATTGGATGGCGAAGGTTTCCACTTTCCACTTTCACATTTAATTGAGCAGCTAACCAATCTTGACCACATTTTCAGTGTTCATTATAGTTCAATCGATTCATTCAATTCCAATTCATATCAGCCACAAAAAGGCGATGCAATTAATTAACTTGTTACCCAAACAAAATGCAACAATAAAACCCCAAACATAAATCAAGTATTTTATTATATTTGTTTAAGATTTTTCGTTCAGTGTTTCTCAACTGAAATTTGTGCAGACAATCAATTTTATCAATAGAAATATATTTCTATAAAATTTTGATTTTTTATTGATTTTAAACTTATTTATTTAACATTTCTTCTACACTTCTTTTACATATTTTCAATGGATTCAATAAGTAATGATAAAAATTTGAAACTTTAAAATTATGGTAAAAATGAAATAAATCCATCGATTATTTCTAAGAGAGCTATTTGATATAGTAGTCCGAAATTGATGAGAGCTTATTTTGCATAAAAACTCGTAATGCTGTTCAATATATATATATATATATATATATATATATATATATATATCTGTTGCCGAAAATCGGTAAAATTTTGAATGATTTATTTAATGAATTTAAAGCTGAGTTCAGCTCAGCCAATTTGAGTTATTTCGGCACACAATCTTAAGTCTTTCGTTGACAAAGTGATTGCTTCCTGCAAAGTCAATTTATATATATATGCAGATAATGCCAATTAACTTGAAATTATTAATTTGTGCATTTCATTTCCTCATCTCAAGCAGAACAGAATTTGCGTTTTGTCAAAAGTCATCAATCGATTACATGCACAGCCTCAGCCTTCTCTGTCTGCCACTCATCACTTGCCACTCAATCATTTCAACAGTCATGCAGCAAATTGCGTAAGATTTCAGCAAACAAATAAAAAACTGGCATTCCAAAACCACCTTCGAACTGCAGCAGACAACTAACAGATGATTTATCCCATGCTGTCACCAACACAGCACACCCCTACCCCCCGCGATTTGGTGCTACTCTATTACATGTTTATCATGGGCATGCGAAGATTGAGCAATCGTCATGGCTTGATCTCAGACTCAGTCCTTATAGCATAAGACCATGTCGTCATCGTCATTATTACCACCACCACCACCGCCGCCCCACAGCTGTTTGTGCCGGTTGTTGGTAAAAGCTACGGCCATATGATTTGTTTTTGCTTTATGATGTAAAAGCTCTTCCAGCGCTTCCAGCGCCTGGATATTGGCACGTGACAAACGGTTTTTATTACTGGAACGACACACGAAAGCTTTCGAAACGGACACACAGTATTGCAGCAAAGCTCATAGCCCAGCCCAAGCTGGCGCTTCAGAAGGAAACAGGGGGAAGGGGGAATGGGAGTGATGGAGCAGAAGAAACCGTTGGCAAGCGCAGCTCGTAAAAACAGAACAAAACAAAATAAGCTTTAACACTTTTTTACCGTTAAGCTATCCCATCAAATTATGAATACACTTCGCTTAATGCTTGATGCTTCATGTCGTTTCAAGCACCCCATAAAAAAAAATGGAAATAATTGAAATGAAAAATGAAAGAATTCATCGAAATTAAGTTAAATTAAGCTTGAAAATTTGCATAAATCTGACGAAACAGCTGAGTCCATAAAGATAAGCATTCTGCATAGCTTATAAGTAAAATGTAGATTTTAATGTTGATTTTTAATTCCAAATACTGAAAAACTATTATTTTTGTAATTTTTTATATAACCTGAAATAAATTAGTCTTCTAATTTAAATTCGTTTATAACTTTTTTATTATTTTTTAAAGCGTTGAATATTATTCATTTTATTTAATTTGTTTCGCAGTTTTTAAACCATTTTCTTTTTTAATGGCTAAAGTATTAACATAAATTTGGAGCAGTTTCAATCATAAAGAAATATTTTTTTTAGCTAACCCAAAACTGAGCGATGCCTTTCCTGTCTTTAAATTACTGTTCCACTTGGCATTGTGTCGTCTTGGAGATGGACCGAGGGACAGCACGGAGTGTTTGCCCGTTCAGGACCCGTTTTAGCAGCCAAAACAGTTGACACTTTTGAACGAGGCGCTAAGCAGTCGACGAAATCCGCTTAAATACCACTTCCGCTTGGCCAATGTCAGCTGAAAAGAGCTGAAACTGTTGCACTCACACATATCCGACTATGTAATACTCTGATATTAGTTGAAAAGGGCTGGAAATAACTCTGCTTTTGAAGTCAGCTATTTATAATTGTATTTAAGTAATCTCCAATCTTAATTTAATATATATACACAAATAAAAAATAATAATAATTCTTAAAATTCCAAAGCATTTTTATTCATAATTTATAATATTTAACGTTCATATTTTCAGTTTTTACTGAATGTTTCCATTCGTTTTACTTATTAAAATAGGCATTCGAATTTTAGGATTTCATATATACAAATATATATATATATATAGTTTTTAATCAAAATAAATTGGGATAAATTCTGTATTAATAAATATATGTTTTGCTTAACTACTTTTTATATAATTACTAGAAATTTAATTCTTAATATCATTTTTATTATTCCATCAAAAAACAATAAAGTTTTATTTGCGTTTATTTAGAAGATATTTCTAAAAACAAGGTAAATTTGCATTTATAGGTGATTTTCCAAATTTCAATCCAATTTCGATTTTGCTTTATTTTTTGAGATATTAAAAGTGTCGTCGATCTGCAAGATATGCCAGATTTATATTAGCTCTATGAATGCTTCCATTAAATATATAAATTGACGCCTTTTCGACTTCATTCTAACCTGAAAGTAGTGTATAAAAATGTGGCAGAGTATTTTTGTGCGGTTTAGCTGGCTATTCAAAGCAATTGCCCACCACCAACGGCCAGGGTGGTGGCGCCCCAGAGCAGCCGCAAGGCAACGCTAGGCAATGACATTTAAATGGGAGACCGTTGCACACAGCTCAGCGATTCTTGCAGTCACACAAGTAAGTATTTGTCACACACAGAGACACACACACACAGGCACACACATACACACACACACACACAGTGGTTGAGAACCGCTTAAACTTGCACATCTTTTGTTCGGCTTTCATTTACCGCCCCCGGGAACTCAACTGCAATGCAGTTGCAATATTTTCATTGGCGAGCACTGTCCAAATATATTTTGCAGCACAATTGACCGGATTTCAATTGCTTAGCCCTAGCTGCTTGTGGCACTGTTGCCTGCCACCCGTGTGAGTGCCGCATTAAGGCTTTAATATCAACACTTGACACCCGGTGTGTGGGTTTATGTTCTCTATATATGTGTGTGTGTATGTGTGTGTGTGTGTGTCTGTGTGTATGTCCTCGTTATCCTTAGTCCTTGCCACGTGGTCGCTTTGCAATTTCGGTGTTTTTTTTTTTTTAGCCATGTTAGTTGGGTGCTGCACAAGTGCAATTCTAGTAAATACGGCTGCCCCGAAACTATTATAAGAAAAAAAAATGCTTGTCTTAAATATAAACCAAAAAAAAAAAGTATATATTTTCGATTATTAGGAAATCTATTCCTAAAAGTAGAAATGCAAACTCGCATAAATTAATTTAACTTTTAGTTTAAATTAGTTAAATTTCATGGAACTTCGTGCTAAGATTGATAAAAAAAAAAATGTCTTTTGAGTTTTCAATTTCTTCTTTTCAATTTTAAAATTTCTATTGAGTTTTCTTAGCCTCCGGGAAAGCCCATATCTTTCGCAAATTTAGAACTGGAGTTACCAATCTTGAAAAGGCACATTAAAGTTTACTCAGATCTCTCTCTCTGTCTCTGTCTCTGTCTATATCTCTGTCTCTTTCTCTGTCTCCTTCTATATTCAGCAACTGTGTAATTCATTTGACCGGCATTGCCCGCCCACACATACTTTATGCTAATCAACGCCTCTTAGCTTATTCAAGCGGCTAACATTGGATTTCAGGTTTGGCTGGATGCGTTGCATGCAACGCAAGCAAGCCGCTGCACGAGTAGTTTTCACTTTGCGTTGTAAGTTTTGTATTCAGCATTGGCTTGGTTATGCTCTTATTGTTCTTGGCTGTTGTGGCAGAAACGGGAAATTCTAAATACGATAGTAGCAGCAAAAGCAAACATAATACAGAATAATAACACAAACAGCAAACAACCAAAACAACAACAACAACAACAACAACAACAACAACAATGACAACAATAAACCAGACTTTTCTCAGAGGCGGCAAGTGCAAGTGTATACCAAATACATACAAATGTCTGTCTGTGTGTGTATTGTGTGTGTTGTGTGTCTGTCTGTCAGTAGTGGTGAATCCCAGTCTGGCTGACAGCTGTGTCGCTTTATGCCCCATTATGTTCGCCTGGCAAAACTGGAGCATTTATTGTACCAACAAAAAACGCATTACATGCGAGACGGACAAAACGAGCGAATCAAATTCTGCAGCATTCTTTGCTTTTCTTTTCTTTCCCTCTTTTATTTCCGCCCGCCAATGATAGCCGACAATTTTATACCCTGTGGTATTTTTAATGAACCTAATTAGCAACTTGTAATAATTACCTTTTACATATTTATTGTACAAAAATGGTTCTCCGTATTTTTGTTGAAATGTTTAACAACATTAATTAACAAAAAGTTTATTATTAATGTAAAAACCATTGCTCTAATAAACCTTTTTTTTAATATTTAAGTCATAGAATCAGCTTATCATATATTTTACAACAACAGATATGTTGAAAAGACTATTAAAACGATACAGAGACACAGCAAAAATAAAGACTTATTTTACAAGTACAAATTAAAATAATTTAATCCAACTGTGTTTCTTTCATTTATAAAATAACGCTTATTGAGTACAACTAGCAGAAGAACCAATATAATATTCGTCAGATTTTATAACTAGATTTCATAACAAGAACAACACATGCTGACAGGTTGAAATGCGCTTAATCTTAAGCGTAGCGCATGCACAGCCAAAAAGGCAGCCAAAAGAAGGGAAAAGCTTAGCTAATTCAGCAACCAATGGGCTGGTAAAAAGCTTAACCGCAGTCACAATCACAACTATTGCCATTCTTGTTTAACACTCTGCACTTGCCGTACACACGCTATAATACGTATGCATGTGTGTATGTATAATATGATTACAATCGGTATATAAGATACAATAGTATTGTTTTACCTTATATACACCACGCGGCAAACAAAGTATGTAATCGTGTGTGCGAGAGAGGGAAAGAGAGAGAGAAACAGCGAGATTGATAATGTGGGGAAAATACTATTTAGGTCGTCGCTATGCTGGTGCTTTCTGTTCGCCTGCTGACACATCTAGGGCAAGTTCCTAGAATGTTTATTCCAATATGCCAACCGTGGCCATGTAGCATCGCGAAAATTACAAAAATTTATGTCAGGCGAAATTCATAGAATTCACACGAACCTATTAGGCGCCCAGACACAATTAGCACGCTAATGCACACAATCGTCGGCCGACGAACTTGACGGCCTCGGCGGCGGCCTCCAACATGTTTGTGACGGCGCCCGCATTTGTTGCATTTAAATATCGCGTCATGCGCGTCGCAAATTCATCAGGCGGCCAGACAAGAAAGAATACAAGCCAGGATGCCCAATCACATATGACCGCGGGCTCCACATATGTACACACACACACACACACACATACATACATGTGTATGTACGGCCAATGCCAATAGAACCAAGCTCCATACAAACTCGCATGCAATCGCTTTTAACACTTTCGTTTTCTTGTTCCAACCAAACGCTGGCCGCTAAATAGGCGCACAGCAGCCAACAGCAGCGCGTTGCTAAGCGACAAAACCACGCCCCTTCCCCCACTAGCATAGCTATATAAAAGCATTTAATTACACACATACGTATATAGGCACAACAGAATTATGCAGACAGAGATGCAAATAGTCATAGTGGCAGAGAGAGAGAGAGAGAGATAGACGCCAAGAGAACGCAAACCAAACTGAATGAGAGCGCATAGATTTGTCTCACTCTTAATTAAAATATGTGCACATACACATATACATACTCTTATACATATGCATGGGTGTGTGTATGTCTCTGTCTGGCACGCTACGCACGCAAGCTTCTACTTTACACATAGCTTTAGTTAGCAATTTATGCATTTACATTAAATATGCTTTAGCACTCGTGCACCTAAATGTGCGCCATCGCAAATAGCAATGTGTTTGTATAAAAAACAGTTTTTGTGCACAGGCGCACAGTGTGAAACAAGCAGCAACAAACAGAAAATCAGCAGCTATTTTTTTTTGGTTGCTTTTCGTTTCGTCGTTCATTTGCCATCACTTTCTTACACACGCGTATTGCGTATAGCTTTGGTGTTTGTTGCTTTAGCTGGCAAAACCCCACCGCTGACGCCGTCAGTCAGCAACATACAACAATATACGTATGCATGTGTGTGTGTGTGTGTGTGCTTTTGTGCCCTGCTGTTTGAAGAAGTTGCAAGTTTGTTTGGGAAAGCAGTAACAGCAGTAACAGCAGTACCAACAGCTGCTACACAAGTTTGCTGTGCGCCTGTTCGAAAATCGACTTACTGAAGGCCCCTGAAATCGTGTAAGCACGCGATAAATGACGAACATCGATCAGAGTCAGCCGAAGGAGAAACTACTTTACCACTCACTGGCTAATTCTGCGGCTGTTGCTGCCACTGACTTGAATTTTGTTGCGCATAGAGTGTGATGCACATGTTGTTAACTCATTAAATGCGATTTCCTAATTAATGCCACTAATGGGGCACAGCGCAAGCAGCCCATCTGGACCACAGCTCTTTCCAAACCTACCCCTTACTTTCGTTTTTGTTAGCCACGCAAGCCGAGCCCAGCCAAAGCCAATTAGTGAGAAATGTTGTTTCCACCGACCTTACCCCATCCACACCACTCAATCGCATTGGCCACCCTCACTTCATTAGCTGCACCCATTTCGACCTACACTTTTTCCAACGCATCTTCTTCTATCCTATTACGCCGGCATCGTCTTAATTAAAAAGCTGACAAACTTCCCCAACGCCATTCAGCGTAGAATTTTTAATTGCTTAATTGGAATTCCATAGCACACACATTGTAAGCGTCTTGTCGAATACGCCTCCTGTGTGTGCTGCTGTGTGTGTGTGTGTGTGTGTGTGTGTGTGTGTGTCCTTGGAGCATACTTCCCCGCCCAGTCATTGGTGGGCATTGGCCAGGGCCTGCCCTTCATAGCTGGCTCGCTCGCTGGCGCTTCTCCTCTACTCGCACGCCGGCCGGCTTCTGTTGCCCGCTCTCGATTCAGCCGCGTATCCGGGCTCTGAAGACTCTTGGGAAGCACACACCACGCCTAGATACGCCTCAAACTCAGCCAGTGTATCAGGCGAGCAGCATGCAACAGGATAATGGGGCAGGATACGCGGTCGTTTTAAGCTGGATGCTGCGATTGATTATGTGTACAGCTCTCTCTTTCTCTTTCTCTTCCTCACTCTCTCTCTCTCTATCTCTCGCTTTCTATGTCACTTACCTTCTATCTCTTTCTATTACGTGTCCTTGCTGAGCTGCAGCTTTAAAGCTCAGCTAAATTTTGACTAAGCCATGATATTTCCCATAAGTCCCAAAGCTTTCGAAATTACATTAAAAACGCTTTTTCAATATTCCCGTTGACGATTCTTGAACTGAAAACCATTTAATATCCAAAAATTAAGCATAATCAAACAACAGATCTAATTTAACAATAATTAAATTTATTGGCAATCGAACGAAATAAATTGCCAATAATATCATCTGTTAACAGTTGCCGGGTATAGACCAGAAAATTTGATCCTTGATGGGGGGGTTCCTAGTAATCCTCCTAAAAAATCATTACCATATGGAAACAAAGAGTCGAGAGATAGGTTTACAGTTGAGGGATCGGGGAATCTTTATAATTAAAAAATCTATACAAATAAGGAATATTCACTTATATATTTTATTTTTATATTTATAAAATTTTGTGAAATAAAAGTGGAAGAAACGATAAAATCAAAATCAATCAATTCCAACTTCGAACCAAAATTTGGATGTTTGTAAAATTATACAACAGGACTTCAAAGTGATATTTTATTTATTTTGAAGCACATTTCTTCCCTTATATTTTGCTATCTAAACTATATAATAATATAGTTTGTATATATACAATATTATATAGATTAGAATAGCGTAAAAAGTCGCTCGATGTAATATTTGTTTCCGACGCCGACCGATTATTTGGGAATGCTATGTGTTATAGAGTTTCGAAACTGAACATTCTTTGCTTAAATATTCGAAGTTTAACTATATCCAAGACAAGACTCTCAAGTATCCAAGTCCTTCAAGTTATGACTTACCTGAGAATTGAAAGCGAAATAGTTTCTATTTTCGCTTCAAATAATTTTCAAAATCCGTTCAGTTTTGACGAGATATAACAGGAACATTTTTTGTTCGTTTTTATTTGCCAAAAATCAAATGCAAAACAATATTTAAATTTTCGTTATGTTTTTGTGTATTTTATTTGCCACAACTTGTATTTACTGTATATTTATTGTATAATGTATAATATTTAAATATTTTGCGTTATCTGATTAATAATTTAGTTGTATGTATAATATGTATATGTGTATATAAATTTAATTAACATTAATTCATTTAATATATATATATATACTAATACAATTCATGCCTTTTCTGCGTTGACATAGAAATTGAAATCTTTAAATCCCCAACATTTAAATCATAATGAAAATTTTAGAAACGCATTTTTTTCCTCAGTCACTGGTCGCATTTAAAAATTCATGTATTTATCGATTTTAGTAGACGTAATTTGCCAATTTGGGAGACAATGGATTAATATTTAATACATGTATATAAATAAATAACTTTAATACTTCACACAAATACTCGAGTGTCTTCAATCCATCCTGCATCCTGCATCCTGCAGCTGCAGTCTTGCAAAAATCCACTTATCCCATTATAAACTGTGTAAATTTTGGTTATTTTTTTTTTTAAGTTTTTTTGATATATAAAATTTCAGTTGACAGAATTAAAGCGTTTCATGACGGGGATTACAGGTATGCTGGAATGGGATGATCATGGTTCAATGGCAAACGCTGAACACCGTTTTAGTCTTTGGCACATTCCTCCTTCATAACCAATAAAAAAAAAATGAACCCCATGGGTTTTGGCCAAATGTATCGCTCACAATCAATAACTGATATGTACTAAGTTGGATGATGTTTGGATGCACAATATGTGGATTTTGGAAAGCATGACAGCGAAGCTAGAAAGAACTCAATTCACAGATTGTACAGATTAGCAGCCATAAGCAGGAATCGTTATCAATCAAACCCAAGATGCAACCGGTTCGGATCGGGGAGGGGTTACTAAAGGGGTTAATGTTAGTAGCTAAACTGCAGCAAATTCTAAATTTTGTGCATACACGCAAAAAACGCTAAAACGGTTAAGCTATATAATTAATAATTGGTAAATAGTTTCATTAAATTGGTAACAACGTGTCTAATTTTTTTTTTTTTGTCTTTTAATATTTGATTACAATTTGCGGCTAAAACAATTTTCCTAAATTTTCGTTTAGATTTTTTTTTAAAGGCTAATATGTTTCTATCATTTTTGTCCTTTAATATTTTGAGTTTGTTCTCTGATTTTATTTATAACTAATTTATCAACAATCAGCTACAATTCAACGATGGCTAATTGTTAATTAAGTTTTTTTTTAATTACGTTTTATTCAAATCGTATTTAATAACCAATTATTATGGTTTTTTTTTCATTTAACATAAGGCCGCTTGGGGCAACTGCTATAAAATGGGTCTATTAGATAAAAAAAAATATGTAAAAAAATCGTGATTGCTACAAGCTTAGAGCCAGAAAGAGATAGAGTAATTGAGCGAAAGAGCAAGAGAGAGGGATGCATGTATATAGAATATACAATTAGTGGAAGTAAATATATTTTCTTTGTTTGTTTATATTTGTATATATATTTTGTTATTAGTAATTCTCTCCCGTTTTTAATTTTTTAGTCATTAGTTTGGAATGCATTCTTAACTAGATTAAGAGGCAATTATGGATTTCGGCTAAGATTTGTCGCTCAATGGCAAAATTAAACCCTACAAAATGTGTTTATTTTTTTGTTGATAATTTAAAATTGTTTAGTTAAGGTTAGTTTCGAACAGAACAAGTTCCAAAATATACACTACTTTGGAAGAAAATGTGTGTGTGTGTGTGGCAAATATTGAATTGGCATTTAAAAACTTTCTACAATTTTTCAAAATATAAATATACATATATTTATATATATATAAATATATATGTTTTCTAATCGGTTAAGTGTATTTGCAACTCACTCATTTGCCTACAGACTTTTTCAAATTTAGGGCATACATTTTGTTCCTTGGAACATTGCATATGTATAGGGTATGTAAGTATGTCTACATGGGTAGGTAAGTAACTAGGTAAATGTATATGTATGTGTTTGTATGGATATATGTATGTGATTCGGTTTCGAATGGAATCCGTAACCCATTTGCCTATAGTTCCTTGCATTTGGTCAGATATTAGTTTAGTTAGTAAACATAAACATTGCCATCAATTAATTGAAGCAGACAATAATAAATAAATAATATATATTAAATTATTACGTAAAAAAGAAATAACAACTTATGATTAGGAGGGCACAGCAATCAGATATGTTAATTATATACAGTAAATAAGAAATTGGTAAATACTTAACGAGCATATAAAACATAGCAAAGAGCAGACAAGGACTAAAAATAAATAAACAAACAAAAAATAGATATATATAATAAAATAATAATAATAATAATACATTAACAGAATCGAAACCACAATTAAGAAATTTGAATGCACTTGACGCTTAGGCTAAAAAGGCATTTACTTCGGCTCGGTGCCGCTGCCGGGCGTGGCCGAGAGGGCCATCTTGGAGAGCGTGGCCAAGGAACGTTTCGGGAATGTGTTTGTGCCATCCGATGGATCCGAGAACAGCTTGCGGAAGCTGCAACATACACAAAGTCTCAACGATGCAATTAATGCTCAAAATTATAAATAATTCAAATCTACACAAAAAAAAAACTCACAACTTGCGTATGCCAGACTCGGAGCTCTTCTTCCAGGGCGCATCATCAGGCTCATATGGCAATGGTCCCTGCACGGGCGCATCGTCTCCAGGTGGCCTAACATTGAAGAGAATACGTTTAGTTAATTTAAGGACATTTGCTTATTAACTTTTGCAAACATTTGCTTATTATTAATATATATATATATATATATATATATATAATGTGATAGCAAATACAAGTTTAAAATTGAAGATAAATAATAAATAAAAACGTTCGATTAATAATAAATTAATAAACCTCGTCTGGGACATAAAGGTTTTACTAACTGCAGTGGAAAAACCAAATTATTTGTAAATATCATTATTAATTTTATAATTGGTCTTCATTGAACTATTGTTTCCCCGTTCCTGTGGATGGCTTTATTGTAATTCGCTTCCCCTAATAAGGATTTGCTTGGCATAAATTAGTAAAATAAAAAGTTGTGCAAACACACGGATAAAAACTATGGCAGCTATATGATATAGTGATCCGATTCCGATAGATCCTTACGTATGAATAGTCTGCATTATAATTGTCTATATCTTTTAGGTTGCATTCAGTTAGCTTATTTTATAAAAATACTGGCATAGATAAAGATACAGACGGACATAGCTATAAACGATTAGCAAGAATATAAATATATATAAATATAGAGATATATATACATATATATCGTCTCCTTCAATGCATAATTATAGTGAGATCTTAAAGTATCTAACAATTTCCAATGCATTGAAAAATACAACTCTAATTTTTCCACAATGGAGCTATGTATGTGTACATGTGTGTGTGTGTACATGTATGTGCATATGTATGTGTATATGTATATGTATGTGTATGTGTGTGTATACGCACGATTCGCCTGCAGCAACATCATCATCGACATCGGCCTCAACACCATCGTCAGCCTCGTTGTCATCATCATCATCAACATCGTCGTCGCTGTCATCGGAACTGGATATTTGACGCGTACGTTTGGCACTGGGTGCTGGCTTCAGCTCGGCCAGCTGCTCATTGAGATTGTCAATGGTTGTGAGCAGCCCGTCACGCTCGCTGATCAGCTCCTTGAGCTCGCGGGTTGTGTAGCGCGGTCGATTTGGATCATTTTGATCATCATCGTAGGACTGCACCAGATCCTCGTTCTCCTTTTCGGCGAGGCCCAAACGCTTGCGCAGCTGATTAATATCACGGCACTGGTCCTGCAGCTGGGCCAAAAAATCGGCACGCTCCTCGCACAGCGTCTTCACCTGTGCCTGCATCAGCTTATGCCGCCGACGCGTATCCCGCTCCGACGCCTTCAGTCGTTCCGCCTGTATGTTGACCTAAACAAACCAAAGACAGAAAAGAAAAATATTTTAAATACAAGTCCATCAATAGCAATGGTTAACTTAAGGATTTACATGCTCCAGCTCGCTGTACTTGTCCTGGAGTTCGCGTTCACGCTGTTTCAGCTCGTCCCGCTGCTTGTAGATCTGCTCCTTGAGGCGCTGCAATACCTGCGTGTCGCTAAGTGCGCCGTTCAGCTCATTGTTCGTCATGCTGATGATGCTCTCGGTTAGGCTGGCCCCCAAACCGGAACTTTGTGCGGATGATGATTGTAAATCTTGCGTCTGCTTCACCAGTCGCTTGTTCTCGTCCTGCAGCGAGGAGACCAAATCGACCAGCTCATTTGTCTCGCTCCGCCACTGCTCCTCAATCAGTTCCAGCTCCTTTTCAAAACGCCGCCGAAACTCGGCCTTCTCCAGCTTTTCACTTTCCAGCTGCGCAATTTTCTCGCGCAATTCCTGGATTGTTGTATTTTCACGCTCATTCTTTGTGGCCAGCGCCTCCAGCAGCTCGAGCGTGTTGATAATCTTTGGCATTAAGCTGCTTACCGCATCGGTGCCATAGAGATCCATAATCCGTTCATATTCCTTGCCAATATCCGATGCCAGATCGTAGACATCGACAACGCCGATGTCATCGATGGCGTCCAATACCATTTCACCCATTTCATTGATGTGGAAGCCGGGCATCAACTTATCAGCTTACCAGCTCCCGTTGCAATTATATATGTATAACAACCACAACTACAAAAATAATAATTTATATGTGGAGCAACCGCAGCCGCTGCTTTACTTTGTAATGCTATATAAATACACACACACAAAGACACACACTCACACAAAGTGGATTTGGTGGATTGAAATTGCTCATTCACTTTTTATTTGTTTGCAACAACTAATTTTACACAGATGCAAGCAGCATACAATAATAATATAAAATATGCACTAAATATGCAACGAGCACAAATTTGACCTGACTGCTGTTTTTTTTTTTGTTTTACAGATCTTTCGATGACTGCATAGCGCTGGATGAGTAATAAATAACGCAAAAAAAAAGAATTTGCAAATCAGCCCCGCTACCTTTCGAAGCGCGTTTCCAGCTGTCCAGCAGAGAGCTATCTATATATATATACCTATATGCAAAACGAACGCTCTCCATGTCTCTCTTTCTCTCTTTCGCTCTTTCACATTCTACACATGCGCGCAGCGTTGCTTCTTGTCGGCCGTCAAAGAGATGAAGCGATAATTTATATATAATTACTATGCTTAGCACCCGTTACTCGACACGAGTCACTGTTATCGGTAACTACCAAATCACAAGTGGGCAACCTTCAATTTGAGTGCAAGCAACCAGCTATCTGGCAACGCTTTGATGCGCGCCTAAATTTAAACGGCCGGCTTAGGTGCACTCAAGAAAAAACAAAAAAAAACCCACAAAACGATTAAATAAATTCATTGGATTTTATTCATTTGTTTTCTTTACAAAAATTGTACAAATATTTTATTTAGGTTTTTGTTTTGTAAATTAAGGTTACATATTTTTATACATATATTGTTGAATATCCTATTACTAGAAGTATGCAAATGCATAACTAAATAGCACTTTTTCATATTTTTATGCTATACTAATAAATAGAGTTATGCAGCGGCGACTAGCAAATTGTTCTCCAAATCTATCTCTATCTATATCTCGTCTTACGTTCTGTACACAGTAATAAATGGGGTTTTTTTCTTTTTATTGGTTTTTTGTGTTTTTTTTTTGTTTTTTCTTTTAAGTACAATAAAATTAGCTAGAGTTCTTTGGAGGGTTTTGGGACTGGGGGCGTTGCATTTAAATAGCACATATGTTTCTATGTATACAAAAAGAAATAGACAAGTCTTATGTACATATATATATATATATATAAAAAAAAAATACACAAATTGCGCTTTATGCATAACAATTGAAATTGTTTCTCTCTTTCTCAAAACTTTTTCTTAGTTTTTTTTTTGTGTTTTTTTTAAGGACTAGATTAGGAACCATATTTGTACAGTTTTCGTTATTTGTTTGTTTGTTTTGTTTTTCTTGCTACACGACAAATTGTAAATTAAGGTAAAATGTACAGTGACAAATGAAAATAGTTTTTGGGCCTTTCGTTACTCTTTCTTTTTTGGTTAACAGCATATAAACTTAATCAATAATTGTCAGTATTTGTATAAATATATATTTTGATAAACTAGATTAAAAAAAATTAAGTAGTTAAAACAAAAACATAAATAATTAATAATAGCAGGCGGGGTTTTTAGCAACAAGTTAATGCTTAAAATTAAATTTTGGCAAGCTGTTTATCAGATGGCAAATAAAATGTGATTAAGATCAACTAAAAAAACTAGCATTAAAATTTAAAAAAATAACAAAGGCAATTCTTTATCCTTTATCCTTTGTTTTGGTTTTGGTTTTTGATTCCTGTTTTTTTTTTGGCACAAAAAATTAGGCATAAATAAATAATTGTATTAAATATAATAATTAAGTATAATAAAAATTGTGTAAAAATTGGTACTTTTGTGGCTATCATAAAAATGGCAAGACTAAATAAAAATCAAACTTAAACCTACAAAAAAAATATGCAAAGTATATAGATATAAACTATCGAATAGCTCTTACAAACTATCGGTTTAGCTGCTGCTGTTGCTGCTGCTGCTGTTGCTGCTGCTGCTGTTGCTGCTGCTGTTGCTGCTGCTGTTGCTGTGCGAGTTGCAGGAGCAGCGCTGAGGCAGCTGTCGCTGGCAGCACTGAAATGTGGCGCTTGGCGCGTTTCGCTGGCGTCGGCGCTGGCGACGCCGTTTCCGACGATGGCGGTGACAATCCACCCACAACGCCCACATCCTTGACCAAGGCATCCTGTGAGTCATAATCCATCACCACCTCCACACATGGAAGCCTTAATTTCGCTATGCTGATACTTTTCCGATGCACACCCATCACACCCACATCATTATCATCATCATCATCATGATCCTCAACATCATCATCATCGTCGTCGTCATCAACAGCGTCCTCCTCGTCATCTTCCTCTTCAGCATCATCATCATCATCATCATCATCATCAACATCATCATCATCATCGTCAATGTCAACGATGGATATAATGTCGCTGCTGATGTTGCTGTCGTTATTGTTATTGTTGTTGTTATTGTTGTTGTTATTGTTGTTGTTATTGTTGTTGTCAACGCTGACATATTCATCAACAAGATCAACCGCATCGTCGGTGATAACGCTGCCATCGATATGAGCATCGGGTACAGGATTGGGGCCAGGATCGGGGTCGGGATCGGGATCAGGATCGGGATCATCATCGTCACCGCCATCGTTCGCTTCGGACTAGCTGCTGCTCGACTGCGTTTGCAATGCGTTCACTGTTGCTGTCGCTGTGCTGCCACCGGCAGCTGCCACACCGACAGCGGCCAAACTGCCGCTGCCCGGAAAATGGCAGAGGCATGCCGGATTTGGATAGTGGCCGGGATGCGTGTCAAGCTTCTTGGTCAGCGTCTTCCAATACTCGATCTGTGCATTCAACAGCTCAATCTTCCGCTGACGCTCCTCCAAAGCCAGCGATAACATGTAATCATTGTGTCCACGCGGACTGCTGCTGCAGTTGCTCAGATTGTTGAGGCTGTTGCTGCTGATGTTGTTGTTGCTGCTGATGTTGCCGCAGTTGCTGATGTTGTTGGCGTTGTTGTTGCCGTTGCCGTTGCTGTTGCTGGTGTTTGTGTTGTGCATGCTTGCAACCCCGAGTCCATTGTAGCCATTAAAAGTGTCACCAGCAATGCTCAAGCAGTTGCTGCCCGGTTGAAGTTGCAAATGCGATTTTTCGCGACCATTGAGCAATAGTTGCACGTTGCCGGCATTGCTGTTGTTGCCGTTGCTGTTGCTGTTGGCGCTATTTGTGACAGCTGCCGCTGCTGCGGCTGCTGCTGCTGCCGCAACCGTTGCCGCCGCTGCTGTTGTTGCTGTTGCTCCTGCTGCTGCTGTTGTCGCTGTGGATGCGTTTGCGGATGTGTTATGTGAACGTGCCATGCGTGGCAGCTGCAACGTTGCATGCCGCGAGCTGCCCACACCGCTCGTTGCCGCATTGATGGCCGCCTGCAGCGATTGCGACGACGGATGTTGCACGGCGGACAAACCCAAACCGTTAAGCAGCAAATGTTGTTGCATTTGCTCCGGCGTCAGTTGTCCGTTGCTGTTGTTGCTGCTGCAGCTGCTGTTGTTGTTATTGTTGTTGCAGCTAAGGTTGTTGTTGTTGTTGTTGTTATTATTATTATTATTATTCGCTGAACCATTTTGCAGCGTCTTGCTAATGCTGGCAAAGGCGCCAACGCGAATGTTGCCCACATTTGATAGCATTAATTCGGCTTTTGGGGCGCCACCGGACAAATAGCTGCCCGTCGATGAGATGGACGTCTTTGTGGAGCAGACACTGTTATTGTTATTGTTGTTGTTGTTATTGTTGCTATTAATGTTGTTGTTGTTGTTGTTGTTGTTGTTGGCACTGATTATTGAGCCGGAGCCAGGGTTTTGATGGTGCAACTGGCGCAGATCTGCGGCAAAGAGCACCTCGTCCTCCTCCTCAAGACAAACCTCCGGCGCTTTGGGTATGGGGCAATCATCATCGTCATCCTCATCCATGCAATCCATGCCATTCTCCGTCTGCTCATTGTCGCTAATTGTCTCCGATTTGATCATTATAACTTCCGTATCCATTCCCTCATACATTGGGAGCTATTTTCAATAAAAAAAATAAAACCAAAAAAAGAAAAAAACAAAAACAAAAAACGTTTAGTTAAGTTAATTTAAGTTGAGCTTAAATTCAGCTAAATTGTGTCCAATTGAAACTTTCTGTTAAAATTCTCAACTAATCTCAAACCAAATTTAAAGTGATTTGAAAACTACTCCAAAAGTTTCGCATTTCATTCGAATTTTATATGGAGAGAATAAAGGCAACAACTTCGATCCAATAAGATATAAATATATATATATATATATATATATATATATATTATTTATTCTTGTTTCACTAGTTTCTAGATTTCTATATGAACTTGTCTCCCATCTAAAATCCCTAACAAATACTTTTTTTTATTATTTTTTATATTTTGTCTAATATTTTGAGAGAAAAAAGCGAATAACTTTATTTTATAGCAGCCACAGGAAAAATCGATAATTTAGCCTATTAAAATTACAATTAGTCATAATTATTATTATTGCTTATTGGTTGCCAAAAAGTTGCCAAAACTATTAGTTTTTTCATTAATTTTTAGCTGTTTCATAAAATTCAAGTTTTAAATATAATTTTAATATTCTTTCATCTATTCAATTACATTCATCTCTATAATATCTATTCCTGATATATATATATATATATATATATATATGTTTTATATATTTACCTTTGAATCCTCGTAGTCTTCGTTCAAATGTCGACCATTGGGTGTCGCTTGGCTGCCAGCGCCTTCCGGTGACATTTGCTCGGCAATATATTGGGCCACCGACTCCTGTTGGGAGAGCGTGTTGAGCAGATCCATGAAGGATCGATTGCCCTTGTCCTCGCCGCACAGATCCTTCTTGAGCAGCAGCTTCATGTTCTTGTAGAGCTGTCGCAGCTGCTTGGCGCTGCGCTGATGATAAACCTTCGAGTTGAACTCCTTGGCTATCTGCAGCCAGACCTCGTCCTTCTTGCGATTGGACTCGGCGTCGGTGCGCTTGTTCTCAATCACATCCTTGTACTGGGCCGCATAGCCGAGCACCATGTTCCGCTCCCGCTGCGTATACCGGGGAGTCTTTTCCATTTTCAGCCGTTTGCAAGACGTCTTGAAGCTAAAAATTGAATTGAAGAATTGGCAAACAATTATTTACCGATCTGAAAGTTGTAAATTTATTTGAAATATATAACTAAAAATTTATGCTCAATAATATTACAAATCTAAAATCAATTTCATACAGGAATTACACTTTTGAATGATTGTTCCTATAAATGACTGAGATAATAATCAATGTTATTATTTGAATAACTATTTTATTATGAAATAATTTTCTCATTTTTATCATCTGACAGAAAAACTTGCTTCCAAATTATCAAAATAAAAATATGTTATTTTAATTATTTATCAATCATTCAATCATCAATCATAAAATTTAGTTGAAAAGCTTTTAGCGCAATTGCAAATTTATTTTTTGGGTTTGCTAATATTTTTAGACCTCTCCAAAAATACTGTGAAAAGTCAGCCTAAGCTAAAGGCTTGCCTCCTCCCCTACCCAAGCCAATCTCGCCCAGCTGTTGGGCGTAACATACTTTAATTAATAAAACAAAAACAAAAAAACCAAAACAAAAACAAAAAGCTAATGAAAACGGTAAAGATATTGACAACAACAAAAACGAAAAAAAGTAAACGCTTAACTCTTCCACACTCGCAAGCAATATGACGCCTTGCCAATTATTGATAACGCGATATATACGAACACACCTACACACACACACACACACACGTACGTGCACAAGCCACTGAGAGTCAAGAGACAGACAAACACATACATTGGGCCAGGCCATATGCGTGCTTGGCTGAGTGTGCGTGTGTGTGTGTATGATAAGCTGGCGACGCAGCTAACGAGCAGAACCAGCAACAGCTCGCTCCGAGCTACGTTTGTGAAAGCGCCATTGACTCTTCCTTTTGCTTTTTAATTTTATTTATAGGCGCTGAAGCTTTTTATCGATTTGAGCAGTTTTGCAATGCAATATGATTTGTATGATTGAGTGTCGTGGCCGGGTTAAGGTGACAAACTTTGAGCTTCAATCGAAGCTTTCAGCTCACCCTAAAGCTGTGTAACGGCGCAGTGTTGCGCGCTTGAGCGCAGCTTTTAAAGCTTAGCTGACAAACTAAATGGAAGCATGTAAATATAAATACACACACATATGTTTGTGTGTGTGTTTGTATAACACAAAATGCTGGCCGAGAGACTAAAACAATAATATAAAGCAAGTTTATATCTAATCTCGCATTGGAGATTAGCGTGACACAAACACACACACACACACAGACAACACTCACAAATGAAAGCAGCAATCAAAGAGAGAGTGTAAGCGGGGTAAAGAGCGCGCTTTTTCAATGTACTCACGTTTTGAGGCCGCGCCAAAGCCGGCGAAAAACAAAACCAAAAAAAAAGACAAGAAAATAAAAAAAAAGAACACGCACAGAAACGAACGAACGAACGGCAAAGCTTGCGAAACGAGCACAAAAACGGCTTGGGTGGGTTGGCTCTCGGCTGGGATGGTAGGTTGGGTGGTTTGTTTTTTTTTTTGTTTTTTTTTTTTTGGTGCAACAACGGGATGATGACAACGACAACTTCGCGACGAAGCACAAAGCTTGACTGAATTCAAGCAAATAATGGCTGGCGCTCAGAAGTACCGTTGGACAACAGCAACAGCAGCAACAACAATAACAAAAACAACAAGAGCAACGGCAACGTCAGCGACGGGCAAACAAAAATAGGAATACCGCGCAGGGCAACAACTCAACAACTGCGCCAGCCACGAAACTACCCCTTCACCTCCCCTCACAACCCCACCATTGACAGCCAGCGTCACGGCACAGTATAGTATAGAACTCACACACACACAATCACACTGCTGTGGCTGTGACTGAATGAGTCCGTCTGTTTACGCTGGCAAAAGTCTGCGTGTGTGTGTGTGTGTGTGAGTGCATGAAACGTAATTAAAGCTTAAAACCGAGTTTACAACAACAACCCTGTAACGAAAGGCAGCAAAGGCAACGACGACCTCGTATGTGTGAGAGGGAGAGCAAAGCATTGTAGGCTATGTGTGAGTGAGAGAGAATGCAAAATGCGGCAAATTACAATGGGGCAAAATACAAGAGGGCGAAATTAAACGGGGCGAAGTACAGCAACTATTGAAGACGTCGCGCTTGCCAGCAGGAGACGAGGCGACTCAGACTGAGACACACACACACACACACAAACACAATACAGCCTTGTCATTGATATTTTACACGGCAATTATTCAAACCCTTAAATTGATGAATATATATTAATTATTGATCAGCCCCAAGGATCGAAAAACTGTAAATGCCATATAGCTATTTGTTGAAACATGCGAATAGAAATATTAAGAAGATTAATAATTAAATCGAAATAGAAAATTCAAAGAAGATGAATTCCGATCTTCAACGTGACTTTCTGGTTTGTTTATAGCAAACAAAGGAAAAAAATGGAAAAGTAAAGTCAGTTTTAATTCTGTTTACTGAGATCACATATTCTGCAATTCTTGGTCATAAGAAATGCATCTGCATCTGCACTCGCATGCATGCATATATTTGAATATACCCTATTCATGAATGGGTTAACATGGCGTATATGTGTACATGGGGTATATGTGTAAAATGGGATATATGTGCACATTTCAATCATTGATCCTTTCAATTGATTAAAGTATTTTCACCAAAATATTTATGTTATTATATATTTAAAATGTTCTCATATTAACTGAAATAGTTTACCAACTTTAACTAGAGTTTTCATCTCGAAAGGGTATACATGATTCTAGTCTATTTCGTATTGGCAAACAACTATGCTTCGTTTGTGCATTGCCATTTTTTTTTTGTGTGTGTGTTTTTTTTTTTTGCTACTTTTCAGATTTCTGTTTTGTTCGTGCCTTCGTTGACGACTTGCAGCTCTTCTTAACTCTTACTTTATTGCTGCTGCGCTTCGTTCTTCTTCTTCTCCTTCTACTTCTTGTTCTTCTTGTCAGAGCGGGGGTGAGCGGGCGGGCGGATGTTATAACACCAACTTGACGCTTGAGCTGTGCTCTTTTTCATGCATTTATGTAATGAACATATACAAAGCCACACACACACACCTACATATTCATAAATATATATGCATTTATTTTTAAACTGAGCTCACTGCTTGCCCCACACGCTGCTGTAGCTGCATGTTAGCAATTACTCATGTGTTTGTGAGTGCTGTTTTTTTTCTATTTTAATTATTATTATTATTTTTTTTAATTTATTACAAAATGTCAGCTGGTGACGAGGCCGATCAAAGTACACGGCAAGCGTCCTCTATTTTCATATTGGCAGCTTAGCCCAAAATGGTTTCATCATGTTTCCCAAACAGCCGGAGAACGGCTTCTTTACCCAAAAAATTGACTTAATAAGTGAATAAGTTCTATATTTATGCCGCCAAAATTTTGATTATCGAAAAAAATATAATTTTTTAAGCTTTTTAAGTTGATTGTAATTCTAATTTAAGTGTACTATTTTCTAGAATTTGGAAGAAATCTAATTTCCAGTTTTTTTTTTTTTAAATTTCTTAAGTCGGGATAAAAAATATTATTCCATTGTTTATGGAATTTTCATTTAAAAGCAAGCATTTTGCATTTTTTAATTTTGTTGTTTATTAATGAAAATAATTGTCGAAAATTGAAAAACTCTCTCTAATTTTATATTTTTATACATTTTCTGGGGCTGCCAAGCCGATCAAATCGTAAAACTATAGCAATTAAAAATCTTGCGTAGCTTAATAATACCCAATTCTTTAAGGATCGGCATAACTTTTCAGAATCAGAAATGGGATTATCTTTGACATTTGACAATAAGTTATCAAGTTTCGAAGATTCTAATATTGATAATAAAAAAAGAAATAAGCCCACATATTGTATGGTTATTAACTGAATTTACATATATATATATATACATATATACATTTATGACATCAGCAGACATAAAAGTCTAGGGTTAATTGCGTTATGCTTCGCTTACATTTTTGTGCAACATGATTTTACTGGATACAATTGTAATAATGTCCAATGCCTATCAAGAAATACAACTTACAATTACATATAAACATATACATATATATATACATATAAGTAGATAATCCTAATGCGCATCATCCGATTAGTCTTAAAATCTGTTGTTTTTAATATTTGCCCAGCCGAATCACTGATTTGTTAAATTGAAATTGAACTGCCAAAATATATAATGAGAATTCTATCCTTGTTGAGGGTTATAATTGTTATAATTGGGTCGTCAATTTGGTATCACATTAATGGAGATGTCGTTAATCCTATAATATATTCTTGATCGGTATCAACAGCCGATTCAATCTATGTATACTAGTTGTTCAGTTTTGAAGTAATTTCAAGATATATTTGACTATATGACAACTCAATCTATTTTGATCCTTAAGTTTGGACAGACTCATTAATTAGACCACTAAATTATACAGCTTTCAATCAGTTTTTCTTGATTGAAATATAGATTAAATGTTGGGAGAACGTATTCATTCTATATGAATAAAAATGTTTTTAAAGGTATTATAACAGACCGAAATACATACATAAATATATAGATCATGAAAGCTAAACACTGTATAAATGATTAAAATAGATTAAAGATTTAAATATCGATAAATCATTTCGTTAAAAATATATAAATATTTTGAATATCAATTTCTTCAAATAGGAACATAGAATTCTTTGTGTGGCCTTTGTTTATTACTTATTTAATGGCAAAAAATTCAATTCAATACTACATTTAAATTAAAAAATTATATTTATTATTTACAAGATTTGTTTAAAACTAAATAAATAAATTAAAGGATAAGCGAGGAGCTCAAAAATATGTTTTCACTTTGCTAACAACAAAGAGTTTTCACGTAATTAACAAAATAAATAGCTACAAGTTGTCGAGTATTGGAGCATGTGTCTGTGTGTGTGTAAGTGTATGTGTGTGTGTGTAAGTGTGAGTGTGTGTATTGCAAAGCGTCATCGTTGGATGGCAAACGATGTCGACTCAAGTTTTAAGATAAGATTAAAAAAGAAACCCAACTGAACCGCAGACTATGTGTATTTATTTGTGTGTTGGTGTGTGTGTGTCTGTGTGTGTGTGTGAGCGTGTGTGTGTGTTCTGGTGTTACGTACGTTAGCACTCTTTGTTATCTTTGAAATCCACTGACAATGAGCCACTGGTCGGGCCAGGCGGTGGCTTTCTGCTGAGCAACGCAAATAGCCGCGAACATTTTTACTACGAAATACTTTAGTCTATGCACACAGATACATACATAGATATGAGTGCGTTGGTGTGTGTGTGTGTATTTAATAAGCTGAGAGCAGCGGTGGCTCACAAATGATACAAATGTATCTTTAAGTTTGCTAAGTGTGTGTGTGTGTGTGTTGATGGGGAATATAAGAAGCATTACTTTGTATGCGCCAACTGAAGGCACAAGCCTCAAAGCGAAGTTATCAACACACACACACACACACACACACACACATACTTAAGCGCTACTCCCCGAGTCTGACGTCGAATGCCTTCGACCATCGTTACCAACGCCCGCCTGCCCCCCTCCCCGTTGTTTTCCCCTTTTTCAATTGCACAACAGGTGGAATTATTTACTGATAAGCCGCTGATAAAAGTGAGCCAAAGTGCTGCGGCGAGTTTTGGGGCATATTTCTCTTGCTGCTGCCCGAAAACAGTCGCTTGATTCAATATATGTCGAAAACAGTTAGATGTGTGTGTACACACATATGTGCACATACACACACAAACACACTTACATACATATAAGTCTATGTACACATTAAGTCATGATGATACATCAGTTTTAAATAGAAAATGCCATTCACCTAGTTTGGAATCAACTCTTTATCTCAATCTATCCCTCTCTCTCTCTCTCTCGCTCTCTCTCGCTTTTTCTCTCTATTTTTTTTCTATTACTAAGCCACTAACGTTTAAGAATTTCTTGGAGTGCTTAGTGTTTTTTTCTGCTTTAGCATTTAAAAAAACACATATTTATTATATCCTTAATTTTTTTTTGTTAATTCCAAATTTAAAAACTATTCACATTTAATATATTCTAATTGGTAACTTTCATTTACAATTCTTAGTTAAAAAAAAAATATATACATTTTTATTTAACATTAAATAAAAAAATATTTCAGAAATATGCTCAGCAAAAGTATTTTTGAAGGTTTCCTGCTGCCTACCCTCAAAATAATGCATATATATTTTCCAAGGCTTGGCTATATTAAAATATTCTTCAATGCGTTACAAGCTGGATGACGAAATTATGAAACCCTCACAGATCCCAAACATGTCTTTTAGAAGGCAAACATATTTTGTGCCATGACTTATCCATCTCTAACACTCTCTCCCTCTCTCTTTCACACACACACACACACACACATGTTGGCGTAGTGTATATGTTTCCCGGCCTATGAGTTGAGCAAGCTTTAAGTTCTAACTGTTTGTTGGCTCTTTGATAACACTGGCCGAAACTAGCAACTGACAGTACCCTGGTCACGAGTGTTGCCCGCATTTAAGTATCTATGTATCTATGTATGTATGTGTGTGTGTGTGTGTGTGTATGACTCTGTGAGCTGTTGAAGTAGCAAACCATTAAGCAGCTGCTGATAATAATGGAACCCAAATTCGAATTCGAATTCAAAGTGGACGCAAACTTGCCTCTACAAAATTTAGTTTTTTGGGCTGTCCTGTTAAATTTTTCAACAAAAAATAATAATAATAAGGCAATTCAAATCTTTCAAAAATATCCTAATTACCACTGCATTTTCAAATAAAATCAACGTCCAAATAATAATAAATCTATTTTAAATGTGATTTACAACCCTTTTTTTAGCATGATCAGAAAAACCTAAGAAAAATTCGAGTATGAAATCTGCATCGCATCGATTCAACATTTTCAAAGAATTTAAATGTTAATCGGAAAATCCCATTTGTTCTTAGGAACCAAAAAAAAAAAAATGATAGCTAATATTTTCCGAAATTAAATATGACTCAAAAAACTTAAAATATCACAAAAAAAAAAAATTTTAAAAAAAGTAATTTTGTTGCTCACCTGAATTTCTAGCCGGCTACAGTTTGAAATTTTTACCACCACAGTGGCTTTAAGGCTGTGCAAGTTGCCTGTAAATTGTTGTTGTTGTTGCTGTTTTTGTTGTTGTTGTTTTTCCTTTGTCCTGGATGGTTTGCCGTTACTCTGATTGGTATTGATTAGAGAGCGTGCGACGGGGGAGGAGGCGCGGCCACTGAGTCAGTGCTGATCGGTTTATTTGTGTGTGTGATTTTTTTTTTTATTTTATTATTATTAATCTTTTTGTTTGACTTGTTTGGTTTTTATTTTTATTTTTTTTTTTTCCGATTGCGCTTCACGAGGCGTATGCGTAATTTTCTTAGTGCCAAAGCTTCAGCTGGCTGAGCTGAATGTGGAGAGGGTGAGGGGCGGGCCAGGGATGGCTGTTGGCACTCTCCTGTCTATCTGCCCGCTGTATATCGATCTTACTCTCACTCTGTGCTGGCCTCACTCTCTCTCTCTCTGGCGCTCTCCTTCTCTCATTCACTCTGTCTCTCTCTGTCTCGCTCTTTCCCTCTTTCAGATGAAGACTTTGTTTATACGTAGGTGTCGTTGTGCGCTTCTTTGTTGCTTAAATTACGTTTCTAGTAGCCGTCGTTCTTGCTGTGGCTGATGTTGCTGTTGTTGTTGTTGTTGTTGTTTCAAACCTTGGACTAAAATTAAAAATACATAGAATCGAAATTTGTTAGTATGAAATCATGCCAATTCGTAAGCAACACAAATTATATATATATATATATATACAAACACACACACACACATACAAACACACACACAACTAGTAAGAGAGAGAGAAAGAACACCAGCTGCAGAAGAAAATATGACGATGAAAATACGTGAAACGTGACGTCGCAAAATGCAGCCTGCAAAACTGACAACTGCCAAACCGCCAAATGCCCACAGAGAAATGATTGTCGGATAGAAATGTGTTCCATGTTGTATCTTACGCAACAACAAAAAAAAAACGTGTCTCAAGCTCTGCCACTAATTGTGTTCTACTGCGATTTGACTGGTTGCGAGTTTTGGAGAGATAATGTCACACTGGCTTCGACTGGCGACCAGACCAACTCATGCTTTGTCTGCCACCCATAGGCGACTAATATCTAATCTGTTTTCCACCGCCAGCTTTATCTTATCGCCTTAAAGGTGAGCTTGCAGCTCCATGGGTACTGTCGCATTATAATACGCGCGTAATTCAACAACAACAACAAGAACTACAACGCTACGATTCGATTCGAATCGAAGCAAACCCAACGTAACGTAACGTAACGCAACGCAACGCAACGTAACGTAACGCAATTCAACCTCACCCCACACTTTAACATCAACCCTGCTCCCCAGAAATACAAATAGTGAGTCACATAGAAAGCGTGTATGTGTGTGTGTGTGTTATTATGTTCTGCAGTTGTTGGCATCGTCCATGTGGATTGAAAAGCTGCTTTTGAGCTTTCTCTCTCTCTCTTTCTGCCCGTAAAGAGCTCAAGTTCAAGCCGAGCTTTTGCAAAGGCTCTCAATAAGAACTCAAAGCATTGCCCGTTACTTTGTTATATGTAAAATATAAAAAAACACACACACACACCTGTATGACTCATGTATGCGTAGGATGCTGGCGGGAGGCAATTGCAAACAACACACAAAAACGAGGCAATGTGAAAACTACACGTCCGATTCTGCCCACTAAGCAATACTCTGTTTCAAATAATAATATTTGAAGCAATGATTGAAATTAAATTGAAGATTAGATGTGCCTAGGTAGGCCAAAATGTTTTTGAACACACTTTGAGTTAACTCAATAGCAAAACACTGTGTGGCAATCAAAGATTATTTATAGCTTGAAAACTATGGAAAACTTTTGTGGGCTTTAGCTTTCAAGGATACTCACATAAGTATTTTGGGAAGCCAAGTTGAGTCACTCTTAAATAATGTCTCTCACTTTTGAGCTTTGAATTTGAGCTTTTAAGCTGTCATGCATAGGTATGTAAATAATCTCTTAAGGACAGACAAGTCTAACGGATACTGCAAAAATGAACAGACATATATAAAATTAATAAGTTGTATGACTCAAAGTATTTTTTGAATTTATTCCATATTATTTTGGGATAAGACGTCCAGCAGTCATCGGCAGATAAATAAACAACATTTGTGTAACTTTGTTTCCCTCTCTCTCTTTACTTCTTTCTCTCTCTCGGTGTTGTGATTTATGACAAGACAATCATAATGTCAAATATTTTTTTTTCTTCTTCTGCTTTTCTTTTTTTGACATTCGCCTGGAAAGCTATCAAAAGCATTTTAATCTACCCCAATTCTCGACTCTGCACTGCCGTTATATGCTCAGCCGCCGAAATATACAAATGATCTTGCGGAATGCGTTGTTTAAGTAATTTTCAAAATAGCCACGAACACACACCAACACACATACACACACACGCACACACATGCTTTACACACGTAAAGCAGGAAAAGCGCAAAGCGCGAACACAAGCGTTTTACCATTCTGCTGCTCGTCTCTTCCTCTCTTCCTCTCTCTCTCTCTCCCTCTCTGTGTGTGTCTCTCTGATTTTGGTTTTTACTTTCGATCCGTTTGTCGGGATTTCGAATTTCTCGGCGCGATCGAAATAGTCGCAGTCGCAGTCCAATTGATCACTGAAAACTGAATTCAGGCAACCAACTCGAATTGGCCGAGGCCCGAGCGCCACGAGCGGCCGAGCAGCCATCGCAGCCTGTTGGCCGGGGTCGGGGAGGCTGAGCAACAGCAGCAGCCGGCAGCGCATTCTCTGCCTTTGGCTATGGCGCCGGCAGCGGCAGTGCCAGTGGCAGTGGCAGCGGCCGCGGCGGCTGTGAGTGTTGGGGACTATTGTTGTCGCGGCTGCCACTGTTGCAGCATCCGCTTGCTTACACTCACTCACACTTCCTCTCGCGCTCTTTCACTCCCTCTCGCACTCCCCACCTTGCAGAGCAACACCTACACCCGGCACACACCCGCCGGCCTCCCCCTCCACCACACCCACCGCCCACTGCTTCCTGGTGGGCAGCTCTCGTAACCCGCTACACTTACCCGTCCGCTAACCAATTGAGGTCGAGCTGCACGAAAAACTCGGCGGAAAATTCAACAAATACATTTTGGCCAAGTTTTACATTTGTAAGCACATTCCAATTTCATTACACACAAAAACATTGATTGGAAAGCAAAATTGGCACTCAAACTAAACAAGTTAAGCGGATGACGAGCTTTAGTAAAGGACTCAAAGGATTCAATAATAAAAAAATATAAAAAATAAATCGTTTAAATTTGAATTTGTATAATATATTAAATATATATTATTTTGTGGCTTTAAATTTATATTATTTATTGTTTTATTTGCTGAATTATTCAAGGAGCAAACTCATTGGAAAATCTTATGTAAGTTTTCTACTCAGGTTTAAAAATCAGTTCCTAATTGGATATTTCGATTATAAGGATATAGCAGGACATAAATTAAAAGATCGTGTTTTTGAGTTGAGCTGCGAACCGATCTTTATAGATTGGCCATACTATTTTTGATTAAAGTCGCAAGTCAAGAAATTCAGAACTTGAAATTTAAAGTATCTTTGATAATATTAGATATTTGATAATATAGAACTATCTTAGGCAGCCCGACTTTTATGTTAACGCCCAATTTGGATAATCATACGAAAGCTCCGCTTTCAAACGTTATAAGATATAGTGCGTCGATCTGGCTCCTTGGACATAGCGACTTATCCTCCAGTAATATATCAAGTTTTATTAAGATAGCTTTAAGATTGAGGCATCAGTTTGGAAAAATGGAAACAGAGGGACAAAGGTAAATGACTGCTACAGAATATATATATATATATATATATCTAAGAAGTCGACTTTAACGAGTGCATAAATTACCTTAAAAATATATATATATATTTCAATATATCTAGACTTGGATGCGATTATAAACATTATCTTAAACCTGCTAGTTTAGGCAGTGATTCACATATATATTTCATAGTATTCATGTGCAGATCCAGCAAATCCACAAAAATAAATCGAGAGTAGTTTACCGATTCACTCTGATCCATCTAGATATGAGCACGTGACTGTACTTATGCTTGGGCCAACTTGGCAACTCTTGGCATCTGAAATACGTTATTTTTTTTTTTTTTTTTAATTTTGTTTCGACTTTATAAATAGACGCGGATGAGACAAGACGGAGACGGAGACGGAGACGGAGACGAGAGATGAGATGAGATGGGTTGAGATGAGAGCCAACCGAGGCCATACGTTGAGGATCGCTCGATGTGTATTTGTGTCTATGAGTGTGTGTGCGTGTGTGTGTGTGTGTGTGTGTGTGTGTGTGTATATCGAACATTAGCTAGAGTTTAAGCTTTCTGATCTCTGAGCACACGTTGATAATATTTTCGCCAGCCGTGCGAGTTTTTCCATTTTGAGGAACTACAATTTTCCCCGCTCTTTTGCGCTGGATTTTTACAATTTTCCATTTTCTTTATAATTTTCATTTATTTTTTTTCGTGTGTTGTGTGTGTTTTTTTGGGCAACTCGAAACTAATGAGGTCGTCACGTCATGTGGATGCGTGTCTTGGATATGACTGCATGGCCAAATCAAAACAAATGCCACCCGCCAATACTATAACCCCTCTCCCGCGCTCTCTCTCTCTCTCTCTCTCTCTCGCTTTGCATGTAAATCTCAAGTCGCAAGAGCGCCTATGAAAGCGATGGCAATTCACAATTTCTCTTGAACACTTGAGCGCGCCTCAGGCGCACATAGAGCACACAGGAGCAAGGAGGGGGGGTGGCGGCGGCTGCTGAGGGGTTGCCAGGTTGCCAGAGCACATATTGTATAAATACACATATGTATGTGTGTGTACATGTGTTTATATATTGTATATATCGGTTTGAATCGGTTTGGGTTTTACTTTGTTTTCCCTGCCTGGCTCTCAAAAGAGGAAAATTGTTCATTGCGTTGGTTTTTCTTGGCACTCAAATTGGTTATTCGTCGCCTGTGCTGCGATTTGAGTTCAAATTTATTTTTGGCAGCATCTTGTTGTTGGTGTCGTGCAACGCCGTCAGCCTGGCTGCCCCTGCCCCTGCCCCTGCCCCCCCTCCGCACACACCTCTAACTTAGGCAGGCGAACAAACGGGGCCAGCCATGGGCAAAACGGGGAAACTGAGCAACGAGCACTGAGAACTGGGATCAGGCGCACGTCTGCCAGTTTGCGCGCCTGCGTGTGTATGTGTGTGTCTGTGTGTGTGTGTGTGAGTTGTTGTGGTGCATGCGCCGTTTGATATCAGTTGCCCATCTTGCAGCGTTGTCTGTTTGTATAATCCATTTAAAGGTAATTGAACTTAAACTCTCCGATATACGCTAGGAAACGCTAGGAAAGATCCATTAGAGCCGAGCCCAGAAAGAGACAGACAGACAGAAAGAGAAAAAGAGAGCGAGAGAGAGAGAGCGGTTGCACTGAAATGAGCGCTATAAATATGGCCAAGCCAAAAATAAAATAAACATGAAAAGAAGCTTTGAGTACACCGCATGGGGTTGGGTTGCCCAGAACACACTGATATAGGGCCAAGATGGGCCAATAGAAAGAAAGAAAGAGAGAATGAGAGAAAGAGAGAATGATAGCGAAGGAGTGTGCGAGTGAGCAGGCCAGCTATATGCATAAATGCAGACATCAAATGTTCTAAACTTAAAGATGAGCAGAGTTGGGCAGCGTTTTAAATATAGCATCAAGTTTTGTTTTGTTGGATTAGACATAGCTTCGGTGCAGGAAATGCATGTTTCGATATTTCAAGTAAATCACATTCGATTAACTAATCTTTGCGTTCGATTGCTAAACCAAAACAAATTCACATTTATAGTTTCCAAGCACGCAAAAACTTAACTGTTTACAACTGATCGATCAGGCCCAAATGTATTTGCTAACATCGAAATAAGCAATTACTTTTTGGGTTTTCAATTTTAACAGAATAAGTAATACGAAAAAAATGGAGGTAGTTTAACGATTTATGAAAACTAATGCGATCGTCTTTAAGCCTTTAGTTCATTTCCGAAGCGATAAGTTTTTTATGGTTAGAAGAAAACTGGTAAATTTTTTAAAGCCTGGAAATATTTTCAAATATGTATATATATATTGATATACAATAATTGAATTACTAAGTAAAAAAAAAACATAACTTATTCGTAGTATTTTAGTCACTATTGTTTGTTAACAAAGCCAACTAATTTAGCCTA
The DNA here is from genome assembly GCA_035042365.1 of Drosophila dives. Classification (NCBI taxonomy): domain Eukaryota; kingdom Metazoa; phylum Arthropoda; class Insecta; order Diptera; family Drosophilidae; genus Drosophila; species Drosophila dives. The sequence continues at coordinate 11,646,318 of JAWNLJ010000443.1, read as the reverse complement.
GACGAGATCAAAAATGGATCCAAACGGATGTGTTAATAAATTCACCCTTTTTGATTGGTTCTGGATTTAGAAACTAAAATTAATCGGCTAGAAAGCGTCTTTAATACAAATATGCCGATAAAAAATTGAAAATAAGTTTTCAATAAGATGAGTAAAAAGTTTTTGTAATTTGCAAAGAAAATATATCCCATTACTAAGGTCAACTTCTATTATGAATTATTATTTTTCTTATAGTTTTATGCTTCTGTTATTATTTTTAAAAGTTCGCTTCAAACGAATATGAAAAAAAAAGAAAATAAGTCATTTTTCTTTAAACTCATGACTTTTGACTAAATATTCCAAATTGATGTGGTTTTTTCAGTTATGTAAGAAAGCGGTTTCAGAAATGCACATTTCGAATCAAAGATATTTTGGATAAGTTTCACATTTGCTGCTGCTGCTGCTGCTGCTGCTGCTTCAAATGCTGTAAAGCCAAAAACAGCTGCGAGTCCAACTCAAAATCTTCAACATGGGCGATATTTTTAAATCAAAAAAGCATCGTAAAACCAAAAATCAAATAAAAAAAAAAAGCTTTTCCAACGAGTGTGTTTTTCTCGGAAAACGATCAAATCTTGAGTTGCGCCATAAAGTGGCCAGATGTGTGTGTGTGTTGTTGTGTGTGTGTGTGTGTGTGTGTGTTTGCGTGTGGTTGTGTGTGTGCGGTTGTGTGTGTGCGTGTGTGTGTATGGTTGTGTGTGTGCGTGTGTGTGTTTATTATTAAGTTTTTCCATATAGACCTTTGAGCCCCATGCAACACCTGGTTGCGTACAACAGGTATTTTCTGTCTGTGATTTGACGATCTTTCATTTGCTCTACACACCAAAAAAATTGGAGATTTGTGGCATAATAAATCCCTTTAATATGCGTAAGCCGTTTAAAAACTCTGCTGAATGCAAAATCAATAGCAATTGATGTGAGTGTTACCAGCCAAATGCATTTACAATTAATACATTAAATATTAATAATACCGCACAAAGCTAGATGTAAATAAACAGCGCAACAACTACAGCTGCAAATGCAAAAAGTAAGGCGAGGCGAACGCAATTGGAAATTCGGCTGTAAGCACGAATCAAGCGTCCGATGCCGAAGGCAAGCGAAAGCTTTGGTAAAAGGATAAAGCTCGCAACTAACTTGTGTGCGTGTGTATCCATGTCTCTGTGTATGTGTGTGTGTGTCGTGCGTGTCGCAGCACCAAGCTTGTGTTGATGTCATAACGACTAACGACGAAAACACGCACAAAGCGCAGTAAAGAATAATGCGCCACGACAACAACAACAACAACAACAAAAGACAAGAAGAAGAAAATGAAGAGCATTAACAGGCAGTAAAGCCCAAAAACACACACAGCTGTGAGCCACCCATTTTGAAACACGTTTCAAGACGCAACCAGGGGGTTGAAAAGAATGGGAACAATAAGAACTCGGAATCCGGCTCAAGGGAAGCTGCGCAGAAAACTGCGAGCCTCGAGCCGAGCTGTGTTTCGAAACTCGCTGCTGGGGTGGAAAATATACCAAAACACACAAACAAACAGACACACACACACACAAATGCAAAGCAAGGCATACAAAGACAGCACGCAAACAGACAGACTGACAGACAGTTTGGCGGCGACACACACACACACACAATATACACATAAAAGTCCAATTTGATATTTGAATTCAAATCGACGCTTAGGCAAAATAGATTTAAATAAAAAATATAACACACACACTGAGTGCAGCATATTGCACAGATTTTAAGCTAAATATTGTCACTTACCACACGCTGCACGTGCTGCACTTTATTGTTTACAATGGCACACACATACAATTGCAACACACAAAAAATGGATGACACTTTTTAGCATCATCGTCAGTTAGTAACAACATCAAAAACTTTGCTGCTTTTGACAAACAAATGTGCTTAAACCAAAAACACACCGTAAAAAAAAATATAAAAATACGAAATACGAAATACCTACGTATAAATATATAATATGCACACATACGTTAAGAAGGGCGGCGAGCGCGCAACTGAACGAAACGAACGCGTTTAACTCCTGTCGGCGAATGGCAAGAAGTTTTGTTGTTGCGCCGCAAACAGTGCCTCTGCGTCTGCTTCTGCTTCTGATTGTGCTTCTGCTTCTGCTTATGTCTCTCCCTCTGTACGCTCTTTCGATTTCTGCCTTCCAGACCCATACACCCACACAGTCACACACACACGTGCACAAATCAGCGTTAGTTTACCAGCGCGTCAGGAGTCGAATATTTCAGTTAAACGCTCTAAGCGCATTTTTAATATTTATTGTTGTTCTTTTTGCTTTTGAAAGCAACTGAAAAAAACATTTTCCGTTTATTTAGCATATTTATTTACGCGCCAAATTTGTAGCGACATTTTTTTTTATCGATACCGATGATTTGTGTAAACAAATATCGCTTTTATCTGGAGTTGCCATTGCGTTCCAGCATTTCCAGCTGAGCTCTGTGTGTGTGTCTGTCATGAGAGACAGCACTGCCTAGCTACAGGTAACGGTTTTTTTTTAAAATTATTTCTCACCCATTATAAAATTCAAATACATTTCATTTATATATTCTTGTAAAAATATAGCGTGTTTATTTTATACAAAATTAATATTCTAAAACATTTTGGAGGCATTTGCATTTCTTGGTAACAATTCCAATATGTAATTAAAAAAAAAACTTTATGTGCTAAACGTGAATATACGTTTTATTTAGTGAAGCTTAAAGTAACAAAAAAAAAAAAAGAAAAGGTAAATTTAACTAAAGCTAAAATTATGTAAAATTTATTATGAACAGTTAGGGATGCTATAGTCGATAAGCGCAACTACGTTATACCCTGAACCCATTGTTTAATATATTCAAGTTTTTCTGGAAACTCGTTTGTTGATCCTGATCAACGAAATATACACTTTATGGGGTCAGAGTATACAAATGTGACAAATCGATAAAAGTGTGGTTTATAGTTATTAGCATCTATCATCACTTAGACTCAACTAAATACTCTTGACAACTTAATTCAATAAATGTTGCTTGCAAATGGAATACAAAAACAAACACTGAATAATCGCTTAAAGCTTTCTTTAAAAAGATTACAAAAAAATGTGCATTAATCTATATGTTTATTAATATCGAATACATTCTACTAAAATGTAATAGCTGTAAATAATGAATTTTAAGTGTTGTCAAGTGTTTTTTTTTTTGTTTTCGTTGTTCAAATCTAACAAATAAACGCGTAGTTTAGAAATCTTACACTTTTGTAGAATGTGTACGATATGGTTAAAAGTTAGCTTATTGCAATATGTTTTAAATTAATCGGTTTGTTTATATATATAAACATATATATGTATTTGTTGTGTGTGAGCTACTTAAATATATATTTTCTTATGCACAATTCTAATTCTTTTTCCGTATTTTGGTTGCTAACATAAGTTGACCAACTTCTCATCCAATTTTTGCAGTTGGTCTTGCTTCAATCACTTTTCATTAATTAATTAGGTTTCTTTATTTTTAACATTTTGTACTAGAAATTTTGAAACGCGTTGGCAACGCCAGTCCACTTTTCCCTCTAAACTGCTTCACACATTCCATTCCATTTCCTTTTCCCTTTAATTTTTCATTTTCTTCTCCTTTGCCATTTCCTTTCCCATTCCATTGCAGTTTGCGTTCACAGATTCTTAGCGCCGACGCGTCGTTGTCGCTGCCGTTCGGCTGCGCGCACTTCTGCTATAACAGCTGATGGCTTTGTCTAGTGTTGCCATCGCATTTGCACTGCTGCTGCGCAGAGACGAGCGCTTGCTTAAGTCCGCTGTTGCCGCCGCCTGGGCCGCTGTAGAGGCACGCGTACCAATTGCAAGCGTCGGGGCGACCCCATTCAGTTTCTTTGGCAAAGGCGGCGGCCGCGCTACAATGCCGCTGCTGCAGGGCTGTAGGCGCTTGCTTAATGGAGAGCTGCCGATGCTGCTGCTGCTAATGTTGCCGTTCCTGCTGCTGGCGCTTAAGGTGCTACTGCTGCTGGGGCTTAAGGTGCTGCTGCTGCTGGGGCTTAAGGTGCTGCTGCTGCTGCTGGGGCTTAAGGTGTTGCTGCTGGCGATTAAGGTGCTGCGCCGCAAGCTGCGTCGCCGTTCACGGTTCTCATTGCTGTGACGCAAGCGTCTTACGACTGCTGGTGACGCTCCTGCTGCTACACCTGTTGCTACTGCTGCTGCTCGCAGCAATGGGTGTGTAGACTTGCTGGCGTTGACATTGCTGTTGTTGTTGTTGATATTTTTATTATTTTTGCTGCTGCTGCCGCTGTTCGCAGCTAGCGTCACATTGCGTGTTCGCAGCGTTCGCTTTGTCATATCCAAATTGCCCAACTGACAGTTGCTGCTGCGCAGTTGACGCTTACTGACGCCGCTGTCGTTGGCCAAACCTAGGTTGTGACTGCGCCGCGTCATCATCACAGCGCTGCTCGACGTCGTCAAACTGCTATTGTTGCCGACGCTGCGCCGACGTTTTCTGCTGCCGCTGCTATTACTGTTATTTTTGCTGCTGCTGCTATTGCTTTTCATATTATTGCTGCTGCTGCTGCTGCCGCTGCCGCTGCTGGGCGAAACTCCTGCGCTGCTGCTGTAGGCGGCGCTGTAAGCTTTACTCTTGCATAGCTGCCTGAACGTTTTATGGCGTCGCGTCTGCATGTGTTCGTGATTCTCATTGGGCACATTTCGATAGCGACGCATTTGTCGCCTGACACGCGCCGGTTGTGATGACGTCATTTGTTGTTGGTGTTGCTGCTGCTGCTGTTTCTGCTGCTGTTGCTGCTTTTCCTGTTGATTTTCCCTTGGCTGCGCTTCTTCAGCGCCGCTGCTGCTGCTGCTAGCAGACATGGGCGTCGGCGTCGCTGGCAGCGTTGAGCTGACTTCATTGTCCTGCAGCGTTGCCACATTGCTGGCATTCCAGTTCGCAGTGGCATATCCAAACTGAGTTTGCCCAGTAAAACTGGGAGAACTGGAACTAGAGCTGCTGGCCTCAACCAGAAACAGTTGCTGCTGCTGTTGCTGTTGTTGCTGCTGCTTCTGCTCCCGTTCCAGTGCCACCTGCTGCTCCTCATCGCGTTCCTGCTGCAGCAGCGCATTTAGCGCCAAGAGTTCCACCGGTTGCTCCACATAGGTGGCTGCAGACTGCTGCTGCTGCTGCTGCTGCAGTTGCTGCCACCTATTGCTGTTATCAACTTGCTGCAAATGCTGCTGTTGCTGCTGTTCGCGTCGCGTCTCCAGCTGTGTGAGCGAGTAGCCCTCTTGTTGCTGGTAACGCTGCTGCTCCTGCAATATCTCCTGCATGCTGTGCAACAATTGTTGCTGCTGTTGCTGCTTTGCTGGCTGTTGCTGCTGTTGCTGCTGCAGCTGCAACTGTTGCGATTGCTGTTGCGTTTCTTGCTGCTGCTGCTGCTGTTCGTTGAGCAGCGTATTGTATGACTCGGCAAAGCTGTATTCCTCCGTGCTGCCATTCACCGAGGCGCTGCTCACATAGCAACTATTATAGTTGTGCTCCAGTTGACCGCAGCTGTTACTGTTGCCACAGTACAGTTCTGCCTCTGCCTCTGCTTCCGAAGTCGTCGTCGTCTTTGTCGTCGTCGTCTTCGCATCCTCGTCATGATGGGCCACCCGCATCATGGCGTCTAAATCTCTCATCATTGATGTGTGCTGCCAGTCTACTATCGATTGTTGCAGTGTTTTGCGCCAGTTTGTGTTGTGTTTTTGCATCACGTGCTCCTCCACCTGGCTCATCAGTCCCACCTCCTCCTCCTCGTCCTCCTCATCATCATCATCCTCATCCTCCTCTTCGTCCTCTTCCTCCTCCTCCTCCTCATGCTGCTGTGCTTGTTCCTCTGCCTCTTCCAGCAGCTGCAACTGCTGCTCCTCAATGTAGTAGTCGAAATTGCGATAAGGCTCCGGAGGCAAATGCCGCTTGGCCAAGGCACTGTAAGGCGTGTCATGCAGATACTCGTGCTCCTCAATCTTGGCGCCGCACAGCTCAGCACCCAGTTGATCCTGCTCATCCTCGACCAGCTCATCCAAATCAGTTGGATAATTATTCTCTGTATCCACCAGCAAATCTATGTTGTCACTTGCATTTCCATTTGTTGCAGTTGCAGCTTTTACATTTGTTGCAGCTGCCGCTGGCGTGAGTATCACAGTTACAACGGATGTATTGTCCGCCCTCATTTTTTTGCTTGCCCAGGTTTTGAGGGCCCGCTCGACGAGCGCCTTGCTGGGATTCGTTACGTCCTGTTCGACCAGGCACTCGCCAATAAAATGCTTCTCCCGCACCGAGTCGACAGCCTCCCGTGGCGTCACCACATTCCACAGGCCATCCGTGCCGAAAATGAGGCATCTGCAACATGCAACAAATTCACCAATTTATCAATCATGTTGTATTTAAAGTAAGTAGCAACCAGACAATCTCAAGTCGAACTTAAGCAAAAGATTCAAGTTTTAACAATAGCCTCAATCAAACATGATCTTAACGGTTAATTTAATTAAATTCAAAGCAATTTCAATCAAGTTTTAAATTAATCAAACATATTTTTAAAATTCTAAACTTAATTTAATTCGAGTTTATAATTGATATGCTTGATTGGGAACATGCAATTGAATAGTTCAACAGTTGTCATAGTTGTCATTTTAAAATGCATTTTTTTTGACTCACCTAAATGTAGTAGGATCGATTTTAACCATTTTAACATCCGGATCGGGACTAACAACAAACTCTTTGTAGCGCGAATTGTAACTCCAGAGATCGCCCAGTGAGCGAGCCACAGCCAGAAAGGGTATATCGTCGACAATGGTGCGTCGCCGGATGGGGCCGCGATGCATCGGATCTCGGGGACGATTCCAGACGACGCGTGGCACACCCGATTTGATTGCCACTTGTCCGCCGGAACGCTGAATGCGATTCTTCTCCGCCACCGATTCGGGCTTGTGATCCGTTGTCAGCTGTTTTGCTCTCCAGCGATGCTCGCCGGGATTCTGATAGCCCAGCACGATGCCCGAGTCGCCCACATGACCAATGTAAATCTTTTCGCGACGCATAAACGCAACGGTGGCTGTGGTGCCAGCGGTGCTCAAATGTCCATTTGCAGTCCGTGGCCATTTTTCTATAAATTAAATTAAAAATAAATTAAACTACGTATTTTTGTATTTATTATATTTTTTTAAACCAAACTTAATTTATCGATATGTTTCAATAAAATAATAACGTTTATTTTTTATTACTTTAAATATCACAATGTGTGCTGTGTCGTCACAACTATTACAGCTAAATGCTACCTTGTTGCATTTCTCTCTCCCTCTAACGCCTGACAACGATAGCAGCAAACAGCGGGGTTGCCATATACGAAAAAAAAAAAAAACATTTGGAATATTCCATTCATAGAGAGCCACAGTCAGCGAGCAGTCACAAATCGATACGCGATTGTTGTCATTATGCATATGAATGCGTATGTGTTTATGTTTTTATGTTTGTTTGTATGTTGTATGTATGTATTTATTTATAGTTGACTCCCTCACTCACCTTGCTCGCGCCACATGGCAAAGTGTGTACCAATGTAGCCTTCGCGTATCGCCCGAAGCACATCCTCATCGTTATCGGACCAAAACAACTTCTGCTTCACAATCTCGAGCATGAGATGCTCCTTGGCAAAGAGGGCCGCTTCGGTGCCTCCGTGTCCATCATAGATGCCAAAGAATGCGTATTCCAATTCATGGGTCAGCGGCGACTCCTGGTATGCAACCGAGAACTGATCCTCCATATATTTGCGACCGCCCTGACTGCACTGTCCAGTTACACGCATATTAACGCCCAACGTAGGTGTGGTACTGGAATTGGCACTGGAACCCGAACCGGAACTGTCACCGGAGCTACCGTTGCTTATGTCTTTGCCGATGCTCCGTCGACGGTTGCCAAAACCGTAACGCATTGCAGGCGACAAGGAACTGTTGCTGCTGTGTTGTTGTTGCTGTTGTGTGGGCGTGGCAATGGAGTCCTCGAACGCCGGTTTTGCATTAACAACAATATCCAATAGTGTATTGTTATTGCTACTAATGCTGCTGTTGCTGTTGTTGTTGATACTTGAACAGCGCTGCTGGGGCAGTACATCCAGATTGGGGCACAAATTCGGATTCACATTCGATTGCGTGTAGTAATTAATAACATCGTATTCCACATGGGCCACTTCCTGTGCCGTTTCCACAAGACATCTGTTGTTGTTTGTTGCTGTTGTTGTCGGCATGCTTGGCAGCATTTTTGCATACACACCGAATGGGGTAAGGGGTGGCGGATTGGGGGTTGTCACTTTGTAACCGGCGCCCGTTTTGTACTTGTTTTGGTTTTGTTTATGTTCCTGCTTCTTCTTGCTAGCTACCTTGCCTGCCTGCTTGAATACTTGTTGTTGTTGCCGTTTGTCTTTCACAGCAGTGTTGTAATTACATACGACATTTGGCACTCGCACTATAATATTGCGCTGCTAGCTGCGCCGTCTCGTTTCCACATAAGTTGCGCACGTAATGTGTGCAAGCGAGCACGCTGCTGTCTCGCCCTTTGTTTGCCTACGCAGCGTTTTAGGCTATTTACGGCTGTATGTGTGGTAGCTTGCCTTCTTCTTTCTGTTTCTCTTTTATTTATTTTTTTTTTGTTGGTATTTTGATTTTGCTTTTGGAAATCTCCGGAAATATGAAAACGTCTGCTGATGCTGATACTATGAATTATGTCTCAACTAAATGAGTTTATGGGAAAATTTGCTGTCAATGCCAGTTAAAGTTTCACCTTGATTGAAAATCTGGGATTATGCGCGCGCTTTGCGAACGGGACGCAAACAAAACTCGTTTGCAGCCTATCTTTTCAAATTGTATAGTTTTTGTTGTTGTTCTTGAAACCGTTGCGGGACTGCTATTTCTTTTTTAATCTCCAGTTTTTTTTCTTCGCAAGCATTTTCTTAAGAATATCTTCGAAATGAGCTTGTACACGTACACACACACAATCACAAATACACAACAGTAATAATGTTAATAACACAAAAACGAAACCAAATAGAAAGCAAGCGAAGAAACGAACGAACTAACCGAGAGCAGCAGAGTTGTAGCCGTATCGTAAGTTTGACGGGAAAAAAACAACTGAACAGCGCGCTACGACTTGTTTGTGCTGCCAACTCACAAAATAAGCGGGTGCTAAACAGGCAGGCCACTCTGGCCAGGCACACACACATGCATGCTCTTGCAATACGGTATATAAACATGTATACACACATTTATACATCCATTCATATATGTGCATGGATGTGTATATGTGTACTGCTATTGCTGGGTTGCCAGATGTGCTGAGACACAAAAATTGTGAAATTGCTTAATAGCCATGCACACACACAGGGTTGCGGTGGTGAGGCGAGCGAGATTGCCGCTTATGACTGGTTTTGCGTAACCCCCAGCTAAGGTTGGCGCGTCGCTTCTATGTTTCAAGTAAAAAGGCTGTGTAAAATAAAATTCAAATTTTTCATAATATTTTTGTAATATATAAAAAAAACCACTGCAGCAAACTTATAGTTAATCATTCTTAAAACATAAATATTAGCAAACAAACGTTAATAAACACATTAGTAATTAACAGCTTCAAATGTGTAAAGGTCGTGTGAATTTGACGAAACGCAGTAAACAAAAATTGATTATTAAATTTTGAATTGTACTCTGTTTTTGCAATATTTTGATTGAAATGCCGTGCATTATGTGTAATATGTAGAACCATTTCAAAATAACAGCTGCTAACTGCCACACCCTGCAATAATAAGAATCTGTCAAACTATCTGGCAGCTCTAAAATGTTAGTCATCGGCAGGGCGCGCTTCAATGCTCTTGCATGTGTTGCTCCTTTGCTGGTTTTATCCCATACTCATACACATATGTCTGTATACATAGCTTATATATGTATTTACTTATTGCTGACACTAATAGTTGCCAGCAGAGAGACAGAAGGGTTGTCCTGCTCGCACTTGTACATTTACTGCTAGCTAATGATTGTTGCCACTACTACGCTCTTCATCGTCATGTTGCTTTCGCTTTAGCTTCATTGTAAAGCGAACAAACGAAAATTTCCATGTTTAATGTTAAGACATGCATACATTGTAGAAATATAAGTATGTCGATATTTACAATTATATAGGACATGTTATATACTATTAACTACGGACGGAGGATTTAAAACTATCTATTTATACATGAATTAATGCAACTATGGTACGGGTGTACAAGTCATTACAAATTTGCACATTTAAAAATGCGATTTTTTCTCTGCTGAGGTTTTTAGGCGGTTTAATCGAAGTTAGAGACTAACACTTGTTAGCGATAGCCGATAGCGTGAGCAACTCTAAAATTGGTGTCGCCGTTTTTTTTGTGCACACTGCTGCGTCTGTGTATGTGCATTCACATGCAAATGTATGTATGTATGCATATACGTACGACTGTAAATGACTGTGCATAAGAAGCGCTTTTTCTTTACTGTGGCGAGTTTAAATGAAGCAACAATTTACAAAATATTCTGATTATTCGGTATCGAAATTTCTTTGATTAATGGGATAGTTCTTAAGTTCATAATTAAAGCGGATCTTTTTTGTAAATTATTTACAAATAATTTCATACATTATATTTGAGGATTGCAATTTACACTTGCACTTGAATATTTTGTTTCTGCGATGCTGTTTGAATTTTGCATCTAGCGCGCACTACAGTTTTTGCAGCCAAAAGCAACTCTGCTAGTTGTTCAATTATAAGTGCTGCCGTAGTGAAAGTAGTTACTTGCTACTGAGTGACGGATACCAATTACTTGATAAAATGCACATTTTTTGTGTGTTGCTATAGTAACATAAATATTCAGCAGTATCTTTTTGACAAAAACAAATTATAATTAATCATACAATTATACTGGGTTACCCTAATTCGTTAAAAACAAGGGACAGGTATTCGAAAAGTACTCGTTACACGGCTAAAAACGTAAAAATATCTGCAACACTTTTGCCATACGCAGGCTGCCAGAAGCGGCCTGCCAGAAGCGGCCTGCCAGACGCGGCCTCGGCTAAACCAATCAGAGAGAAGCGGATTGGCATGTCGCCTAAACTGAAGGCATTTGGATTGTCAACTGCGAATTCGATCGAAACAGTTTAACACAGGCAAGCGAACAGGTCGTATCGTAGTGCGCTCCGCCCGGAATTCTTTTTTAAATTTTAGTCTCGACTGGTGCGCTTAGCGGTAAACAAATTTTTTCACCTTTATTAACTGCCTAACATATTTAAAAGTGCCTAACAGTATTTTGTTAATTTTTTTAATGTTGCTGTATTTTGTATAAAAAGTGCAAATCGCGACCTGCCCAATTTGTTCGTATTTGCCTGCAAAAATTGCCGAAAAGGAGTTTATATATATGTATATAATTCATTATATATGTATATGCATGCATACACGCTCAATTACACATGCATTTCAAAATTGATTCGTGAGAGTATTTTTGTTTGGGAAGTTCTTAGGCAGCAAATGTTAAAAACATTGTTTAATTAATCAACAGCTGTTGAATTAGCATCGAGGCCGTAAAAAAAAAACAAATTTGCTTGCCATGCGGCAAAAGATCGCGCGGAACTCAAAAGAAAACAGCTTGAAGAACAACAGTAACTAAGGTAAGTTGTGTTGACACGTGAGAAATGTTCTGAGTGAAGTTGTGAAATAAATTGTTGACACACATACATACATATATACACACATATATACATAAATATTTGTATGTATGCGAGTGCGAAATGTTTTCGGCGGAAAAATGAGAGATGGCCCCAACAGGACCAAAAAATGTGTTAAGAATTTCGAACATCACTTGAGATCTATCTAGAATCTAGAAATAAATTCGCTTTTTTTTTTTACTAGAATTATGCATTCAATGCAATGTGATTTTAAAGTGTGTCTGAGAAACTCTGCTGAGTTTCTATTGTTTATTATCAAATGGAGTCCAAGTTCTTGAGTTGACGTCATGTGTTATTTTGGATCTATGAATATGAATGTATATATGTTTTTTTTTATTTTATATTTTTTTTCTCTTTCTATTTAATATAACGCTTAGATTGTAAGCTTACCTTGAAAGGTAATTAAATAGCTAGCTGACAGCTTTCTGGCAAACATACAGATTAAATAGGTAATTTGTCGTGGGAGTGTAAACCACACACAAAAACCCACGCACACACATGCACACACATGCACACCGAGCGAGACTGTTGCTCAAAACAAAAGTATTGTTTTCTCTCCTTCATCAATACAAGGAAGAAACATTGCTTCCTATGCTAAAATAAGGCTTAAAAAGGACTATATTATATAACATATTAATTTGCCAATTTGAATATGAGATCGCAAATAACCATCAATAATGAATACAAACAAAAGAAAAACATAACAAAAAGTTTGGGAATTTTTTTATTTACTAAAAGGGATCGCCGCAACACATTTGCATAAAGAAGAACGCGAATGACGGCATTTGCCTTGTCCGCAAATTGTCTATTTCAGCAAAATCCGAATTGAATGAGCTTTGTCCCACAAAAAATTCTTTTTTTAAGACAGCCTGCTTACAGTGTTGTCTGACCTTTGTGAAATTTAATTTGTTGGCAATGCCGGCATTTGTAGCAGTTTGAATTTTGCATATAGCCCGCTATTTATATTTTGCCGTCAAATGCAACTCTGCTATTTGTTCTTTTGTCGGTGATGCCGATTAGCGAGTAGTCACTAGTTACCAATCTCTTCATACAACACGTGTCATTTATATATATATATATATTATTATTATTTTTTCTTACCTTAACTACAAACTGTAATTAAATATACAGGTGTATTTATGTTTAGTTTCGCCTAGGGGTAAACAAAAAAAATTATTCCCACTAAACTAATAATCTTTTGTTTATTTTCATTAAATTGACTGAATTTTGTTTATAAAGTGCGAATCCCGGCATGCCAAGTTTTGATTGTGTTTTATGCACAAATTGTCAAAAGAAATTGATATGTTTAAATAGGGATGTACATATACATATATATATGTAAATATATTTGTATGTATGTATATGTAATATATTAAATGTATATAGATAACTTCAAATGTAGTTGAACAAATATAAACATTTTACTTGAATAAGCATTCAATATTGAAGAGAAGTAAACTAAGAAACTAAGGAACTGAAATGATCGCATTTGGCATAAACATATATAAAATATATTAAGAGTCACTCTGCTCCTGATTATTTAATATATTTCGTTTATTTTGCAGTAGAAGTTTATTGTTTTATTGTTAATAACAAATGAAAATAAGCTTCGTTCGACTAATGGGCAAATCATAGTATACTTTACAGCAGAGCTGCCTGTCAACATGCCTTTCATAACACATAACACACAAACAGACAGTTCATTCAACGCTTCACTTGGTTGCCACAAAAGCAACAAGCTGATTGCCTGCCTCCATTTGACCGTTTGTCATTTCATATTTTACTGACTTAATTAGCAGAGACGTCGATTGCTCCGCCTGCACCTCCTCCATCCCCTTCCGCTGCCAGGATCTCTCTGTGCTTCAGTATTGCACGCCAATAATTGCTGTATATCTCTTTTGCGCTTAAGTGAATTTCCATATATAGTTATATTTAAGCAGCAAACAAAGAGAGCGAGAGAGATAGAGAGAGTTCGAGTTAGAGAGAAAGAGACAGAGCGAGCATTAATAAAGTTGCTACTTAGTATGTGTGTGTATCTCTCTCCCTCCCTCTTTTTCTGTCTCTCTCTGTGCGTGTATCTTTGTTGTTTGTGCACTTGTAACAACTTGTCATATTTAAAACTACTCATGACCTACTCCCTCGCAACCTATTCGCTCTTTTCGATGTTAACGATTATGTTTGTCAGCAAACTATTAGCAACATATCCGTTTTTATTACTTGGCATTTCTTCTTTTGAGTCACTGTTCAAGATATATGCATACAAATAACAGGAACATTTAATTAGCAACGCGTAATTTTTATTATTATCCATCAACAGCAAACTAAATATAAGTCGACAGCAAAATATCAGTTGTTTAAATAGAATGAAAACAGTTTTGCTTCGCTTGTAGACGATGAAATACGCTTGCAGACAGATTTAACGTCTCCCACCTGATGCTTTAGAAACTTCCGTCTCTTTTGGCAATGGTATTTTACCGACCATCTCAATATTCCTTTGTGCGTTGCTATTTGCAAGAGCACAGCAGCAATAATAGCAACCAACGAACAAACGAACAAACGAACGACGAACAAAAGCTGCATGCAATTTTCATTTACTTGAGCTGCATTGAATTGGAATTAGCAGCAGTCGCTTTTCACTCCTTACTTTCTGTCCTTGGCAACAGCAGAAGGGACCAAATCGTTGCCAAGGCCACGGGACGTCTTCTTTTCTCTCTCTCTCTCTCTCTCTGACTTACTAGCCTTGCTTGATATGCAGGTTTCAGCTCCCGTTATACTGCTCACACTTTGTTGCTGCAGTTGATGCTGTTGTTTTGTCTCTTACTCGCTCACTCATTCATATTGCTAATTGACTATTGTGTGTGTATGTGTTTGATGCAGTTTTTTTACTGCTCTGCTTTTAGTATTGCATTTGCCGTGTTGCGCATTTGTTTTCGCTTATAAATAAACTGTTTGATTTTCTCATTGTTGGCCTCCCACAAAAGTATGCAGTAATTTTTGTTCTTGTTGGGTACACTGCGTCTGCGTCAATGTGTGTGTGAGTGTGTGTGCTTAACTTTATTATACGTTTGAGATTGCATTGCTTTCGCCATTATACTTTGTACACAAATTGTAAGCAACATTAAACTAATGCGAGTTCACAATATTTGCATTATCCACACAGAGTGCAAATTTGTTTACTTTCTTTACAGACATCATTTACAACAACAACAGCAAAAACAACAAAAACAGAAATAATCTTCAAAATGTCCGATCGTAAAGCCGTCATTAAGAATGCTGACATGAGCGAGGAGATGCAGCAGGATGCTGTCGATTGTGCGACACAAGCCCTGGAGAAATACAATATCGAAAAGGTATGTAAACACAAAAATGATAAATAAGTTATAGAAGATGAAAGCAGATTATTTTCTTTAAAATATTGAATAAAATATAAATAATAAAATAAATAGAATATCCCGGTGTATTTATTATTAAGAGCCCAATAGTTCCCAATGTGAACTCTTAAGACTAGTCAGAAATCTTGTTAACTGCATAAACAAAAGCTTATTTCAATTAAAATTCTCCTTTGTCAACTTCAACATTGCCCCAAGACAACAATATAAAGGCAAAGCTAGCGCAATTTTGGCTAATCAGAAACAATGCATAGAATCGAACTGTTTGCTCTGATGAGCATTTTTTTTTTATATACAAAAATCTTAAACCTAAATACATAGGAAGCCGCTTGTAAGGCGATTTCATGTTATGTTTACTTATTTTATTAATTATTTATTTTCAATTAAAATTTATTGAATTAAACATGCAAATAATATTGTTCATTAATTTGATGAGATTGTCAGATAATTGCGTTTTACAGATTCGCATTTTTTTTAATTTTTTAATAACTTTGTAAATGTTGCAATGGGAAATTCTTGGTGTCAATAAGATATGGTTGCTATTAGAAACTTGCTTGCTTTTTGTTGCCATACATTTTAATAGAATGAGAACTGAAGGATTTTTGTGTGTGTGTGTGTGTGAGTTTGTGTGTGCGTTTGTCTGTGTGTTTGTGTGTAAGTAACCCGTTCTTGTGCTAAGATTCCTGTTTATTGAGATGCTGCACGGACGTTGTTGAACGCATTGACCATGGCAACGGTCAGACCATAATATGAATAAGCTTGGCCAATGCATAATAAAGCAAGTAAAATAATCAATATATATACATTACACACGCACACACACACACACATATATAATTCACACATATATAACGCTAATGTTGGCCGCTGTAAACTTTGCGCCGGGTCTGTTGTCTGGTCAGTGCCGTTTGCGGCTTCGAGCATAGCCATAGCTAATACTTTGTGATCAGGGTTTAGTTGGGTGTGTAGGGGGGGTGTGTGTGTGTGAGGTTATTATTACAATTCTCTTTCAATGCCAATGGCAGGTGCCAAGGCAAGGCCTTGAATGCTGCGAGAGCCAAGTACAGAGAAAAACGGACAGTGCGAGAAAGAGAGAGAGATAGAAGAAAAGAAATCACTGCTTGCTGGCGAGGAATGAGGGAGGTGGATGGTGGTTGGTCGATGATGGTGTAATGGTGTGTGTGTATGTGTGTATTTGTGTATGTGTCTGCTAATTGAGTAGTTAAATTGAAAAAGAGGCATCGCATCGCTCTGCCGGAAAGTATGCTACAGTTTTCCACCGCAGCTAACAAAGTTTTCTCTCTCATTGTATGTGTGTGTGTGTGTGTACAGATAAGAGACGCACAAGCCAAATCACTGACTCTGGGCTAGTGGCAGGCGTACGTTTGCTATAAATAAAATGTGTGCCACGCATAAACGCATATTCGCACAGGATATCAAACAGGATGTGTGCCAGACAAATTCGCGATTGATTGCTTTTCCTTTGGACTTGCCTTGTTGTTGCTGTTGTTTTTTTGTTTTGCCAGTGCATAGTTAATTACTACAGAAATATTAATGATAATACTGTTCATAATAACAAACATAATAGTAACAATCATTATAATAATAATAATTGTAATAGTGTGAGTGTTAATCAGCTATCGATTGAGTGATTTTTTCACCTTAATTGAATTGCCTTCCACAGCAGCAAAAGTTGCTTTTGCAGTTAAATCAATTTACAGTATGCATACAAATGCAGCAACCATGCAACATGCGCCATGAAACCACTTCCAGTAAGATTCATATTATTCTTGCTTTTATCTGGTATATGTAAATAATGTATGCAATATGTGTAGTGATTTCTGTTGATGTTGCTGCTGTTGTTTTAAGCTAAATTGGAGCTAAGTGATTAAGGCAGCTATCGAATTTGTTGATGGCGGCTCAATTAAGAATGTAGCGTGGTAGCCTCAATTAGGGACTCCTCTTACCCGAATTTGTTCCTAAATGTTTTACATGTGTAAGCCATGAGATGACAAGATAGAATGCTCTAGTCAAGAGAGCTCGACCACGAGATACTCCTTAGTCCCGTAGGCGTTTGAATTTTTTATTATGTAATTACACAAATCACTCAATTACTCGGGTCTCTTTTGTGTTTCCTGATGATGAAATACTCAAAAATGTCAATATAAATAAATTCTTTTTAATGTTTTTATATGTTGATATTTGCGTAATAGCAAAATTTATCGATATGATTAAAGTTATCGATATGAGAATGTTGTTTTTATGAGCTCAATTCCACTGTGCCCAAAAATTTCGTAAATTAAATAAAAATTATTTTATAATTCAAATTATAATTATATTTTAAAAACAGCAATTATCTTTCATAAAATATGAACTATTTGCGATACAACATCCATAAAAACTAGATAAATCGGAGCAAAAAACACAAATTATACGGCTCGAATTTCTTAAAATGGCTACATACTTAAACAATAGAGAATAAATATATAAAATGTACAAAAAGATATTTGAAAATGTTTTAAATTTTAAATGTTTCTTTATAAGAATAATAGCTCAAAAATTATTGCTCTTTTATTCATTAGCATTATTAAAATGAGCATATTTAAAAATGAATAAATTTTGCATTTTTGATAAATGCTTTTTCTAGCTTTCATTATTTAACCGATACGTTTTTTTTTTGTCTATTTGCTGACAGTTTTAGGTTATCAAACTCTATTTTTATTTGAGTTTTTCTTCATATGCAGTGCTAATTATGCCATCTGGTTTGCTCATTGGGTTTTGGGTTTAATTAATTGATTGATCCGCGAGCGGGGCCCAAATGACTCAATAGATTAGTGTGTGTGTGGTGGGCGGGAGGAAGGGAGAGAAGGGGAGAAGGGGATAAACTATATTAGGTTTCTGAGTTTTCAATGTGGCAAGTATAGCAAACATAAAGGAAAAAACATTTTGGTATCCAATAGATACGCAACTAGCACACCCAATACTCAAGGGTTAAATGGGAGCAGAAAAAGACACACACACACACAAATATATATATATATATATAGATGTATATATATATGTAGATATATACATAGCACAGCAAATGCTGTGTTTTTAATATATTTTTAGAAGAGCTCAACCTTTGGAGAGGCTTAAATTGTATCTACCATAATGCATTATGCTATTGGTGTGTGTGTTAGTGTGTGTGTGTGTGTCTGTCTTGTGTTCGCCTTGGTTGTGGCAGCGATTTAAAGGCAAAATCCTCCAAAATAAGCCAAAAAGAGGCCAACAGCAACAACAACGAACCAAACAAAACATCCGACAGCAAAGCGACAAGCGAAATTAAATCAATTCCGGCAACTTCTGCGTATCTGCGGTGCCTCCCCTTTTAAACAAATGTAATTAGTTTTTTTTTTTTTTTTTTTTTTCGTTTTTCATTCATTTTTGCCTTTTTTGGCTTTAGTTTATTTATTATTGCTGCTGCTGGATTTGTTTAGTGTGTCGCTGAAACATTTTGCGTGGCCAAATGTTTAATCAATATGTGGCCAAATATATCCGACAAGTCACCCCACAAACACAACCCCTACCCCGACCCCAACCCTAGCCCCATTCCCAATCCTCACACCATCTTACATCACAAATTTCGTCCTCGATAAGTCCCGCCCATTGTTGTATACCTTTGACATGTAGAATACATGATTTGGGCGGAAACTTTCCAAAAAAAAAAAAAAAACATTATTTTTATATGTTCCAAAATTTATAACTTTTTTTTTTTTTACTGATGTGATGAATATTTTGTGGAATAACACAAAGTGCAAATAATCTGTAAATTAATTGAATATTGGTACAGAT
Source organism: Drosophila dives (assembly GCA_035042365.1). Taxonomy (NCBI): domain Eukaryota; kingdom Metazoa; phylum Arthropoda; class Insecta; order Diptera; family Drosophilidae; genus Drosophila; species Drosophila dives. The sequence goes on along the minus strand of JAWNLJ010000443.1, from coordinate 11,627,309 downwards.
CAGCTGAGAGAAAAACAAACAGTTCGATGGATAAATTGAAAGTTCAATTCTGATATTTTGAAAGTAAATTGTTTTGGCTGCAATTTATGAGATATTAAAATGCAACAATATATTTACGCTGCTTTTTAAAAATTTATCAGTTGTGGTAATGACATTTTACAAAACTAATATGGTATGTTTTTTCTGGAATTTATAAGAATTCTTTATCTTTGTTTTAAAATGGATATAGTTTAGCTTAGGTGAATTCTGGGTTTACAGGTTGTTGTCGAGAAACGGAGTTGAGTCGAGTCGAGTCTCTTCTAAATCTATACTTCGACTTGCTTAGGTCCTTTGTGATTTAAGCAGCCTAAAAAACAATTCTTCGTTTTTTTTAGTTGTTGCCGTAAAAAAAAAACACTTTTGGACCTGGATCCCATTCTCATCACCTGCCCAAAACCTGTTCCTCCACAAAGTGCAAACTGCCAAAATATTCAGACGAAATTAATGTATAACAAACAATCAACGCAATATTGTCGTCTAGCACGACACATAACCATAATAATAACAATAAAAAAAACAACAACAACAACAATAGCAACGAATAAAACTTAGTCACGACTTAATAGCGATCCCGTTTTTGAGGGAGTTTTTTTCTTTATTTTATTTTCCCTTATTTTTTTTTAGGTTACTGGGTTAAGTTTGTAGCTTAGCACGCATTTGTCAAGTTGTATCTGACTCGGCCCATCTGCGTCCCTTAAACTATTCGCTAAAGAATAACTTTTCGATTGCGTCAAGTTTGCTGCTGTTTTCTGCGTTTTACTGTTAAAATCATGGAAGTTGTCAACACGCCTGCCTGATTTGTTATTCCTTACACTGAGACAAAAAGTTCAGCTGAAAGTTTTCTTTGTCTTAAATACTATAAAAATATAAGAAAACATTTCTTATAAAAAAAAAGAACATGAAAATTTTAAAATATTTTTGTTTTTTTTTTGTTTTCATAAAAATTCTTTCTAAAATTCAAAAGAACGTTTAGTACATTATATATTTTGTAAACTTAGAAAAATTCTTTCAAAAATAAATAAAATTAAATTTAAATGCTTTTTTTTTTTTTTTAAATAAAAACAATCTTAAATTTATTTATTTATTTTAGTGATGTATTTATTATTTCTGTATTCCTCTTTTCTAAAAAAAAAAGTGTTATATTTTTCTAAGCTAGCTAATAAAATCAAACTACAGAAATATAGCTGAATTCATTGACCAAGCATTAAATACTTAAATGTTGGTAACAGTAAATTCCAAAGCGAAGCATTTAGACCAGGTCTCGATAGAAATCAACCCAACATCTTTGATTTAAAAAACATTTAGTTTAGTGAAACTTTCACAGAAATTGTCATCAAATGTTTTTCTAAGTGAATTCTCGAATGTTTGCTTTTTTTATGTAAACAATATTTATTTACTGGCTAATGTGATTTTATTTATTTATGTCGGCAAGTCAACAAGAGTTGTGCATTTTATGCTCTGTTTACCGCAGAAATAAATGTTTATTATATGTTTAGAACTGTTAAATCGATAACAACGATAAGTGCAAATCGATAAAAGTCACATTTAAAAGCCAGCGTTGCCACACATAAATGGCTGCTAACCAATTTTCGAAGATTGCTTTTGGAAAATTGAGACATTTTTTTTTTTTAAATATTTCCAGTCTATGCGTAAGTGCGAAACTGTCTCGATTTCTGTTTGGAATGTTTGTTTTTTTTTCAAGTGTACTGCTGTCTGCAGCATAAACCCGGAAAGTGCGACTGGCAATGACCCTTGCCATTTGGCTGCATCGAAATATAAGCGTTTATGAGTATGTGCGTGTCTGTGTGTGCGTGTGTGTGCGTGTGTATAAACCAAATATTGCTCAATATAATGCTCGATAAGAAACGACCACAGAGCAGCAGTTACAACAATAATAACAACAACAACAACACAAACAATCGTAACTAACTCATTAGCAGCAAAAACTTTTGGTCTTTCCCCTTGCTCTACACCTCAATTTCCTTTCCCTTGGCCACAACTTGCTTCATCGAATCAGTCAGTTTTTGAGGGTTGAATGAAAGTGGGTGTTTTTTTTTTTTTTTGTTTTTGGTCCTTTTGCTATTTTGTTTTGATTCAATTTGTGGCCTGTGTGTGGTCTTTGTGTATTTGTTTCAAACTGTAGTTTTAACCAATTTGCATAACACTTAATAGCCACTTAGTCAATTGCAACAATTACTTAACTGTCTTGTCTAATTTTCTAACTCACTTTGTGCTAACCTTTTCTCTCTCTCTTTCTCTCTCTTTCTCTATGGTTGTCGTCTCGCAGGATATTGCGGCCTACATCAAGAAGGAGTTTGACAAGAAATATAATCCAACATGGCATTGCATTGTTGGCCGCAATTTCGGATCGTATGTGACACACGAGACGCGTCATTTCATTTATTTCTATTTGGGCCAGGTGGCCATATTACTATTTAAGAGCGGTTAAAGTCTTGTCGAGTCGGATGGAGTGGTGGTCGCGCGGCTGGAGGAGCAGCAGCAAAAACAACATCAAGAACAACAACAACAACAACAACATCAGCAACAACAGCAACATCATCATGACCAACAACATCAAGTAGATGTAGCTGCAGCTGCAGGTGGTTCAACGCAGCAGCAGCATCAGCAGCAGCATTCTTCGGCGAATGATGGGTGTGTGGAGATGAGAAGGGTGCAGGATGAGGAGCAGCAGACAACATCGGCAGCAGCAGCAGCAGCAATTCGCAACTATTATGAAATGATGAAGCAGCAGCAACAACAACAGCAACAACAAAAGCAACAACAACAGCAACAACAAAAGCAACAACAACAAAAGCAACAACAACAAAAGCATCAACAACAACAACAACAGCAGCAGCAAGAATCATTAGATGAAAATGTAAATCTGGATATGGATGTGGATGAATTGGAGGAGGTGCCAGATGCTGGTGGCAATAACGATCAGCATGTTAATATTCAAGATGATAATGATAATGATAATGATGATGACGATGCTGATGACGATGATGATGATGATGATGATTTTGACGATGATGCGACCATAGTGGAGGACAGCGATGCAACCAGTTGCAGCAGCTGCCTGCGTGCCGATTTGGAAGAGGTCGAGTACCTTCAAATACAACAACAATTGGAGCTTGTACCAACACCACCGTCGCCACCGCCACCTTCGCCGCCACCACTTCCTCCGACTGACATATAAATAAATAATAAATTAATAAAAACAAAAATACAAAAAAGCAAAAACAAAAAGAAATAAATACAAAAAAAAAGTTGCCGTTGCCGTTGCAGTAACTACCGAGTCCTGTACAGTTTTTTTTTTAACGCAGCCCAAAGTCGTAGGAACTAAATAAAACCTTAAAACAATAGGCAAGCACATGCACACGTACACACTTACACACACACACACATACATTTATACAACTGCTAGGCATTACCATAATGTATGTATCGACTTAAGCAACAGTTGGACCAACGCTGTTTAGTTGTTCCTTTAACAAAAAAAAAATATGTCTCGATAATCTTGCACCCAAGGAGCCGACTCCAATTCTGTTTAAGTTATCCACATTAAGTTGTGCCCCACCAACTGCAGAGACATGAATTACTTACGAGTAATTGAAGTTGTTAAAAAAGAAATATATTTATATATATTATATATATAAACACACATTATTATTATGCATTTCAATTATGGTTTTCTTTCAATTTGGTTTTATTCGTTTTCCTTTTTTGCACATTTGTTGGCATCTTAGCTTAGCAAGTGCAGCAACCAAATCAACGAGTCGCTCATCGTAGACACACACTCCACATACTCCACACACACACAAAAAATACAGTTTTACATAGCACAGGCAACAACCACCACTGCAACCGAACGAACAAAGATCAAAGCAACAAAAAATATTATTTGAATTCCATTTGATTTTTTTTTTAATTTTATAGGTACGTATTTAGCGTGTAGACAAAAAGAAAAAATGCGCTGAAAAGAAAATGAACCAATATCTGAATGATTGAAAAACTTTTGATGATAGTACATTATCGGAACATGAAATGTAGTTGAATTTTTTGGATTGTTTTTTTTTCTTTTTCTTATTTTGCCTTAGCGTTTTTTTTTAATAGAGTCAAATGAGCAAATAGGAAGAAATAAACAAAAAAAAATTTCCATCCACAGGTGACATTAAAAATGATGAACAAAAGAGCAAACCAAATGTTATGCAAAGTATTAAATAAACATGAAATATCTTAATAATTATCATATTGTCGTTATCTAAATGTGCAAAAATCTGTATGTTATTCAAATTTGATTTATCATCAGCAACATATGCAAAGTAAAGTAAAAAGCAAACCAACATAAATATTTAAATTAAATTGGTGTAAATTATGCAAGCAAAGCAACAATAACAAAACCAAAAAGATAAAAAAAAAATAATGAATTTAACAGAAATAAGTAAACTACTAAAAACAGCTTAGGCAAACAAAAAATTCCAAATAAATATACATACGTAATTTTCTAGTCCCCGTCACAACACTTACAGCAACAGGATACTTAATTGCAGGCATTTTGCACTCTCTCACAAACACACCTACTACACACACACCCACACACACAATACATATAATAATATATTTGCGGAGACGTTTTTTGTAAACAGCACCCCTTTTTGCTATATATATGTATGTATTTAAGTTATAGATTTTTGCTGCACATTTTCACACAACTACTATTTATGCTAACGGTAAGAAAATTCTTAAAATTCACAAACACACACCCACAGACACACACACATACATTCACACGTACGCATAAATGGGGAAAAACCAAACTATAGACACGAAATGAATGTTTTCCTTAAACGATTATATATGTATATATACATATATATCTATATATAAAAAAAGAAAAAGACAAACCTTCCCAACAGGCACATAAGAACTTCTAATAGGTGTTTATACATAAAAATACATATAATATGACAAAGAAGCATAATTTTAGTGTCATAATGCAAATATTTGTGTGCTACAAGAGCAAAGAAAGAAAAAAAAAGAAGAAAAAAAATTTACCAAGTAATAAATACAATTTTTTGATGTAAAACTTCGACGGGAAGATACAGGATTCATGATGCATTGAAATGATGTTTAGTGAATGACATACCATGTGTAGAGAAGTTAATCAAGACAGATTGGCATTTGTTATAATTTCGATTTTCAGTGGCAATTGCGTAAAAGGCGGTACACATTGACATCTGTTGTAACCGTTCTTTTCACATTCTAAACCCCGAACCGCATACTCAAATTTTTAAACTGCCACTATCCCAAAAAAAAAAAATTTAATACAAAAAAAAAACAGATGCAATTAACTAGTTTAAAATTTAGTTTTTAACTTTCATTTTGTGAAGCTGCTTTACATTTGCTTTTTATATATCATTTTAGTATCTTTCTTTACTCCCAATTTTATTATGATGGCTCTGTTACATTATTCTTTTTTTTTTATTGTGCATGGAATGGACATTAAATAAGTTTTTATAAGAATTAGTAAATTATATGAAAACCAGCGGAAAAATGGAACATTTAAAGTAAATACTTACGAGTAAGAAGTCAAGAGAAGGAAACAAAAAAAAAAAACAAAAATTAAATGAGATCTTTAATGTGAAATAAAATTACTTATTGAAACCAATGAATATCATTTACTTAGAATGGGTGGGGAGGGGGAGGTGGTTGAGGGCCGTACACCTGACGACAAACTATTTTTGGTCGTCTTATCAATAAGTGACTTGAATTCGCATCGGATAACAAATTCCAACTCTAAAATCGATTGATGAAAATGCTATGTTTATAATATGCCATATTTTTAATTATTATTTAGCTAACAAATAAGAAAATAAGTAAGAAATTTCTTTAATCCCACCAACAATTGTAAAAGGGCCTAGACAATTTTGGGATAAAGAAGATGAAATGTGAGCGAAAACTGCAGAACCTAAGCCAAGTGGAGCCAATTAACGCATACTAAAAAAAACAAAGCAATTTTGTCCTTTTGCATAAAGTGTCATCAAATTACCACACGTCCGAAAAATATAAAATTTCTGAAGATCAGCAAACTCGATTATATATAAATTGTAAGAAACTCAAAATAAATAATAATACTTATAAATACAATTTCTTAATTTTTTATTAGATATAAATTTGAATTCCAACTTCGCCCTGCATACTCACAGTGAGTGCCAATTGCTTAAAGTGGTGTACCAAAAAATACTAAAAAGAAAAGTTAAGTTTACTCACCAACAAAAAAAAGTGGCAACTCTGCGCTTGACACATGTTATCGAAACAGGAATGCAGCAGGATGGCAGCTTAATTGTATTTTTGTTTATTTCAAAGCAAACAGATTTTAAGCTCAAAAAGCTTCAAACCCAATAATTTAAGACAAGAGCTTTTAATCAGTAGTATTTGATTTCTTACGCTTAACTCCTGCGAAATCCTTTATTATATATATTATTATTCTTTGTATATGTATATATGTTTGTACGAAATAAAAATATAAAAATATGAAAAACAATCAAATTTAAATGCGATTAATTGTTTACAATTTGTAATACGATCTTTGTTTATGAAAGCGGCACTTCTTGTGAATTCGGTAAGTTGATCGTGATTCCTATTGATATTGTCTTAGTCTCAGTTACACAGTTATTGAAATGCAATATTAAGAAAAAATATGTTGTATTTAAAGTACATAAAGAAAATAAATAACGAAAAGAAGTTGATGTTCAAATAACACATACAAAATACTAAGTATACAAATATTCTAACTGCAGCTCACTGCCTATCGATTCATCGTTAAATATCTTCGTCGATATTAACGATCGATTTATCGATGTTTTTTATGTCAAATAACCCAATTTTATACAATAACCAGCAGCAGCAGCCATGCTTTGCATCATATAGTTAAGAGAGAAAGGCAAGAGCAGACCTACAAATTCCATTTCGTTTTTATTTTGAACACCCTTAATTAATCATTTTGTCATATATATGCACACTCACACATACACACACACACACACACTTAGCCGGATTGAACAATTAGCCAATTAGTTATACGTATAAATTTTTATAATTTTTCTATATTTTTTTCTTAATATTTATTCAAAATTCAAATTTCAAACAATGCACTAGTCCTTCAGATAGAGTTGTTCAAGTTTTATCGAAAGTATTTCGATGTACAGTCACAAGTCAAGTGGTAAGTTGTCAACGCATATGCACACACGCAGATTCATCATTACTTCCTGTGTGTGAAATTGCATGTGTATGTGTGCGAATACAAAATGGAGGTGGCCTATTTACAATATTCACTTTTAATTTCAGTTTAGTGTCATTATAAAGAAAAGTACACGTTGCAGTTAACTGCAAGTAAGTGCTGAATCTCCAGAGTGGACTCCATGGATTCCAGGCAGTCAAATTCGAATAGAAACATTGTAGAAAAAAATGTGTGCTTAAATCTCAAGATTTCCGGCTAGAAGAATCGCTGTGTGACACGTTGCCAAACAGTCAATCATATTTGTTTATTACTTCTCTTCCAGGTTTTACAGTGGTGACCATCGCAAAGGGTAACAAAAAAGTGTAAAAATCTAAGAACTTTTCTAGCATTAAGCTTTGGAAATCGGTTTGAGCGCGCGTTGAACTGTGTCCAAACCGATTTTCGAAGCAGACGAAATCGAAATCAATAGATCATGTGAACGTATCTGAGTTTTCGACGATCAAAGTGGTAAAAGACATTATGTTAAAGCTGATTGTTCAAAACACAGATGTGTTGTTGTTTCGGGTATTTGTATGCGTTATCCGTTCAGTGACACGAAAAAGAGTGAGAGAAAAATATAGACTAGAATACAAGAAATGAACACTATAATATAAGAATAAAAGTTGGTGTAACGTTATACAAGCCTTAAAAGAAAAACCAAAAAAAAAAATAAACCAACTAATTAAAGGCATGTAAAATGTTGCAAAAAAATAAATAAAAAAGTGGTAACGTTTTACGTGCCGGTCAATAAACTTAAAAAAGTGGTTAATTTAAAAAAAAATAAATATGATTGTAACGTTTTACGAGCCTTAACGAGTACATTTTAAATATACATTTCTTACAAGTAAAACTGAAAAACTTTGACAATTTATATTAGCTTTAAGTTGTATGTGGGTAAATGGGCGCACGAAAGAGAAGACGCCCGCCTGGTTGTATTCTTTCTCTTTCACTTTGATTCTCCTGATAAAGATCGAGGTATTTTTGTCTCACTCCCATTCATGAAAAAATAACCGTCTCTTTCATTTTCATGGAGTGCGATGAAAGAGAAGAAAGAACCATCGCGCTGCAATAAGAAGAGCGGGCAAGCCACATGAATGGAAGTACATGTGCGCCTACTGCATCGAATTATGCTGTTAAGGGGTTCTTTCATTTTGTTAACTTGTTAGCTTAATCCTGCCCGCCATTTTAAAACTGTCAAATTTGTTTGTCGCTTGAAGTTGGCCTCGCTTAATTTTCGACGGACGTGAAGGTAGCTGCATATCGCAATTTGACTAGCCCGAACTTGGCTGCGCATAAATGCTGAGTCACTTTTGGTGCGTGTCTTTGCTGTGCGATGGATCCAAATTTAGCATAGACAAAATCCACCAATGCTGAACGCAAAATGAGCAACGCAAACGCATATCAGCAATATAGTGTCTATAACAATTAAGACAACTATCGATATTATCCGTCGTAGTATCGATATTTCGTGTCGTTTAGCGCTGCCAGATGTCGCTTTTACGTGAAAATCGCGTCGCGTCGCAATATTATTACAACTAACATAAAAAGTAAATAAAAGTTTTGAAAAAATCCATTTAAAATATTGCTGAAAAAAACTTCAAGTACAACTGACACCGGGGAAAGTGTGTAAAATCCAATAAGAAAAGTGAGCACTGCAGCTGTTGTACATGTATGAATGTATATGTGTCTATGTATGAATATGTATGCGCTTGTGTATGAGTGTTGCCTTGATTTTGTGTCATACGTGTGTATAAAAAAAAACATTCATACATTTATTTCTATGTACATACACATAATTTTGTATAATTCTTGTAATTACATTTCAAGTGCGCTAATGCAGTGCTGAGCTATTCTGCTATTAGAGCCAATTGCTTCAAGAAAGAAAACTGCAACATTTTGGTTAAATGGTCCAATTGGAACAGAGCAATACAAAGACAGACATGCATACAAGTAAGTACATAAGTACACATACACACACAACATAGACGTGTTTTGTTAGGCGTGTGTGTTTGTGTTGTGTCCATTGTGGCCTTTGCTTTGCTTCTGTGCAGTGCTGTAGTCGCACTTGTATTCTTTTTTTCATTTTTCTTTCGTATGGCGACTTAACTTTGCAGTGTTTGCAACGCGTCCAAGCAAAATATAAGAAAAAAATACTTGAAAGTGAATTGAATCATATACGCGGAAAAAACAATGGTAAAATAAAACCCAACGTAATCCAGGGACAACAATAAAAAAAATCATGATTTAGACATTGCAGCTAACAACGGAAGCTGTTAGTGTATGCGTGCACTACAATGGTACATTTCGAAAAATGTCAAAGGCGATTTATAAATGGTGTGCTAAATAACAATAATAAGGGCAGCAATAATAACAACAATGACAACAGCAGAAACAAGAAAAAATAAAGCTAATAAGCGCATAAACAAGAACGCTGAACTAGTCCAATTCAATTGGGAATGGACTGTTAGTTAACAGTGCACTGTCGATAAGCAGACTGCATTATGCATTAACAGCTGAAATTGCATTATTTGCACAGCTGTTTGGCCTTAAACATAAGAACGGACATAAATTGAAAGCGCATGTGTGTGCATGTGTATACATCAAATTATATAAAATTGATAAAATTGTGAGGATTGTGCATGTAGGCGTGGAATAAAATTAATAACAATACCACCAAAATTGCTTGAGGGCAGATGATCTGAACTCCTTGCCTCAAAGCGACTAACAACGACGAAGGTCAACTGACGTTGCCGTTTGTCTCTACTTTAAATTTATGTTGTTTAGTGTGTGTATGTGTGTGTATGTGCATTTTTATGTATATCTATAAGTGTATGTGCGTTTGTTACTACCAACAATAATTCATTTTAATTTCCTTTATTTTTTAAACTAGCATTAGGAACTGCCGAATTACAAAAGCAAAAAAAAAACTAAATAAATAAGAAAATTCCATTGGACAGCGCGCTTAACTTAAGCGGCAAAAGAAATACAAAATAATAATAGCAACAAGCAGAAAACAACAAGTATAAACAGCAGTCAGTCAGAGCTGTGTAGACAGGCGGACGGACGCGTAGAGAGGCAGGCAGTCAAGCAATTACAGCCACCCAGTGTAGAAGAGATCCAAAGGAAAAGCCCAGGGCAGAGCGAGAAGTACATAAAGCATAAAAGGTCAAGGGAAAGGAATATAATAAAAAGAAAGCGAAGCAAAGCAAAGTCAGTCGAAGTCATGGACTCGGATAACGATAACGATTTCATGGACAACGTTGACTCGGGCAACGTATCGTCCGGCGATGATGACGATGATTTTGCTATGGAGGTGGATATGCCAAGCACAGCGGAGCGAACACAGGAAACCGATGACTATCAGTACAAGGTGCTAACCACAGATGAAATAGTGCAGCATCAGCGGGAGATAATCGATGATGTCAATCGTGTGCTAAAGGTGAGTGAGTCACTTCAAGTTCTACACACCTCACAGAAATTCACATAAATGAATAAATATATATATATATATATATATTTATATATATATATATGTGTAATTCTCTTGCGACGATTATCGCTTTGCCGTTTGACCGATAAGACAAAGAAAGCGAGCCAGCAAGGGATAGAGAGAGATACAGCTGATCATAAGATATTGCATGTGTGTGCAATTTAAACAATTTAAACAGCGATTGAATTTCAATTTTAATACAATTATTTTCAGGTTTAAATAATAAAAGTAGCATGTGGTCAGTCTGTTAGATCGAATTGTTTCTATATGCTAATTTAACATATATGTTCTATAAATAATCAATTAATAATGTGTGATTTCTCCTTTGCGGTGTACCTGATTATGCTGATGCAGCTAAACCCGCCCAAAACACGAATACTACTGAATCACTTTAAGTGGGACAAGGAGAAGCTGCTGGAGAAGTACTTCGATGGCAGCGATGATAATACGGAAGAGTTCTTTAAAAGCGCTCATGTCATAAATCCATTTAATACGCCAAACGAGGCGGTTCAGCAAAAGGTACAACAATTGCTATATATTTATACATATTTGTATATTTAATTTACTTTCAATCTCTCTCTCCAAATCTTAATCACACATTGATTCAATTTAGACGATTCGGAGCCAGTTTGAAGAGTGCGAGATTTGCTTCTCATTGTTGCCGCAAGATGTAAGTGAACAGAACTGAATTGAAATTGAAATACTAACAATTGATTGTCATATACGATTATATATTATGTTGCTGCTTTAGATCATGACTGGATTGGAGTGCGGTCATCGTTTTTGCCTGAGTTGCTGGCGCGAGTATCTGACAACGAAAATCGTTACAGAGTGCCTCGGGCAGACGATATCGTGTGCGGCGCACGGCTGTGATATATTGGTTGATGATGTGACCGTTACCAAGTTGGTGCCCGAATTGAAGGTTAAGGTTAAGTACCAGCAGCTGATCACCAATAGCTTTGTGGAATGCAATCAGCTGTTGCGCTGGTGTCCGTCCGTTGATTGCACGTATGCAGTGAAAGTGCCGTATGCGGAATCGCGTCGCGTCCACTGCAAATGTGGCCATGTATTTTGTTTTGCCTGCGGCGAGAACTGGCACGATCCGGTGCAGTGCCGCTGGCTAAAGAAATGGATAAAGAAGTGTGACGATGACTCGGAGACGTCCAATTGGATTGCGGCCAATACCAAAGAGTGTCCCAGATGCAGTGTGACCATCGAGAAGGATGGCGGCTGCAATCACATGGTATGCAAGAATCAAAATTGCAAGCATGATTTCTGTTGGGTGTGCCTCGGCTCCTGGGAGCCGCACGGTTCATCCTGGTATAATTGCAATCGTTACGACGAGGACGAGGCAAAGGCTGCTCGCGATGCACAGGAAAAACTTCGCTCCTCGTTGGCCCGGTAAATCTCACGTTGTTGTTGCTGTTGTTGACAAATTTATACTAAACTGTTTTTTTTTTTTGCAGATATTTACATTATTATAATCGCTACATGAATCACATGCAGTCCATGAAGTTTGAGAACAAATTGTATGCTTCTGTCAAACAGAAAATGGAGGAGATGCAACAGCACAACATGTCCTGGATCGAGGTGCGTCTTCAACCGCCAAAAGTCTAAACTATAAATTCAACGTTTGCTTTTTTTATTTATATATTTTCGTATCGCAGGTGCAATTCCTGAAAAAGGCTGTCGACATACTCTGCCAATGTCGCCAGACACTTATGTACACATACGTGTTTGCATATTACTTGAAGAAGAACAATCAATCTATGATATTCGAGGATAATCAGAAGGATCTGGAGTCGGCCACAGAAAAGCTATCCGAGTACTTGGAACGTGATATTACATCCGAGAATCTGGCTGATATTAAACAGAAAGTTCAAGATAAATATAGGTATATAAAATTCAACTAGATATATATATATAGTAATGGATAAAGGATAATATACATTGTTAATATTATTGCAGATATTGTGAGAAGAGATGCACAGTACTGCTCAATCATGTGCATGAAGGCTATGAAAAGGATTGGTGGGATTATACAGAATGACGCGAGTCCTGGCTGGATATCTAAGGTGATGCAAAATCGTGTGTGTAACTAGCAATTTGGCGTTTAGTAGTAGCAACTAGCAACTAGCAGCTAGCAGTAAGCAGTGAAAAGTGAAAACAGAGTATATCTAACAGTAATAAATATTGTAATAACACCCACAACAACAACAATAAAAACAAAAACAAAAACAACAACTACACATAGAGGTACGAGAATATTGGATGGACGCGTACAAGGAGCAAAGAGTTGATAAACACCATAAATAAACCTTCAAACCGAAATCCTGTTGCGCAAGTTGTGGCAAAGAAGATAATACAGAATAAGTAATAAAGTTATATTAAACCATACTATATGATATATAAATATATATATATATATATACATATATATATACATATATATATACATATATATATATATGCATATATACATTTTTTCTCTTCGTGTTGAGCAGCAACTCTACTAATCGAGCAGACACACGAAAACACACACCGTCACTCACACACACACATACAAACACACACATTCGAACCGAATTGAGAGTTGCTGATTATAAATACAAAAAAAAAAAACAAAAAAATAACAAAAAAACAAAATAAATAAAAAAAATAATTAAATAAAAAGTTAGTTTGTGAATTTATTCGCAACGCTGGATCTTCGTGTTATCAACATTAACTCCCGCTTGACAGCCCTAGTTAAACCCCATTCAAATTCAAGAAATTCAAATAAATAATCGCAATAGAATATAATATAATACAAACACACACACACACACACACAGCTAACATAGCCAGGAGCAAATTTGTAAGCCAGCGAGCCCGGCTTACTGTATCCATCTGTATGTCTATATATATGTGCAATGTTTGTAGACCTAGGACACGATATAGTGATTTTTAAACAATTTTTAAACCACTTTTTGTTTTTTTGCTCTTGTTTGCTATATACATATATATATGTATGTATTCGTTTGTTTTAATCAGAGTGCAATATTGTTTTTGATTTGATTATTTTTCGAATGCATTACACAAATTTGTATAATACACTCGAGATATATATATATATATATATTTATGCGAGCGGAACTAGGCCGTAAGCTTGCGCATCCACAGCAATATATATGAACATTATAACCATTATGTGAATGTAATATGTAATAAACCGAATTCAAGCTTTGTGCATTGTAAAACCCGTCTAAAAGCGCTGTTGGTAGTCATTTTGTTTGCCTTGTTTTTTGTGCTTATAGTTTTTTCATTTTTTACGTTCCGTACTGCGTTTGTCATGGCAGAATAAACCACATAACAATGATATGTAATAAAATGCTTATAAAGTACCATATGCTAGATAACTGTTCTTGATCCAAGCATAAACCGTAAGCCGACTTTCAAATTGATGTACATAGACATAGTTGAAATTGTTCATGGTTTCTCCTTGGACTGCATGCTGCTTCCGGGCCTTTGGCATGCCCACATCGTCCTGCAATCTGCGTTCACCGTCATACACGATTCTATTTTATAGAGATACTTCAAACTCTATGTATGTATGTATGTATGTGCTACCAATAATATGTATAACAAAGCAAAACTTAATGAAGTGCTGTAAAAAGTTTAAAGTTATTCAAGTTGTAGCAAATGAAAAAAAAAAACAAGAAACGTATTCAGAAAACTAAAAAAAAAAAGACAAAAATGATGTAAAAATTATGAAAAACTATGTATGTATAACTAAATAATGATGAAATGTTGCGAAAAATTAGTGAAAATAAAAATTAAATTACCAAACAACTTACAACGGCTTTCTAGTCGAGTGTGAAAAATAACAATCTTTATAGATACGGTTAGGGAAGTACTGTGTGGTGATAAAGGGGAGGGCATCGACTTTAAGAACTCCAAACTAATAAGAAAGAGAGACAGAGATAGAGACAGTGTCGTATTCAACATATACATATATATATATATATTGGCTTACTCATCTTGTTGGAAGCTAATTAGACGTTGATTCATAAATAAAATTATGAAGCGTAATATGAATTTTATTATTTGCTTTCTGGATTAATAATTGCTTCTATAATTAGTTTAATTATTGAAATAATTTGAGAACGCTTAACAAAACTGTTTACTCTGTTTGTAATATAATATAATCATCATTGAATTGGGTTTTTTTTTTACGCTGCAAGTTGGACTTTTAATTTGTTAGTGATCTGTTCTTATTTGTTGTAGTTCTTGGGGGGGTTTCCCGTTTGTCTTTTTTTTGTTGTACATGGAAAAAGTATAAGAACCTGTTCCATGATGGAGCAGAACAATATAAAACAATAATGTGGCTGCTGCTCCCTGATATTAACACGCATATATACGAAAAAATCTACTCAACATTTGATGCAGTTCGAGTATATACATTCTTTATGGGGTCGAAGATGCTTCCAACTGCCTGGTTTATACTTTTTTACTTAAAGGGTTACGGGTATAAAACGGTCAAGTGAATTTGTTTTGAGTTTTTTTTTTACAGTTATAATCATTTAAAATGTTTATGTGTTTGTGCCAAAATAAACAATACTTAGATCAGTAGTAATTTATTTTCTGCGTAGTTTTCCAAGATTCCATGAATGAAAAATTGACGACTTATTCAAATTACGCGACGTTCGTCAGCTTTCTCTGGCCGTTGATTTCTCCTAATGTTTTCCGCCTATCGTTTTTTTTTATTGAGTATGATGTATATGAGACACATATAAGCTATACGCTATGGCATATATATATGTATATAAAGTGTATTTATTTAATTAACGTTAATTGTAGCTTTTGCTAACTATGCCAACATTTCGTTGAACAAATAAATATGAGGTAAGTTGTGTGTGCGGCAAACCCACCAACAACAACGGATGAGTCTGGGTTAAAGTGAAGACGAAGATGTGGGTGCAGCTGGCTAGACAGCTTTTTATCCCAACCCTAATCAAAAAGATACATACAAGTGGCAGCTGTATGTGCCACCAGTTCTCACGATCAATTAAGGTATGATTAGGAAAATATTCAACCATATAATAAGAAACGCTGTCTCCTTAAATATAAATTATTTGAAGAACAAGTTAAATTCAATTAAGAAAATTTCTCAATGTCAAAATACTACAAGTGATAAAAATACTATAAATTATTTTCCACAAGTGATCCAAGAATTCATTAACTGGCACAAACTTCTAGGGAGATTAGGTCGTCAAATCGTTTATATCGTTGACTTTCTACTATTTGATAAAGTATAAAAAATCATTACGAATTGAAGATATTCCCAAAAGGGAAGTTTTAGTTCAAACTTTAGTTTTCTGCCAAACTGGTCATTGATAAAGAGAAACCAATTTAAATTTTCTTGTTGCGCTTTTTTTAATGGTGTTTATTTTGTATTTAGGGATTTTGTTTATATGCTTTTCATTGCTTTATGTAATAGAATAACTTGTATAATGTACAATTAGTTCTCTTTCTGTGATCTGCCCTAAATAATAATTAAAAAAAGCAAAAAAAAAAAGGGATTAATAATCATAATAAAAGTAATTTATATTGGTACATAAGGACATTGTTTTCATATTTTTTTCTGCTTTGTTTAATTTGGTTTATATATATATGTGTGGTTTTATGTATACATTATGTAACATGCATTAATAATAGCAATAATAATAATAATAATAATAACAACAATAACTGCCAGCAGGCGTTGCTGCTTTCGCATTGATCCCTGCTTGATCCTTCATCATCTACCTTCTTGCTGCCTTCCAGCCAGCCTTCTGTACTCCAATCTTCATCTTCATCTTCATCCATATCAATTTCACACTTCTCCTCTTCTCCTCATCCTGCTGCTTTTAGCCGGCGCCGGCGCTTGCCAAATCATCGTCTCTTCGCTTTTTTGTTTTGATTTTTTTATTTATTTAATTTCTTTTATTAACTAACAACAACTATAAAATACATACATAACAATATTACTACAGGTACATATGAGTATATATGTCTATATATATATAATGTATGTATGTACTTATATAGCGGCTATTTATCTTCCCGCTGGCTTTAGCGCATTATTAAATTCCGATAGACAAACAAAAACAAAAAAAATTAAAGAAACAATTGTGTTTCCTTTGTTCTTAAATTCTAGAAAAAAAATCTTTATCATTAAACATTAATCATAATTACTGACGATCCGCAATAAATCGTAAATATAATCCGCATAATGTAAACCACATTATACATTATACATTATGCATGATATATATATATATCTATATATATATATGTAAATACATACGTACAAAAACAGAAGGGGCGGCTGGGGAGGCTGTAACTGTTGGGTTCGATATTGTTTCTGCAACTTGCTTCTTGGCAGATATTTAATTTTGCTGTTTTTTCGTCTGTTTTGACTTGTTCTTTTTTTTTTATAATTTTATGGAGTTGTAGGAGGGTTGATGGTTAGGGGAGGGTCTGTTGTTGCTTTGCTACTAATTGTTAACGGTGCTTAATTGAGCTCCTTTCTCGTCGTGTTGGGTAACAGGAGGCACATGAGACCGCCACCGATGAGCAGGCCAGACACAATGAACGTTGGCACCGGACAGAAATGATCCAGCAGCTGGGCGATCACAATGTTGCCAATGATTCCGCCAAGTCGTGCCGCCACCATCGAAATGGCAACGCCAGTGGCACGCAACTTGGTTGGGAATACTTCGGTGATGAGGCAGTCAAGGGCCGCGTTTGCCGCCGAGATGGCGCCACTGAACACGGCGGAGACAATTAGATTTTGCAGCGAACTGCGCACCAAATACATCAATGCCGAGCAGATGCCGGCCGTCATTGTGCCAGCGATGAGGAAGAAGCGGCGTCCCAACATATCCATGCCGAGGATGGCAAACAGATTTGCTGGCAGGGCGGAGGCGAGCGTTATCAGCGATTCCATAAACACCGATGAGGGTATATCCGAATTGCAGGTGCCATTGTTGCTTTCGAGGGCGCTCTGATTCACCACATATTCGGTGACGCTGCAAATGTCGGCCTGCTGATTGGGATGCGTCTTCTCGAACTCCTCATAGCGATTGAATACCTCCGGGAACCACATCATCAGGCCATAGTAGCCAATGTGGAATGTAAAATTGATGGTGATCGAGACGAGCGTGAATCGCAATATGGGCGATTTGAACAGATCGCGAATGTGATCGACCATTCCATGGACCATGCGATGATATTTACCTTTGCTGTTCATCGCATTCTCTGTGGACATTTTTTCATCGACCTCCAGATCGTAGACCATATACTCTTCGGGCTTCTTACGTGTGTTCGTCACGAAGATGCCACGGAAAATGGCCAGCGCCTTATCCTTTTTGCCCCGAGTGAGCAGAAATTTGGGTGATTCGGGCAGATAGAAGAGTAGAAAGCCAACGAGAAATGAGGGAATCGAGCAGACCAACAGAAAGATGCGCCATGAGTTGTATGTGAATTCGGGTGAAGTGTAACCAATTTTTGTGGGTATGATCAGCCAGGCTAAACCGGCCACAAACAGATTACCAAAGGTCCAGAAGGCAGCCATGAAACTAAGCATGGAGCCGCGTTTCGCTTTCGGTTGGAATTCGGCGAAATACGACCAGATGACAGGACCACTGCCGCCCAGCCTATAAATACAAACAAAAACAGAACAAATTCTCCAATTAGCATATATGTATCATTAAATTAGGTAATGATGTGAAATGATTGAAAAGTGCACATGTTAAATGATGCATGCAAATGTTTACGACCGCATGCAAACCACCTTACAGGCAGTTGCATAGCAGCCAGCTAGTGAGAGCGTCGTCCCAGAAACGTAACGAGTCATGGCCGATTAATGTTATTGTGTAAAGCCGATGCTCAGTTCCAATTAGCAAACCATTGGCAAAACTAATGAACATTAACATATGGACATACGAGTATATATATATATATATATATATATATATATATCGGGTAGATCAGCGGACAACCTAAGAGACTGAGTCAGCCACCTAACAGAGGCCATGGCAAATGAGATTTTCCATTTTTATTGGTTTTTTTTTTTTTGGGGCAATTCAGCGTGTAATATGATTATATGTATACAAATTTTATGATACGAATATGCGAGCGTACAACTTGACAGAGTCTTAATTAGCATAAACAGTCACGATATTGTGGCTCAAATATTTTGTTGTTATTTATAACATGGTTAATTGAATTAACACCTCGGCAACCGAATGCCCCCAACCATGCTATTTTGCATGTGTCACTAGACCAACGGTGACTCTGACTGTATATATATATAGATATATATATAAATATCTATATGAGTTGAATGTTCATGTTACAGTTCATGTTAATATTTTGGCAAGGCTGCATCAGATTACAGGACTGTTGGAGAGTCTGTTAACTCGATGTTAAACAGTTTAAGGCAGTTAACTGCTTGCTCAAATTTTAGCTGGTAAAATGAGCAACTCGTATTAATGAGACGTTAGAATGGTTTATATCTAGTTATTGTAAAAATTTTGTTTTACTTACGCTGCGCCATTGAGAAAGCGAAAGAACATGAAGTAGCCATAAGTTTGCGAAAACGACGAGGCAACAATGCAGAAGGCATTCATAAACGAGATGACAATAAGAATCTTTTTGCGTCCAAAACTGTCGGCGATGCTGCCCCAGAAATAGGCGCCGACCATCATGCCAATAAAGATGATCGAATTCAGCCATCCCTTCGTTTCGGTATTTAAATCCAAATCACATTGCGCCGATGGCAGAATGAATGACATAGAGATGACATCCATTTCCTCCGACGTGCTGACCAATCCGCAAATGGCCAGCAGTATATAATGGAATTTGCCATATTCGCACAGCTCGATGGCCCGCTCAAAGTTAGCGACTATGGGACGGGTCGGTGGCGGTTGCTTACGCTTTGGATCCGCATCGGAACTGTCAGCGCCAGCGACGGCACCGCCACCAACACGCTCTACGTCCTGCTGCTTGCCATTGCTATTTGATTCCGGCTCGTAGCCGCGATTATCTGCCGCAAACTGATACTCCGGCTGCTTGGCACCCGTGCCCAACGAATACGGCTGGATGATGGCACGATTATCAATATGCGTATTGCTATTGCTATTCGAGCCGCTTAGGTTTGTTGGGTTGCTTGGATTGCTTGGTGCGTTCTGATTGTAGTTTGGTTGTTGGCCAGCTTCTACATTATAGGCTATAAAATCAGTGAATGGAGATTGACGGGAAGAAAACCATTAATCAATCATAGTCAATAAATAAACATTTAATTTTCACTTACATTCGCTTTTACTTTTCCCAGAATCACCTTCTACCATTCTATAGTTCAAGTTTTTTTTTGGTTTTTGTGCGCTTAGCAAAAAGGAGAAATTCAATTAAATTTTCTGCCGATTTTTATTGGTTTTTTTGTATTTGGTTGTTCTACTTTGCCAAGCGTTAATGCTTAGTAAAGTTCAGTTATGTGAGGTATGCTTTGATCCTTTAGTAATCTGTAAATACAGAAAGAAAGGGAAAGAAAATATGGTTAAGCAAATTCGTCAGATAATAATTAAATAATTTCGTTGCACTACTCATTTGCTACACATTCTGCCTGAGTCAAATATAAATAAAAACAAATACAAATCGATTCCAATGCTCGATCAACCGATCTCTCAATTAGCCCATTAAACTGCAATTGAACAAAATGAATAAATGGCATACTAATGCAAACACAGACGGTATGTGTGTGTGTGTGTGTGCCTGAACATGGCCAAAGATCATCGAATTGTCCAAACGCCCTAATTATTTTCCAGCAAAATTATGACCAAAAATAGACTAAGCTAATGAAAAAAAATGAAATGTTGAGGGCGTGCGAAAAATAAAAATATATTAACGAATTTATAAATGAAAGCGATTAAGAAATTAAGCCATCCATTGCAATTGACTAATTAATGGGTAATTGCAGTCGCATAACATTAAAATCGCAATAATAATAAATTTAACCGTTATTAAGCGGTTACCAGCTCTCTGTTAAGGCGCATTGAAACCGCTTCAAGGCAGGCAAGCAAACTTGTTTACTGATGGAATCTATAATGCGATCAGCAAATGTGCGTAATGTTTGTTTGTTGATAGTACATAAATGTTATTTATGTATGGGAAATAAATAAAAACCATAACATTCGTTATGACTGCACGCTTTTTGTTGACAAACAAACATTTATAATTTGGCAACTGTTAGCAAGGCAGCCACTGTTAAATGCCGAGATTTTAATTTCATCTTCTATTTGCACTTCTATTTCTATTTCCGCTCATCTCGTGACGGATTGTGACTGTAAACAGTGACTGGCAGGGAGTGGTGACAGTTGCGTGACTTGGCATTTGGCTTAGAGGCTTTGTTGTTACCGATAGCCGCCATTGCGGCTTTCATTATTTTTTTTTTTTTGTCATTTATGATTTATTACGGGCACTGTAGTAATCTTTCATTTGATTTATATTTATTAAATTGCACAGCGGCAGCAGTCAGCAGTCGTAGCAATAAAATACTAACAATTATGCACATCAAATCGTTTTACATTGAACCTGCCAAGATAACAAACGGCGCTCGCAAGTGACATGAAGGAGAACAGGAACCGAATGAAACTTAAACCAGCTTTCGAATAGCGCCAGATTAGGAGAGCTACAGCTAATGCTAGAGCTGAAGTTGGAGCTGAAGCTAGAGCTGAAGTTGGAGCTGAAGTTGGAGCTGAAGCTAGAGCTAAAGCTAAAGAAGTATGCTTAAATGATGTAATTGAAAACAATTCATATTTGATTTCAATTACATGCCAATCGAGCAAATTAACATGTTTCAATTCCAGCATTCCAACACGTTTCTCTTACGAATTGCCAGTGCTGCTAATTAACGGGGAATATAAATAATAATAATCGTATTATGTAGCATATACTACAATTAGCATCTGCAATCAATAGCTAGCTTTCAAATACATTGTTATATATTTAATATACGCCCCCGCTTCCGCAAAGTGCGCCCTTCACCGGGTTCACCAAGGCAAACCGGCTCTGGTAAATAGTAGAGTAGATGGAGAAAAACGTAAACAAATTATGAACTATTATTATGTGAGGTTCCAATTCACTTATATATATGTATATACATGCTTGGAATGCAGCAGATTTGAATGAACTACAACTGAATGGGATACTCCATGCCTGGCATTAATCAGAGACTAAGCTTCAATGTCAGAAGCTGAATGGAATAAGCCACTTGTGGGAAAGGCACTCTTTGCTTTTATTTATTATTATTTCTTACAGTAAATTAGTTTAATGTGTTGCTTAAGTGTTTATATACACGCAAGTTGAAGCTTTAAAAAATACAAAAAAGGTTTTATTCTATGTATATAAACATGAATGACTTACTGACCAGACATAATAACTGAATATTGTTCAAATAAGAAGAACAATCAAAATAAAATGCATATCCCAAGCAAATTATTAAAAATTTATGGCATTTATCTTTAACGTTTTAGGTAATCAAAATCTTTTAAAATTGTATCTTTTGTGGAGTTAACTAAAATTTTTTATAGTTGCTAATTGAACTCAGATTTTGTGTTTAATTTCGCCCTTATTTGTAGTTCTGCTGTGAATTTTTTTGTTTGTTTTTTTTTTGTTTTCGTTTACCTGCTGCAGATGTAATTTTCAAGTTTGCGTAGCGATTTTCTTATTATTGCTTATTGAAAAAATAAATCTTTTGTTGTTGCTGTTGTTCGACTTGGGCACTTGTCACTTGAGTTTTGTTTTATGTCTAATTAATTAAATTACTTAATTATAATTCATTCACTTTTGTTGATCTTTTTTCTGGAATTCAGTTAGCGTAGTTATGTTCGGATTATATACGTATGTATCTTATGTGTCAGCTGTGCACCGAGTATTTGTATTTGTTGTATTGGATATTGGTCATTGGGCACGTTCTTGTTCTTGTTCTCAGTTTGGCTGGGAGCTTGAGTTTATCTAGTGACAACATTAATAACGGTAAATTTGAACCCGTCGGCAAAACGACAAAATAACAAATCGCATTTAACTTAAGCTGGACAAAAAACACAAAAAAAAATCCGAAACAATATGAAAACTTTAAAGCAAGCGTGTAAAACAACGCGACAAAACTCGATTGTTGATATTCCAAATATACATATAAATCGCAATTTGTATTGATTTTTATATTTTGTCTGTTTATTTATTTCGCTTATATGTGACTTCGAATTTGGTTAACGGGAGCGATCTTGCTAAACGTTCGAACGCATCAAACAGTGGAAAGTATCTGAGAAGCGTTACGCGGGCGCTTTTAAATACTTACGCCAAGCCGCGAAAAATAATAAAAGCAGCTAACTGAGACGGGAGCGTGCTGAGCGCGCGCAAAGTACGCACAGTTGCCAGTAACAGTAACATTTGCAGTAACAGTAACATTTGCAGTAGCAGTAACAGTAACAGCGGCAAGCAGTAACAGACAGCGTTCATAACAGTGTCGCTGATAAGCAAACGATCTGCGTTGACCGATTGGAAAATGTTTCGTTTGTTTTTGTTTGTTATTGTTTCGTCTTCTTTTTATTTTTCAATTAGTTAATTACACTATGCGTGTTATACCGACTCGTCGGTGATTTAGCTATGCAAAACCTAATCCCCTTTGGTCTGTAATAATAAAACAATCAAAACAAAATCTCTACATTTTTTAACAGAAAAAGGGAGAACAGTGGCAAAAGAAGTATTGAATCGAAAGATATATATGTCATAGATACTCGTTTGCACTCAATGTTGGGTGTAATTAAAATAGTGTCTTGAACTATGTTGACTAGGAAGTTCATTTAAAGCTGATATATTAGGCAGCTAATAAGCGAATGTATGGCTGTGTTGGCTTAATTGATATTCAAAATGTGGACACAAAACGAGATTTGTAATGCTAATTTTATATTGACAGATAACAGCACTAATCGTAATGGGCGGCAAGTCGACGCCTGTTGCAACTGTACCACAACATTTGCGTTCTTTTGTTAATGATATTGTTGTTGTTTTTATTGCTATTACTATTGCTATTATATGCAGATGGTAGGTTGGGCACTATTTATTGATAGAGAGAAGTAACAGCAGCTGATAAGCAGCTGATTGGAGTCGCTCTCCCTTTCTCTTACTCTCTGTTTCTAAGGAGCTTGGGTTGATGTGTCTTCGACTGAAGATTTACTCTACAATTTCGTCAGATTGTTAAGATGCTCCAATTGTTTAAATACCAATTTATATTAACCAAGCTAGATGAAGAAGAGTTGCGAGCCATATTCACAAGCATATAATTAATGTA
The DNA here is from genome assembly GCA_035042365.1 of Drosophila dives. Taxonomy (NCBI): domain Eukaryota; kingdom Metazoa; phylum Arthropoda; class Insecta; order Diptera; family Drosophilidae; genus Drosophila; species Drosophila dives. Next base: position 11,603,129 of record JAWNLJ010000443.1, on the reverse strand, counting down.
TGCGCATATATTTAATGGAACTAAGTGCATATTACAATTAACGATAACTAGCTGCGATTCAACAGATCAAAGAATACATTTACGTATAAACGACATTAATAAGTGCATAGTGTGCACTATATCGATTATTGATATACACTAATCGATGCGAACAAACACACATTGAGCTCATGTGGGCAATTTATGTGACTCACATCATCTAAAGAGATTTAGTTGCTCCGATTGTAAATATGAGTCAATCATCAGATTTATCCCCAATTGACAGACATGTCAAATTAGTTTTTAACACATCGAATGCAGAACGAATCGTTTGTTTTTGCTTTTGGGTTTTTTTTTTGTTATATTTAATATGTTAATAAAAGTTGCTTATTGAATCATAAATTTCGTATGGCTAAAAATTTATGTAGAGCAAGCTGGTAATGAAAGCGAAAATGGGATCTCTTCGCAACGTTCTAAATTATATACATATATATACATTTATTACATACACAGCAGGTGTTGTGCCCAAGATATGAATGTGTACAAAATTCGTATGTATTTTAATATAATTTTGTAACTGAGTACGTGCTTGAAATATATAAACAACGTTGAAGATACAATAATAAAACTTGCCCCACTTCCCGCCAATTGTTATTTCTCTCTCTCTCTTTCTCTTTTTCTTTTACATGGGCTTTGTCGGAATCCATAACGATTGTTTTTACATAATACCAACTCCAAAATTCATCCCATACCCACCTAGATTGTCTCTGTACTATTCGGCTTATTGTTATTATTTCAATTAATTTATATTAATATATATATATATATATATATATATATATATATATATGTATATTTATACGAATTTGTTAGAATGCAATTGTTTCCCTTGTCATTATTAAATAAATTAGCATTTGAAAGGCTTAGAAATTTAACCATTGTCTGCTGCCTGTCAACGGAGTTCAAAATATGTTTTGTTCTTTTTATTTTATTTTTGTATTATTTCCAGTGACTGACAGCGTAATTTTGAAAAAAAGAAAAAACGTGCAAAACAAATTTTAATACACTTGCGATGATTGAAAGTGATGAAAGTAATTGCAATGAGATACTTGACTGACCTTTGACAAGGGTAAATGAAGCGCAAAGGGTGAACATCTTGAGTGGTTGCTGCACTCGCTGCGGTTGCTGTCTTCGCTCTCGAATTCGATTCGAATTGCTTTTGTTGAGCGTTCGCTTTTGTTATTTGTAATAATTTCGGGGCGTTTTTAATGCAGCTGCATCAATAGAACAACGGCAACGGAATATTTAATAAAAGCAAATGAAATAAATAAAACAACAACAATAGCAACAATCTCATAACAAAAACAATGGGCGAATGGGCGAACGCTCTATTTTGCATTGCGTTGCTCTGCATTTGTATTTGTTGATTTGTATCTGTGTATTTATATCTTTAGTTGTAATTGCTGAATAATTCAACTGCGTGCGCCAAAAAAATTATCGCCGGATACTTGTTCGAATCGGTTTTAGTTTGTTTTTATGCGTCGCCTCTCAATTGAGCCACGGCCTCAAGCTTTACCCCCCAACGCCCCCTTGTTCCAACCCCCTGCGAACCGTTTTTTTTATCTCTTATTCTTCACCAAACTAATTTTCTTTCTATTTCGTTTTGTTTTCTTGCGCAAATATTTCAATTAATTGTTCATTTAAATTGAGAACAATGTGCGAGAAATAAACCAAATAAGAATAAAATTGTAGTTGAAATGGAATTTGAAGAAGCAAACAATAAAAATATGTTTATTGATTGAGCAACGATGGCTTCTTTTGCTCCAAATACAAAGTAAATAAACAAGTGACAAATGACCATCGGATAGTAAATTATGCTGACTCTTATTTGCCCACCCATATTGAAAATCCGATATTCGATCTCCGATCGCTGATCGGGCTGCTGACTCAGCCAAAGGAAGTCGGAGTGGGTATAAGCAGCAACAAAGTATCTTAATGATGAAAAGTGCCGTGGCAGTGTTCAGTGATCAAGTGAAATGATCACACAACTTAATATGCTGAGTTATAAGATTCTTTCATATGTCTTTCTAATATTCGATAAGCCCGAATTTGAAAAATGTTCTCTTAATTGATGAATGATATTCGCTACTATTGGTGGCATAAAAGATCGCCGATTGTAAAATTCAAGACACTTTTGTGATTGTTGTCCAAAATCACTGGTCAATAATAACACAATTGATCTGCTTCCGATAAATGATCAATGATTTTAAATAAATTAAATTATTTTTTATTTTGCTAGTAATGGTAGCATTAAAGATTACTGATTGCCAAATATGCATTTGGGATTGTTGCTAACGAAGACCAAATTCACTGTTTATTGATGTCAGAACTGTCAAAGATATCTACAGGATCTACAAAAGAGAACGTTGCAAAATACTCTAATACCAATAAGTAATGCCATCTGATAACAGATGCCACAGATTAAGGTGGTTAATGTTACTAATAATCTATTCTCCTATACTTTTGTTTGAGTTGGGATGGCATATGCCGATCTTTGAAGGACATCGCCAACAAACTACCAACCAATTTGGTGACTTAAAAGACGAGTTTATGTTACCAGTTTTAAGTCAAGGATTCCAAAATTATACTTAAATGTAAGCCTAACTGTTTTCAATTATATTGTTTTCTTGTATCCTTTAGCCTGAGTTGGACGTTATGTTTTCGATAGGGTTTTTGTAGTACGCACCTATTGCTTGCAGGAGATTCAATGTTGCCTTCGTCGATTTCGCAAATTTATGGCTGCCTCTGCCTTCTGGACCACTGGATTGGATATGTAGCACGTGAACGGTACTCAGCGAATTGACGGGATAAACGAAGAACGGTATCACTAAATGGAGAGCTCTACGCTGCTCCAAAAGCGATTGGACAATGCGTTCAGTTTGGCGCCAGGGCAAAGTATTTATAATCGGCTGGCTGCCTCCCTTGACCAAGTGTGTGCTCAGCTTCTGCCGCTGACGCTGCTGCTGCTGCTGCTGCCGTTGTCACTATCTCTGCCTAAGCCCCACACCCTTCCCATTCCCACCCCGAGTACATCTTCGTCAAAGTCTTCGTCTTCGTCTTCGTTTGTGTCTCTGACAATGTTCCCATGTTTGTTTGCTTTCAACATCTCTTTGCTTTGTTCAAGCTTGCGATCTATCTCTCTCTCTCTCACTCTCTCTCTCTCTCTCTCTCTCTCTATCTCTTTCTGTCACACTCTATCTTTTGCACTGTTTAGCCTTGTCCTCTACTTTAAGTAAAGTTTTGTTGACTTTATCTGTGGATCAGGCCGAATATCAGCCAACAACAAAGTCGGCATCTTCGTCTTCGCACGATATCCGCCGCGCATCTCCGACAACAACTGATTCTTATCACTTGTGGATCGTGCTTATCTCCCCGGGAAGTGGTATAAAGTGCAAAAAACAGCCAAGAAAGGGGTGGGTAGGGGGTATAATATTATATTCAGACAGAACGCAAATACCTATCTCTATATATAAAAATATATTAAATATTTTAATAGACAAGATGAACCTATGCATATTCATGAGCTTTACATGCTGTATCTGTGTCTATAGATGTCTGTCTGTTTCTGTCACGGACTATATTTGCGTGCTGATAGCAGTTCATGACCAAACAACCCACTTGCCACATATCACACTCCCTGTTCCCTGCTCCCTGCTCCCTGCTACCTATGGCGGCAAAAGATCTGCGTAATTGTCTTGCTTCATAAACATGATTCGGTGTGTTCCATAGTTTTTTTTTTTTTTTTTTTTTTTTGTTTTTTTTTTTTAGTTTTTCATGGCGCACAATTGGGTCTTTGCGTGAGAGGAGAGCGGGGGCGAAATTAAATATAAGCATTTCAAGTTCATCCTCTTGCTGAGGATTTTAATTGACACTGCTTTTAATGCCAAGTGCATTATCTAAATATATCTTTCAAGATCTTATAGATCAATAAAATTTCCTCATAGATTTTCAATTGGTTGGTGCTTAAATGAGATTGTTCAATATTCTAAATGATCACTAAAGGATCAATTGGATTTATATTTGGTCTATGAACTTCAGAGAGATCAATTGATTGCCAAATATTTTGGACCTGCCTTCAGAAATTTCTTACTTATTTTAATTAAGATTAGTTTCGACAAATTTATCAATTAATTTCGGCAATGTATTCAACAAATGCTTAGCAGCAGTCTAAATGCAATCAATACATCGATTTTTAAATATCAAGTTAGAAAAAAAATGTAGTTCTTATCAGAGAACCTTAAATTAAACTGGGAATTTTGGCTGTGTCTAAAAACTAAACTAATTATATGGAGTATTTGTCTGGAGTTTGTACAAGATTAAAGTGTATTCGATTTGAATTTGAATTCGGATTCTCAATTCTTTATAAAAAATAAAAGCCAACTGATTACTGATTGTTCTCAAGTTCAGAGACATAAAGAGAACAGAAGAGCCATGAATCTGTGAAGATTTATAAAATGTGTAGCAAAAAGTTGATGTTTTTGTTTATCCGCTGTCAACTGTCAACGCCGGGGCAAACATTGCGCGGCAATGTCGAGCAGATCGCTGACAGGGGCTGACAGGCGCTAACTGGCGTATCTGTGTCCTTTGACTGACATTACCTCACCGCACCCCCCTCCCCACCACCATATATACCCACACCAAAATCATCAGTAGCAGCGCATCAAAATTTTCCGAAAAATACGAAAAATACTCGGTATCTTTCACAAGTTTGTTCAATGTTTGCTCACAGCTTAAGATATTGTGAGATTCGTATACATACTACTGGGCAGTATACCTTATACGATTATATATATAAAGGGGGGACTGACGTCAGTTCCAATATAAACAATTGTACAATCGTATATGGTTTATGACGCTGCGGCTTATATTTTCTGTTGATGTTGTTTTGGGGCTTCTGTCACTGATGAATTATGGCCCAGACAGTATTATTATTATATCAGCAACTAGCAAAAAAAATAAATAAATAAAAATAGAACCAAGAAGTCTGTTTATCTGATCCGCATTCAAATAGATGATATGAGATGAGTTCTGATGATAATTCTTAACAACCTTTGGATCACACTGAGCTCCAAGCCTGTGCATCCAGCTTAAAAGTAGGCAGTAAATATCGTGTAGCCAGAGACTACTCTCGAATCGACTCTACAAATCTGCATTATTTGTTTTGTATATCTATTGATCTATTTAAAAATTGGGAGTATTTTCTCGTGCATTTTGTAATATCAAATGTCAAAAATATGAACCTAGCTATTTGTGTATTTATTGTAATTTTTTTTTTGCTTTTTCGGTTCACCCAACTTAGGAATTTGTAAACAAATTTTGATTACATTTTGCGCATCAGTTTCAATAGGAAAGTGGCGGAAGACGATGACGTAGACGAAGTGTTGATATGAACAACCAAATAAAAAATAAAAAAACGGTCTACCTAATATTTTATAATGTGTCATTTAATGATCATAAGATCATCAAAAAACCCCAAATCCACTTATAATACACTAGCCTTTTATGCTTATTTGGATGCGAATTGACGCAAAAACATGTCACGTGAACTGAAATGCTCAGTCATTTTGGCATTGACGAACAATGAACTGGAACAGAAAACAATAAATTTGGTTTAAGCTGTTTTTTAAACGATTTCACTTGAAATAACACACAATTCCTTTGAAATCTGTACATTTACAGATATTATGGATTGGAACTGCAGCCAGCATATTACGGGAAGTTCATTATTTAAAGAAATGGAACGAACTGGAACTGAACTAAATTTAAAGCTCTGATTAAATGATTATCATTAAGTAACATTTATAATTAAAGCACTATTATTTGATTCGTGTAAATACTGAACTTGAACTGTTATTGGAATTAGATAAAAATGAAAACTTAAGTTTTTCAATAAGGTTTTAATCAAACTGAGATTTATGTAGAAAGAAAGTGGAACTGCAACTGGAACAAATTTAACTAGTTATAGACAATTGAAACTGGAGCTTAAACTGAACTGGATTTGGAACTGGAACTGACAAGTAGGAACCGAAGCTGTTCTTAAATGAACTCAATCAAACTGAGACTACTTTATTAATCAGGCATGCTCAATATCAATTAAGGCAAGGCAAAACGAATATACTACAAAGATGTGAACAATATGTATTCAAACACACATAAATTTACGCACACACACACACACACACACACACACACACACACACACTCAGCTAATGATCAGTGCATTGGGAGAGTGGCTGGCAACTTGTGATTCAATTCGTAATTCTGTTGTTTGTTATTGTTATTGCCATTGTTATTATTTTGTTTTGTTTCTTTTTTTTTTATTTGGCAAAAGTCAGACACTGGGAGCGATGACTAATTCCGCTCAACGCAAGCAGAAATCGATCCCCAAGCCGGCCAAAGCCACCACTTAAGTTAATCACCCTGCAACACTCCCCCCCATAAAATAAGATGGCCTTAACTTTAAGCATCGCACGTGTTGCGCAGAAGGCAGAAACAACTGGTTCAAACTAACAGCAACCAAACCAAGAACCCATCGACAATATCATCAGCTGGCTCGATATGACTCAATTGATCTACAGAGCCAATACACAAATACATTTATATATATATATATATATATGTATATATATAATTATATATGTCAGTTTAAGCTGCCGGTTGAACGCAGCAGCATTGGGTGCTTAAAATTGGGTGTGTACTTAACAGGTTAGAAGCGACCGATATATATTGAAGAAGCGAGGACTGGTTATGCACGAATATCGAATACCTTTTAATAACAAAACATCAAATAATTCAGACCAAAACTAAAGCCAAACAGCGTCGAAAAGTAGACGCCCTTGGAGAACAAAATGCAAATGTTCAAATCAACATTTAACTTTATTTAACATTAGATTATAAATTTGAAGAGGGTCTTAAGATATCTATATAGTGCTTAAGTAAGTATTAAGGTTCTTAATCTATAGTCCTTACTTAAATAAACATTTCAAGTTTGCTAGTTTATCACATGCTGGAAGCAGGATCAGAACACGAAAGTTGTGTTGAGCTCGTATATAGTTTTTAAGACTTGAAGGACTGCTAGATATTATATATATATGATTTTCAATTCACATCGGAAATGGCTAAAGTGCACTATATACTTCAAATCTAATTGTATTCCGTCGAATAACTTAAATCTAAACAAATCCCAACAACAACAAAATAAAACCAATAAACAAAATCAGAATTGTCACATGCGCTACAGTTTCTTATTTGTTTTTGTTTTATATTTGTTTGTGTGTTTTAACTCTTGTTCTTTTTTTTTGTCTTTGTTGCTTTGTTTTCGCTATATGCAAATAAATAAAGTTTTTGCATATTAAGCTTTTATTCTCGCATTAGTATTATGGCAGTTGAGCTTTGCGATTTGATTTAAAACACTTGCAGCTGCTGTTTTGATCTGATGGACGTAACTAATTCCGCATCCATAACTTTTATCTGTAACAAATTATGCAGTTATTCGCCGTCACAGTTGATAATGACACTGTCAGCGATATATGCAAGTTAGAAAGTAATCAAGTAAGTATCCGACTACTGGTTGAACAAGACACAGACGCAGACACGAGCCGCCCGTGGAGCCAATAAAAAACGTATTAAAAAATGTAACAGTGCCTGTAATAAAGCGAACCTTGAACGCCGCTGCACTTGACGTTCATGCAGAAGCCAGATTGCGTTGTGTCGTAACTATTGTTTTGCATTGTGTTAAAAATATATATTTTATTACGTTTACGATTACGTTTAGCCTACATTATTTGCATTATAACAACACAGTTGCATTCTCAAGCAAGCAGTGCAGGAAGCAGTGCACGGCCTCGATTCACTCAACTTTAACATAATTGCTATGCTTAACATACTGTAAGGCCAGTTCAGCCAGCTATTACAGTGGCGCTTCAGACATTTTAACATCGCTATGTTATTGTACATGTATCAAAAGGACAATTCTGCGCCAGAATCAATTTCCGGTTAATTTAACACGTTAATTACGTAAATGAGATAGCTGCAATGGACGAATGGACTTCTGTTTGATGCATTTGCATGGGTAATGCTTTTTTATTAATTTATTTTGAAAACTGTGCCCAAATTCAACAGGAATCTATCTACATATTTCATTGTTTGTTTTTACATGTTCCAAAAAGACATCTTAACCACTACTTACAAATTATATTCAATGTTCATATAAATGTTCAAATTTAACGAGTATGAAGATTTCTCTAAAAAAATTCGTCATTCATTGCTTAAATTGACAGCTCGTGTTTATAGTACATTTAAACTAATCACTCGGCCTGCCTGCCTGCCTGCCTGCCCTGCCCTGCCCTACCAGATTACATTGCGCTCATTAATGTTGGCCAGTTCACCAGTGGATCATTTGAAAGCGGCATAAGCAAAAAAATTAATTTACAGCTAGGCCAGTCAATTTGCCTGAGGTCTCCGCTCGGCTTTTATTGTGTGCCAAAGAAATAACGCGCCTGTTTTATAATGCTTCTCGCTAGCTAATGTAATTATGCAGATAATTGCACAATTAAAACGAGGCTGGTAGGGAAAGAGGAAAAAGGTAAAAGAGAAGGTTTGTCTATACATATGTACAAACGGAACAATTGTCTATGGTGCTCATCTGGCAGGTCCATCCATAGGTACAAATGCCACTTTCTGTGAGAGAGGAAATAAACTGCAGAAACTGTGATCTATAAAATTAGTATATCAAGAACGGATCCTTAATATTATATATATTCAGAGATATAATAATATGGCCAATATATATATAAAAATATTCATATATACATATATATTTATACAAAACTATAAAAAAACAATGTGAAAAATTGAGAGCATTTTTATTGGTTTGGGTTTTCTTTCGCGGTGGAAAAGCCCCCAAATTAATCAGGTGGATGGATATATCCCACACTTAAGTGCGGAAATTGTGAGTTCACATGGGGGAAAATATGATTTAGTAGCACAATTCATAAGCAATATCAATGATAAGCTAAAGTAAGCAATTAGTATAGTGATTAACACCAATTAATTTCTCATTCTCAAATGCGCACTAAACTGATTTAATTTTCAATCCATGCCACAGTCTGGGCCACAGGAGGAGGTTGCGAGGGGGTGGGGTGGGAGGGGAAAGTGGTGACTGTGACATTCAAAAGGGGCGCTATTTTATTCTATTTTATGTGAAACAACTCGATCGGTGCTATTAGCGGCCGTGTAAATTAATCCGCGTATTACTTAGTTATATGCAACATTCAATCAGATGCAAATTCTAAGAGTCTATAGTTCGAATAGCGAATACCCTATACACTTAAAAAAAAATAAAAACGAACAGTCGAGAACGTTAAACAAAAAAAAAAAGAAATATTCAAATAGTATTTTTTATGGCAATTTCAATTCGATATTATTTGATTCATTATTATTCACATCCTATCCAAATTTGTGGTAAAAACAAATCATAAAATCGGAAACTTAAATATATAAATATATATATAAATTTATTTATATATATATATATACTCAGTTTAAATACAAATCGTATCAAAATACAAATCGATAAAATTATAGAGTGTATCAGTTTATTCTAGGAACACACTTTAAGTTAAATACTTTTCTTAATTGCAAATAGTTTAGTTTTGTGGCTTGCAGAAGAAGCGGCAATTAAACTATTGCCTGTTTATAGGGTATAGTTAAATAATTGCGTTAGTAGTTAGCATACAATGGCTTTAATGAGTACTAAGACTGTTCATTCTAAAGGGCAATTCCCTATGCAAGACACGTGGCGCAAGATTCCAGAAGGTTGTATCTCAAACAAGCGGCAAAGATTCTCTGTAATTTTTTTATTTTTTTTTTTAATTACCATTGAACGAATAATTAATTAAACGTATATTTATATTAATACATATTTACATATACTAAAAGCTAATTGCGGGTATTCGCCCACATCTTTGCGGCAAGGTGATTTTTTGCTCAATGAAAGGAAGTATCTACATAATATAAAGATATCAATATCGTCTCACATCGTCTCTTTTTTTCCTCTTCCCCTCGTTCCCCTCTTTTGCACTTACCTGTTGTATTGATGGCGCTGCCAATTTCGAGTCTGTTGCGTAATATGATTATTATTCTTGTTAAAGTTGTTGCTGCTGTTGTTGTTGTTGTTGTTGTTGTTGTTGTTGAAGCAGCTTTGTTGTTGCTGTGCTTTGTTATTGCAATTGTGCTTCAATGTTGCTTCCATTCAAAATGTTGTGATTGATTTTATTTGCCAGATGATGTCCTTTTTAGCAGCCCTTCGACTTGGCGACTGGTTTGTAAACGCTTTGATTATTATTATGATCAATCAATTTCATGGGTTAGCCACAGACACTGTTAATGAAAGGCTTTTTTTTTAATTGCGATTCAATATTAAATATTATATTTACTCCCGGCAAATATTTCTACAAATGTACATAGCAAACATATTTTTTTTTTTTTGTGATATTTTTCGCCCTTGCAACGTCTAATTATTTCATTGAATTGGCTTTATATACGTGTTTAATTCAGAAATACGATTATTCAATTAAATAACAAAAAAAATTCGCTCGACTTTTGTTATGGCTGTTTGACAAAATAACAGAACAACAAATAAAAGAAATAAAAACCATGCTTTAAGAAATTTTTACTTATGGTTCTCTGTTCTCTTTTTTAATTTACAGGTTGTTCAGTTGCCAGTTTACTCTGGGTAAATACAGAATTGGCCATGGTGGACTATATAAGGTGGTTGGCAGGGCGACTGTTTTTTTTTTTTCTTTTTTTCGTGGTACCCGACTTGGCAACTGTTAAGCAGCTGCTTGTGTTAATATCACTTTCTATTGTAGATTGTGTTTCGGTATTTAAATATTTAATAAATGTGCTTGCTTCATTGCTTCAATAGGTAAAACCAAACAAAATATCTGTCATCCAATTCACACTCAAGCAAACCATGCCAAACTCAACCTAAATCAACTGGCATCTCTATCGCACTAACATATTCTTGTGGCTAGTATCTCCTTATATGGGAAATTTCCATAAAAAATGTTCTTAATTTAGAAAAATACGTTTTAAAATAAATTACGCGTTTTGAATGAAAAAAAGATCTTAAATCAAGCACATTGAGCTACAAGCTACAAAATCTTAAATATCTTCTTCAAAATAAAACTCATTCTCAAATTTATAGTCTTCATATTAGATTTCAAGTGCATATATATAATTGCAATGTGAACTGATTATATATTGAGATTTTTGTGTACTTTCTTTTCGTATATCAATTGTATTAAGATTTTCTCTATTTTGGCCATGTACTATTAATTATTAGTTAGTTGCATAAATAAACTTAATATTAAGGCGCTCAGAAGGGAATAATTTGCGTTATCGAAACACCTATATATATATATTCTTATGCAATTGGGTCATCCAAGAATCTGACCCGTCTAAGCTAGCTTAACCCGCAGACCCTCTATATGCGTCACAGAGCAGGAACCGCAATTTTATCCAAAAAAATATTACATAATATATTACATATCGTGCTAATATTTCTTTTAAGAACAGTTGAACAAATAGTAAAAACAAACAAAGTATATATATTTATATATATATATGTACACTTGCCGCTTCCCAATTACTTTGTTTTACTGCCGACTTTTGATACCAACATAAAAAAAATTTGGATTTTAAATAGTAATCAATAAATGTATTGGAAATTTAATTAAATCGAAACTTACTTTAAAGATTAAATTGTTCTCAGTGCAAAACATAAATCTATACTTTTTATAAAAAAAAATTAATTACTATAATTTCTTTATTTAAGTTATATTTGTTTTGGTCTGTTGTGTTGGTTTAACAATTGTTCGTATATAGCTAACATATTTAAAAAGCGAAACACACAAATTCAAAAATGTTCTTTTGGTAAACAAGTGAAAATTTGCGAATGTAATTTTTTTGGGCTTTATCTTTTTAACATTTCCCGGAAATCGACTCCTGTGGAATTAGTGAGCGATAGAGAGAGGAAGAAAAAAGAGAGAGAGAGCAATATTAATGCATATATATATCCATATATATATATATATATATATCTACAGGGAGCAACATTTGAGTTTGATTTGAAATATAAATGGATTCCAAGCAGATTTATTTAATTTTGCAATTAATATAAATTAATTAGATAAAATTGATCATTTTTTTTTGGTTGCGATGAAAATCCTTTAAGAGATTTATAATTGCGAGATTAAAATCCGATGCCCTCAAGTTGTGTCGTCTGACACTGGGGACTGAGAATATATATGTATATCAATATATATGGATTTCTTTAGTATTGGAATTATTACAGCTGTCGGCGTCACTTGATACTTGTCAGTTACGCTCTGCGAATCAAGACACCCCTTCGCCCATTCACCATTCTCTCTGAGTGCGTCTTACAAATTTAAATCCTCACCGACAACTGACAAATAACAACAACAAACAAACAACAAGATTGCATAAGGCACTTTCTCAAATCTTTGAATGCAAATTGTGTATTAGCAAATCAATTTGAATATGATTAATGATCGGGTTATACACACATATTGCACAGATCAACTTTTATCGTTAAATAGTACAGTTTGTGCAAATTGTAACTTGGCCCTGAATTAAGGCCAACTTTAATGTGTCACTAAGGTCATCGAGGGATCATTGAACCGCTGCATTTGTCAAGTATGTCAAATTGAAACATTCAATAACCTGCAAATCGCCTTATTGTTTAAGCCATGTCAATACTCTTTGTAGATTGCATGGGAACATTTAAAACAGCTTTTCCACAAGTAACGTTTAATCGTTCACCCATTCGAATATATGTTCTTTTTTTTTTGTAAATTGTATTTTTTTCTTGTTGTTGTTACTGTTGTTTGTATAGCTTTGCTGAGAGTATTCTGATCAAGTCAATCAATATCTTGGTAACCCAGTGCCCTTAATCTCGGCTTAATTTCCATAATTATAATGACATCCATATGGACATATATATCAAATAATTTTATAATTTAGTTACCCTTTTGCTTAATTAAATTTAACCGATTTCATCCTAGTCATAAATATATATAAATATTGTATGTACTTATTGATTTATGTGGTTTTCTTTAAATATTTGGTTTGTTTTTTTTATTATACGTATATGATTTTATAATGGCAGAATATATATTCTGCCTGTATCTGTATTATAAAGTTTGACAAATTGCCTTTAGTTTGTGGTTTTTAGTTTGCTTTTAGATGTCAAAATTTTCACATTCGAATTTGTTTATATTTTGTATTTGTTGCTGTTGTTTTCCACTTTTTTTTGTTGCTTTATTTTCTTTAATGCTTCGCTCGATTTACAGGGATTTCTTCTTTTTTTTATATCTGTATCTGTATCTGTTTTTTTTTTTATTTTTTTGTGTGGATGTGGTTTTTTTCTATTTTATTTTATTTGCTTCTGTTATTTATTTAATTGGTTTTCGTTAGACCGATGTATTATTATTGTATGCAAATGTTGATTTTTTGAATAAAACGTTTTTTTTTATGTATATTTTTGGCGTTGTGTTTTACGCTATAAAAGCGCGCTTTGAAAACGATAAACAAAATTGAACCAAATTACAATTTTAGCACAACGCGTATGTGTGTGTGTGTGTGTGTGTGTATTATGCGTATGCAAAAGAGAGGCAGATATGTGTGTGTGTGTATGTAGTTATAGCTTCGATTTAGCTGACTATATATAGATAGAGATATAAGTAGTTTAACGGATAATCGCAGATTTTGTGTGTTAATGTCGCGGCTTGAACTTTAAAACTGGGCACAAAAATCTGAAAACGAAAAAAAAAATTCAGATTCAGATATTTTGCATTGTTTAGTTCGCTGTGCGAGGTGCTTTTGTTGTGTTTGATGCTTGTTGTTGTTGCTGTTTTTATTTTTTTTTCGATGTTGTTGGTTTTTTTGTTGTTGTATTATGTTTACTCGTATTATAATTTGTTGCTGCTGCTAGGTGCAGCAGCGCTGCCGCCATGTTCGCCTCCGATCTGCCTCCGATTCGCCACATTGAAGCGCTCAATGAGCTTGAGTGTCATCCACTTAGGAAGCGCCAACCACTGAACTCGCCACACCAACAACAACAACAACAACAAAAACAAGAACAACAGTAGCAGCAGCAACGGCAACAGCAACAACAATAACAATAAACCATGAGGCTTCAGGGCGGCGTTAGCTGCGCAGGCGCAGGCAGAAGCGTACACTCAGAAAAAAATCTCAATAAAAAATCTGCATACATTAATAACTCGACAATCTCACAATAATTGAGATTTTTTTTTTCATTATTTTCCTAAGAGTAGATTGGCTCAGTGGAAAGTCGCTAAACGTTTATCAAATTATTTTATAATATTGGTGACAACCCTAACTAAATATAAATATTTATAAAAATAACTCAATTAACAAAAAAGAAAGAGCTCTTTAATATTTGCCACACTTACAAATTATACCCTGGAAATTAGATATATTTTTTCTTATATTTTAAAAAAAAACCTTAGTTTTTAGATAACCAAAAGCAACATTTTAGTAATATACTAGGAAGACTAACAATTAGAGTAAAATTATGACGATTTAATAAAATTTTTGGGGGATTTTGGTTTTATTTTTTTAGTGTAGATTTTCAGCGACTGCGACTGAGACGCTGTCATAGTCGTCTGTGAGTGCGGGAATGATTATAATACAATGGACGATAATGCGAGCGATCATGTAAATTAGATTTGTCTCAGTTGTCGACGGCTATATGTGTGTACACATAACTATAGCTAAAGCTAAAGCTATAGCTAAAGCTGCGACGAGTCAAGCTGGGCAGCTTCAAAACAAAAACAAAAAAAAAAAAAAATATATATATATATATATATATATGTATATACATATAAATCAGATGACTTAGAAATATATGCTACAACATTTATTGCATTATTTGATAGGCAGTGCCTAAGGCAATAGAAATTATATCAAGTATGCGAACCGACTAACTAAGTACACAGAAGTCATCAGTATATATATATATATATTTATATATAAATATATTTAGATGTACATATTTAATGTAATGCAAAAATGTATGCTAAATTTCAATATATCAATGCATGCTTTCTGCTAATATGAACAGCAATAACAGCGAACGATTTAAAAAATAATAATAAATAAGAAGAAAAAGGAAAAAAAAATATTCAACGAGCAAATTGAATTAATTCAATTAATTTGCATTGTAAGTACACATGAAAATGGCAGAATTGTAATAAAGATTATTGTGAGGAAGCAAGCAACTAACTAAAGTGAGTGAGCTTAAATGAATAACGTTTTATGGTTGCGCCAAGTGCCCCACTCATAAGCAATTTGTGCGAGTTTTGTCAAGTTGTCAACTTGTTTTGCGCACAATGCGCTAATAGCCAGCGCCTGGCTGCCATTGTTGCCAGCGTTGCCATTGCTGGCGCTGCGGAAGGAAATGAAATTAGCATTGTTGTGTACAATTCCTTGTACTTAGCAAATTCAATTGAATATTGCAAAGCGCGCTCAGTTGCTTGATAGCGTGACACAAAGCTGACCGTTATAATATTTATTCTGGCGTGCAACGTTGTGTGCGATCTACGCTGTGCAGCACTGTAATTGTCGATAGCGATAACGATATTGAGCGATATCAAGCATGGCCGCCAACTCACTGTCAAAGGTTCTTTTCCGGTTTCGTACACGACGAAGGAGGTACGCTGAATTGGCAAAGCCGCAAAAAAAATTTTAAAACATCGCCATAAAAGCAATGTATAAGCATACTATTCGTGCAAAATATAAAAGAATATAAAGTGCTGTAATTGTTGCTCGATAAATTACGAACAAATTGCAATTTTAAACATCAACCAATTGACGGCAAAAATAGTGTATTTTTTTTTTAGTGTGTCTACAAAAACAAACACAATTTTTTTTTATTGTTACTGAAGTGTGACTAAAACATTGGTGTTTACTATATTTTGTAGATATTGAACAATGGGTCGTTACTCTCGTGAGCCAGACAACGCCACCAAGTCGTGCAAGGCGCGCGGACCAAATCTACGTGTGCATTTCAAGGTAAGTTTTTGACCAGGCAACGGGACGCCAAAATATTGTTGTTGTTGTTGACATTTGTGGTTAGGTTTACAGTGTGTGTGTGTGTAAATGTGCGAGTGTGTGCAACATAAATCAGTGGATCGTCTGTCAAATAAAGTGCAGCATTTCACTTTTGCATTGTTGCAAGAACAAAATTTTTGAACAAGTTCATCAGCTGAGCGCGCCGACAAAAAAACCAAGGCGCCCTCTTCTTAATTCTTGTTTACAGCATTTAAGTACATTTTGTGTGGGCACACTTAATATTTGATTTGCTCGCATTCAATTTAGTATGCATTGAATTAGAGTGTGCCCAAAGCAAACACCAGTCATGTTAAAACAGCGGCGAGTACCGCGTTCAATGCGCTCGTCTCTACCTGAAGCATGGCACAATAGCTCAAAGATTCCAATCAAATATGGATAACATAGCTTCATAATGTTTTTAAAGATTGTACACTTGTCAAAGCAGTCGCTAGGTGATTTTAAGCTAACAAGTTTTAGGCACACTCCATTTTTGATTTGCACGCATTTAATGTAATGTGCATTGAATTAGAGTGTGCCCAAAGCAGACACCAGTCATGTTAAAACAGCGGCGAGAATCGCGTTCAATGCGCTCGTCTCTACCTGAAGCATGGTATATTCCAACCCAACTATGACAACAGCAGCAATGGCGGTTAATATATTTTAAATGGTAGTAAATTAACATTTCTTTTTTACATCCGGCTAGAACACCCACGAGACCGCACAGGCCATCAAGCGTATGCCCCTCCGACGTGCGCAGCGTTACTTGAAGGCCGTCATCGATCAGAAGGAGTGTGTTCCCTTCCGTCGTTTTAACGGCGGCGTTGGCCGTTGTGCTCAAGCCAAGCAGTTCAAGACCACTCAGGGTCGCTGGCCAAAGAAATCGGCTGAGTTTCTGTTGCAGCTGCTCCGCAACGCTGAGGCGAATGGCGACTACAAGGGACTCGATGCTGATCGTCTGGTCGTCGATCACATTCAGGTGAATCGCGCCCAGTGCCTGCGTCGCCGCACATACCGTGCTCATGGTCGGATCAACCCCTATATGTCGTCCCCGTGCCACGTCGAGGTCATTCTTTCCGAGAAGGAGGAGGTCGTCGCCAAGGCCGCCGACGATGAGCCCACAAAGAAGAAGCTCTCCAAGAAGAAGCTGCAGCGTCAAAAGGAGAAGATGTTGCGTTCTGAAAAATAATATAAAATATATAAATGTGTTCTGGAACCGGGGGCACCACTGCCCGGGCCGGTGTTAAACAACTGAAAAAACGTTATTTTTTTTTTTTTTAAACAATACAACAAACAAAGAAACACCATGTGTATTTGTTTATGTATATTAAGGGAAGCACACAGCAAGTGCAAATGACTATAAAATTGCATGTGATTTTTATATAGCGACTTTTAAGTCATATATCATTTAATAATCAACTGCTATGCCATTTTGGACCGTTAAATTTGGCAAATGCGTGCAGTTAGGCGACTGCATATTTTGAATCAATGCAGGCCAGTGCTGCCGCTTAAGCCGTGAAAATCGGCCTTTTGAGAAGATTTAGCATATTTGTCATTGGGGAAACTACACTCTGAGCCACAAAAAAGTAATTGTTTAGCGTGTTTTGAGCTTGCTTGTTTGATTGGAACATGCATCACTACAATACTGCTTGAATGCTGCTTTGACTTCGGATAACTTGGCATTAAACCCATAATAAAAGCATACAATTCAGTTTTTTTTGTTTTAATACCTAGTCGTGATTACAGCGAATGTAAACACACAGATTAAACATCCAAATTAAATTTGGCAACGTTTGTTTTGGTCAACAGATGTATCATGGGTTAGAAAGAGAAGGCATGTATTTTCACAAATTACACTCAGAACTAAGTGTTTGCGCCAAAATGTCATCTTATTTCGGCACGTATATTGCAACACTACTTTTTTGTGCTCAACAACACGGCGTTGTAATTTTCGTTTTTTCAAAGGAATTTCAAGATAGTTTGTCAACAAATTTGATGTTGAGCGTTTTTATTGTAAATGTGGCTGGCGTCGCTCTAAGTGAAACATTTTTTTTATAAAACGTTCATATATTTTGAATCGGTAAGTACCAACTCAAGACGCCAGGACAACTTAATACATTCGATTAGACGCAATGCAATAACGCGGTTAATTTTTAACCAGTGTTAATTAAAATTGCAAAGCACTTAAATAAATATTAAGCGTATGGTTTTTAAAGTGCGAATTAATTGTTTACAGAAAATGGCAGACTCGTCGAGACCTTGCGAGATAATGGACGTGTGGCAACATAATATTGAGGAGGAATTTCGCATCATACGAAAGCTTGTGCAGAAATATGACTGTGTTGCAATGGACACTGAATTTCCCGGCGTTGTGGCCCTACCCATTGGCCAACCTGCTTGCAAGGACGATTCTACATATCAGTTAATGCGCTGTAATGTCGACTTGCTGCGTCTTATCCAACTGGGACTCTCATTCATGGATGACGATGGCAACAGGCCACCCGGCTGCTCCACATGGCAATTTAACTTCAAGTTTAGTGTAACGTTAGTCTTCTTTATCTTTGCTTAACGGAATACATATATAGTTGATGGTATTTACAGCAAAGATATGTATGCAAAGGGCTCAATTGATCTGCTACGTAATGCCGGCATACAGTTTGAGAAGCACGAAGAGGATGGCATTGACCCACACGATTTTGCCGAGCTACTAATGAGTTCGGGCATTGTGCTAATGGATAACATTAAATGGCTAACCTTCCATTCTGGCTACGATTTTGGATATTTGCTAAAGCTGCTCACGGCTCAAAACCTTCCTACCGAGGAAAGCGAATTTACTGAATTGTGTAATTTATATTTCCCTAAAATATTTGATATCAAAATACTGATGAAATCGGGGATGAATCTAACTGGTGGCCTCCAAAAGATGGCTGATAAGCTAGGCCTTCAACGTGTCGGCAACCATCATCAGGCCGGATCGGATGCTCTGCTTACCGGCATGCTTTACTTTAAATTGCGCGAATTGCACCAAATTGAGGTACATAGTTATAGTTATAGTTATCGTTATAGCAGGCCCAGTGTCCCAGAGAGAGCTTACAGCCGACGGCAAAATTCGTTGCATAGCAATAACAACATGACTAAAACCATTTATACTAATAATTGATGTATATATACACCTATATATATTTACACACACACACAGTTAAATATGTTATTGCTGTGTTGATAAACTTATTGTATATAATAGATTATGTTTTAGGTTTATTCATTAACTTATAAGGTTGGCAAGCCTTCTCTCCCTTTCTCCCTCTCTCTTACTAACTTTCTCTTTCTGTCTCTCTCTTTCTCTCATTTTTACATTGTGTACGCACATTCATATTTTGTGTTTTTTGTTTCATTTCGCAGTAGTAATGTTCCTTATAAGTTTAAAACGCCACTGGATGCTTACGATATATGAATTATTGTTTGTTATGCAGCAGGCAACAATGAATTTAACTAAGAAAAAAAAAAACAATTTTATACAGACCCGAGAAGCGGGGAGCTTTAAATAAGAAAAAAAATCAAGATGTTACCTTGTAAAACAAAACAAGACCAAAATGCACAATGCAAACAAGAAAATATTATAAAAATATTCATTTTTCCTATGTATTATGTAAAACCTATGTATTATTCCCATTGTTAATGTTATTATATATTAATTGATGTATTATTGAATATCAAAAGTAGTTTTAATTTAATTTTTGTTATATCGACTTCGAAAGTGTTTTTTTTTATAAACAAAATATAATAAATTATATAATTAATTATAAGAATTAATTATAAGATAATACTCTTATGTTTTTGAGCAAAAGAAGATCTTTAGTACTTATTTGCTGGCTGCTGCGGCAGCATGCATCCGCAGCTTCTTACTGTTAGCTGCGTTGAACAGCGGCTCGCGGCGCACAATTTCCGGATTGTGATGCATGCTGGTTGCAATGTGCTGCTTGATATGCTGTTTCCGCATAAATTCCTTGCCGCAGACGAGACAGGCATACGGCTTCCGTATGCTGTGCACAAAGATATGGATATTTCGATTCTCGATGCGAGCAAATCGCTTGTCACAGATCAGGCAGCGGAATCGCTTCTCGCCCGTGTGGCACAGCATATGTTGGCTTAGGTACACCGGGTTTCCAAACGTGGCATCGCATTGAGTGCAGCGCAAATCGCGTAACTTGGTGTGCCTCGACTTTATGTGATTATCGAGCAGACGCCGACGCTTGAACTGCCTTTCGCATTGGTCGCACTTGAAGTTGGCCTTGTTTTCGTGCGTGGCCTGCATGTGGGTGCGCCAATTGGAACGTTGGGCAAAGCGGGCGTTGCACAGCTCACACTTGAAGGGCCTTTCGCCCGTGTGGGTGCGCTGGTGCTCCTCCAGCCACTGACGCCGGGCAAACTTCTGTCCGCAGTGGCAGCAGCAGTGTTTGCTTTTGCTCTGTTTGGCATGTATAGTGTGAATAGGAATCTTAACAAAACTGTATGCCAACGGTATGGGAGGAGGATTGGGACTGGTACCTGGACTCGTTATTAATGTACTATTCTTATCGTAGTCGCCGTTATTGGAGTACTCCTCAACCAAATCATCATCATAATCGAAGTTTTCCTCGGTCCCATTGTCGGAGCACTCTTCGATAAGGTCGTCTGTGTCCTCATCGCACTCCTCAATCAAATCGTCATCCTCTGTGCTCATTTTACTGGGAACATTTTCTATTCTATCTTTAGGTTCGTACAATTTATGGGTTTCTGTGTGCCGTTTTCTAATATTCGAGCATGTCGCAAGGAGTTCAGCCTGATATGTTTCATATTTAAGTAAGTCCATATTGCAGCCGCTGCACAAATGCTGCAACAAGGTGTGTTAAAGATTGATTCGCTGATATTTCATTCAGGACTCACCATGGAATGCAATTGCTCTACGTTCAGTTTGTGGCCCAAAACCTGGCTTAAAATTGAACCCATTGAATTGAGTTCTTTGCCAGTGGGCGTAAATCGCTTCTCGAACATATTCCCAAGCACTGTGTCATTTTCACCGCATACGTAGCAATGCTCTTTGGGATTTGCCATCCGGAAATTATTAATTCATAACATTTTTACCTCTTAGCAGACAGTTTGGATTTTAGGTTCCAAAAACGAAATATATTGTGATTTCAGTCGCGAATATTTTTGTGGGTGTTTTTTAGACGATAGCTGTGAAAATCGATTATTTGGTAAGTGCTTATTCGATAAGCCATGGTATACCACACTTTTTTGCAATCTGGTCTCTCTTAACAGTTCGATATCAAACAAACAAATATCGATAATCTAAATAGAAATATAACATTTCCAATTCGATAATAGAGTTCTGGGATAAAGCGCCGGAAAAAGTAAAGTTTATTGACGAAAGACAAAAAATTTATTTACTAAGAAAATAAATCTACATTCAAGTGCTTGCTATCGTAAAAGTGCGTATGTGTGTGTTATTTTTTTTTGTTCTTTACTACTTGTCGCATGTAAAGTCAATGCGGCTTAAAATTTTTTTAATAAATTTTTTTTCGATCTGTGAAAAACTGTAAGCTGTAAAGTACCGATTGAAGCTGACCATTAGTTATTAGCTCGTGTCCTTGTTGTGCCAGTGGGGTCAGTGAATATAATTATTTTTTTCTTTTTTTTGGTATCAACGAAAATTGTTTACTTCCAGTAAGAATTTGTAGCAACCCCAACCAGAATAAATGTCAACAAATGCTAGGGGTTATTTTCGCTATTTGAGTGCGTGTGTGTATGTGTATTTTTGTGTGTTTCTCTGTTGTTGCTTTTACGCTGATATCATTTGTTCGAATCGGCAAACAGAAATTAATATGTTCTAAATATACATATGCGTGTGTGTGTGTGTTTATTAAAAGCGGCAAGCCGATGATGAGCTCATGATAAGGTTCTTCTGCTCCTTATTTACGATATATGTATATTTTCTTAATACTACTCACGCACACAAGGATACAAGCCGCCAAGTGGCAGTGACGTCGTCGCGACGCCGCCCCTATGCTCTCAATGCTTGCGTCATTCAACCGCATCCCCACCCCTGCCATTGGAAGCCATTATACATATATTGTTGTTGCTGTTCTAATTTTATTCAGAGTCGCAAGCATTCTTGTATATAACTTAATTAAATTGAATAATATAATTGTCACGGGACTTGTTTTGGATTGTTGTTGCTTTGTTGGTAAAATTGCATAAAATATTTTTTATATGTGCTTGATATGTTTGTGTATGATTCGCCATTTATTATTCTGATAATAACGGAGAACAGGTTGTTGCTGCCGCCGACGCCCTAAAGAGCAAAAACGAGCAACCAAAACAAAACACAACAAAAACAAATTCAAATCAACTAGAAGAACAACGCTGCAGTCGAGCGTAACCGACTGCGAAATACTTTGATACCATACGTATTACCAGCTGATAGGTAGCAAAAATTCAAAGTGTGTGAGATATATATATATATATATATGAGACAGCATGACGAACATTGCATAAAACCAATATACTGTGACACCTTTGGTAGCAAGGTATAAAAAAAAGAAAGAAGCGTGCTTGAGTGACATTAAAAAAGCTTGGCATACTTTTAGGCATAACGAAAATACTTGAGCAGAAAAAAAGCGTATAGTGAATTAACGAAATTGGCTATTGTTTACATATTTCCTTTTTTTTTTGTATCGTTTTGGTTTAGCATTTACTCGAACACGGTTTTGATCAGTATCTTACTTCACGTTAAAATACGCGTGTTAATCAATAACTAATAAATCCCTAAAGAAAAGGAGAGGTACATCCACAACAGAGATCGTCTTTCAACCATGGGCAACATACACACAACGGGCCCAAATGAGGCGTTAATTGTTTCAGGTGAGTTTTGCGATGAAACCCTTAAGTTAATCTACAAATATCAATTTAAACACAAACAAAGAGCGTTTGTTCTGTCCCCCATTTAGTAGTAGATTCAAATAGCTAATATATATTATATACCATATACACGCCATAAAGTAAAGCAATTATTTGATAGCTATATACATTTATCGATCTTTTACAATGTGTGATAAAGACTAATGAAATTTCATACCAAATTCTCTAAAGTAAGATTGTGACTAAAAAGAGTTTCTTATCAAATAAGTTGGCTTAATGATCAAACTTCTCTAGATATATTTTATCTATATGTTTCTTCTATCCTTTATACTTAACGCATACAAAATGGTTATATTTGTTATAAACGAAAGAACAACTTTAAACTATAGCCTATTATTAAATCCAGTGTGACAAGGCTTCATTGTTTTGCTTTGAGTCCCCTGCTGGTGCATCTTGCATAATATATCCAGGAATTAATGACAGCAATGACAGTTACAACCAGGCTGACAAAAACATCATAAACAACATCACCAGTATCAGTCGGAGCTTAAGCCTTTGCACATTGATAACCACTTGTGTGCACAACCCCCTAACATCTAAAGACTCCACCTTCCACCCCCACCTCTGAAAGCCCTGTGCAGCGTGCCCCACTCCTGCCACGGTACAGCCAACAGCATCCGTAGCCAAGTTTTTCAGTTTCATGTTTTGACTATTTCATGGCTGGCGACGTTAAACCACCCCATTTAGCATTGCTATGTGCTTGCTGTCTGCCTCGAAAGTTTTTCAACCCTCGTTACTTGGGACTGGGTGAATGCACTCTGCGGCCGGTCAACCCCCAACTTGGCGAAAGGCAGCCGGGTAGGCGGTGGAGGGGTGGGCAACACGCCTTGCCCGGCGCTCGTTAGGCGATGTTATTTAATTAACTTGCTGAAGCGAATAACCGGCTTGAGGCACTCTTTCCTTGCACTTGCACTTCTAGTTACCCTTCCACTTAGCTCCAATCGGCCCTTATCAGGTCAGCCGCCTTCTCACCGATCATAAAGGCCGCCGCATTTGTGTGTGCTGTGGGTGGCAATGGGATGATGCTGGTGTCCACCACACGTAGCTTTCGCAGGCCATGCACCTTGAGCTGTGGACTGACCACAGCAGTGGGATCAGTAGCGGGACCCATGCGGCAGGTGGCCACTTGGTGGTGCAGTGTGTACGACAAGGTGCGAATCGAGCAGCGCCAGTAATCATCCGATCCAAATGTGAACTCCTCACAGCCAGGCACTGGACGATCGAGTAGTGTGGTCCCAATTGCTTTTAGGGCGGGCATTTGGGCTATCCGAAGGGTCTCCTTGATACCATCGAGCAGATACTCCACATCCTCCTCATTTATAAAGTACTTGGGATCTATTTTGGGCCAGGTGAGAGGATCGGCTTTCTGCAGCCAGAGGCGACCCACCGATTTGGGATGGAACTGCATTACAAGAACAGTAAAATGATCCTGCTGCGATATTTGCAGCGGCTTGAACATAGTGTCATAAATCTCATCCTTAAAGTTGGCACCTAGCTTGAGAGCTGTACCATCATCGCTAGCCAGGCTGCCCGCTACCAGAATAAACTCCAGATCTGGCCAATCTCTGGGCAGTGTCGATCGTGGCACCTTCAAAAATGCCAACGCCTCCACGCCGCCAATAGAACTGAGACGCGTTGCTCCATTGCCGGCCAGATAAAAGGATAGTATATCCGGAAGGGTTATGCGCGACGTAAATAAAGTCTGACCCGTTGTATTCGTGACAAAAGTGGGTCCAAAGTGGCACATGTGATCGTACATTAGTTTACCCACTGGTAGCGCATGCACCACGGGCAATCCGATGGCCTTTAAATTGTCCTCCGGTCCAATGCCTGACAGCATCAGCAACTGCGGCGAGTTGAAGGCACCCGCCGACAGGATGACCTCCTTGCGGGCTGTAAATTTGTATTTCCTCCGCTTGTAGATCAGTTCAATACCTTGAGCCGACTTGCTGGTCCCGTCAATAAGCACACGGGTCACCCGAGCAAAAGCAAAGATGTGCAGATTAGGTCGTCGATTTCGCACGGGCTGAATGTAAGCGGAGAAGGCGCTGTGCCGGCGCCCATTAATGGTAGTCGCCTGCACATAGGAGACGCCCATCTGCGACTCACCGTTGTAGTCGGTGCGTGGGTGTCCCGCCTCCACTGAAGCAGCTACAAAGGCATGCGCCAACTGGGTGCGATAGCGCACATCCTCGACACTAAGCGGACCGCTGTGATTGTGATATGGCGAGTGTTCCAATCCCTGCAGCTGGGCTGACTCGCTGCGTAGGAAGTAGGGAAGAACCTCGTTGTAGCTCCAACCGTAATTGCCACGCTCCGCCCAGGCATCAAAGTCCCGACGATTTCCGCGATTGTAGATCATGAAATTAATGGCACTGGTGCCACCAAGGACTTTGCCACGTGGCAGGGCACATTGCTGGTTGTGCATGCCGCGGCAGGCGAAACGTTGCGGCACAGAGCGATAGTTCCAGTTGGAGGCAGTCATCTGCATTGAGGGCGCCAGCAGGGGCATTAGATGCATGATGTCCTCCACGCCGCCAGCTTCGATGAGAGCCACTTGCCATTGAGGATTTTCGCTAAGACGAGCGGCTAGCGTGCAGCCAGCGGCACCAGCGCCGACAACAATAAAATCATAGCTGGCCAAATTCTGAGGCACTGCAACCAGACAAAAATCAATTGCACTACGTTGACAGGACTAGATCCAAATTCAACTTACCGTGTGGACGCACTATGTGCTCCAGGATATTGCTCAGACCCAGCTGAGGCAGTTGTTCCAGCAGGCGAATATTCGCTAAACTGGCCACGAAGAGCGTTGTTATCAGCGTGAGAAGCAACATTTCACTGATTCCCAGTCCAAACGGGAATGGGTCTTATAAATCTGTCCACAATTAGCAAGTTCATCAAGTGTCAGCTGTGACTCAAGCACACCTGAAAGTAATACCAGGTGTATACTCCGCTTACAAAATATACACTTATAATATATATATATATATATATATATAGTATCAGTTTAGGGAATGTATCATAAACAAGTCGAAACGGTGCAGTCGGGCGTGCGCAACTATGAAATACTCTGTTACCAATAAGTGATAACAGTTAAAAGCTTTGAAGATTGGCTACACCTGACGAGTTTGGTGACTGTATCCGAGTTTAGCAGTATAATTTGAAATTTGTCGACACTCGATTCATTCTATTAAGGGCTGAAGTGGGCGTGGCCGGCCAATATCTTATGCGATCTTTAACGAATTGGTAAATCTACATAACAAATGATGAAAGAAACTGAACGTGTATTTGCCGATCTTTGATGAAGGTTACCAGCAGGCAACCTTCCAAGTTTGGTGACTTTCTTTTTATAATTAAAAGGACAATAAGCTTTTATCGATTTACGTTTTATTATGGGTGCTATAAATATTTTTATCGATACTTAAAGATGTTTATCGTTTGATTGCTCTTATTCCAAAAACTGCAAAAGGCATACACATTTGCAGATGGGCATCTCCGTTGTTGATCTTTGCAGCACAGAAAATAAATGAAATCCTTGAAAAACCTTCAATTTCATTATCCAATTAAATTAATTAAATTATTAGCATTTATTTAATAAGTACTTCAATTACGACTAAAACTAAGCTGAGCTGCCAGTCTGTGCACAGGGTATGCGCAATCATAATATTAATAATGTTCACTGATGCGTTATCATTTCCAGTTCGAGAACACATCCCAAAACTCTAAAATTCGTGAAGTCTATCGGTTTACTGGAAACTCGTTAGACTTGTTCTCATTCGCATTCTCGTTCATTTTCTCATTCTCCATTCAGTTTTATCAATTTTCATTCGCATTCTCCATGCTTTCGATTCGGATGTTATTGACCCATTTACAGTTTTGACGCATGCCCCAGATTCAGATTCAAATTCAGATTCAGATTCAGATACAACTATAGGTCAGTTAGAGCTCAGCTCCAATCGGCCCTTATCATATCAGCCGCCTTCTCACCGATCATAAAGGCTGCCGCATTTGTGTGTGCTGTGGGTGGCAACGGGATGATGCTGGTGTCCACCACACGTAGCTTTCGCAGGCCATGCACCTTGAGCTGTGGACTGACCACAGCAGTGGGATCAGTAGCGGGACCCATGCGGCAAGTGGCCACTTGGTGGTGCAGTGTGTACGACAAGGTGCGAATCGAGCAGCGCCAGTAATCATCCGATCCAAATGTGAACTCCTCACAGCCAGGTACTGGACGATCGAGTAGTGTGGTCCCAATTGCTTTTAGGGCGGGCATCTGGGCTATGCGAAGGGTCTCCTTGATGCCATCTAGCAGCTGCTCCACATCCTGCTCGGCGGTAAAGTACTTGGGATCAATGCGTGGCCATTCCAACGGACTGCGATTGTGCAGCCATAGGCGGCCAACGGATTGTGGCTTAAACTGCATCACGAGGAAGGTGAAGTGATCTATTTGCTGCGTGGCCAGCTTTTGATACATTTTCTGATAGATTTGTGGCTTGAAGTTGGCGCCACCCGCCAATGCAGTGCCATCATCGCTAGCCAGGCTGCCAGCGACCTGAATAAGCTCAATGTCCGGCTGCTGAGCTGGCGTCTGAGCCGTTGGCACCTTGATGAAGGTAAGCGATTCCACGCCGCCAATGCTCGACAGCTGCGTGTCCGCGCGGCCCTGTAGAAATTCCTTCATCATGGGTGCTGTGAACTTGGCACTAAAGATGGACTGACCCGTTGTATTCGTGACAAAAGTGGGTCCAAAGTGGCACATGTGATCGTACATTAGTTTACCCACCGGCAGCACCTGCACCACGGGCAACCCGATGGCTTTTAAATTGTCCTCCGGTCCAATGCCTGACAGCATCAGCAACTGCGGCGAGTTGAAGGCGCCCGCCGACAGGATGACCTCCTTGTGTGCACGCACCGTATGGCGGACGCCGGCGTGAAACAGCTCAACGCCATACGCCGATTTGGTAGTTTCATCAATGAGCACTCTGGTGACCCGCGCCATGGTCAGTATATGCAGATTCTTGCGTCGCAAATTACGCACTGGCTGAATGTAGGCGCGGAAGGCGCTGTGCCGACGACCCTTCAGCGTGTTCGCCTGCACATAGGAGACGCCCAGCTGGGACTCCCCATTGTAGTCGGTCCGAGAGTGCCCCGCTTGCTGTGCGGCACGGACATAAGCATGTACCATCTGGGTGCGATATCGCACATCCTCGACACTAAGCGGACCACTGCGATTGTGATATGGCGAGTGTTCCAATCCCTGTAGCTGGGCTGACTCGCTGCGTAGGAAGTAGGGAAGAACCTCGTTGTAGCTCCAACCGTAATTGCCACGCTCCGCCCAGGCATCAAAGTCCCGACGATTGCCGCGATTGTAGATCATGAAATTGATGGAACTGGTGCCGCCGAGCAGTTTGCCACGCGGCAGGGCGCACCGATTGCCAGGCATCCCGTAACAGGCGCGACGCTGTGGCTGCGATCGGTAGTTCCAGTTGGAGGCGGTCAGCTGCATAGTGGGTGCCAACACTGGCACCTGGTGCATAATGTTCTCGACGCCGCCTGCCTCAATCAAATAGACATTCCAATTGGGATTCTCCGAGAGGCGAGCGGCAAGTGTGCAGCCAGCGGCCCCGGCGCCCACCACAATGAAATCATAGCTCGAACGTGGCACTATCCCGGTAATCAGTTAATTTGAGATATTGACTGGATTGTCGTCGAATGGTTGCATGGATGCAACTACTTACAGTCGGTGTAGAGCGGCAGATTGACCAAATTGCCCAGACCCAGTTGACGCAGCTGATCCAGGTTGTGCTTTTGGGCCATTGCCACAGCCACTGTCAGGGCCAAGGCAAGTGGAAGAATCAGTCCAAGCTGCTGTTGCTGTTGCCTGCTCGTCGTCGTCATCGTTGTTAAACTGTTCGCTTGGCCAATTTGCTGCCGACTTAAATATTTTCTTTGGACCATTTTAACGGTGTCTGCGCACAGTGGAACCTGTTCTGCATACATTTTTTTGTTTACAATTTGCTTGACCCATATGACCAATATATATATATTTTTTTTTTGTTGGTTCGCAGGCAGAGTAGCATAAATCTAAATATCTAATATTTTACGATACGAACCAATGTTAATCAAATATTTGAAATATTTGCTTATATTTGCTGACTTTATTATCATATTTTGTAGAGTTGAGATACTATTCTAAATTGTGTATTTTCTACTTTCCCAAATAGAGACACTGGTGTCACTGTGCAGCATTGGATTATGGCATCTTCATTTTTTACCTGCTGAGCTCGGTTTTCATTTGAGTGCTGCGAGTGTTATTGCCTATTAGCGCTTCTCTGTTTTTTAAGATATGTTCCCTTGCTACTCCCCCCCTCCCTTTCCACACACCCACATTGTACATGTTTGTGCTCAGCATTTGTTTTTGTTGTTAGGTTATTGGCTTATTGCTATGGTTTCTTGCCAACATCTTCTTGTCTAGTTTTAATTATGGCTCTGGTTCTAGTTCTGAATCTGGTTCTGGTTCTGGTTCTGGTTCTGGTGCGGCTTGTGTCTCTTTTTATTCTGGTTACAACGGCGGAAACTATAAAAAAAAAATACACATCAACTTCTAACGCCGACTTTTCACATTCGATTCCATCGTGGATTTGGATGCTGATTCATCAGCTGCCAACCCCAAAAGCGTTTTATTTGCATTATTTTTCTACTCATTCTGGTTTTTTATTTTTGTTTTTCCCCATGACAAAAATTGAAAGAAAACATAATTACGAGCTGGGAACCCATCGAGCGTAATCAGAGCAGATTAAAAGGGCTTTGGACTGACAGCCACCCTGTGCCAGCTTTTGCCAACATACACCCGGCTACCCCAAACTCCTGTCCCTCAATCCGCATAGTCCGCTGTTTAGCAGCAAAAAACCACCCTCAGACATATTGAAATTTGGTAAGCAATTGTGGCTCCATCCCTGCCCCGCTCTCAATCTAACGTGGGGGCGTCCAAAGTTTTGGTCATTCAATCGTTCTATTCAGTCAACCTGTTTGTTTATCTGTCCGCCTGTCTACCTGGCTGTCTGTCTGTCTCCGGGTCCATTGTGAATTCATGAATATTTCCTCTTTGAATAATGCAAATTCCGAACTCAAAATGGAGATGGGGCCGAACTGAGAAGGATGCAGCAAAACCACAGCCAAAAAACTTTTCTGAGCAGGGTTGCAATGCACAGATTGACGGCATGTTGTTAACATGACGTGTAGGATTTATTTGTATCAGGCATAGAATATTAAATTAACTCTGAGTATATATTAAACATCATTTTTATTGGCTTTACTTTAAGTTATCATTTAACTTTTCATATTTATGGCATTCAGATGTTTGATATACTTTAATTAAAATTAATAATAAAAATATTACTTTTTAAGGAATATATCTTTCAAAAATCAACAGTTTTCTTTTCTTTTAAATTGAGAAAATATGTATAGCTTTCAAGTTGTTTTTCAATTACATTAATTCAACTAAATTCATCTAATGCAATTAAATATTTCAACTGAATTTAATTGAGTCAAATTTTTTTTGTTAGTTGTGTATTTGGGTATAGGACAAGTTAGATATTAACTTGATATTGTTAACGTTCTTAGCTGCTAATCCAGTGCTTCTTCAAAGATTTTTAAAGCTCTACTTATAAAGTTTGTTGCATACTCTTAAGCGAATTTTTAATTCAAGCTTTAATTTATTTTGCCTACCTGGCTAATTGGAAGTGTATTTAATATATGTATCTGATGTTTGTATCTAAATTATTTTATCAAGGCAAAACAAGAACTTGAACACTCCTCTAATGGAAGCCAATTATGTGCCCAGCTGGCATATAATTTGGATTGGGATTTTGGATTTTGGTATTTAGAAGTGCAATCCAAAGCCTAAGGCTAAACTTGAACTTAGTTTGGGGTCTGAATTTCAATGGGAGTCAATTATTATTTTTTTTTTAATATAGTCTCTCGATTGAATCCAAAACAGATATGGTTATTTACTCAAATTGCTCATTCGTAGATTGCTTCCGCAACAATAAACAGCATTTTATAAATCTAACCAAGAAATGAATGGCTAAAACAATACACAAAAACCAGCAAAAAGGTGGCATTTCAAATTGGGCGAAGTAGCAGATTTCATGGCTTCCAAATTAATGATGCTGTTAGTTTTATTGTTGCAGTTGTTGTTGTTGTTATTGTTGTTGTTGTTGTTGTTAGTGTTGATTAACATGAAAATAGGCAAAAAGGCAGTGGGTAAAGATGGCCATAATGAGAACGAATATGAAATTAATAAAACAATGCAGAAGGGGAAATAATTTGGAATTAAATTACCAATGAATTTAGATAAATGTTGAGACAAAATACAAATGCAGACGCTCACATACAAATACAAATTCAACTATATACATATTCATATTCGAATATTTAGATACAGAATTAAATATTTATATATAAGATATGAGCAAAAAAAAAAAAAAATCACACTTATCGCTTCAGCAATAAATGGAGCAAAAAAGAAGAAGTAAATATAAAATGAAATTTAAATTTCAATTTCAATGTCAATGACAATGTCAATGTCAATGTCAGTTTCAATGTCAAAATTTGTGTACCCAAAAGTGGAAGACAAAAACCGTATTATCAATTGGTTTATGGGCAGTCGAAGATCTTTGCCCGATCAAGCGAACCCGTTTCGTATATAAAATTTAAAAAAACAATATTTATAAATTTCTTAGAATATTTATTGTTGTCTTATGCACTAGCTTAAATAAAAATTAGAAATCAGTTCATTATGTAAAAAAGATATTTAAAATGCTGGCAAGATCTAACAGTGGCAACGTTCAGTGTTGAGGAGTGTTGTGGACAATTGGTGCACTTTTCCCCCCAACAAACTGGGACTAATTGAACGGAGCTCAAACCTGATGTGAAACTAATGCTAAACTAAACAAAAATCCATATATTGGAGGCTGAGACTTATTTGATGAAGCCATAATCCTGCTTAATCATATCGGCAGCCTTCTCGGCAATCATGAAGACTGGCCCATTTGGATGTCCGGACATTATTTCGGGCATAATACTGGCATCCGCCACACGCAGATTGCGTATGCCATGGACACGAAGACGGGCATCGACAACCGCAGCTCGATCCGACTTGGGTCCCATTTTGCAGGTGCCGGAGTAGTGGTAGATGGTAAAGGTGAAGTGGCGCACATAGCAGGCCCAGTAGGCCCAGCTCTTATATGGATGCTGTTTGCATGTGGGTATCTTGCGCTCCCACAGCTGGGCATCGATGGCCTTCATGCCGCGCTGCTCCATCAGGCTGATTGCCTTTAGCAGACCACGCACCGAGATGTCCACATCGTAGGGATGGGCAAAGTAGTTGGCATGGATCAGCGGATACTTGAACGGATCGCTGCTCTTTAGCATGATGCGGCCGCGACTCTTTGGTCGCAATATCATCGGAAAGATCATAAATGCATTAAGCGACTTGTCTTCGATCTCGGCGAACAGTGAATCGTAGATGGATTTCTTTAGGCCAAAAGCACGTGAAATTGCTGGATTGGAGGACATGGAGCCACCGACCAAAAAGAGCTCAATGTCTGGCCAACCATCCTCATCGCGCTCATGATCCAGATCCCAAAAGGCGATCGCCTCACATCCGCCGGGCGAACCATAAGGACCCTCCCTGCGGTTAAATCGAGTCAGCCAGCTCGGATCGGAAAAGTCTTCAAATTTCAGCGATGTCGAATTCGTTGTAAATGTCACCGCTGGCGCTGTATGGTCCTGCAGATTGTATCCCACAGCCAAATCCGCAATGGGCTTAATGCCAACGTCACGCAAATGCTTGGCGGGACCCACACCGGAGAGCATCAGCAGTTGTGGAGTATTTATTGAGCCAGCCGAGACAATCACCTCCTTGCGAGCCAGGACCTTCTGCATGCGTCCATCGGTTTGCACCATGATGCCATAGGCGGTCTTTGTCTGTGGATCGATGAGCACCTTGGTCACCAGAGCATTCTTCTTCACATGAAGATTGCTCCGCTTGCCCTTGAGTGGATAGAGATAGGCACGATTGGAGCTCCAGCGTGTCGAGTTGCGTGTGGTGGTGTGCAGGAAGGCGACTCCGTTCTGAATGCGTCCATTGTAATCGCGATACTTTAAGCCATCCTGTTGGGCCGCTTCGACAAAGGCCTCGGCAATTTTGGAGCGCCAGTTAACGTAGCTGATTTTCACTGGACCATTGCGTCCGACATAATCCTCCTCGGCATCTGGAACGCTGCTGCCCTCGTATTTCTTAAAATAGGGTTTCACATCTTTCCAGCTCCAGCCGGGATTACCCAATGCCTCCCAGCGATCGTAGTCACGACGATTGCCCCTTGTGTACATCATATAGTTGAGCACGGAGCTGCCCCCCATCACCTTGCCACGCGGCCAATTGCAGCGATTGTTGTTCATGGCGAGGCAAGCGTGATCCGAGGGCTGTGTGCGATACTTCCAGTTCATCTCACCGAGCTGCAAAAAGTGAGCCACAATCGGCACATCCATGATCAGACGCTCCGGTCCGCCGGCCTCCAGCAGCAACACTTTCCATGCGGGATTCTCGGAGAGGCGAGCGGCTATAGCACAGCCAGCGGTGCCAGCGCCGACAACAATAAAATCATATTCGGTCTCCATTTGTACGGTATTGTCAAAGTTCTCCAGGTCCACATCGTTTTGACCACGTCGCAGGAAATTTAAGGTCTCGAAGATCACATTTTCGCTCTGGCCAATAGCCAAAGCTAGGCCAGACAAGCCCAGCAGCAGGCACAGCAGCCTTTGGTTTACATTTGTCTCCGACATATTTAAGCACTGCACTTGTTTTGTTTTTTTTTTGGTTTCACTTTTAATTAAAATTCCAAAAAAAAAGGAAAAAAAGTAGAAAAAAAAAACAATTTTTGTAGTTCTCTTGTAGATTCTTGAGGGTTCTTTCGAGACGAGGCTTGCGGAATCGTCTACTGTGCGCGCATGCGTGGCCCGTGCCTTTGGCTCGAACTCGTAACTGGTAATGCTGACAATCGCAGTGACCAAGTTCAATTTAATATTAAATACGAGTCGACGCCGTCTCGCTCGAATCGTGTTTTTGCCAATGTTTTCGGCTGTCGTTCGATCGGCGGCGTTATTGTTGTTGTTGTTGTTAACGTTTACTGCCAAGAATCTTCAGACTAACAGCAGCAGCAGCAGCAGCAACAGTGGCATGACTATGTACACGTTCACAAAAAACCAAATAGAAACCGAGACTTGAGCGAACGCACTCTGACATTGACTTGAGCTGATTGTTCACACGATCAACGATCAGTTCGAACATTGACCAAATTGCGGAAGCTACACAAAACTATGCAGCCAATTTAAGCCAAGTCAAGCCAAGCCAAGCCAAGGGAAATCAAGGGCCTAACTTCACTTTTTCTACGACTTGCCCCATTGCGACCAATGCGGAAGGGCCTTAAGCACGGTCACAATTCATTTTTACTAGCGAGAATATGTCAAACTATTGATGAGCAGCATAAATTATGCACAACGATCTCTGATCTCTCCTCTCCAGTCTGATTGACATCATTCTTTGTCCCAAAGTGTTGTCTTTATAAAACTGTATTTAATTCATTCTTGAGCCTGGCCAACCCATTTTAGGGGAGTTAACAACACGTAAAATCTGCACACCGATCGCACAGACAATCTTTTGCGTCTGTGCATACATATATATATATATATATATTTATAACTATTTTTATCCGATCTTCTGTCTGCTGCTTCTGTTTAAGCATTACAAAAACATGCAACAATTTTCAAAATATTCACCAACATAATAAACAAAGCGTAGTTAACAACGGATATTTTTTTTGTTTTGGTTTTTTGCTGTCTGAGAATTTGCAGTCTTCCCATGTTGAGAAGAACACTCAACATTATAATTTATACAATTATCTGACTGCCACTTGGTGAACAAGATCTCGCATCGGTCTTCTGCATGCTGGAACTGCAGAACTTTCGCATTTTATTCTTATTGTTATTTTAGTTCGCTAGACATAGTTGTGATCCTGCTTGATCATATCGGAGGCCTTTTCGGCTATCAAAAAGACCGGACCATTTGGATGGCCCGCGACCAGATGAGGCATAATGCTAGCATCCACCACACGAAGATTACGAATGCCATGGACCCTTAATCGGTCATCCACAACGGCACTGGGATCACTCCGTGGTCCCATTTTAGCCGTGCCCGCATAATGGTAGATGGTAAAGGTGAAGTGGCGGGCATAACACGCCCAGTAGGCACTGGTCTGGCGTCCATGTTGTCGGCAGGCGGGGAGCTGCTTATCTAAAACACGGGCATTTATGGCCCGAAAGGCCGGCTGATCCAATAAACTGACCGCCTGCTGAATGCCACGCACTGTGATATTGAGATCATAGGGATGGGCAAAGTAATTGGCATAAATCAATGGATGCTGCTGTGGATTACGACTGCTCAGCTTGATGCGGCCGCGACTCTTTGGTCGCAATATCATCGGAAAGATCATGAATGCATTTGTATTCGATCGCTCCAGTTCCCCATAGACCTGCTCATAGATGTCCGACCGAAGGCCAAAGGCCAGCCTTAGTGCCTGATTCAAATGAATGGCGCTGCCAACCATAAAGAGCTCAATATCCGCCCAACCTTTAATGCGCTCACTGCCATCCAATGCATAAAAAGAAATGGCCTCCACCCCGCCTGGCACACGCAATGGTCCCCCTCCACGCAGAAAGCTACCCACTGCGCCTAAGTCGAGCATTGTGTTCAATGCCAGTGAGCTACTATTGCACAAAAAGGTTACAGCCGGCGCCACATGATCCTGCAGATTAAAGCCTACTGCCAGATCCGCAATGGGCTTAATGCCCACTTCACGCAAATGCTTGGCGGGACCCACACCGGAGAGCATCAGCAGTTGTGGCGTATTTATTGAGCCAGCCGAGACAATCACCTCCTTGCGAGCCAGGACCTTCTGCATGCGTCCATCGGTTTGCACCATGATGCCATAGGCGGTCTTTGTCTGTGGATCGATGAGCACCTTGGTCACCAGAGCATTCTTCTTCACATGGAGATTGCTCCGCTTGCCCTTGAGTGGATAGAGATAGGCACGATTGGAGCTCCAGCGTGTCCCGTTGCCAATGGTAGACTGCAGATAGGAGACGCCCAGCTGCGACTCGCCATTGTAGTCGGCGCGTGGCAGACCCGCCTGACGCGAGGCCTCCACAAATGCATCGGCAGTAGGCGTTCGATATGCCGCATAGCTAATCTTCACCGGACCCTGGCGACCGGGTCGGGCATGTCCATTGTCCGCGTCCGGTATGAGAGAACCCTCATATTTGCGAAAATAGGGCAACAGCTCTTCGTAGCTCCAGCCTTTATTGCCCAGACGCGCCCACTGATCGTAATCCTCTCGATTCGCTCGCGTATACATCATGTAGTTGAGGACGGAGCTGCCGCCCATCACTTTGCCACGCGGCCAGTTGCACCGATTGTCGTTCATGGCCAGGCAGTAGTTGTTGGAGGGCTGGGTGCGATATTTCCAGTTCATCTCGCCCAGTTGCAGATAGTGCGCTATAATGGGCATGTCCATGATGTAGCTCTCCGGACCGCCAGCCTCCAGCAGTAGCACCTTCCATTTGGGATTCTCAGATAGACGTGCGGCCAAAACACAGCCCGCTGTGCCAGCGCCAACAATGATGAAGTCGTATTCGCCAAGCAGCTTGATGTCTCCATCCTGCGCCTCTAGATTCATTTGGCGCTGTCCCCGTGACAGTAGTTCCATTATATCATTAATGGCATTCCCATTATATCTCTGGGCAAGTGCATCACGGAGGCACAGTGCCAGAATGCACAGCATTAACATATGCATTTGCATTCCGACTGATCGATTCGAGACGACAGTGCGTTCCAGACACTTGCGCCGACAGCAAGCAACTGATTCCAGTAAAAATAGTAAATCAACATTACGGCTAAATCGATAATCCAATAAATAGCTTAATAAAAACTAACTAAAAAAAACTTTGCACATAAAACAAAGAATTGAATATCAGCTGCACTGGTTTTGAGTGCTTTTTTAAAAAACTAGTTTAGTTTATTACATAGCATAATAGCATATAATTTCTAACGGCAAATTCTTAAAGTCCCTGAAAAACCAGAAATTCTAATTGAAAATTATATCATATATTTGTATATTTTTCGAGCGATCAACATAAATATGATAACTTCACTATCAAAGTATACAAATTTACTTATTCTCTTCTTAAAAATGTAAATGATAAAACCAAAAAAAACAAAATTGAGAATATTACTCTTAATAAATAGTGATTTCTTATAATTTATTATTCAGTTTTTTATTATTCATGTTGCTTAAAATCAGACTTGAATAAAAAAAAAAATTAAAAAAAAAAAATAAAAAATAATGGTTAAGATTCTAATAGAAAACAATGATCCATGATAAGAAGAGAATTTTTGAGATTAATACGAAACATTCAAATCGAATGGCATTAAAGAATATTCGAAAATGCATACTTATTTTTTTTTTACAGTGTAGCTTTAAAGATCTACCGTAATATTTAAAACCCAAGCTTGAATTAAATTGTCCCTTGCCTTGACTAATTAAGGGTCATTAAATTCTGCGAATTAGTCAGAATGTTTGAACATTTCCATTTGCATTGTTAAGCGAAAAACCAACTTATTGTCATCGTCCCAAGTCATAAATTTTCTTTTAAAATCTGTCCGGTAGTCACTCGAGTGTAGCTGTATTTACAATGTATCTAAACGTTAATTGCAGATATCTTATTATACAATTGACTATCAAGAAATTACACAGACAACTACTATTAATGTATGTCATTATTCTAAAATACCAAGCAATTATAAGAAAGATTTGTGTTGGTAATCAATATATTTAATGTTTTTCCGCAATTATTCTTTTGATGTTCTGTACTCCATCAAAAACTAATAAGAATTTATACGATTAAAAAAATATTTAATGTGAACATGTTTAAATTACGAGTTTTGATAAATGTTCTGTTAGAGCGGAAAATTGAGCAAAAATATAGACTTGAGAAACTTGAGCATGTGTCAAGAATCAAACTTGATTTGAGAATTACAGTTTTCGAGGTGTTTTATGATTTTTTTTGTATTCATGATAACCTATTCAAATGAGTTTTTTTTTTATTTTCAACTCGATTTGTAATGACACTAAAGCTAGATTAGAATCGGTGGATTTGACTCAAGGTTGCGCCGTTGCCAGTTGTGGAATTACGCAATAGTTGGCAACGCTGCAGCGCGTCTAACGGCAATTAACGTTTTGGGCCCACTCAATAGTCTGTTGCTGGTACTCATTTTGTTTGCCAATTGCAGTTAAGTCAAGAACTTTGCTAGTTGTTGACTTTGACCGACTTTCAAGTCGTCAAAACTGCGGTCAAATGCGTTTATATCGCATGCAATTTTTGTTGGGTTTTTTTTATCTTCTCTCTCTATATACTTTTGGTTCTTGGCCGCATTTTGTGGGTGTGTCGGGATTCCGTTTTTACTTTTTTCGCATGTGTCTGCAATATTCTCCCTTAATCAAGCAATGAGCTCTTGTTGACACAGCTGCTGTCTGAGCATCTTGACGGTAATTCTGCGATTGTCCACTCTGATAATGACTGACGATTTTCAAAAGTGCCCTCCCCTTGCTCTCCTCTTGTCGTTAACAATGTCATTGTTTTCCTGGCAGTCCGCAGAATTTTGGCTTAAGCGAAACTCGTTTTGAGACTGTGCATTTTTATTCGATTACTTTGTAAATAAAAATGCGTTATTTTGAATAATTTTTATATTACAATTAATATGCAATTTAAATTTATTCTCGTTTTCATCAGCTTTGAATTTCAAAATTAAACAAATACACTTTTCCTTCTTTGATATATTTATTTTCAAAATCCTTAAAAAGCACATTTTGTAAAAATAAATTAAAATTTTAAAAATAAAAAATGTCAACGTTTGCAAACCAAAAGTTTTATTATAAGTGGATTGTTAGAATCCGATTTTTCGAGACGGAAACTTTTAAAATGAAACGTTTTTGAGTTTCTAAGAATTTCCCAGTGATTGAATTGATTTATTTTTTTATGCAGCTCATGTAAACTCAATTTACTGACTGCGTTTAATTTTATTATAAATTTAATATAGTTTATCAATGCAAATTTTATAGCAATAATAATAATAAGATGTCCTCTGAATTCTAAATAGGTAAATGTATGACTTTGTGCCTGGAGTGTATTTGCAATTCGTATTGTATAAGCTTGGGCATATTGTTATGATACATTTATGGCATCGATTTGTAGACACAAGTTAATATTTATTTTGCATACAGTTAAATCATAAGCACAAATTTAGTCAAGACAAGTTGCGTCCATTTCAATGACTAAACACAAAAAATTTCATAATAATAAATAAAAAAAAACTCCAAAACAAAACATGAAAAGCGTTTTTTTGCAGCGGTAACTGGTCAACACAAATCTTCTATTACAAAAAAAAAACAGAAAAAATCAAGGTTGTTGCCAAACAAACACACAAGCGAAGGCATAAAGAAACCCAAAATCTGGCAAGCAAGAATTGGTAGAATTGGTATTAAGTAACAAGAAACTTTTTGCTTTTATGGTCATTAACCAGTGATTTGAATTAAATCAATCAATTATTTCGCATTTTAATAGTAAACAAACTTCAAACTTAACATTTACATTACATTTTTAAGATTTATTGTTGCATAACAATCTGTGGACTAATTAACTAATATAAACTTAAGCTAAAGTTATAACAGAACGATAGGTATTGAAACGAAAAATGGTCCCAGAAGTATTTCAATGTTTGGAGAAATACCGGAGAAAAAAAACTAGTCAAACAAGTAAATTTTAAGCATTATTTTCTTAAAAATAATGCAAGTTAAACGTTAAGAAAACAGGGAGTCAGAGCAAGAGAGAAAATAAAGAAAAGAAAGGCAAATCTCGAAAACTGTGGAGTAAGATAGAAGATAGAAGAAGAAGCTTCCCGGAGATATGTTACTATTGAAAATTTCATTAAGGGAAGAGTCTACGAGCTCAAGGAATTGATATAGGCATGGCTATGATCCGATTGGTTTCAGTTATAGTAGTAGAGATATCGCATATCGTTTTAAAGGAGGAACGATCTGTCAGAATCTTATGCGTCTTTGAGAAAATAAAGCCTTAAAGAGGCTACTGAATTCTATTTGTTTTACTTTAATTTTTAAAAAAACATGTACACCTTTTATTTGGCTGTCTAAAATTAGAGGCATTCATTTAAGCAAAGTAAATCAATATCTTTGGAATATTTGAAATATTTGAAATATAGCAATATGTTCAGCTGTGGTACGCAGGAGCAGCAGCAGCAATCGCTAGACTTGATCGTTAGGATCATCATTGAAGATGATATGGCCAGGACCAGCACACAGCAGGATGTGAAACTGGCTCCGCTCGCCAAACCGGAACCAACAGATGAAATAGTAGTTATCACGTCCGATGGGCAGTCATCAACAGATTGAAAATAAAGATCAGGAGCAAGAGCTAAATGCAAATACGAGCCGGGATCGTATTTGGCACGTATTGATCCACTGCATCGACTATGTCAGCAAGTGCATTGCAGAAGAATTTGGGGATTTTCCAGGTTTGCATCCACATCCGCTGGCGCCGATGAGTCGTGTTTAATGCCGGGAACTACGGGAACATTTAATTATAGCTGTATTTTTTTTCCATTTGAATTTTATTTGCCTTGGCTATAAGTAAACTCTTCTAAATGTTGCAAACATTACTGGTTTAAAACGAGAGTTCCGCTTAATTTGGTAACAAGACAAGTTTCCATGTGGAAAAGGGTATTCTCTAGTCGAGCACTTTTCTCGAAAGTATTCTTACATGTTATTAATATCGTTTTTCAAGTATATCTTATCTGTTTGATATCGTTTTTGATATTATAAGATCATTTTAAATTTTATTCAATCAATATAATATTGTCTATTTAATACTTATGTCAATCATTTTGTTGGGCTTGTCAGAGCTTTGTCTCGATCTTGTTTTGACAGCTGTCTGCACCCACTTTGTGTATTTCCTTCCGTCTTATTCTTCCGCCCTGCCAGAGTTTTGAACTCATTGTTTATACACATCCACGCAAAAATATTTGTGAACGCTTTGGTTTTGAGTATCATTAAATTGAAATACCAAATAATTGCACACTTTAAAGTGCTTTAGAGCTGAGCACAAGCACAATAATTATGAGCTTGAACGACAATTGACGGACAATCGATGATTTTGAGAGTTCGAATCTTAACATTGTTCACATGCTTACCAATTATGCGTACAATGGTCGTATAAAATAATAAATAATAATAACATTTTGAAATTGAAGTCCAAATGTTATTCAACCCCAACTGATGGGTTACTGTACCGAACGAGCTGAGTCATCGAACGGACAATCGATAAGCCGATTGTATCTATTTATATATGTTAAAAACCCTATCTATGAATTGACAGGTAATCCCATTCATCGAACCATTGCCAAACCTAAGCTAATCGCTGGGTTTTGGTCACTCAAATATTTGTGTACTTTTAGTAGAGCATTTTTTATTTATTTTTTTTGTTTTGGTTCACAAAAAATCATTGAGAAGAAGAGATCTACGTAAAACCGACTTCGTAAGCAGTTTGGTATGTGAATTTATATGTAAGTTCCTGAGAAACCAGCCCAGCTCTTTTCGAAACTATTTGAACAGAGTTTTTGGTCAACTAACGATTTTGCTAGGGCGTTACGTATGGACCCCCAGCAAAAAGTTAACTGCAAATTACTAAAATATTTCTAGCTGTTTCTGCTGCTAGTTCGGTTTGCTTCTGGTTTTGGCCAGCATGTTGCCCTTCGCTGATCTCAGTATTAATATATATATATATATATGTTTATATACATTTGGCAATGCAAAGCTAAACTAAAGCGAACCATCAACTAGGTCAATGGCTGACGGAAGTAAAATCATCTACATAAAAAGCTGCTGCTTTGCAAGTTCCATCTTGTTTTTGTTGTTGTTGTTGTTGGTTTTTTTTCTTTGAATTGTTGAACTTCCGAATTCGTGGTTATGTCGTTATGTTCCACTTAGAGGTTAATAAACTTGTTATGGTCTGATATCATTTTCAATTAACATTTCCACGCGAATCCGTTAGACAACTCTCGAGTCACGCAGCTAACCACCCAGTTGACCTAGACCCAATGAACTTGATCTTAAGCTAAAACCAATCATACAAATCAAATACATAGAATCTCAGGGCTAAGAAGTTATTAACACACACACACACACACCTGTCACAAAATAATGACAGAGAACAAGATTTATTATTAGTGGAAAATTACAACGTCACATTTGATATGGCTATTGGGATGATATTAATGATTGGGATGGACATTTTAAGTATTCTGACCCTGCACCTAAGTTGTTTTAATTGTACCGTGTTAAAGGTTACACATCATCATTGATTAAAGCTAATCACATTTGTTAAAGCTGAATCGATTTAAAAATGCAATTTATTTTTTATAGCCTGAACTCATTGACGTTATCTGAAATGAGGCAGAATAAAGCATCTACGATCCCATAAAGTACTCGTATATCACACAATGATCTGTGTTTTTTATTTATCGATAACCTTTTCTATTTTCAAAATCGGTTACGGAACTGTACTGAACGTTATAAAAATGTGTCACTTTGTGCTGCCTGCTTTTAGGCAGTTCACATAAATCTTTGCGCCAACTCAGCTTATTTCTATTTGATTAATTAAAAAAAAAAAAATGATTAATGACCTTTTTATACGCTCTTAAATACACTATTATTTTGGTATCTGGTAAATCACCGCTTGTTAAAATATTTTTCCATATAATGAGTTGACCAATTATTGCCGCAGTTGCAATTTTGATGCACATCAAAGCAAATATTAAAAACTAATTTATTAGGGGATTCTTTTTTTGTGATTTTCCTCTGACGAGCTTCATTGTTTTATGTTATATAATTTGTAAATATAAATACAAGTTTATACATATAGTTTAAATACTAATATGAATACTAATACTCGGTGGTATACATTGGATATATATAGGTATTTCAAAGTAATACAACATAATTTGAAAATTAATACAATAAATACAAAATAAATAAATAATTAAATAATTTAACACAGATTCTAATTATTTATTTATTTTGTTCCATTTCAAGTTTCAAATGTGTGAATTATATATTTTTAATAAATTATTTGCCTTTTGCCGTTCGCCAGAGTGGAGAGTCTCCGGATGGCATCTTTGACAGGGTATCTCTGGCCTGGTATCTCTGCTATGGCATCTCTGGCAGGGCATCTGGCAGATTCATCGTTGACAGTTCAAATAAGGGATTTTACTTTCACTAAAATTATCAATACTTTAAATTCCAATTTGAAGAGGGGTCAATCTAAAAATTTGAGGCGTAAATTAAAACCAAAAGTCAATTTTAATATCACCTAATAAAATGAGTATTTATTAGTCGAGCGCTCTCAAGCTAATTATTCTCACTTGATTTTACTCAAAATAACTACATTTATTAAATATATT
This sequence comes from Drosophila dives, assembly GCA_035042365.1. Taxonomy (NCBI): domain Eukaryota; kingdom Metazoa; phylum Arthropoda; class Insecta; order Diptera; family Drosophilidae; genus Drosophila; species Drosophila dives. The sequence goes on along the minus strand of JAWNLJ010000443.1, from coordinate 11,559,322 downwards.
TTTTGTTGAAATGAATTTATAAATAATATGCTCTTAAATTAATGTTGGCTTATAAATAGTCAAAAACATATAGTGCTAAACATTTTTTAAATGTACGAAAAAAAAAAAATATTTTTGTAATATAAATTAAATTAATAAGATAAAATAATAATTATATTTAAATTAACTAGAGTCTAGAAGCTATATAGCGTACAATATAACTATGACTCGATATCATGCATTTTGCCATTACATCATTCTGATATGTATATGTATATATATATATATATATATATATATATATTCATATTTGTGCGTGAGAGATTTGAGAAAGTGATTGTTGCGTCGCTTGGCATTATGTGAACGAACTGTTATTGTTGTTGTTGTTTTTTTGTTTGTTTGTTGCTTGTTGGTCTTAACACTAAATTGAAACAATGGCAAACTTTTGTCTGGGACTACATCTCAAATGAAAAGGCAACTGAAGAAGTTGTCTTTAAGTCTAAAAACACAATATGCTCGACAGCTGTTATAAAGCTAGTTAACCTCTGAGCACACGTGGCCAATAAAGAAAAACAAAACAAAAAAAAAACATAAATAAAAACCAAAAAAAAAAAACCTGGGAAAGAGCTATCAAACTTGGCTAGCTGCTTGTGATGACATCAGCAACAGTTGCTGGCAGCGTCAAATTGTTGCTGATATTGTTGCTGATATTGTTGCTGATATTGTTGATGTTGCTGTTGGTGTTGCTGTTGTTGCTGTTGATGCTGTTGATGCTGCTGGCTGCCGTGTCGCTATCAGTGTAGCTATTTTGACGCTTGATCTTATACTCTGGATTCTTTAGCCAGTCCTCCTTGATGAGATCGGCACCCTTCTCGGCAATCATGATGACAGGCGCATTTGTGTTGCCGCTGCTAATCGTTGGCATAATGCTGGCATCGATCACCCTCAGCCCGCGCACCCCATAGACGCGTAGCCGGGGATCGACAACGGCTTCGGCATCCCAGCTGGGCCCCATTTTGGCCGTGCCGCAGGGATGATAGATGGTCATTGATATGGTCCGCACTTGACACTCCAAGTATGCGTCCGATAGAAACTTGTGTTGTTTGCAGTTGGGCAACGGTTTGCGCCACAGTCGACTGCCAAATTGCCTAAAGACCTCCGCCTCGGCGACGCGCAACGCAATCTTGGCGCCTTCCACTAGCGTCTTGGCGTCAATAGGATCATCGAAATAGTTGGCATTGATCAACGGATACTGAAACGGATTGGCCGAGCGCAAGCGTACAGTGCCCCTCGATCGTGGACGCAGTAGTAGTGGCATTATGGTCCAGCTATCCTTGTTCGCAATCGGATGATAGACTTCCTGATAGACGGACTCCTTCAGACCCATTACCTTCTTGACCCGGGCCCCATTGTCCGAATTGATCGAGGCGGGTGCCATGTGGAACTGTATGTCGGGCCAGTCGATGCTGCGGTTTGAGTATGGTGTATGGACAAAGGCCAAACCCTCAACGCCGCCCAGAGTCGTCATTGGTCCACGTTCGCGGAGCACATACTGAAAGGTGACAGCTGTTGGATTGAAGCGATCCTGTACTATGGCCACCGGTTTGTCTACCAGAAATGTGAGTCCTCCCATGCCCACATGATCCTGCATATTCTCGCCGACGGGCAAATCCTGCAGCACCCGTATGCCATGCTTCTCCAAATGTTGACGCGGTCCCAATCCCGACAGCATCATCAGCTGCGGCGTATTGATCGCACCCGCCGACAAGACGATCTCCCGCCGTGCACCAATGCGATACACCTTGCCATTCTTCACAAACTCAACGGCCTTGGCGCGCATGGTGCCTGGCTCGATGATGATGCGCGTCACGTGGGAGTTCATCGATAAATGAAAGTTCGGACGCTGTCGTATGGGGCGCAGAAATGCTTTGGCCGTGGAGCAGCGCGAACCACGTCTTATGGTGCCCTGGGCGATCATGAAGCCAGCCTGCTGGGCACCATTAATGTCCCGATTGTCATAGCCCATTTGGGTGCCCGCCTCCACAAAAGCGGCAACCAATGGCGTATGCCAGGGTGACTCCTGCACGGTCAGCAGTCCGCCCCGGCCATGATAGGCACTTTTGGCCAAATAGGGATTCCGATTGTCCTCGGATTTCTTAAAGTAGCGCAACACCTGATCGTAATCCCAGCCTGGATTGCCCAGCGACGCCCAGTGATCGTAGTCATGTCGATTACCCCGCACATACAGCATATAGTTGAGCACTGAGGAGCCACCGAGGACGCGTCCGCGTGGCCAGTTGCAGCGATTGTTCTGCATTCCCAGGCAGGCCTTGGTCGATGGTTCCGTCTTGTATGCCCAATCGAGTTTGCTCAGCTGCAGATAGGCCGCCAGCGAGGGCACGTCCGAGATTTCGTTTTCATCCGGTCCCGCCTCGATGAGCAGCACCTTCCATTTGCGCACCTCGCTCAGTCGATTGGCAACCACCGCCCCCGCCGACCCACTGCCCACAACTATGAAATCATATTCGGGCCATAGATTCAGCTGGTCGAGGGGACGCGACTCTGGGTCGACGGCATCATAGCGATAGTAGGTGATCGCTGCCAGGAGCAACGGTATCAGCCACAGACCAGTGGTAACCACACCAAATGTTGACTTGATCACCGTCGTTATAAACAGCAGATTTAACACCATATTCCTTGGGTTCCTTTGCTCGATTTCTTGTTGCTCTCAGTTTATGTTCAATTAACCAAAAGTATTCTCTATCTTTCTCTCTCTCGCGCTCTCCCTCTCTCTCTGTCTCTTTCTCTAGCGTTTCTTTCTCCTGTGCATGGCGTTGCCTCTGCGACCATCCGAACCGCTGCCTGGCGCTGCTTCGGCTCCTCCACTTGAATTGTCCTCTGCTGCAATATCTGCAAGAGAAAAAAATTTTAATTGGTATTACAAAGTTTGATTTATCGATAAATTCATATTGAGCTAAGGAAACCTTTTGCTTATTAAAAATTTTCGGATGAGATTCTTTCCTTTCCAGTTGGAAATATATATTTAAATGCTGTGATTTTTTTAAATACCAATTTAAAGTAATCAGCGTATTTATATAGTCACTCTCTCACCCCAGTCAATACATATCGATAGGCAGTTATCGCCTACCTTCACCAAAAAGGAGAAAATTTAGCTAGATAATTGTTTGTAATTTTAAATTGTAAATTATAAATTGTAAATGTTAATTAATAATCATAAATATTTATTTATATATTATTTCACTTATTTATATTTTTTTAAATATTTTTTATAAATTATTTATTTAAATTACATAATTGTAGACCAATTAATTAATTAAATCAAGTAATTTGTTTTTAATCAAAAGTCATCCATTAAACATTTGATTGCAATAGTTTGATTTTTTTTTGTTAATTTTTTAAATTACAGTTTTACTGTAATTTCGTCTAAGATTTTACAGTGCCTACCGTTAAACTACGAACGGTTTACAGATTTGTTTTTCAATTTGCTTATTATTGCACTCGTTTGAATTATTGAGTTTCAAGAGGTTAATTTTGTAAGTCAGCAGACAGTAGTCTGTGCAACCTTAAGAGTAATCCCCCCCCCCCCCCCTATCCCCACCCCGCCTGCCATTTATATTGCTGCAACCGAAACCACCGTTGCTTGCACTAACCATCCTTAATCAGTTTGTTATTGTTGCACGATTGCATTCCGAATATTATAGTTGTTGCAAAAGCTCTTTAAACGTTTCCCCTCCCCTTGCCGGTTTATTGTGTGTGTGTGCGTGTGTGCGTGTGCCCAAAAAGGGCCACTGGCGCTGCGACCTTGACGACTATTGCGGTCAATAAAGTTGATCTGTTGTAAAACCCAACCGCTTTTGCAGCCACAATGAATGCGGCTCATAATGTATGTAAGCCACGCAAAATTCCGTTTAAAGCTGCACCAGCAACAGCAACAACAACAACAACAGTAACAGTAAACACAAATAGCAACAACATCCACAGTGAATACAACAAAAGATAACTTTTGCTGTTGCCTCTTTCTCTATTTTTGTCTTTCAAATCGTGGTTCCATTCGTTTTTATTACAATATATCCACGGGCTCTGATGTAATAGCAACCAAAATGTTTGTTGTTGCTACCTTTTCGTATAATTGGTAAACTTACAAATCTACATACGATATGTATATATATGTATATAGATATATAGATATATAGATATTTGTTTTGTTGCAATGCTGTTTATATATCGACCTAAACATAATTCATTTGCCTTGTCATTCGGTCAACCGTTAAAACCACACAACAAACACAACAACAATAACCAGCTTTGTTGTTGTTGTTATTTATGCTTTTGTCGTTTGTTGTTGTTGTTATCGTGCGGGTGTTGAAACGTGCAACATTGCGTTGCTTGTTTGTCTGCCTGTCCACAGTTAACAGTTAAGCTCTTTGCTTTTTCGACTGACAACTCGCCAAAAAAAAAAAAAAAAAAAAAAAAAAAATACCTCAAAATATCTACACAATTAGTTTCCACCAGTTGAATCAAATATTTGGGTAATGATTAACTACTGAAAATTGACAACTGACAACACTTGAATAACTCTAGTTTTATGTAGCGAATGGGAATATGCAAAAACCAAATCGCTGATGAAAAGTTAATAAAGTTTTCAATAAATAATCAAAACATTTCAAACGCATTCATTAAAATCTGATTATAAAAATCTGAGTGACTTCACTGGACTTCACTCAGACATCATTTGGCATCTTTCACTCATTTTCCATTTCTCCCAAAACTCTTTCATATATTGAGACAATCTCTTATGTATTTGAAAACACTCCCTTTTTCAATATTTAACTTTAGCTGTGACGTAAATAGTTAAACATTTTTACATAGAAACGAAAATTGCTGATTTGCAAGATCAACATTTTAAAAAGTTCACAAAGCAAAAAAAAAAAAAAATATACACTTGAAAGAGTGAAAAAATTGTAATACTGAAAGCGGAGAATTTATATAAACGAATTAGTCATGGATTCGGGTCAATCAGAATCCGAATGTTGTCGGTTTGACTTTTAACAATCAGCTTTAGTTTATTGGCTAAAAGCATTCTTTTGCCACTCTATGCTACACTGTGCCACTCTATGCCACACTGTGCCACTCTATGCCACACTGTGCCACATTGTGCCATATCTTTCTAATTTGCCGCTTCGTTGCGCCCAAGTGAAAGGCCAAAGGCTTCTTCAGCTGCAACATTAGCAGCTTTGGCTGCCAACACAGGCTTTACTGTTGGCCAAAACAGGTGCTTGCCTCAGCAGCAATGTGGAACATTTTTGGCTAACTGGAAGCTGTTGCAGAAATTTAAAATTGCAACTGTAACTGAAATTGAAACCGGGGAGTTTAACGCACGCATTTCTTTTGCGCTTTTTCGTTGTCTTTTTTGTTGTTGTTTTTGTTTTTGTTGTGCGAAAAACAAAACGTAAAAAAAATTTGTAAAAAGTGGACAAAAAAAAAGTTGCATGAAATTGGGTCAGCGGCAAACGAGTTTACACAGCAAAAACTGTAAGTATGGGTTTTGAGCAGAGTTGTGGGGGGAGGGGGGGGGGGGAGCTAACTACAAAATGTGGTAGGGGGCGATATGGGCTTGTCTGTGTGTGCCTGGCTGTTAGGTCGAGTAAACCAGTTGCGCATCTCTGCAAAAGCGTGGCGGTTTTTGTTACCGTTGTTGCTCTTGCCAAATGAGCTTGTTACTTGTGTGTGTGTGTATTGACTATTGGCTATTGGCCTTACCATTTCCTGGGCACAACCATAAAATATTAAGTTTGCTACGCCCACACAAGGCATATATAATTTACTTGCAGCTTTGTATCTTTTTGTATTTGTATTCTTTTTATCTGATGGATGCGCACACTTGACACTTGACAAGTGGCAAGTGGCAAGAGACAAGTGGCAACAATTTGCGCACAATTAATGTCATTTTGCGCGTTAATTTGATGTCAAGCTCAGCGGGCCAAGCGGCAAAAGTCAATGGCCAAAAATTCATGGCTAAAACATCATCAGAATGAGCTGTAGGTTGTTGGTTGTTGGTTGTTGGTTGTTTGCTGGTGTCAGTCACCTTGAATGTCAGCAGAGGCGTACAATGCCACAGCAATCAGTTCAGGCTGCATTTGCAGCAGCAGCAGCAGCAGCACCCCAACAACAGCAACTTTATATTGTTGCAGCTACAACAGAAACCAGCAACAAAAACTGTTGCCTTTTATTTATTAAATAAACAATTGAATGCGTAGCGGCAAATTTGTTGCTTTATGTTTATTTATTTAGCTGCAACAGCACCTAAGAAAATTGCAAAAAAATGTTTAATTTGCTGGCTGTTGCGCCTGCGTGTTGGCTTTGCATTAGCCAACGTTAATGCTGCAATGCGTTTGTGTCCTAAGTCTTTTGTTTTTGGCAGCGCAACTCAAGCAGAACGAAACGATGGGAGTCGCCACAAGAAGCCAAAGAGGATATGCAAAAAAAAAAATCACAAAATCTATTTGGCCAACTGATTGTTGCAAGTTCTCGTTAGCTGTTGTGCTTACTGGCCAAATTGCTAAGCAGTTAAACTTGTTGCCGAAACGAGTCTTTAAACACGCTAACCGTTGAAAGTTAGAGCAACTGTAAATGCTAACAGTAAATTATTTAAAATTAATTACTGAAGTTGCCAACTTGTATTGATTATATTCTTTTGGCGTTGCCACATTTGATCAACACTTTAACATTTGGTTTTTTACTTGTGCGTGTTGCATACACCGTTAAGTAAAAGTTAGGGTATTCTTGCCTGCGCAAACTGGCGAAAAGAGTTGTTGTTGTTGTTGCTGCTGTTTTAGCCTACTTATCTACGAAAGCGTCAATGTTTTTCTTGCTTTTTCTCTTACTCTCATGTATACCATACACAATCTTTTTAAATGTATCTCACAGACGTGTATATTTCTGTGTGTGTGTGTGCCGTTGCGTTTTTGTTGTTGTTGTTGTTGCTGTTGTCGTGGGCGATTGCAAAATGTTGCCGCTTGCAGTTGTTGCTAGTTGTTGTTGCACTCGAGTGCCTTTTCCTCTTTTTCCAAATCTCAATATTTGTGTGTATGTTTTTTTTTTTGTGAAGGGTACTCCCAGCTCAAAAGCTGCATTTTCCCTATATCAGCAGCAATATCAATAAATCAGACAACAGTTGCTGTTGCTGTTGCTGGTTGCTGGTTGCTTGTTGCTTGTTGCTGGTTGTTATTGCAGTTGTGCTGCACCTGACACCTGTTGTCGTTGCAGTGCAGTAAAAATAATCTGCCCGACCTATGGTCAGTGTATCACTTTAACTGCAATTCCTTTCACACACAAACAAACAAACACACACACACACACACACACACACACACACTCACACACACACACACACACACATGTTTAGCGTTCAAACGTTGCTTACTTGAAATTCTGCGCGCACAAATCACACACGTTTGCCTCAGCGGGTTGCGGCGTTGCCTTAGGCGTATCCTGTGCTCATCCAAGCGAACAAAAAAAACGAAAAAAAAAAAACAGTACACTATTTATTATTATCGTATATCGATTATCGTTAACCGGTCTGTGCGGAGCACTGCGTCCGTGCGGCTGCGTTGCACGCTTTCAACTGAACGCAAAGTTTAACGCGAAATCCGTGCAAACGAGCCAACCGCAGCGACAGCGGCAGCGTAAATGTCAGCGTCGGCAGCATCGGCGACTGTTTGGCAACAGCAGCAGCAACAACAATTGCTGTAAAAACAGCAGCAGCAACAACAACAACAACTAAAGCTAAAGCTAAAGCTAAAGCAAAAGCCAAAGCAAAAGCAAATGGTTAGCAAAGCGAGCAGCTGTTGCATATTATTGGCACATCGACATCAAACTTGTTGCAGATCAAACATGTTTGATGCGCTGATAACACACACACAAGCAACGATGATCGATGTAAAGTCGATTAACTCTAGTTTATATCAAAATCAAGTTCATTGAGAAAAAATTCTATTCAATCTTAATTTGATCATTTTGCTGTATGCAGAAATAATGATGCTAATTATAATAATAATATAATATAATAATAATATAATAATAATAATAATAATAAAAATAATAATAATAATAATAATAATAATAATAATAATAATAATAATAATATAATTTTATATAATAATAAAAATAATAATAATAATAATAAAAATTATAATAATAATAATAATAATAATAAAAATAATAATAACAATAAGAATAATAATAATAATAATAATAATATTAATAATATTAATAATAATAATAATATTAATAATATAATATTATAATATAATAATAAAAATAATAATAATAGTGATTAAGATATTATTTTTATTCGTGGAAATTGTTTTTTTTTTTCATAACGACAATAATTATGATGATGGTGCGGATAATTAAGAAAGATTGATAGAAAATTGAGCAAAATCTTCTTCTGGTATGAATCTGTAATATGAATAAAAGTAATTGTCAGTTACACGAACAAAGGCGAATGGCATCTATTGAACATGCTAAGAATCGAATTTTGGAGGGCCAAAACAATCTTAAGTTATTCTTTAAACTCTTTTCTTAGATCTTTGCTTAAAATGGTCGCAAGTGCAATGGAATAGATTTCCTTTAGAATTCAAATAAGTCCAGTAATCTCGACTGCGATATTTCCTTGACTGTTAAATATATTATATTGCATAATTAAATGTAGGCAGGACTAGAAATCTTATTTATAATGTCAGCATAGGCACTCGAGTTTATACACAAGCCCAAATTGATCGATATTCGAGGAACTTATGCAGTTCCATATAAAATAAAGCAAATTTGTTCTGTCTATGAAATATTAGAACTAATATTCAAATTGTGAAGTCTCTATCTGTTATAGTCTCTAAGATTCGAATTTCTATATATAAATGGGCATGGATATAATCACTCGTGGATAAACCACACACTAATTAAGTTAATTAAATTTTAAAATAAAAAACATGATAATTAAATAATTAAATAAAGCTTACAATGGAGGTTAATCTGAGGCTAAAAGGCCGAATGCTTGTTGCAAGAGTTAAGAAATTAGTTGCAACACCCACTGCCCTCAATCAATAACAATAACAAAAACAAAAACATGATTAATGTTGTCCTCAAAAGTTGTGGTTAACACAACTTGCCGCTGCCACTGATTGTTGCTGCTGTTGTGGTTGCCACTTGCCGCCTGCTGCTTGCCGCTTGCGTGACCGCATTCCACGAATTACATACACATTCCCCAGCAGCAGATGAAAATGCGAGACGAAAACCAAAAAAACAAAAAACAAATGGGAAATAAAGTTATTAACTTATTAAGTTTTGGCACATCAACTAATTTTGTGTGTGCTGCAAATTGTGATGCCATGCGGCAACTGTCCACAAGATGTGGCAGCCATTTGCTCTGCTCCAATTGCTCTTTCTTTTTAGCTTATGCGACAATAATTTATATAATCTTTACTAAGAAAAAAAAAAACTGAGGTGAGGAGAGATAAAACTAAAACTAAAACAACTAAAGATTTACTGGCAAATGTCGAAATATTTTTGCAATATTTTTTGGTTGCTGTTTTTTTTTTTGTTTCTATTTTGTTGGGTGTTGGGTGTTAATGTGCAATTAGCGCGAGTTTTTGAACGCGGATAGGCAACTGGACCTGGCGGCTCCAAGCGCCAAAATTGCCAAAATTTATTTTGTTGATGGGGGAAACATGAAATGCGACCGCCCTCAAAGAACATGTCAAAAGCCCAGCAGGCAAACAAGTATACTAATAGCGAGAGTGCTCGACTAGCTGATATCTTTATATATTTATTATTTAAAAATAATTACAATCAATCAATAATTATGTGATACACCTGATATATTCACATAAAAAAATCGTAAACGCAAATTGAGTACAGCTCTCAATCTTTCAAATGTACCCATAAATATTTTTTATTTAAAAATAATTACAATCAATAAATAATTAAAATAAAACTGATACTTAAAAAAATCGTAAAAATAAATTGAGACCAGTTTTAAATCTATCAAACACATACTTACATTTTTATTATTTAAAAATAACTATCAATAAATAATTGAAATAGAACTGATACTTAAAAAAATCGTTAAAATTAATTGAGTACAGCTCTTCATCTATCAAATATACCATTTAATATTTATTGTTAAAATCAATTAATAATTGAAATAAAACTGGTATTAAAAATCGTAAAAATAAATTGCGCTCAGCTTTCAATTTATCAAACATATACTTAAATATTTATTACTTCAAAATAATTACAATCAATAAATAATTTTAATAAATCTGATATATTCACCTAAAAAAATTATAAAGATAAGCTGAGTACAGCTCTCAATCTATCAAATATACCCTTAAAAATATATTACTTAAAAATAACTTAAATCAATATCTAATTTAAATAAAACTGATACCTAAAAAAATTCGTATAAATAAATTGAGTACTTCTCTCAATCTATCAAAAATACTTTTTTGTGTTTCTTACATAAAATTGTTGAAACATTTACATTTGCCAGTTTTTCGTAAAAGATGTTGCTTCAAGCGTATCAAAAGTATGTTTATTTATTTTTTTGCAGTGTAGTTGTCTCTCAATAAAACCCTTTTTCGTCCACTCATACCTAGAGGGTATGCCAAACAAAAAAAAATAGCTTCAAAATCGGCATAAAAATTACTTTCGCTTTGAGCGTCAGGAAGCGAATAAACCATGAGCTCTTAGCTTCAAGTGGTTGGTAACTCGGAGCTGCTCCGTTATAGCTGCCACCGCATCCAATTAATGGCCAGTTTAAAGACATTGCCCCGACTAAGGGCAAGTGCCAGCAACAATTTCCAAGCCAAGGCAGCTGCTGCTGCTGCTGCCAGTGCTGCCAGAGCTGCTCTTGGCTACGTGAGTCCAATCAGGTGGAAGACTCGACACCTTCCCCAGCAGACACCATTTTTTTATGACGTAAGCATTTCCATCGAACTGCTCAAATTTGCTTTGAATTTTTATTTTGTATTTTCTTCGTTTGACAATGCTGCCAAGCGTTTTCCAGACTATACACACACACACTCGCCCCCTCTCTCCCAGCACACACACATTCATCTGAAAATTACATGTCTCCAGATTTGGTTAAGTTCGCTTTGGATTCGGATTGGGTTCGGTTCATTTTATTCGGATTCGTGCGGCATAATTGACCAAAATTAAGCAAACATTATTCAATTTAATGCTGTATCTGAAGACAGCTGCTTTTGCCGGCTTTTTATTTAGCGTTGTTGTTGTTTTGTTTTTTTTTTTTGTGTGTGATTTTTTTATTTGTGTTTTTTTTTTTTGTACTGCCAGCGTAGTCAAATGTGTTCGACATCACGTCGACACATAAGCCGCCCGACAGTGCGGCATTTTTGGGATAGTCATGGAGCTGAATTTCAGATGAAATATTTGCCAATCCACACCACCGCCACAAACCTCGAGTGCCCATTGCTGTGATTGATCCGCTCGGATTTCATTTAGGCGTCTTTTCGATTGGAGGTTCACTTTCAACTCGACTTGACTTTTAATTGCCCCAAGCAAATGATCTTCATCATTGCGACAACTGTCATTTCAGATATCGATCACAACATATACAAAAATCAACACTCTCTGTGCAAATTCGCATAAAACTATAATTATTATTCATTTGTTTACAAATTTTATGTAACATTATTTAAGTATTTGCATTATTAATATTTTTGATATCAAGTTTTGATCTATAAAGATTTCACACATCTTAAATCTTGATCATATTTCTTGATTTTTAATTCGAATAAAAAAAATATTTGTATTTTGAAGCTGCCAACTTAAAATCGCTGTATTTTGAATTATAAACACACATTTTTTTTCTAATTGTTGCAATGATTTTGAAATTAGTGTTGAGGATCTTTGTTTGGGATTAGCTTTTACTCATTTTGTTATAGTAGCTGGAGCAACATTTGCAACAACTGCTAAAATGGATGCCGTAATATGACTTTCAAATATTTTTTGCGAACTGTGAATTAGCCGCAAGATGCTTCTCCAAAAGAAAACAAATTCATTTTCACGCCCCAACTTGGCTTGCAACAGCAACGGCAACAAGACAGGCAAAGGCTACAGTAACAACAACAACAACAACAAAAATAACAATAAACAACAACAAACATGAAATGTGCCAATTGCTGGTTGTGGCTTGTTCCCAGGTTTTGTGTGTTGCATTGGTTTTAGCCTTTCGGCTGCCACTCAGCCGATTAATGACCCAAATTTTGTAGTCGCCACGCACTGACCACAGACACTTTGAGCACCACTTGGATGTGTTGTGTCTTCATCGTCATTATCATGTTGGTTGTTCTTCATTATGATCAGCTTTGGCTGTTTATTTGCTGTTTGCCATCATCGTCATCGTTGTCAGCGTTGTCAGCGTTGTCGTTGTCCATTTCACGTAACACTTTCCATTATTTTGGACACACGTACACCGCCTTGTTTCGCTATGTTTGGCCCGCCCCTGGCACACCCCCACACCCGCCTTTAACGCCCTTGTTGCCCATACATAAATATGCGACTATGACTTGGCATTTCTTTTAAATCAAATCAAATATTTGCTTAAGGTCTTGGGCATCTAGCTAAAGGGCCTTATGCAAGAGACGCTTTGGGTGGTGCTTTATGGCCACTTCGCAGCTCATCACTTTTGCATCTTAATGACTCGATTTGTAGTACACTGTAACTGTGTAATAATGCAGACTATATGCAATTCTTAATTTCGTTAGGGTATCTACCAACTTGAGCACTCTTCAGGCGCAAATTGCCAATTGCAAATTGTTAATTGGGAAATGTGAAAAAAAATACCATAAATCAAGCGTTGCGACTTGGAATTGAAATGGTCAACCAATTGGGCCTTGTCGCCGCCGCAGTGCGTATTGATTGAGCACATTAGCTGCGCGCTGCTAACTGGGCTAAATAAGTGAGTTAACTTGCTTAACTGCCTGGTTTAACAAAATTTTGTTGTCTGTGTGCTGTTCCCCCAGCTAACACCTACGAAATAAAACGTGAGCGCTACCAGAAATGCTGAGCCAATGCGTAACTTTTTTGTGTATAACCTTGGCACACTTGATCACCTGTCTAATGCACATAGACAGAGAAGGAGACAGCGAGAAAGAGTAAGAGAGAGAGAGAGAGAGAGATATTAATAGAGTAAGTGAGCAAGCATAGAGCTTACATGCAGGAAATGCCTAAAAACCACGCCCCAACGATCGCGCTCTTAGTCACGGAAATTATGTTGTGCTTCCATTTGATTGGCAGTAAAGTTTTTTTTTTTTTTTGATTTTTTTTTGTAATTTGACATTTGGTCAGGCTTATAATTTTGACGGCTAAAGGCGGAAGTCGTAGTAAGACCCAAAATTTACGCGATAGCTGAAAGCAGCAGCATAAGCGCAATGTTGGCAGCATCAGCAAAAATTGTATGATAATTAATTGTTTTAGTACTTGAATTCATAATATACATATGCAAAAATAAGTTAATTGCATTTTGGCTTCAATTGACAGTTACTTTTACTGTTAGAAGGCTTTGCAATTTGCTTTAATCTCACAAAAAACATAAAATTGTCGTTGCAAAAAAGTGTTGCGTTTAAAGTTAACTTTAAATTGAATTTAAAATTTGAATTCTAGCAAAAAATTTAAAATTTGAATTCTGGCAATTATGGTTTTTTTCTTAATTTTTTTTAGTAATTTTTAATTTTTTTTCTAGTTTTGTTTTGCACTTTAGGTTATTTGCTTTTGGTTTATAGGTTCATATATAATAAAAAAAAATTCAGTCACCAAATATAAATTTAATTAAATTTTCTGTTGGTTTCATATTATTTATTTAATTGTTTTACGCATTTTTGGTAAAATTGATTTTATGCAAAAATTGACAAAAATAAACTTAACAAAAAGGACTCGAAATGGTACTTATTTTATCTCATAGAGGGCGTCACCAAAGCTAGGCTGAGCTTACACAACAACAAAAACTAAAGCATAACCTTAGGCATAACATTTTATTAATTTAGGCAAGTGCTGTTGCGGTTTATGTATTTGCTTAGCAGAGACGAGCTCCTAGGTTGGTGCTTATTTTAAATATGAATTTTAGAGAGAAGCATAAAATTATTAATTATAGATTTTCAATGTTTTATATATATTTAGCAACTACACATATATTAGGAAAAAAAACAGTACATTTAATAATATCAGATAGTAATAAATAAACAATTACTTTATAAATATTCAACACGCGAATTAAATAAAATAATCAATGTTATAATTAGTCGTTATTAAATAATAAGGAAAAAAAGAAACGTAAAATATGTATAATAATTACACACGTATTTGACTAGTTGTTGAATATTAACAATAGACATAAATTTAATATAATGTTGTTAGCCAGCGGTGGCAGCAACAGTTTTTGCTGCCGCTGCTGTTGCTACTGCTGCCGCTGCTGGTGCTGCTGCTGTTGCCCCTCTGCGTGCGCCCCAATCCTCCTTAATCATATCGGATGCCTTCTCACCAATGGCGATAACTGGCGCATTCGGATTACCATTGACAATGGTGGGCATTATGCTGGCGTCGACAACACGTAAACCGGAGACGCCATAAACGCGCAGCCTGGGATCCACAACGGCTGTCACATCCCAACTGGGTCCCATGCGGCAGGTGCCCGCCGGATGATAAATGGTGAAAGTGAACTGTTTAATGCAACAAGTCCAATAGGCATCCGACTGAAATGCCAGATGCCTGCAACCGGGCAACGGTATATTATGCAATCGTGAGCCAAATCGCTGAAATGCCTGCGTGTTGGACACATTAACAGCCAGTTTGATGCCCTCGACGAGCACATCGATGTCCTGCTGGTCAGCAAAATAGTTGGGTATCAGCTTGGGCGGTTGCTGTGGATTCCGCGAATTCAAACGCACCCATCCGCTGCTCTTGGGCCGCAACAGCAGCGGCAATATTGACCAGGTTTCACTGTGCTGCAGCGGCTTGTAGACTGTGTTGTAGAAGCCATCTCGAAGATTGAGTATCTTGCGTATCTGTTCCCCGCCATCCGAGTTGATTGAGCTGGGCAGAAAGTGGAATTGCACATCCGGCCAGTCGACGGCGGGATCTTGATATTTTGTATTCAAAAAGGCGACACCCTCCACGCCCGAGAATGTCATTGGACCGCGTTCACGCAATATGTACTCCATGGAAACGGGTATGGTCTGGAATCGACTACGCGTCACTGTCAGCGGTGCGTCCACGACAAAGGTGAGTCCACCCAAGCCAACGTGATCCTGCATATTGTTGCCCACGGGCAAATCGGAGACAACTGGTATATTATGCTCCTGCAGATGATCCGACGGACCAATGCCGCTCAGCATGAGTAGTTTTGGTGAGTTGAGCGCTCCGGCACTGAGTATAACCTCACGGCGCACAAAGACCAACTGTTTCCGTCCACCCTTCATGTACTCAACGCCAATGGTGCGCTTCTTTTTGTCGAGCAGCAGTCGTGTCGCCTCCGCGTGCAGCAGCACATCGAGATTCTTGCGCAGACGCACGGGGCGAATGAAGGCTTTGCCAGTGCTGCAGCGGGCACCGCGCCGAATGGTGCTCTGGGTGAGCATAAATCCGGTCTGCTTGGCGCCATTGATATCCCGATTCTCGTAGCCCATCTCCATGCCAGCCTGCAGGAACGCAATCGAGAGGGGAGTGCGCCATGGCGCCTCCTGCACCGTTAAATAGCCGCCGGTTTCATGGTAGGGCGTCGTCGCCAGATACGGATTGCGTACATCCTCCGATTTGAGAAAGTATTTCAACATATGCTTGTACTCCCAGCCCGGATTGCCCAGCGATGCCCAGTGATCGTAATCGTTCTTCGAGCCACGCACATAAACCATCGCATTGAGGACGGAACTGCCCCCAAGGACCTTGCCACGCGGCCAAAAGCAGCGATCACCCTTCATCGCCTGGCAGTATTGACGCGTCGACGATGGCGACGTCTGGTATTTCCAGTCCAGTTCGGTCAACTGCAGATAGCCAGCCAGCGCCGGCACATCCGAGATCTCTGTCTCATCGCCGCCCGCCTCCAGCAGCAGCACCGTCCAGTTGCGTACCTCGCTCAAACGATTGGCCACCACAGCGCCAGCAGATCCGCCACCAATCACCACAAAGTCATACTGGCGACGTATCTGGAAATGTTCAACAAATTATTACATTGCTATCAGGGTCAGTGATATATGGCTAATCCCCTGAGAAAAAAAAACAAATCTGACTTACGACTGATGGCTCCTGGACCTTGTTCTCGGGATCGACACTTTGATAGCGATAGTAGTTCATGCCGATCGCCAGCAGCGGGATCATGCCAAGCAAAGACGTCATTGTGCCAAACGCCATGATTCAGTAATTGTCAAATCCAAGGATCCTCCTGGCTAATTTTGCCCGCAACGATACCGTTACACGGAACTGTCGCACTGCTTGAGCCGATACCAACGCTGGTCCGTTTGGCAGGATTCGTATGGCTCGGAAAGCTGGCACTGGCTGGCGCACTGGCGGATAACGTGGTTGAGTCACCGCCACCACCAAGTATCTTGGGCGTGTAGTTCCGAATGCCGCCCGGACGTGCCGACTTGAAATGGGCGCGTGCACGTTCGTCCTCCTCCAGTATATCCAGATACGACTTGATATACAGATGGTGGCTCAGATAGTGCTTCTGCTTGTCCTGCTGCGATCGGCTCGACTTGGTCGACACCAGTGAACTGGGACAACCGCTGCTCGAGCTGGCCGAACTGCTGCTAACCGCCGACAGTGATGACAACGAGGAGCAGTGGCACGATGAGTTGTAGATGCCACTATCCGAGCTCTGCGAGCTGCTGCTATGCAGCAAATATTTACCGTTAAGCTTGGCGTAATGCGAATCACTGTCCGATGCGGGCAGACTGCTGCGATGATTGTGCGAGGACACGTTGCTGGCAAGGATCTTGGTTCGCTCGTATTTCTGCTTGGACAGATTGTATTTGTGTCGCAATCGATAGTTGGCCTCGTAATCCTCCTGGGTGCTCTGCGAGCTGCAGCTGCTCGACAGTTGGCTGGCGGGCGTGTAAATGGGATCCTTGTAGCTTCTACGTAGCGGCTGACCACGTTTCGGATTTAGGTTCTGGTTGAGGTTTAGGTTGTGGTTGTGGTTATGGTTGTGGTTGTGGTTGTGCTGCTGCTGTTGCGATATCTCTTGGCCCATATTTCAATTGCAATATGGACAGAACTGGAATAAGAAAGCAAAAGCAAAATTACAATTTAATTAATTAATTATTAATTATTTAAATTTAATTATTTAAAGTAATCCAGGGCGAAAATAATTCAAAGTCGGCCAATCATTCAAGCATTTGCACACAATTACAAATACAGTTAAGGCAATCTACAGTAAATAATATATATATATATATAATATATATATATATATATATATATAGGCAACTAATTGCAATTGCGTTCCGCGCCTGAACAAAATTCAGCTATTATTGCAGAAGTGCAATTAGTCATTTGTTGTTTTTAGTTTTTAGTTTTTTTGTTTTTCATTGTCAGAGATTTCACATTTACACACATTTATGGCTGTGGAAAGTGTTTATGAGTCACTCGAGAAAACAGCAAACTGAACAACAATTGCATAAATATTCGCATAAATATATGTTTATCCCTAGCAAAAATAGCTAAAAATATTTGTATATTTGTTTGCAATTTGAAATCTATCAAAAGCTATTTACTCCATTTTAATCTAAACACATTTTACACATGTTTTTTTCTACGATGACTTGCAATTTAAAATTATCGCATTTTAAAATCAATTCTCTGCAAAAGCGATCATTTTACATTATGTAATTTTTAATTTCAATTTATTAAAATATTCTTATATAATTATTATATTATTTTTTATAACTCGATCAATCAGCAAAAAACTGCACTGCAAAAATAATAATCTTTTTTGAAAACTAGCAAATATGCTGTTTGTTTTTTTTTTTTAATAATATCTATATATACAAAAAAAAAAATAATCATAAAATTACTAAAGTCTTATTTTTTCATTTCGAAATTAGAATATATTTATAAAAAAAGAGTTGTTTTTGTGATTTTTTTAAACTAAATTGCACTCTGATATGAAGTTTGTCTAGTAAAAGTCATGATTAAAGTCCTAAATAAACAAAAGCGCCAGATTTTGGTGAACTCCAGCTCACATTTGCAAACTTCTTAAATAATCTAATTTAAACATTAATTATATATATATATATATATATATATATATATAGTAAATTTTTTTGTATTTCCGAGCTCTGCAAACTATTTAATTACTAACGGCCACTGTGCGGAAGTGATGACGCCGATTTTTGCAATCATTGGCCAATTGTTGACGTTCATCATTTGCATAACAAGCAAACACGCGCACGCAAATGCACACACACACACACACACACACATGCATACACATATACAAAGACACGCGCGTTCGCAAACAAAAGACTTAGCCAACGAACTTGTTTACATTTTTCGCAAGCAGCTCAAATTGACAAAAAAAAAAAAGAGAAGAGAAAAGAAAAAAAACTAACCGAAATGAATTGAATGAAAAATAAATAAAACGTTATCAAATCACAGATCGAACTGAACGATGTCAAAACAGCATCTCATTGTGAACACCAGTCTGTCATCCCCTGACCCCTACCCCCCGTCACCGTCAACTGTTTTGGTTTTGGTTTTGGTTTGATAATCTGGCTAACATGCTGCGGCGATTATGCGATGCGGTTCAAGTTTTTCAAGTTCAATGCCGCCAAATGGCGGAAAATCACAATTTTGCATTGCATCGAAATCTTTTTCTCGTTTTCTTGTCTTTTTCACTTGTGGTTATTTCTGTGTTTCAGTTAGTGTAAAATGCAATTTCGTTATTTGGTTTTTGTTTGAATGTCATTTGCCGAACCGCCCAGCTGGTCGACAGCTTGTCGTTTACCGTTTTAGTGTTTTAGCTTTAATTGCCCAGACTGGCCGCTAGACTTGCTGCAGCGGTTTTTCCAGTCTATGCAACAACATGTTGCTGTGGTCAATTTAAACAGTGAAAATAAAACCCCAAACACACACACACACACACACACACACAGGGGGAGGCAGTAGATGCAGGGCCACAGCTGTTATTGGATTTTGAAGTGATCTCCAAAGATTCCAAAGGAATACTTCGATTTGCAACTGATTTGCTTTGTTTAGCTGATTATTTCTTGGACACAAACACTAAAAAAAAATATTTGATTCACTTTAATTACCCTCAATATGAATAAAAGACAATTTAAAGTATATTATTTATTTTTTTTTTAGTCAACTATCTGTTGAAATTTCTCGAATGCAGCCGCTGTGCGATTTGGCAGTTGGCGCGGTTGGCTTGTAACTGAGCCATCAACCAAATACGTAAATCTTCGCATAAAACATCGAACCAAAAGAAACATAAAAAAAGAAGAAAAAACCGTTAAAAAGCCAACGCAATAAAAAAAAAACAACAACCAAATACGAAAATCAACACAGAAAACCAAAATAAAAAAAACAGCAACCGTTAAAAGACGGTTGCACGTCGACAACAGTGCAACATGTTAATTTATGCAACGCCCTTGGGTCAGACCTCATTTGTGATTTGGGCCAGCGCCGGCATCATCTTCAGCTCGAACTATCTGTTTGGCTAACAGCCATTTTTGGCCATCCCCTTGTGATGCAATCGCCATTTGTATTTTAGGGCTATTCCAAACGAGCGATGCTTTACATCATAAAATATATACATATATATATATATATATATATATATAGTGTGTGAATCCAAAGTGTTCCCTTCTTGCCTTCTCGCCCTTCTCTAACCAAAGTGCCAACAATGGCTATAAGCCTACAGCTCCAATTTTCTGATGAGCTGATGTCGCTTGTTTAAGCCTAGTTTATTGTAGCATTGTTTTTTTTTTTTTTTTTTTTTTTTGTTATAGTTTTTTATGGTTTTTTTTATGCAATTTACACAATTGTTAGAAACGTTGCCCGCATCAAGTTACACAGTTGGTTTTTGTTGTGTCAATTATGACTTGACGGCTTTTAATTATGACAGGGCCTACTTTATGGCTTATAATTGATGACATTTGCTAACTATATTCGGCAAACACACACAGACACACAATGAGTATCGTTTGTTTGTGTGTTGGCTCTTTAGTGGGTCACTCAGTGTGGCCATAAAGCCAGCTAACAGCTAACAGGTAACAGCTAACAGCTAACATCTAACTTCCAAGTCTTGACACTTTCTCACCTCAGACACGCCATGATGCGCTCGGCTAATTAGCCAGGCTTTTTGGCGGTTGTTGGCCAGTATGGTTTATTATTTGGCTACCGGGGTCAAGTCCCACTCATATTTATGGCGCTAGTTGTGATTAGTGATTGCTGTTTGTTATCGATAACATAATTGACATCATCTCTTTTACAAAACCAGATAGTAATAAATTATATTCATTGCGTCTTTAAGAAATACAATTGACAGCATGATACCAAAACCTAAACAAATTTTTTGCTATGAACTCAAAGAATGTGTTATCGATTACAGCCAGCTTACATTCCAATGTGAAATATTGGCTGTTCATTAAAATATATCTGAATTTTGTTATTGATAGCTGATATACCAAACCTTAAAAAAACTATATCTGATTTACATCTGTTGATTATTTTCCAATTCACTCAACAATGAAATGTTTTTGCTGCTGCAACTCGCCTGTTATCGATAGCATATGCTCGATAAGATCGAGTCCAAAACTTGTGTGCGATCTTATTAGCATTTTCCCCATCTTACTTGGAAATTGACGTGTTGACAACAAGTTGAAATTGCATTTTCTTTTGCCAGTTTTCCTGCTACGCTTCGGACGACATATATATACATATATATATATATATATACGCATATGTATGTATGTCCGCCAAGTTGGCTCTGAACTTGATTTTAGTATGTCCATACCAATCAACTAAATGGCGCCCGATCAGGGTTTCTGTGGCTGGCCAGTAAAGTGCCAGTTTATTGGCGTTTACTTTCCTTTCTTCAGGTTTTCCGCCTAATCGTTTAACTGCTGCCGCAGTTGCCACAATTGCCGCATGGATCGGTTATTTATAACATCGACGTGCAAAATTGATAATAATTTGCGAGGCGTCCATGCCGAAAAAAACGTAGAAAGTGTAAACGTGCTCTAAAAAGGGTAAGTGAAGATCGCGTGTGTGTGTGGTGTGTGTGTGTGTGTGTGTGTGTGTGTGGGGCGTGTGTTGGTCTAATTATAAACCAAAAGAGCAAACACCCAAAACGATATGACAATTATATAAGAACTTGCATGCGCATTCCAATGTGCCATCAAAATTTGTATTCGAATTTAAATTGAACGATTACGTAAGCAAATTGCAAGCGTTGCGCGCTTTCCAAAAAAGTGAAAATTGGGACAAGTAAATCAAGAGCTTTAGCTCTATGTGTGTGTGTGTGTGTGTGTGTGTTTGTTTGTTTATTTGTTTGTTTGTAAGTTAGTACAAGATGCTTTGTCAACTTGCCTCCGCTTGTTGTCGCTTTTTTGTTGTTGTTGTTGTTGTTGTTGCACTGCTGTTGCAGTTGTTGCTGCTGCAGTTGCAGTTACAGTTGTTGCTGCTGCAGTTGTCTGTTTGCTGCGAGCGTTGCTTCGTTTGCAGTTAACAACAAAGCCAACTGCTAGCCACTTTCCTTTGTTTCACACATTTTGTAAATATTACTCTTCACTTCGTTTTCTTTGATTGCAATGTTTAAAAAAAAAACAACGTATTTTATATATATAACACAAAAAAAAATGCAAAGTTTTGGTCACAAAGTTCGCATGGGTTTTGTTTTTGTTAATGCGTTAATTTTCTTTTGCTTGTTGTTGTTGTTTGTATAGTGATTATTATAGTTTGATTTTTATATATAATTGTTGCACTCGTCACGACGTTGGCGACGTTGGCAGCGGGCGCTGACTGTACGATACGCACGCCACGGGCTTCTCTTGTTCAATGAGCAAATCGCATGAGCGCAGTCCCCACTCAAGCCCCAAAAAAAGCTCACCACACATCGCAAAAGGCCCAAGTCCAAGTCACGCAAAAAAAAAAAAGAAAAATAAAACAAAATAAACAGCGGAAAAAAAAGCTGCCTTGTGACCATTGCGGCGGCTGCACTTTCGTTTTCGTTCGTCTTCGTCTCTTCTGCTGCAGCCTGCCCTCGCTCGCTACGCCTTCCTCCATAAGCTGGTTTTTTCTTCTTCATCTGCTGCTGCGGCTGTTGTTGTTTTTTTTCTATAACTAAAGAAAGCTTTTGCTGAAAGCTCTTGTAGCTTGGCCTGACACTGATCGTGAACTATTTACGAGTTTGCTTCATTCATCTTATTATTGATTTTTTGTTGGCCACTGAAGATCACTTGATGATTTTATAACACATTTTATAAACAGTTTTTTCTTCCTCTCTCTGTGTGTGTGTGTAAGTGTGTTGTTTTTTTTTTAACCTAACCTGGTTAGCTTTGCTACTATTAACACTGATTCGTCACTTTATTCTATGTTGATTATTAGAAATATTTAAACAAAGTTTATGCTTGGTATACCCCGAACATTTTATTGCTATACCAATATATTTTTGGTCAATTAAAATACAGACTCTAATAGAGTTTTGTTGTGCCACTAGCCTAATTGCAACAACAACTCGCTATGCAAATATTTACCCTACGTCATTCTTCCATAGGATAACTTAAAGAATTTACTAATTAGATGTTATGTGTAACTAATGTACACCTACATATTTTGGCCACTTTTACGGAGGGTGCAATGCCTTTCATCTGTGTAAACGTTGAACGACCCCCAGAAGAAGCCCAAACAATGCTTGGGTCTGGTAAATCCACTTTGTACCGCTATCCACATTTGCTGCTCTAACCGCCAACTCATTCATTCATTAAGTCATTCAAGTGGCTTGAAACGTTTTTTTTTTTTTTGTGTCTACACGCAAATTCGCAAATCGCATGGATTGGATTGTATGGGTTGTGGGGGGGTGGGGGGGGGGGGGGGTTTGGGTTGCACCTTTGAATGCTTTGCAGCATTCTGTCTCAGCCAATGGCGGCAACCCGTCAGTGAACTCCACTCCAAATGTGCAGAGCAACGACACAACACACACACACATACGCACACACGCACACCTAATAAATTAGCCAGATAAGTGGAGTCAAATAAATTTTCTACGCATCACACACACATTTTACTTATCTGTTGGCCGCTTCCGACAATTCCCGTTCGGGTGAATTTTGCCAGAGGCAATTGTGAAATGGTATCGGAACAGCTGCGGAATTCAGGTTGACATTGAAGCCACTTTGGTTTTCTTTGGTGTTAGCAACTTTCATTTCGTTGCATTTTGGGTGGTCATTGCGCTGGCCAAAAACTCAGCGAGCCAAATAGCTAGGGTTTTGTATACATTTTGTTTCGTTGCACTTGAGAGCGTTTCTAGCAAGTGTAAATCACCTTGCCGCCCGCTCAACTGCCTCAACTCCCTTCCCCTCTGAGGGGGGGTTACACCTTGCAGCAACTTGCAATTGAATTTATAGTCGTTTTCCGCGACCTAAGCCACAGTTCCGACTAAAAGCCGGACTTGAAATGGCATTTAAATTCAGTGCAGCAATTAAAAAAAAAAATAAAAATAAATTAAATAATAATAATAATAAAAAAAAAAAACAGTCAGAACTTCATTAAATTTCAACTGCTTATTTTTATTTTAGTTCCATCACTGTATGATTAGAAGATTAAATAAACTATCCAAAATTTTGGTAACATCTTGCATTAAAAACTCGTATTTAAGTGGAGTATTTTCAGTTTTATTCTCCTTTTAAACTCATTTGTATTCTAGTAATGTCGTAGAGTTCTCTTAAAGTACATATATATATATTTATATATATTCTAGATCATCATCTCTCGACCGTCTGACTCAAAAATAAAATAATTCCTCAGCTTTATAGAAAATTAAAGTCTTGAAACACATTCATATTTATGTTCTAGTCAGTTAGATCGAGAGTATTCCATATATAAATGATATGTTACTTAATTTAAAAATGTTTAAGGTATATAGGGGTTTTTTTTTTTGGATTTGGTATGTATGACCAAATTGGTGGTGTAAAACTTTCTTATCTATTTCATAGAGTATAGCTTTAAACTGAAGTTGGGCTGTGCAACTGTAATTCAATTAGCTATAACAAATCTCGACTAGACAAAAATGCATTATTCAATACGCACAAATTATACTTTTGTTTCAGCTATATGCATCGGTAATTATTTTTATTTTATTTTTTGTTATAGCCCAATGGTTTGGCCACGTCTCCAGTTTAACTTGGTGTAATTGCGATAAATTTTTGAAAAGTCTTGTAATTGCAATTGTAATCGAAAATGTTTTTTTGAATTCCATTTAACGGTTCCTTGGTGCTTCTAATTGGGAAACGCATTGAGCTACCCTTATGTTATTATTATTGTTATTTTGTTTTGTTAACTAATTTACGCCTATTGTTTGTACAATGAGGAAACTCTGTCGACGTGGACGTGGACGTGGACTACCATGTATTTTATGATATGTATACAGATTGCATAACATCTAAACTGGGTATCACTTTCAAATGCATTCGGAAGTGTTGCCCAGCAAAGTAGTCTTTCTAATTTCCGCTTTTACAAAATCAAATGTAATATTTGCTTATCCCCAAAATGCTAGTTTAACTAAAATGTTAAATATCGGAGTATATTATTAAACCTGCATGAATATAAATCGTTTATTTTTTATGATTCGGCAACATTAACACATTTTATGTGCACATTAATTTGGCTATGGCTTACCTTTATTATGCCATAAATCTGAATAATACGATTTGTTTTTATCTATTAATTATATGAAGCCGAATTTAATTTAATATCCCAAATAAAATATATTCATTTATAATTAGTCATACATTGTTGCTTAATGAAGTCTCTAAAAATAAATTAGACAACTTTAATTTATCTATGTATTTTACTTGCAAAAGGTAGCATTTAAATGCAAATGAAAAAAATTGATAGGGATTATCAAAATCGTACGGTGTTATTGCGTATATCCTTTTGAGTCTTTAGGAGCGATTGTAAAAGAAATGGGAATCCAAAGTTAGCAGGAAGAATACCCAGTAACGCTCCTTGTGTTTGGAACAACAAATTTTAAATTGGCAGAAAAACGTTCCTTTCAAATTCATACATATATAGTATCTAACCTACTATTAATATGTACATTGAGAATTTTTCTGATGCATTTATTTATGTCCATGATAAATTACACATACAAATTTATACCTTTTCGAAAGGCCTAACTAAATATCTATAACATCATATTAAATGGCGAATAGTTTTTAACATAAAGAGAAATGAATAATCAGTTCATGTTTGTTCTTATATATTTTTAAATAAGTTTCACAATGCCCCGTCGAATATGCAATATAATTTAATTCGCTGCTCAAGTAAATAATATTGAGTTTATTTAAAAAAAGGCTATATAATGTTTAAGTCATACATTTGACAGTAGATTTGTTGAAAACTTTATAAATATTTTATATGATAATAGAAAATCTAAGTGATTCAATTAAATTTAATTAAGCTTTATATTAATTTTTATATTACACCAAAGCTAAATGCAACTTTTAAATTTCTTCATTGCAGGTAAGCTTTAAAGTCGAGCTCAACTTTTGGATAAGCAATGTCACTAAAAGCTCTACATAAGATTTCACCAACGGCTCAAATTTAAAAGCTTTATACATGAGGTTTGAGAAATCGCTTAAAACTACAAGGTTTGACAAGCACTGTTACAAAATAATAAAATACGTTTGTATTAATTTTTTTATTTATTCGTTAAATTTCGTATCCAACTTAAGGGCTAATTGAGGTACTTCAAGTGTACGCGACAATAATAAAAAAAAATTGGGTATATTTATATATATATATATATATATATATATATATATATATATATATGTATTATCAGACACTCGCTCAACAATAGATTAACAAAAAGTGCTAGAAATATGCATAATGTAAATGTATGTAAGAAACAATCAAATGTATTACCATAAATGACTCGATATTTACAAGAAGCGCTTAATTGACTAAGGACAACGCACAGAAATAGGAGCAGCAAAGCGAACTTAAGCTTAATAAATTAATTGTGCGATGTACAAGCATGCGATGAGAATTAACTATCTAAAAACTACCCGTCTGACGACTATCAATTGCTTAAAGCGGCGACTAAACTAGCGATTCATCTGAGCAGAGAAGGGCTTAAAATATATTACAAAAAAACTCAAGGCTTTGATCACGACAAACTAAGTTTTGGAAAACTGATTGTGATTGACTATGCTTATGATTGAATAAATACCTACTTTTGGTTGTTCAAATTTCAAATACTACTAATACTATACCAAATTTGTTGACAGTCAAAAAATTGCATTAAATCATCTTTAAAAAAGAGCAAGTGGAAATTATTTGTGTAGAAATATTAAAGCTATTATGGATTGACTAAGTTATTGCACCAAAAAAGAAAAAAAATAAAATAAAAAAATTATAAATAAGTAAACTGTAAGCTTTGGGAAATCGATAAAAAGTAAATCGAGTAAATACAATCGATTTACGATAGTTCAAAGCGCTTACTACGAGATTTATCTATAGTCGAAATGCCACTTTAAGCAATTATTATTGAGGGACTTGCTTACTAGTTGAACCCACTCCTCGCCCCCTTCCCACCAACTACGAACTTGGTAATGGCCATTGACGCACTGCCTCCGCGTGCGTTCGATTGGTGGCGCTCAGCGATCGCTTTGTGCGCCACTGGTGACCCGCCTGCTGCTGCGTGACTGGCGTCAGCCACAGCTCCTTAATGAGATCAGCACCCTTCTCGGCGATCATGACGACGGGTGCGTGGATGTTGCCATTGGTGATTGCCGGCATGATGCTCGCATCCATGACACGCAAACCGGGCACACCATACACCCTCAGCTGTGGATCGACCACGGCCCAGGGATCGCTGGGCGGACCCATTTTTGCCGTACCGCTCATATGGTAAATGGTCATCGTGTACTGCCTAATGAAACAGTTCCAATATTCGTCCGTAAACAGTTTCAGGTGCTTGCAATTGGGCAATGGTTTGCTCCAGAAGCGTGCACCAAAACGCTTCATTGCCTGCGTCTCACCAACGGCAATTGCCGCCTTGACACCCTCCCGCAACACATTCACATCGTCCGGATGGGTGAGGTAGTTGTGGTAGAGCAGCGGGTAGCGCAACGGGTTGTTCGATGCCAATTTGATATAGCCGCGACTCTTTGGTCGCAGCATCATTGGGAATATGCCGAAGACATCGCGATTGTTGATCTCGCTAAAGACATCCTTGTAGAACTCGTCGGTTAGACCGTGGGCATTCTTCACCTGTGAGCCGCCATCGGACATCACCGAAGCGGAGGTCATCATGAAATTCATGTCTGGCCAATCGTCGCTGGCATTGGCATATTTGGTATTGATAAATGCCACCGACTCCAGTCCAATGCTGGACGTCAGTGGCCCATCCTCGGTGATTGCATAGCGCAGTGCCGTGTTCACATTCACCATGCGCTTCATCACAATCGAAATGGGATAGTCAATGAGAAAGACAATCCCCCCCACTGCAATGTGATCCTGCAGATTTTGGCCGACGCCCGGCAGATGTTGCACCAGCGGTATTCCCACCCTACTGAGCTCCTCGCCATGCCCAATCCCTGATAGCATCATCAAATGCGGTGTGCCAATGGCGCCGCTAGACAATATCACCTCCCGCGTCGCATACACATTCTGGAGCCGACCGTCCCGGATGAACTGCACCCCAGTGGCCCGTTTCGTCTTTGGATCCGTCAGCACTTTTGTCACGTGCGAGAAGAGCGCAATATGCAGATTGGAACGCAATCTCGCCGGCCGTAAAAATGATTTAGCCGTGGAGCTGCGCGAACCGCGTCGCATGTTGAACTGATAGAAACCAAAACCCGTCTGCTGTGCCCCATTCACGTCCACAATATCGTAGCCCATTTCCTCGCCGGCCTGCAAAAAGGCCGGGCCAATGGGTGTGTTGTACGGCGAATCCTGCACTGTCCAAAGGCCACCTAGAAAAAATTATCATAATTAATAAATTAGAAAAAAACGTGGAATTATTTGCTTACCTGTGCCATGGTAGCGTTTGTTGCGGGCTAGGTAAGGATTGCGCTGATCCTCCGACTTGCGGAAATAGGGCAATATCTCCTCGTAGGACCAGCCGGGATTGCCGAACTCCGCCCACTGGTCAAAGTCGCGCCGATTGCCGCGAATGTATAGCATTGTGTTGAGCACGGAGCTGCCACCGATGACCTTGCCACGTGTCCAGCAGCAACGTTTATCCTTCATCGCCTGGCAGGCAGTCGACTGAGGCTGCGTGCTGAAAGTCAGAGAGAGAGAGAGAGAGGGAGGATGGGGAAAGAAAGATTGTAGTGAAAACGCAATCAATTAGTGAATGTGTTGGCAGCGCTTTCATCATCAATCAACTGGTAAACACAGTGCGACAATAAAATCACATTAGCTACAGCTAACCAAGCCACGCCCACTCGCAAAGCCCTTCGCCAGCGGCAGTCGCTTTGAACGCACCATTGACCATCCGAGACCAAAAACAAACAAAACTAACAAAATAATAATAATAATAACAAACAGAAGCCGGCAACAAAAGTGCAAACGGTCAACAATTGTTGGCAACATTTTATTTCAATATCGCCAGCTAAAAACCACAGCAATTGTTGCTGATGGCAAATTCATTAGGGGGGGAGAAAAAAAACCGCAATTGTTGCGACTTCGATCGAAAGTCAGCTAGCATCCAAACTGTAAATAATCTGCAACATTATTTGGCTTTTAGTTTGATTGCCTTGCGGCGCGAATGGTTCACGATTCAAACGGGGCACTCAAATTATTCATTATGGGTATTCACAAGTAGTTACACGCTACAAGGAATACCCTGCCTTGAGATATAGTTATAGATCTAATAAAATATTAAATGAGCCATTATTTTGGAGGTGAAGCCATGAAAAATATCTCATATTTATTTTAGCAACTTTTATATATTTCTACACTTGGCAAAAATCACCCCCAAAACTATATATATATTTTTTTTAGAAATTAATTGAAATATACAAAAATAGTTTACAAAAATTAAAAAGGTTGGGTTTTGGGGCAGACACGATTTACTAAAATTCAGTTCGATTTTTTGCGCAGTGTAAATATTTTGCGTGTATTTATTATTTTAATAGCAATCGAATTAAAAAAATGAACACCTCAAAAATATTTGCAGTCAATAATGGAATAAAAATGTTACTTATTAAATAATACACATTTTGTTAAGAAATTCCCCTGCACACTCCACTGCCCCTTCGCCTCTGTGGATCGCAATGCTTGACTCAAAATTGTTTACAAAACGCCTACCACTTTCTACTCTTTCCCCTCTTTGCGCAAATTAGTTGCAATGATAATCCCGTTACGCATTAAATATACAGGAAACAGGCAGGCAGCAAAGACACGAACTGCAAATGTCAGCAAATTCAAATAATAGTAAGAAAAAACCAGACAACAAACAACCAACAATTAAGAGAAACAATCAACAATATGCAAGGTAAATGCAGCAAAACAGCAACACACCTGAAAACATGGTAAAAACAATTAAAATACCGCTGGATCATAGAGTGTGATAACTAGCAAATACCCTGTAATCATAGCCAATTGAAAGTAGATCATTTTAGACGCATCAGGAAAACATAATAACAAAAGTTAACAACCACAAATTAAGTTAAAATAAGTCGACGACAGTCGATATTAAAAGAACTTTTACTATATAATATATATATATATATATATATATATATATATATATAAAGTCGATCGTAGACTTTTGACAGCTTTGCACATGTACAGAGTATGGAAATGGGGAAACAATTGAGTTCCGGAAAACCTGGTCAAGTCAACAACAAACAAGAAACAGGCAGATTTGAGTTGTGGATATTAAATTGAAAAACGTAAAACTGAAAACAAAAAGTATTTTTTGTAATTTTCTTGTTGCTGTTGTTTTTGGTTTACAGTTTCATGTTCATTAGCTGCTGTTAATATATGTTTATTCATAACGCATTTATTTGCTTTGATTATGTGCGCCGCCTTTCCACCGCTCCTCTTTTACCCCCGTTGGTAAGTGATTAATATGCTGGCATTTGTTTTGCTGGCGCCTACCTACCACCTGCCATTTACTCTTACCTTACTTTTACTCTTACCCTTTACCACTGTGCCCCGCATTGTTTGGCACGTAGCCCGTGCTATTGGCCATGCGCCTTGAGTCAATATATCATTCATGTCATTGAGTCACATCGGCGTGTCAGAGAGTTGGAGTCTCTCATAAAATATCGAACTTTCCCTCTGCTCTTCCCATCCCAAAATTTTCAGTTCCATGTGACGCAATTTACGTCTGCCTGTTTTGTGTTTGCTTATTTTATTAGCCATTTAACATTTAGCGCACATAAATGTTACCAATTATTGTTAGCCGTTTTTTTTTTTTTTTTTTTTTGCGGCACCTCTTTGAGGGCAATTATATTGCTTATTACACATTTTTGGGCGGTCGCTTCGTGAATTTTTTTATGCTTTTTTTTTCTTTTCATTCGTTTGCTTTCCAAATTCGACTGCGTCTAATTGGCATCCCACGCAATACCTTAGTGGAGAGCCTACTAAGCGCAAGTAGTGCATATAGTAAACTATATTTGTAAACCAATAACAAACATAGAAAAAATGTTAACTAATGTAAAAGAGTCAGTCAAAATAAGCCCTTTTAAAATTGGTCCTAAAGTTGCTTTGTTTTTAAGCCGAACGAACATTTGAATCTAATTATAGAAAGCAACTCATCGAATATTCTGAACGAGTTACAAATAATCTTAATATATCATTAGAAACCTGTTTTTTTTTTTATTTTATATCGCATCTGAATTAGTTTTAGCATAACTTGCAATTTTCTATTGACCAATCATGAGGCGTATTTGTAAACGTTTTAAGAAAAAAATGTTGTGAATTATTTAGTCAACTCAGTTAGCGTGACGCTGTCAAAGCAGTTAAGAGTTTAGACTGAATTCGCACAGGGCTGTCATCAGTTATTTCAGTTAAGCTCTACTTTTGCAGCGAAATGGTAATTCAATTATCAGCAGTGAGAAGCCAAAAGCCGCAAGTCAAACTAATTGGCTAAAAACATCAATAAATATTTGATGTCAATGTTACAATTTGCAACATTATGTGCTGCACGATGTTTTGTTTATCTTTTGTCTGATTTGGGTAATAGGATTAGCAAGTTCGTGTCCTAAGTCTTTTGATTTGCAATGAAAAACAATAAGAAAAATTGTGAAATTGTTTTTTTTTTTTGATGACGCTGTTGACATTTCAGTAAAAAATGCGTGAGTGTTTGACTGAGTGTGTGTGTGTGTGTTGGTGCAACGCTTGTTTTTTTTTTTTTTTTTTTGCTGGGCAGCTCAGTGAAGCTTGTCACGCTCCCGTAGACAATAAAACACAGGCAAGCCTCCACTCTTCACTGTACTCATACACTGCACGAATTAGTTTATGTTTAATGTTTTCTATTTATTGTTTATCATCTGCTAATGTGCCCATATGGAAGTCTGTCATAAATAAATTTTTCTGCTTAGCGCTTGCAAAAAAAAAACGCATTGAATTTTAGATAACAAATTCTTATTTAAAAATATTTTCTAAATATGCAAATTAGCATTTTTTAAAATCAGATGGAAAAAAAAATTTTTTTCTTTTTAGTAAGAAATTTGCTTTTGCAACTGCTGTATTTGTGTTTGGCTGTTTAGCTGCATAAAATCTACTCTGGAAATTATTTTGAGGAATTTAATTAATAATTATATTAATCTGGAAGTGTATCTAATATTCGGTTAAGCACATATTTATTGCTGCTGGTTTGCGTTTCATGTATTTTTGATTGGCAATTGTGCTCATTGCTGGCAAGCCGCTTACTTCAGCTTTCTGCTGCTGCTGCTGTTGTTGCTGTTGTTGCTGTTGCTGCTGATGTTGTTGCTGTTGCTGTTGATGTTGCTGTTGTTGCTGTTGTTGTTGCTGCTGCTGCTGCTGCAGTTCTTGTTGTTTGCCCGATGTGGCCTGGTGTTGTGTTTCATTTCATTTCAGTTCATTTCATTTCATGCCATTCCCAGCGCCAACAAGCCTGTTACCGATTAACCCACTTAATGCCATGCGATCCGGTTTTGACCATTTGGCATTCGTCGTCGCATTCAGATTGAGAAATGGCTATAGGCTGTAGGATATGCCGGTACGGGCCAGATCGAAACATTTATATATATTTAGCTACGAAACACTTGTTGCTGAGACTTATGTTCAACATTCGAAAGCCCTCGTCTTGGGCACAGCAGAGGAATACCCAAGACTCTGGCGCTAACAACCTCCGCTGACATTTATGACTGAACGTTGAGGGTTATTGCATGCCTTGCATCAGCCACACACACAACAACAACAACACCAACAACAATAAAAATTAATAGATGAGATCTTTGACTGAGTGACCCATGAGGGATCAGCTCCAACTTGAGAGGCGTGTTCCTAATTTGTGCGTGTGTTGCTCTTGCCAAATAATTCATTTACCAAACAAATGTTAAAATTACGTTGTTTAAATTTTACACAGCCGTCTAATACAAACTTGTAAACAAGTTGTTAGCATTTGCTTTTTGTTGGCTAATTGTGTTGTTAGCCTTGCAAAGAGTTGGCTTAAGGATATTCAGTTTATTAGTTTGTACTTCTTCAAATTGCAGCATTGCCACATCTGACAGCATCAAAACACGTTTGATTTCCATGATCTGTCAGTAATTGACACTTTTTTTTTTTTGTATCCAGTTTTATAACCTGAACCACTTAAAAATGGTTAAAATGTAAATAATGGTTTTGTGTAACAGGCAAAAGGAAGCATAAATGGAACAGCTTGACAATCGAATCGTGCATAAATATTTGTGAGTCTAGTGAAATATCTTTCAGCTCGAAATGCGATTGTTTTTATTTGATTTTTTCTAAATCTAAATAACCTCCAAAATCAAGCAAATGAAAGGCTCCCAAATTATTAAAAGCTTGAAACCGAAAAGTGATTTGTTTTTCAACACATGCAAATCATTGAAGTGCAACAGAGAATGTTGCAAGCAGAGTATTTCAGTTTCAGCCAGCAAACAATTCAACAAATCTCGCTGCTTGCAACACAGGCAACAACAAAATATCAAATATCCAAATTTAATTTATATACAAAGATAAGTTTTTTAAGCGATGCTGGGGAGGGATTATGTTTGGCGCCCCTGGGCGACAGGGCTCTTTGGCCTTAGCTGGGGCCCAAACTGAGCCAAGTCAACTGGCAACTTATTGTTGGTGACTTTCCCCGCGCCCCTCGTGGCACTGCCACACAAATGTGATGCAATGGCGCGGAAAACAGGCGCTGATTGCCACACACTCTATTCAATAAAGCTTTATGGGTGTGTGTGTGTGAGTGTGTTTGTGTGTTTATTTCGTATGCATTTAGCCGGGAGGCAGCAGGCAACGGGCAACAAGCTGCATTCACTTGAATAAAAAAGACACGAAGCAATCCAAATAAAATGTAAAGTGTAAAAATGGAATTTTGTGGCATGCAGCAGTTTTGTGGTCGCATGCTAATGCCAAAGGTATTTCGACTGGCCAACAAAAAATAGCCAATATATAAACAAACATGAGAAAAAGTGAAATTTTTGTTATCGAATGGGCCGCCTGGTCTTGGCCCTACCGAAACAGTTAAATAGATTTCAAAATATTTAAGAAGTAGAAGAAAAAGTCAACTCATGAATAATAAACAATCAACCGATCAACCGGCTAGCAACATGTGATCAAAAGTTAAAGAGATAAAAAAAAAAATATAAATAAAATTGTTTATAACGGTAGAGTGTACAAATTCCAAAAGAGGCATTCTGAGAATTTAGAGAATTGGAGAAAGAATTGATTTAATTTAATTGCAAAACTGCTCTTTTCATTTTTAGCTTTCTGTTCTACAAACCACATAAACAGTTCAAGTTGCAAGTCACGTAGGCAGCTCTAGAAGACACTCAAGAGAGACCAAATATGTAACCAGACATGCTCAACTTGCACATACCCCTTAAAAATTATCAAACTTTGTTGGTCAAATAATAGGCAAATAAACCAAAATTGATTTACTCAATTTAGAAAATACAATTGGCAACTTTTCGTTTACTGTAGAAAGGAATTTCAATTTGTGTTTATTACAAATACATTTATGAAAAAATTGTTCATAAGCCAAGTATTTCCATTTGCGAATGGTATGGAAAAAAGTTTGGAAATGGCCAAAACAGAACTTGACAGACTGTTGCTAACTGAAAGACCAAAGAAACTGTGGTCCAACCACTTTATATGCATAGGAAACTAATCGTGTTTATCGTGTTTCAACCGTAGACCTAATTTCCTAAACAACGAGTTCAAAGAGGTTTTGTTCCGTTGACAACAGTTTCACCTGCCCAACCCTAATGTCAGCCAAACAATTTTTAATGAGCCAATTAACAATTAACAATTTACAATTTACAAATTGCTAATTCTTTGCTTGGCATTTGGAAATAAGCTAGACGAATTCCATAACATTTATTTATAATGTTAACTTTATCTACATAGTGGCCACCTTTGTTAGCCAAAACACTTTTGGTCTGCAATGTACTTCACTTTGACACGCATCCGATAAACTAATAAACGCTTTTCAGCTTATGGCCATTTGCATAGCGCAAGTCAGCACAGCGAAGCGATTATGCCACATTCAACAAATAAACGAAATACAAGTGGAAGTGGCAACTCATCCAAGTGACGCATCAACAAACCACAAAGCCAGCGATGCTACTTGGGGCGTGTCTCAGTTTGACTTGACCGAAAGGTGGCAAACCGAATGACAATTGTGTACTTAACTAGTGGTCGTTGGCAACTATTATAACTATTATTACAATAATGTTTGGCTTTTATTTTTTTTTTTGAGATTTGTCCTCGTCTTTGCAAAGTGTGTCAGTGTGAAGGCCTCGTGAACGAGAGAGAAAAGAGAGAGAGAGAGAGAGATCAACTCACCGATACTTCCAGTCCATTTTGGATTTATGCAAATAGAGCGAGAGCAGCGGCACATCCGATATTTCTGTCTCCTGTCCGCCGGCCTCCAGTAGAAGTATCTTCCAGTGTGGCACCTCCGAGAGACGTGAGGCCAACACGGTGCCCGCCGAGCCACCGCCAATGATGATAAAATCGTAGGCCAACTCCACCTGCTTCACATTGAACGGTCGATTCTCGGGGTCGAATAGATCGTAATTGTAGTACGCAATTGCAGCGATCAGAAATGGTAGAATTGTTAGCTTGCCAACGCCAATGACGGCCGTTGTCAGCTTAATAGCAGCCGCGATGCCCAAACCCAACTTGGAGGCGCCGACAGCAGCGATGCCAGCGGCGGCAGCTGCTTTCGAGGCGGCGCTCGCCTTGAACAGCAGTCCACCCACCGAAACGGCGGCGGCGCCCAATGCAGGCACAACAACCATACTCAAAATATAAAAAATTACAAATATATATATATATATATATATATATATGTATATATATATATATATCACTTCGATCCTTGAAGCACTATTTCAGCTTTGAACACTTCCAACTCGTCTCTCGCCTTTGCAATCTTTTCTCACTCAGCACATTTTTGTCGGTTTTCTTTTCTTTTTCTTTTTTTTCTTTCTTTTTCAAGAATTCGCCTTAAACACTTTCATTCACTTATATCAATCACGATCAGGTTTATAACTGTTGTTGTTGTTGTTGTTGTGCACTTTATTGCTTTTGTTATTGTGCACTTTCATTTAGACACCCAAAGCAAACACAACGGGAAAAAAAAGTATTGAACAAAAATCAACCAAAGTGCGAGGCGCGTCGACGTCGTCGAGTCTTCGCGTAAAATTCCTCGTCGCGCTTGAAGACCAAAAAAAAAAAAAAATACGAAAAAAAAAGAGTGGATAAATTGAAGAAGGCAACCGACTCGTTTGGCAGCCGCTGCGTTTCTGAGCCACAAAAGCAGCTTGTCTGCGACGTTTTGTCTGCTTCGCGTTGTGCTTGATTGTTGCAAGCTTGGGGAAGCGGTTGCGCATGCGCACGCCGAGGAGCTCTCTGCTTATGTGTGTGTGTGTGAGTGTCTGTCTGCACACTCTCACACAGTAGCGCTGAGCACGTGACACGAAGAAAGAAAGTCATTTCATATTTCTTCGGTTGCTTCCATTTTAATTTCCATTTAATTTTTTAGCGCATTCGTTCGCTGGCAGCAAATTTATGTGTGTTTAATACATATTTTTGTTTATTTAGGTACTTTTATGCAGATTCTTGTTTAGTTTACTGGCAGCAATAATTGAATTTTCCTTTTCATTCTTAACTCTTAACTCGGGTTGACATGGGGCCTCTGTGTCGCCCACTCCAACATTCCATCTCCTTGTGGGAGATGGTGTGTTTAGAGAAGGTCCTAATCAATGACAATAGTTATTAGAAGCATTAATTTTTCGAATCAATAATCATAACTTTCTAACATTCTAACATACTCTCGATATCCGTATTAAACAATTTGCAATTGGCCCAAAATAACAATTTCAATTATTTGAAACGATGCGAGTCAAAGGGAAAATACAGGTATATATATAATATGTATATATTGAATTTAAACGAGTACTCGATATAAAATAGAAATGTATACTTATTACGATATTTACATTCAAGTATTGATAAAATATTCGGACACGCGCTCATCTCTGACTTAGCAATAGGCGCAAATGGAGAGCGCGTTCCACATTGTTTGCTCCTTTTCTGCAGATGTTGTGAAACGGTTGAGTATGCGCGCTCGCACTCGCACTTGCACTCACACTTGCACTCACACTTGCACTCGCACTTGTAGTCGATTGCATGGTGAGCGCAAACCCGATTGGCAACCGATTGGCAACCGTTTGGCGCTCCTTGCGCCGATGCTCTCCACACACTTTTGAGGGCTGCACTCAGCTTTACTCTGTGGCTCTGTGCATTTGATCGTTTTCGGATGTTGGACACTTGCTTGTTTTGTTAAGCTTTTCACTTTACATTACTTATCTTAACTCTCTTTTAAATTTGGCTTATACAAACGACCTTCACGCTCACTTGGCCGACCATCTCCGGCTTGTAAGTTGGTGTGCGTGTGTTTGTGTGTGTGTGTGTGCGTCACGTAAGCCATTGGCCCAGTCAGAGTAACGAGATAAGGAACTAGAGTAGTGTCGCCATCTGCCAAAACGGCAGCGGATGCAACACAAAAGCCAAAGAATTGCTACAAAATTATAATAGTTATATTTGAATGTATGGGCAGCAAAAACCGGTTGGAAAACTCAAGTCAATTGCCGAAATGATTGGAAAAATCGCAGGAAAGCAATCATTTTGGTATTAGCCAATCTTTGTTGGCTTGGAATCAAATGCATGACTAATCATATTTGTTACAATAATATTTAGCATTAAAGTGCCACTTTTAATTTTAAAGCAGCAGCAATAATTTTAAGTAAGCAGCAATTGGACGTTGCTTTGATTCAGACTAAGAAAAACCATAAAGGGATAACTGTTCTTGAGGCACAAAAGCAAACTACGAGTATACACAAAAGTACCGCAATGCCGCTCATTAGCGGTACTCAAATTATCTGTCTCAATTAACTGTTCAAAGCGCATCAAATGCAATTACGTAAACAAATCATATTAGAAGGCATTGCGGAAGGGGAAGGGGAGGGGGAGCTCTCTCTTCGGCTCTCTCAAAGACGAAGCCATACAAAATAAAATGAGCGCCAATTAGCAGACCGACAATTAAAAGCAATGCGACTCTATATTCGAAATGTTGTTGTTGTTGTTGTTGTTTTTCTTGTTGTTGTTGTTGTCACAAGGTCAGACGACAATCGGTTTTTTGTTTATTTGTTGGTTTTTAAGGCGTATTCTTTGCTGTGCGTGAGTTTTCCATGCGAAAATTTGTCAGTTCCGCTGGGAAACTCAAAGCGAAAATAATGTATGAAACGTCACTAACCAAATATTGTTGACCAACTTGAACAACTTGGCCGTGTGTCGAGCAGGCCCTTCAATGATGATGTGTATTCGTCTAAGAATTGTCAAGGGCTGAGAAGTGGGGCATTTAATTATGACGATGTCATTGTGAAGTGCAACTGTTAGCCAAATTGTAAAATGGCCAATATACAAAGTTAAGCAACGAGTCCTCAAGTTGCACCGGTATAAACAAATTAATTACAGTTCAAATTTAAAAAATATACATTTACTTTTCATATATATATTTTTTGCCTTGGCAGTATCTCAATTTTATTATTGTTTTCATTATGGTTTTGATGAGGTTTCTTTAAGAAATTATTATTTGCTATATTTGTAAGCATATAAATAATGTGTTTATTATTATTATCTAAATGCTTATTATTTTATTTTTTGAGAAATATTCAAATAAATGATATCTTATACTTTTGTTTTTGACAACAAAAATTTTCAATAGTCTCTCAACGTATTTCGATGATAGCCAATTCTGTTTAGTAATATTTTTTTTTATATGTTTTTCTCTTTTATATAAATGAAATAAAATACTCGTTAATTATTAAAATTGTTTTACTTAACTCACTTTAATGAGATGACAATAGGCAGTTAGAAAACTTAGGTGGCTAAGTGACCCACAATAAAACACTTCCGCTACAATTACGCGCGGCACATAAATTTCCGCTACTTACGGCTGTTTTGTACTTAACTGTTTTGTCACTTGCCCAATCAACGCCAACATTTACTTAAAATAAATTAAAAGTGAAATGCAAAAAACCAAAAACACTTAAAAGCAGATGTGTGCGACTATTTTGTGAGAAGAAGCAGCAGCAGTGGCAGGCAATGCTGGTGACATAATATAAAATGAAATATATAATAAATATATATATATATATATATATATATATGCCACAATTGAATGAGTTGAAAAACGAACTTAATTAAATGACAAAGGCAAAAGGCAAATCATTTTGTTGAAGTTGTGGAGCAAACACAAAGTGACAAGTGCAATGCGCTTTCAATGTGTAACTCCTAACTGTATCGATGTATAAATAAAAACATACATATATACATATATACACTTATATCTCAGGCCAACCACAAAGCCAATCGGAGCGTGGCTTATTGCATGAACACTACGTGACCTATTCCCAAACTAAGCAACCAAAAATAAACCACAATCGGATGTTACTTCCCAGATATGCGTGTACACATGTGTGTGTGTGTGTGTGTGTGTGTGTGTGTGTTGGTAGTTATTTTGGTAACTGGTAGTTGGCAACTGGTAGTTGTAGTTGTCTCTTGACTGACATCTCTCATCTCTAATATGTTGCCTAAATGCCTGCAAATGAATTTGTTGCCTCGTTCGCTCATAATTCATTGTCAAATCAGCGTAACGCATCTCTGATGGATCTCATTGCGTACTCTCCATGCCATGACTTCACACTACCCTACCCTCCCCTACCCTTATCTGTGTGCTATCTATCTCTTAGCCAAGTTTAGCCGTTAGCTGATTATATGCATGCAAATTACCCAACCCATACGCATAGTGCCTGGGAACGGGAACCCGCTCAGATTACATATTCACCTATGTGGCAAGGGATCTTGGATTATTAACTGTTTTATTGTTGCTCTTTGATGCATTGGGCGTTTTTATATGAATGCATAAATATTAAAATCGTTAATTAATAACTGTATTTGTGACCGAGACAAAACGCGTAGGGATTGCTCAACTCTCCGTTAGTTAAACTATCGATACGACTATCGATCGATTAAAATTACAATGCTGTGTTTACATTAAAAATTAAGTCTTAACTGAGTTATGTAAAGTACCGATAAATTGACAAAATTATCAGCTAATCATTCAATATCAACTACATTCAATTTAGTCTAAGCAAACAGTTAACAATTGCACAAGTTGCGCTTCTTTTAAGTACATTAATTAAGCTATATTAAACACTAACCAGTTAGCCTCAATAACAAAAGAAATCGTTTAAAGCTGCGTGGGCCACGTTAGTGGCACTTGTGCGACCCACCGATTAATTACCATCAGTTTGTATGCATGCCAAACAGTTTGATGAGCACCCAGTTGCCTCGATGGGGCGTCAAGTGGTATGCGGCATAACAACTACCCAAAAATTCATCACTAATTGGGAAAAGTGAAAGCTATCAATCATTGGCTAAAATCATGTCCCAGACCCCGACCAAGTCAAGTAAGTTATTTGGTTACAACTTTATTCATAAAGATCAAACAACTTGTGCGAAAACATTTGTTTATTTCGGTTATAATTGTTATTATCGTATTACTGATGCTGATAATGCTGCCATATAACGGCAAGTGAATCGAATCAACAACTAATTTGAATTCATTATACTCTTTGTGACATCGATTCATTTAAATAATAAATGGTATTTAGGGTATAAATGCTGAGTACATTTTTTATATACAAATAGTCAGATATTGCTAATTTTAAAGATTATGATTATTAATTCATAATCACTCACATTAATCTGTAAGATCAATATAATTAGTTGGAATATTTCAACTTTAACTCTGTAGTTTAATTTGAAATAGAAGGTGCTAAACGTTTTCAAATAGATTTCTAGATAGTTTTACTGATGTCGTCTTTCGTTGCTCCTCTGCGAATTATTAAAACTCATCGTGAATGGGAGCAAACCTTGTTCCCTTTTTTCTGGTTGTTGTACTTGAATTACGAAAGAAGTGAAACTAAAAACCAAAAATGTTCATAAAAACCTGAATTCGATTTAATTTGTTTTGCTTACACACGAAAAATTAATTTTTTTTTGTCGCAATTTTATCAGTTAACAGATCGAAATGTAAGCTTATTGTAATTTCGATTTCGCTGCTAAATGTATTAACGTTAAATATGGCTATAATGTTTAATGCATCTGTTGCATTCGAACTTTAAATTGCGAAAGCTTATGCTGTGCTTTGAGAGGCGCTGTGCAAAGCTAAGCATAGCGCATTTTGTATCCTAACGTTACGCCTTTAGAGCCACTGTGAAAATAAATCCAGCTCTGCAGTGATTCTCAAAACTGTGGTATTGCTTTTGCAGCTTATCGCAGTTTCAAACCGCACATCTTACTTAAGTTTGACAAGCGCTGTAACCGCTTGCATTTAAATTTAAATTGTTGTCGCGATTTTCGACAGTCTGCGGCAAATCTGTATAATCGATCAAGTTTTAATTCTATGATCCCCAAATATTACAACTTCAAATTTCGCCGCACATACAATTTAATTAAAAAAAAAAAAAAATTGGTAGATTATGAAGTAAGTTAATAATTTTATACAAATGGATGGAGTGAAGCACAACTCGTAAGATTGTCAGTTGGAAGGTGGAGAGCCTAAAGCTCCGTATGCTGACTGCTGCCGAGGTAATCCTCCTTGATCATGTCGGCGCCCTTCTCACCGATCATAATGCAGGCGGCATTCGTATTTGCACCGACAATATCGGGCATTATGCTGGCATCAATTACACGCAAACCAGTTGCACCATGGACACGGAGACGGGCGTCGACGACGGCAGTGGGATCGGTTACGGGTCCCATGCGAGCGGTGCCGACCGGATGGTAAACGGTGGTGGACATATGGCGAATATAGCAGCGCCAGTAATCGTCCGTCTGATAGGCGATGCCACTGCACGCCTCCAGATCGACCTTGTGCAGCGATGCCTCGCGCTCCTTAAAGGCACTCGTCTCCGGCAGTCGCTTATAGATGTTCAAGGCGCGTATGTAGGTGTCCACATCCCTCTCATCCGTCATGTAGCCGGCATCTATGAGTGGCGCATCGAGATAGTTGGCACTCTGCAACTCCAAATGGCCCGACGAGAAGGGTTTCAGATGCAGCAGATATGTGATGTATGTGTTGGACTTCTCGTTGGCCGATAGAATGCTTTTGGCGACGCGCTCTTTGAACCCGGTGGCGGCAACATAGCCGCGCAACTCCGGGCTCTGCATCAGGCTGAAGAAGTTGGTCGTCTGTATGTCCGGATTGGGACCGTGCAGCGAGGTCGTATTGATGAAGCCCGTCAGCGCCGTTGCCTCATGATGCAACAGTTTGCTATGGCGACCCATCAGTAGATTGTACATGGCGTCCACCAGCTCCTCCTCCGTGGGCTTGCGTGCCGTCGACTTGTCGATCTGGAAGATGACGGGCAAACTTGAGTGATCCTTCAGATTGCGACCCACAGGCAGATCCAGTTTAACGGGAACGCCTACGCTGCTCAGATGCTCCGCTGGTCCAATGCCTGCATGAAAATATATATATAAAATAAATTTGCAATATATTCATAGATACCAAAAACCCAACTTGACCTACTAAATCTGAGCTGAACTATTTGCACAAAGCAGATAGTAAAAATTCTAAAATTAACATATTTTAGATAATAGTTTAATCTGCACTTTTATGGAGCCTTTTTTATGTTTGCTAAAACTGGCAACTATCGCAAAACATGTTCTCAACATTTTTTTGGTTATTCTGCTTTGGCTATCTTATCGGCCATTTACGATTCGGCCAAAGATTAAAGAGAATTGCGATTATTCATGTGCATAGTTTGACATTGGCGAACCTTGGGCAATCGCTTTACCCTTGGTTAATATTCTAATTTAATTCCACAGTTAGTGCAACGCACCACCAGCTATATATATATATATCTATGTCAATTTCCCTCAAATAAATCCAATGGGGAAAAAAAAAAAACATTTCCACATTTTGTTCACTCACCCGAAAGCAACAGGATTTGTGGTGTGCCAATGGCGCCCGCTGAGAGAATGATCTCCTTGCTGGCACGCACTGTGTACTCCTTGGTGCCGCGATGGACAAATGTGACGCTCTCCGCCCGCTGTTTGCCATCGAGATTGAGTCGCTTCACATGGGCGTGACGCACAATGTGCAAATTGGGCGTATCCTTCTTCAGATGTGAGTGGGCGGTGGTAA
The DNA here is from genome assembly GCA_035042365.1 of Drosophila dives. NCBI lineage: Eukaryota > Metazoa > Arthropoda > Insecta > Diptera > Drosophilidae > Drosophila > Drosophila dives. The sequence continues at coordinate 11,516,130 of JAWNLJ010000443.1, read as the reverse complement.
TGCGACGTCCGCCATCCTGAGTGCCCAGTATATCCATTTGGCCCACAAAGGAACCCTCGGTGAAATCGGGTGCACTGCCGTAACCCATCTCCTGCATGCCCGAACGTATTGTCGAACGGAACTCATTGTCGGAGACATAGTTGTTGAGGCCCATGGGTCCGCCGACGCCATGATCACCCTTCTTGTAATCGGTACGCGTGGAACGCAGGTCTTCGGCCTTTCTAAAATGATGCAGTACCTCGTCGTAGCCCCAGCCGGGATTGCCGCGCGACTGCCAGTCATCGAAGTCGAAGCGTGTGCCGCGGGCGTAGATCATTGCATTCATGCCGTTGGTGCCACCAAGCATCTTGCCACGCGGCCAATGGCAGCTACCACCCTGCATGGCCATGCAGGCGCGTCCATTCGGCTCTGTGTGATACTGCCAGTCCCACTCGGAGAACTGTGTCGCCATGTGCCACGCAACGAATTCCGTTTCAATGGGCGGATCACCACCCGCCTCCAACAGTAGAACTCGCCAATTTGCCTGCTCCGCCAGTCGGCCGGCGACAACAGCGCCCGAGCTGCCCGCACCGATCACAATGAAATCGTAGGGCTCCTGAAAGCCACCGTTCTGCTCCAGCCAGTCACCCTGATCGGCCGGCCACTGCTGCTGACCGCTCAGATCACAATATTTGGTTATCAACGTTTGGAGCAACAGCGTCATCAGCGTATTCGCCGGACCCGCCGAACGGGCCGCACACTGTGCGCTCAAAAACTCCATAGTTTTTGCCTTCAATTTGCTCCTTCTCTAAACTAAGCCCGCAAATGCACCGACTGCTCCCAGACGCTGACCGTACGCAACTGATCGCCGGACAGGCCCATCAGCCGGCATTTGTACGTCTCCGGCCGGCTTAGAATTCACATGCCGCACACATTGCCGTAAATCACTTGAGCCATTTACATTCCAAATAGCAAACAATATCTACACACACACACATATATATATATATACATACATATACACTTGAAAACAAATTCGATGTTTACTTCAAATTTCTTATCAAATTTATTTTGCATCTATTTTTGGAAAATTATTTTATTGTAACTTGAAAGAAATATTTTTGGGTTTTAGTGTTGCTCAAATTACACTTAAAATTTTTAAGCTGCAATTAATAAATAAAATAAACTAAAAATTAATTAATTAATTAAAAATAATCCCAGGAAATAGAGTAGATTTCGCAGTTGGTTCTTATCGATTTGTGCAAATAAACTTTCCGCTTGGAATTCCCCCCCTTTTTTTTTTGGTTACAGTGTATTAATATTTGTATTTGTTTGTTTTTATACACACACAATGATAATCGCAGCTCTGCCGGTCGCACCTTTATCACAGATCCAGCAGAGATTAGATGCGACATTGAAGTGCGGGTGCAGCCAGTGGGTAAGGTGAAGCCACAACAACGACTGGAAACTATTAGGCGTGGGCAGCTGATAAGCAAACGTGTCCACTTGTCCACTTGTCCACTTCTCCAGTAGCTAAATTTGTTTTTTTACGATCACAATTCATTATAACAATGCTATTTATTCATTATCGGCGATAAGCCGATCTGGCTGGGCTTAATCAGTTGACATGCATTTCGGTGCGAGCAGTGCGTGTGTCCAATCTGTGTTGCAATGCCACAAACATCTATGTTGCGTGTAAGGTGTGCAGATGGGTTTGGCCAACACGAAGTGATGGATACCCTGCTATAAAGTGACAAGTGCATTAGTTCCTATTGTTTTACGTGAGCTCCTGCCATGACGACTTACCTCACGGTGCCAAGCACAGAATTGAATTCTGCGTCAATTAGCGCCCCATTGGGACATTTGGACCCACATGTACCAAATTGAAGTCACTTCTGTATGGTCGTGAACTTCCTCTTTTGGTCTTAAACGCCGCCTATCTTAAACGACTTCCGATCTTTGGGATCTCGGCACCCTGTTGATAAATACGCAACCACACGTCAAGCCGAAACTTTACCTGCATGTAGGTATTAAACCACAGCCACCACGTGACTTCCCGAAGGGCCTCACTAACAACCAGGACGGAATAAAATTCCGCGGGCTTCTGGTTCCCGTGGCACCGCTTTATAGCCGCCGGTCAGGCTTCGCACCAATGCACCTTGGCACTTCCATTTTTAACTCCAAACAGTTAAGGGAAGACGGCCCTTAGAATGTAGAGAAAAATAAGGATGATCTCACGGATCTGACAACCGCTACATCAAAACCTTATTTCCCACCCTTTACTCTACCTACCCCCGTGAATCGATTTAATTACAAGTGACAAGTGCAGTTGGTCGCCGGGTTTGCTCTCTCTCTCTCTCTCTCTCTCTTTCTCTATAAATACAGATTTTAATAAAAATTCATTGGTTGGCCACGCCCACATCTGCGCCCATAATCACCAAAGCCATTATTGCAAAAATTCTTAATCTATTCACAATCTAAACAAAAATAGAGTCACCAAACTTGCACTTGCTGGAAATAACCAGATATTTCGACCCCAAATCGAAGCAATAAAAATCATTTTCACCTCACAAACTAAAAGCCCAAAACCGATAAGAAATTCTGAATTTTTCGACAAGTATTCAACTTGAAGGGAATATTACTGGGAAGACCCTTTAATATGCCATGCCCACAATTTTAAAGGGCAAACTTAAATGATAAATTTGTGGGATCTTCCTTCAAAGATTCTGAGGCAACTGAACACAGTCTGTGGCATTCAAGAATTGAGAATTGAGACGGGGAAACGGGGTGAACTGAGTACGGAGAACTCTTTACCTTGTACACATATCTCTCTTCAAATACGCCACTTGGTTTTGGCTTATCCTTTTATTTTTGTCTCAAAATCTTCCGCTCCATCTTAATCTCAATCCCCATCTGTATTTAAAATGGTTTGCCAAGATGCACATTTGGCCGATAAGTTTCTTCGAGCTTATTCACAGCCATAAATAAAACGAGAAATTTACATCCACACATATACACACGCACACACACATATATATTAACTTTTTGGAATCAGAATAACTTTTGATCCAATTTGTTAGAAATTTTCTATGCAAACAAAGCAAAAAACATGGTTAAAATGTTGTTGAATGTGTTGTTTGTGTTGCAAGTGTTGCAAGCACTTTTGGACCCATTCAAGACACACAAATCTCATATGAGAACAGAAGATTTAATATATCCCATATCATATACAAAAACAATACGCAATTTATATGTTTGCATCAATTTAAATAGAAAAATATTTAAATTATAGAATTTATTAAATAAAATTAAACAAAATAAAAATTTTATACAAAAATCAACCTAAATATTAAAGTTACAAATACAATCATTAACTTAATTTTCTTAACCAGGAGCATCTAATCCAATTATGTGTTCCAAGTTGGTTTTTGCTTGGATCACATTTCACAAACTATTCCAATCGTTATCATTTTCCCATTGGGAGTATTTATTGCTGCCTGACTATCGGAAAGTAAGGCTATATATGTGTTAAGATCTCATATATGGGCATGTGGATCAGCTCAGAAAAATTAGAATCAGTCAGAAGATTCTTCTCCAGGTGGCTTTGTTGGCGACTCATTTAGATCCTCCAAAAAAAATTGATGACTTTTCATTGAGTCAATAGACGCAATTCCACTTTCAATTCTATTAAAAAATGAATGTCTAGTTTAATATTACTTTTAAATTTTGAAAAACATTTAAAGTCGAAATTTAAAAATCATTTAATCTGGTGAACACCCATTATTATTTATTTGGGGTTTTTCCGAGCTTATAGCTCCTCCATCAACCCCAGTTCCTGAATGAATGTCAGGATCTTTGATGGGTCGAGGGCTGCTATGTCTTTGACATTCACAGCATGCATCCCTAGGATGCTGCATCTTCTCCTGGCAAAGGGCTATGCATCCCGTTAGGATGTGAGTTGAAGACTCCTCCTCGATCTCACAAAATCTGCATTGACTGCTGCTACAGATACCCATTTTGGACAGGTGGCTTTTTAGTCTACAATGTCCTGTCAGTAGACCGACAAGTATCCTTAGCCTATTCCTGCCCATGGATATTATTTGCTTAAATCGTTTATGATTATAGCCTTGAACACCTAACAATAAACTAAGTTGGCAAGATTTGAAAGAGTAAATTCTCCTCTCATAAATCTTGTTATGCTTCGTAATTAATAATCTCCCAGAAGAACAGGCAAAAAAAAATTACTTGGCTTAAATTATGTGCTTAAATTAATATTATTATTATTATAAATCAAAGTAATTTTCGAGCCATGGATGCCAAAATGTGATCTACTGTCAAAGGTGACTCCGAACATCCCAAAGGTCGCCTGAAAGTCATATTAAGTAATGCGTTTCGATGACTACTTTGGAGGGATTAGGGATTGGTGACGCTTCTCTGTAAGATATTTATATTTAATTATATTTATATTTATTTATTTATATTTAATTATATTTAAAGTTCGGCATGCAATTGGTGTGTGGCATCAGGTTTGCCATTGGCCCAATCCTGTGCAATAAAATCGGCTGCACGTTCGCCGATCATCACCGTGGCGGCATTTGTATTGGCACTGATTACCGCTGGCATAATGCTGGCATCTGCCACACGGAGATTGGTGACGCCGTGTAGCTGCAGTCGGGGATTGACACAGGCAGCGGGATCGCTGGCTGGTCCCATCTTGACGGTGCCCACCTGGTGATAGCACGTACTGGTGAAATATTTGGCATAGCAGCGCCAGTATCCATCGCTGCGGAACTCGTGCGCCTCATCGCACTCCTCGATGGGCATGTGGATCAGTTCGGCGTGATGATCGCGATACGATTGCGTCTGCTCCAGTTGCTCTTGGAAGCGTATGCCACGCAGCAGTGTCTCCATATCCCCGGGCTGCTCCAGATAGTTGCTGAAAAACAGCGGCGGCTTTGTGTAATCGCTGCTCTGTAGACGCACTTGACCCGCCGACAGCGGATGGGCAAGCAGCACCATGGAGCACATCACATCGGAGTGGACTACCTGGCGCTGCAAATGCGCTGTGTACTTCTCATCTAGGGAGAATATTTTCATGAGCCCAGCCAGTTGATCGAATCGACCGCGCTCAATGAACAACGAATGATTCTCCACATCCGGATAGCGTGGATCACTGCTCTTATTCGCTGTATTGACGAAGCCGACTAGGGAGACGGGGCCATGCGCTGCAAGTGGTCCGCGGCGATGCATTAGATAATCATAGATGCTGTCCAATATTTCTTGCTGGTCAGGCGTCTTGGCCACGCCCTCATCCACCTTCCAAAAGAGTAGGACCAGCACATGATCTTGCAGATTGCCACCAACGCCAGGAAGGTGAAGCACCACCGGTAACTGGAGCGACTCCAGATGCTCTCGTTCTCCGATCCCCGAGCGCATTAGTAGCGCTGGTGAACTGAGGGCGCCCGCTGACAGGATCGCCTCCTTGGACACGTTCACGCGATGACTGACGCCATTGCGCACAAAGCTCACAGCATCCACACGCTTTCCGTTATCTGCAAGGTGCACCTGTTTGACCATTGCCCGCTTCACCACATGCAGATTGGGCCTCTCAGCGACGCGACTCAGATGACCCGTAGCCGACGTGGTCCGTTGACCCCGCTGCACGGTGCCCGGCACCCGGGCATAGCCCACAAAGCTACCCTCTGCAAACTCTTCGACATTGGGCACGCCCAGCTCCTTGGTGCCGGCAATTATCATCTCCTGAATATGTTCCGCGTGTAATTCAAACTTGTTCAGCGACAAATATCCCTGCGGATGGGTGGCATTGCCAACAAGTCGCACAGACCGCTCGAAATAGGGCAACACCTCGTCATAGCTCCAGCCAGTGTTGCCCATCTCGGCCCAATTGTCGTAGTCCCTTCGATGGCCACGCGCATAGAGCATCGCATTTATAGCTCCAGAGCCGCCCAGCATGCGACCCCGTGGCCAATAGCAGCGTCCATCGCGCATTGCCTGGCAAAATCGCCCCTCGTTCTCCGTGTAATAGTCCCACGAGAACTCGGTCAGCTCCAATGTAGGGAACAGCGAAGGTATCTGTTGTGAGGGCAAATCAGTCAGAAGATTCATTTTCAAATTCTCATTCAGATGCCCCAGGGCTCGACTGTCTTAAGCTGGAGCCCTGAATGAGATTTTTAATTAATGACTTACATTAGATTCTATGGGCGGATCACCGCCAGCCTCTAGGAGGAGAACACGCCATTGGGGATTCTCGCTAAGTCGGCTAGCGACAACAGAGCCAGCCGATCCGGCGCCAATGACGACAAAATCATAGGGTTCAGTGAAGCCATCGTTGAACGCCGCCAGATCGCCATAGTCTGGTGGCCACATGGTCGTCGGCGCCACATTGCACTGAGCCACGAGCAACGCCTGCAGCAGCGTCTGCACCATTCCACTCCAAGTACCAATCCCAGCCGGCGTGCACTGTGCATCCCCAGGATTGAATATCAGACTCTGACTAGAAGTGGTTGCCATTTGAAAAGCGACTGTTCCGAGTCGTCGTCGGCGCTCGGAATTTATGGGAACGACGAGCGACGCATAACCAGCAAATTATGAAATGCGACTGCCTGAGGGGTAATCAGTATTGTTCTATTTAGGCCTGCTCTGTCTTAAATTGACATTGCTATCAGCAAAAATATAATATACATATATATATATATATATATATATCAATAAATCAACAACCACAAAAAAAGAAGACAAACATAAACAACTTAGCACATGGATGGCCTTTACAGCCATATTGCCTCATCTCGGAATAAGATTATATTCACCCATTGAATACCCTCCTTCTCAGATGTAACCTTTACTGAATTAGCTAATTTTAAAATTCTCTAAAAATCCACAGAATTTGTCAGTTGTCACAGTTGTTATCTTTACTGATTATGCAGATATCTAAAATCTCTTTTCATATTTTCAGTGTATTCTTCTAACTGATAAGTTGAAATATATATTCCAATATGATTTCTTAAAACTTTGCTTAACTCTCAGTTTCGTAATGCAGGTTGAGGCAATCACTATAAAAATATCAATTATATATCTGATAAGATTATGTTGTAAATAGAAAAACAACTAAAACGCAATTACAATCATTATATTTATATTATATTATAAATTATATATAATATTATATTTATATAACTATATTGTCTGAATTTAGTTGGTTTCTTTGAAAAATTAAACTCTTCTCTTTCCGTTTGTAGATCGTAGAATCTTTGTTGTCTTCTTAAAAAACCTGTTTTTGATTCTTTTAAATTAATCAGCCAAATGAATTTTTTACACCAGAAATTCTCGAAATTTTCTACCAGTTTCTGTTCAAACTTGTTATTCGAATTATGCATAGCTTATGTAAAATTACCATAACACAATTCGGGTTTTATGGTAAGATTATAATGTAATTAATTTTTTGTTTTTATATTAGTGCTTTTTTAAATTATTTTTCTATTAAAATGGTGTGTTATCTGTTAACAAATGGAATTGTAGGACAACTTGAAGTTCGTTAACATTTCAAAGTTCAAGTGAAAGTAAAAAAAAAATGATTACTTATCTCATTTTGATTAAGTGCTCATATTTACAGTTATAATAATTTATATATATATATTTGAAACAACAACTCGATAAACAACAATAAAAATATTAAAAAAAAAAAAAAAACCAAATTTGTCGCTGACAAATTCCAGTTTGATCAGGGCCAATCAATTTTTACAACATAAACAATTGAAATCTATTTGTTTTTTTTTTTTGCAAATTAATCAAGTAAACGGAATTAATTGGCGCATATATATATATATTTATATATATATACTACAACCAAGTAGACTATTCGCATTATGTGCAATGCTCAGTTTTATGTTTTTATTGTTGATCTGATTAACATTAATCAGCTGCAACTAATTAATTTTTTATGACAACAAAAAGTAGAGCAAAGCATCGCTAATAAAGTATTTTAATTGAAATTATAATCAATGTATATATATATATATATATTATACTAAGACAAGACTTACAAGTCTAACAAAGATCATGATGCTTTCGGAATTAACTTATGGATTCACAAATAATTTAATTCAGCTTGAACATAATTTTATTTTGCTATTTAACAACCTGCTCCTGATTAAAGAGTATATTTTAAAATAGGAAAAAAAAATAATAATGTTAATAAAATAAATTAGATACAAGGCGTCAGCTGATTTGGTCGTTCCTCACAATCCGCTGTTCATCGCAAGGCGCACAAATTGAACGGGGGCGGGGGGCTCAGCATTGGCGGCAGCGGCAATTAAATTGCTAACGGGAAACAGATTGATGCCAACACTGAGATCTGCAAATGGCATCAGTGCACATATAAATAAAGTTGTAGATAATCCTAGAGAGCCACGGCAAACTCACCCGACAGATCGTTCAGCGATGGCACTGTTGCCTCCTGCTCCACTTCTTGCGCCACTTGTGTGGCATCTAGCAGCAACTGTTGCTGTTGCGGCACTGCACCAATTGTGGGCAACACCAGCAAGCCAAACAACGCCAACAACAATTGCAGCTGCAACTGCAACTGGACTCGCGATTCCTGAATCCTTAGCTGGCGCTGCAGCTGCAGCTGCTTGGTGCGCGTCATTTTGTTAGCAGCGGACATCGAATACTGGTCCGTGTGAAAAATCTCGAAAACCTTTTTGAAAATTTTAGCAAAGCATTTGCTCTATGTGTGTGTTTGTGTGTGTGGTGTGTGTAGTGTGTAAACTGCCGAAGCAGTCGGCAAACTGGTAAAACTTGTCGCATTTGACATTTGGTTCAGCGCCCGCTCATAAATTATAACAAATACCTCAAAAGCGCCAAATCGCCAACAACAACAATAACACTAACAACAATAACACTAACAACAACAACAACAACAAAAAGTGCTGGCCGCAAATCAATGTCGCCAGAATGCGCTGGGAAATGCTTTGAGTTGATTGCAACAGCAAAAGCAAAAGCTGACATTTTATACTCAATTAGGTACAAAGACAAAGACTTAATCATAGTCCCCCCCCCCCCCCCTCCTCCTCCACTCCTCCCACCAGTTGTATTAAATTATTAACACAACAAATCACAATCGATTTTGAGTTCTCATTCGCATAACTCAGTTGGGATATTTCTGGATATTTTTCATTTCATTCAGTGCACAATAAAATATCAAAAAAACATAAAAAAAAAAAAATTAAAAAAAAATAAATAAAAAAAAATATTAATATAATTATAAAATATAAACTATATTTAGATATTCCCCCTGAATTGCATTAAATTATTACAATAATTAATATTTATATTTAATTTATTTTTATTGCTATTTTAAACTCAGCCAAAATTTGCTCGATATATATATATATTTTTACTCCAATTGGCACACCTTTTTCAGCTGATATTGCAGGTGCTTACCTAGCGCTGAGCTCTCAATTGTGGGTCTGTTTTGGCCAGAAAAGAGTACAGTTATTGTTTGCTTGCTTTGGCCCCGATCAAACTAGGTTTTGACCTTCGATTTGCTAAACACGATTTTCAATTGGTTTCTGGTTTTTTTTATTTTATTATTTGCTATTAAAGAGTTAAGAAAGGCGACAGACAAGCGGGGGAAGAGGGGGAGATTAGAGCCAACCGCCTTGCGGATAGTGATACCAATCCTGCTTGATAATATCCGCACCACGCTCAGCGATCATCAGAGTGGGTGCATTCGTGTTCCCAGTGGGTATCGTTGGCATAATGCTGGCATCGATCACACGGAGTCGCCGTATGCCCCGGACACGCAGGCGGGGATCAACGACGCCGGATGGATCGTGATCGGGTGACATTTTACAGGTGCCAACGGGATGATAAATGGTCTGGGAATAGTATCTGGCCAGGCACTCCCAGAACGCATCGCTTAGATACTCCACTTCGGGACAGTTGCGCCACTCGTAAATGTTTAGTGTGGCATTCAGTCGCTGCAACGCCGGCGTCTGGGTGAGCCGATGCGCCAGCTTGAGGCCCTCGACCATGATGGCCATGTCCAGTGGATCGTCATAGTAGTTGGCGTGTATACGCGGATGGATGCGTGCATCCGCCGAGCGCAACTGAAGATAGCCACGCGAACGTGGACGCATTAGGAGTGGCGCAATGACAAACGAATCCTGATACATCATTGGCTCATATGTTTCCGCATAGTTGGCCAGTGTGATGGCGGCGCCGCGTCTACCGACCAGGCCACCATCGGAGCCATAGCTATAGCTGCCCATGAACAGTTGGACATCGGGCCAATCTTGGTGCGCCGGCTGGTAACGTGTGCTGGCAAATCCCATCACTTCGCTCACCGGCATCGCATAGAAGAAGCCACTCCTTTGATGGACAAACTCATCCACCGAATCCTTGTTCAGTTGCTCGGGCACAATGAGGGACATGTGCGTGCCATCCGGCTGCCTACCGTCGATGGTATAAATCCCGCCCGACGTCGAGATGTGATCTTGCAGATTGCCACCAACGCCAGGCAGATGCTGCACCACCTCAATGCCCAGCGGTTGCAGCTGGTCGCCAGGTCCCACACCGCTGACCATCAGCAGCTGCGGACTGGCCAATGCGCCGGCTGCCAGGAGCACCTCCTTTTCGGCCAGCACCCGATACTGCAGCAGATCATGCTCAAAGGTGACGCCGATGGCGCGCTTCGTCTGCGGCTCAATGTGCAGTCGCTCCACAAATGCCTTAAGCACAATATCGAGATTGGGACGTTGCCAGCTGCGGCGTATGTAGCCCTTATTGGCGCTGCAGCGGAGACCATCACGGAGCGTGGCATGCGGCGGTGCAAAGCCGCTTTGTGTGCGTCCATTAAAGTCACCATCGGGATGCACTAAGCCCAATTGGTTTGCGGCATCCATGAACACAGGCAGCAGTGGCGTCGCGGAGCGATATCTCTCGACGCTGATGGGTCCACCATGACCATGATAGGGACTATGCTCAAAGCCAGGCACGCGCATATCCTCCATCTTGCGAAAGTAGTGCAGGACATTGTCGTAATCCCAGCCGGGATTGCCCAGCTGTGCCCAATAATCGTAGTCTCGCCGATTGCCACGTATATACATCATGGCATTGATGGAACTGCAGCCGCCGAGCACTTTGCCGCGCGGCCAGAAGCACTGTTGATCCTCCATGGCCAGGCAATAGCGATCCGAGCGCTCTGTCAGATATTTCCAATCCCAGGGGGTGCGCTGAAATACCGGATACATTTGTGGCAGATCCATTAGGTGCGGCTCATCGCCGCCAGCCTCCAGCAGTAGCACACTCCACGCCGGATTCTCAGATAGCCGGGCAGCCAGCACACAGCCGGCGGAGCCGCCGCCCACAATGATGAAATCGTAGCTGGGACGCAGCTTATTGATGAATATGGTACGGACACGGTGTGCCTCATCCACAATGTCCGGGCGATAGTCCTTGATGCCCTTGTGCAGCGACAAGATGAGTAGCGCCGAGGGAACGGCCGTTAACAGAAACCGCCACGTGGTCACAAACGTATTAATCGCCGTCATATTCGATCCGCGAATCTGGCCAAATTGTAACTGAATTAACCAGCCCAATTTTGAGTTTGAACTTTAATTTTATTTGCTGTTGGAATTGCAAAACTTGCTGAGCCATCGCAATAAGTTGTTGACCAAAAACGGAGTGCAATGACCATTGTCAGCATTCTCACTTGCATTTCGTATATATAATTGTATATATATATATTCTACTCCAACTGCCGTTATTCATTGCCTAGAATTGTACTTCCGATTTGTATTACTCGAGTGCAATTCAGCTACTTCATCACCAAAACATAAGTAAATCAGGTAAAAGAAAACAAGTAAAAGAAAACAGGTAAAAAAAACAACAAGTAAGAACGCTGTAGTCGAGTAATCTCGACTACGATATACCCTCAACCCAGTTGTTAAATATATATGTATATTATTTTATTATTATTTTGTTTTATTAATATATATTTTATTAATATATATTTTATTAATATATATTTTATTAATATACATTTTATAAATATATATATTTTACTAGCCATTGTACTGTGTGTACCATATGTACACACAGTTGTGTGCAGCGGTATTCTGCAGAATACACACAAAAACATATTTATTATATTCGCGTCGATAATCGTGACATCTCTTTCTAACACATTCGCCGTTCTTTTTATGACTGTTTTTTAAATATTTGTGGATATTTAGTACTTAGTCAGAGGTTTTTTATTTAATAACCAAATATTTTGTACCTAGAAAATTAGCTAAACAAGAAGCAGACTTTTTGGCTACATAACAAAGAAAATTTATTATAATTGCCAAATTTGTTGCTTTTTTAGATAAAGGATATAATTGACTTTTGCCATATTTAATCAGTTTCAATGCACATGCAAGGATAATTCAAGGTCAATTGAACTGCCCACAAGGATTTTGGCCCGTTTTAAATGAACGCGTGTTAAGAGTAAATGTCAATTTTTGGCCAGAATAATAATGTAATTTTTTTATTTTTCTTTATTTTTCTGCATTCCAATTAATATGTTAATTAGATGAAAATAATTCAACAGAAACTCGCATAGAGAATTTTTAAAATCAACTTTTCGAGTCTCAATTTTATTATCAATTTGTGTCACGTTTGCACACATCTTTAATTGAATTATTTGGAAACTGAAATTATTAAAATTGTGCAAAACGAAATTATAAATATTTTATTCCTCGTACAAATACATGTACACATACTTGTGTATCTAAAGTTACATGTTGATATTTAAACAATGCGCAATTAAGCCAAAGCTGAAACTGAAAATGGCATTTATGAATTTTATTTCAGCTGCAAATAATTGGGGCTTAATTAAAACTGCACAAGTTAAACAACAATAAGAACCAATTTGTGGCATAGTTGCATAATAAAGTTGACTAAAGGCATGTTTCCAGATATTAATTCTATCAGAAGCAAAAACTTCTCATCAGTTTTTGCGAAGATTTGACCATATAATTCAGTCCAAACGCTTTGCAGGTGAATTGCAAAATTCCTCAATTAAAATTGTAGATAATTAAAAATATTTTCAATTAAGCTTATTCAAAATGACAACTTATTAAAAAACCCGAACTGATCAATAATTGGATATATAACTGATATACATACAAAGGTACAAGCAATTGTGTGTAACGGGATTCGCTCGGGATTTAGGCTCGAGTCGATTATGATGCCGTCTCTTTCTCACACATTTGCCGGCCTTTTTATGGCTGTATTTAAATATTAGTTGATATTTAGCACTTTGTTAGAGGATTTTGTTTAAAATAACTAAAGATTTTGTACCTAGCAAACTAGCTAAATAAGAAGCAGACTTTTGGGCTACAAAACAAAGAAATTTTATTATAATTGCCAAATTTGTTGCTTTTTTAGATAAAGGATATAATTGACTTTTGCCATATTTAATCAGTTTCAATGCACATGCAAGGATAATTCAAGGTCAATTGAACTGCCAACAAGGATTTTGACGCGTTTTAAATGAACGCGTGTTAATAGTAAAGGTCAATTTCAGGCCAAAATAATAATGTATATTAATGTAATCAAAATTTATTTTTCTGCATTCCAATGAAATATGTTAATTAGATGAAAATAATTCAACAGATACTCGCATAGAGAATTTTTAAAATCAACTTTTCGACACACAATTTTATTATCAATTTGTGTCACGTTTGCACACATCTTTAATTGAATTATTTGGAAATTAAAATTATTAAAATTGTGCAATACGAAATTATAAATATTTTATTCCTCGTACAAATACATGTACAGATACATGTGTATCTAAAGTTACATGTTGATATTTAAACAATGCGCAATTAAGCCAAAGCTGAAACTGAAAATGGCATTTATGAATTTTGGAAAATATATTTTAGCTGCAAATAATTGTGGGTTAATTAAAACTGCACAAGTTGAACAACAATAAGAAAAAATTTGTGGCAAAGTTGCATAATAAAGTTGATTAAGGGAATGTTACCAAATATTCTCCATATCAAAAGCAAAAACTTAAACTTTAAACACAAACTGATGAAAAACTGCTTTGCGAAGATTTGACCATATAATTCTGGCCAAATGCTTTGCATGTGAATTGCAAAATTTTTCTTATCCGATCTTGATGGAATTTGGGTAATTGGTCAATAATATGCATATTATGCGGTAATTTAAAAAATCTGCCTTTAAAATTCTGGCTTGGATTGATATGGGAAATCAAAATTGATCGATATTCGAGAAATGGCTGTTGATCCAGCTCAAGAACATATATATATATATACTTTATGGATTCTTCGAGTCTCTAATTTGACTGTTACATACATTTGCAGAAAAGCATTATAGCCCTTTCACGCATTTTCAATGGGTTCAGTTTATAAAACAAGTTGTTCAAAACAATAGCCGAATCAAAAATGCACAAATGAAACAAAAAGACGCAGGAAAAAACGTAGCTTTATTTAAAGTGTTGCACCTTAAATACCCTAGTAAAATAATCATTATTTTAATTGAAAAATATTTATATATATCTGTTATAAACAATTTTAGATTTTTATAAATATTTTTCATAATATTAGTCAATTTAAATTAAACATAGCAGTTGAATAATTAAATAAGGCTAAAAGAGCTTAATGAAAAATAAAAATTAAACAAGCTGAATTCGACTACATAAATTAAAGCCTATATTTTTTATTGTTTTTATTTTATATATTATTTTTATTAGCTGAGTGCTTATTTAGGAAATTAATTCATGCTATTTAATCATGTTTAAGTGGCCCTATAAAAAAACTTAACTTATTAGTGCCAGAAACACATTATAATAAATAATAATTATAATAAATAAAAGTCTACTGCTTTTGGTAGGTAAACTAATCCAGGTAAACTATAATATAAATTGCTTTTGTACTGATTCTATTTTGTCCCGATAATTTTGTCGAATTCGAATTGATCTTTGTATCTAAAATGATAGCCAAATCCAGTTATTGCGATTCAGTGGTAATTTAAAAATACCTTTGCTGAGTACTAAACAATAATGCATTTTTTAAAATATTTAATTGTTTTTTAAAATGATAATTGGAAATGGCTCCATTGTTGTAAATGTTTTGCTATCAGCATTTTTTGCTGTTGCTGTCAAAAGCGCATTTTTTAAAGCTGACAACTGTTAACGGAGCAACTGTAAAGTAAAACATTTCATTCAAGTGTGTAAGGGGAAGAAGGGTGAGGGGATCTTTTGTTTATCTTTTGTAAAGTGGCAGCTTTGAGCACTTCTATAAAGCGCAGTGTCAACAACATCAGTCAACAAAAAGCAGCTAAATATAAACAAATTATTTGAATGCATTATTTATTGCTTACAATCTGAAATGGCAGCAGCAGCAGCAGCAGAAAAACCAGCAGCAAAAGCAGCAGAAGCAGCAGCAGCAGCAGAAGCAAAAGCAGCAGCAGCCGAAGCAGCAGTAAAAGCAGCAGCAGAAGCAGCAGCAGCAAAGGCAGCAGCAGCAAAAGCAGCAGCAGCAGCAGCAGAAGCAGTAGCAAAACGAGCAGCAGCAAAAGCTACAGCAGCAACAACAGCAGCAGGAAAAGCAGCAGCAAAAGCAGTAGCAGCAAAAAGAGTAGGAGCAGAAGCAGAAGCAGCAAAATCAGCAGCAGCAAAAAGAGCACCAGCAGAAGCAAAAGCAGCAGCAGCAGTAAAAGTAGCAGTAAAAGCAGCAGCAGAAGCAGCAGAAGCAAAGGCAGCAGCATCAAAATCAGCAGCAGCAGCAAAAAGAGCAGCAGCAAAAGCTGAAGCAGCAGCAGCAGAAGCAGCAAAAAGAGCAGCAGAAAAAGCAGCAGCAGAAGCAAAAGCAGCAAAAGGGCAGCAGCAGAAGCAGCAACAGCAATTGCCAAAAAGATGCACTATTTTGACTTGGCCCTAATTAGTTTAAAATGGCCAACACACAACAATGGCTCGATAAGAGAATCCATCAAAAACTTGGCATATTTTTGGTGCTGCTGCTCCTGCAACTGCAACTGCCACGGCAGGCAGCAAGCAGTGCGACCAGTGAGCCACTGAGCAATGGTGTTGGCCAGGCACTGCTCGGCTCGGTGGTTGCAGCATTGAATGCGTCCAGTTGGACGCTGACAGGCAACTGGCCGCCCAACTATGTGGAGCAGTTGGAGCAGGAATCGTTTGATTACATTGTAATTGGAGCGGGCAGCGCTGGCTCGATTGTGGCCAGCCGGCTGAGCGAGCAGTCCAATGTCAGCGTACTGCTGCTGGAGGCGGGCCAACGACCGCCTTTGGAATCAGAGATCTATGCGCTGAGCGGCACACTGCATCACGATGCACGCTACATGTGGCTGGATGAGGCGGAACCGAATCCAAAGTGCTGCCTGGCCATGAAACCCGGTCACGGCTGCAGCTGGTGGCATGGCCGCATGCTGGGCGGCAGTGGTGCCATCAATGGCAACATCTATTTGCCCGGCAGTGCGGCCGACTTCAATGGCTGGCGGCGGCGTCTCGATCTCAAGGGCTGGGATTGGGCGCAGGTGCAGCGGGCGTATCGCAAACTGCTAACGCGGCTGCAGCTCAGCTATTTCCCGCTGGAGCAGCACAATCAGCGGCTGGCGGATCTGATCTATGCGGGCAGCGGTGAGTTGGGCGTGCCACGCCTCCAACAGCCACTGGACACGGGCATCAGCTTTGGGTATACGCATCAGGTGCCTGCCACCATATCCCGTGGCAGACGCGCGAGCAGCGCCCGCCAATTTCTGGCTCAGCCGGATGTGCTGAGCCGCTCCAATCTGAAGGTGCGCCGCGGTGCTCAGGTGCAACGCCTGCTGCTCAGCCCCGGCGGCGACTGGGTGCGTGGCGTCAGCTATGTGCTCCAGCCCGGTGGTCGCAAGCGGAATGTGTGGGCGACTCGTGAGGTAATCTTGAGTGCTGGGGCACTCAACTCGCCGCAGCTGCTGCTGCTCTCGGGCATTGGCAATGCCAGCGAGTTGGAGGCGGTGGGCGTGCGGCCACGCCTACATTTGCCGGAGGTCGGGCGAAATCTGCAGGATCATGGTATGTTGCCACTGCTGCTGCGCTTCACCAACAGCAACTGTAGCGCCACTTATCGTGGGCGTGGCCCCTTTGAGCCCGCCTCCGTCGCCCAGTATCTGTTGCAGGGGCAACGTGGACCACTCGCCGCCAGCTTCTCGATGATGGGATTTATTAACTCCAGTGCGCCGGCCAATCTCACTGGTCAGCCGGACTTGCATGTGGTCTCGCACACGTTGCTGCCACGTGGCAGCGCTCCGAGCTTTGCCTATTTCGGCTTCCGCAGCGAGCTGGTTGCCGCCCAGCAGGCAGCGTTGCAGCAGGCGGACATGTTGCAGCTGATCGGATCCTTGTTGTTGCCCAAGTCGCGCGGCCGGGTGCAACTGCGCAGCTGTAGTCCGGAGCAGAGACCGCTGGTGTCGAACAACTATGGCGAGCATCCGGCGGATCGTGCCACTTTGTTGCGCTACGTGCGCTACGTGCAACGTTTGCTGGACACACGCGCTTTTCGTCGCTGTGGCCTGCAATTGTGGCTGCCACCGCTGGCCGAATGCGATCCACTCGCTGCCGACTCGGATGCTTATTGGTTGTGCCACATACGCTACATGTACGTAAGCGCGTGGCATGCAGCCGGCACCTGCCGCATGGCAACCAACCACAATGCTGGCGTCGTCGACGAACGGCTGCGGGTGCATGGCATCCAGGGACTGCGGGTGGTGGATGCCAGCATCATGCCGGAGATTACGTCCGGCCATACGAATGCACCCACAATGATGATTGGCGAGCAGGGCGCCCGCATGATACTCGAGGATCAGCAGTGCCCCAAGGTGGCACAGCCAGCAGCAGTCAATAAAAAAAACGCTTTAAAGTAAATGGAAACTCCAATTGGAAGCCGTAAAAAAAACGGATTGTGGATTTGGAGGCGTTACTATAAATGTTTTGCGTATTTTGCGATTGGTTCCCAATCCAATCGTCGATTCAAATACAAATTCGGAATCGGAATCAGAAACTAAATTTAGATTGTTCCAAAACTGATTTTCAGATTTACTGCCAATAAAAATAACGGGATCAGAACTAAAATTTTATTCCCGAATAAAATAAAATATAATAATTTCCGTAAAAGATATTTAATTAATTCGTAATGCCTGTATCGAAGCCGCAGTTAATCCGGATCCTGAATATATATAGCCGCAAACTTACCCATTGCGACCGATATTTAAACTGATTTTATCAGTGAACAAATAAGTAATCGAATATTATTAAAAAGTTTAAAAGAATACCATAATTTGTAAACACTGCAACTTGGTGAATGAAGAAAGACAAAGGAGACTGCGGAGCGGAGAGGAAGCACCGGGACTCCGACAGACCAAATGTCTTTTAAGCGGCTAAAATCATAAACGATTTAAGCAAATAATATCCATGGGCAGGAATAGGCTAAGGATACTTGTCGGTCTATTGACAGGACATTGTAGACTAAAAAGCCACCTGTCCAAAATGGGTATCTGTAGCAGCAGTCAATGCAGGTTTTGTGAGATCGAGGAGGAGGAGTCTTCAACCCACATCCTAAAGGGATGCATCGCCCCTTGCCAGGAGAAGATGCAGCATCCTAGGGATGCATGCTGTGAATGTCAAAGACATAGCAGCCCTCGACCCATTAAAGATCCTGATATTCGTTCAGGAACAGGCTTGATGGAGGAGCTATAAGCTCGGAAGGGTGCACAATAGACCAATTAGGTCGCAGTGCTCAAAACCCCAAATAAATAAATAAACCAGAATTTAATACATAAATTCGATAACCAAAATTTAGGGGGGTGGAAATTGGTGAAAATGGATATTTTATATGATTACTACAAGTGCTAAGTATAAACCGATCTGGTAATACTTGGAACAGTTATATAGCCAAATATCTGTAATGAATATGATCCGCTCTCAATTCAAAGAAATATCATTTAATGGTCACACTGGTTCGATATTATATAAAATTACAATAAATACATACAAATTGCTTATAAATATTAAAAAAAAAAATTATAATAAAAAAACTGCATAAATATAATCAGAGAAAATGCGTAAAGTCTAAAAAGAGTATTTAAATTAAATATAAATTAAGTAAAAAGAAAACAAACACAAAATGGATTCACACACAAAACAGACTATCACACTTGAGCACACACACACACACAGAGAGAAAGGAAAGAGAGAGAGAGTGAGGGAGATAGAGAGAGAGAGTGAGGGAGATAGAGTTGTTGTAACTTCTTAGACTAATGTATTCTTGATCCAAAACTCCTTAATCATATCGCTGCCCTTCTCGGCAATCATTATAACCGGTGCATTCGTATTGGCCGATACCAGTTTTGGCATAATGCTGGCATCGATGACACGCAGTCCGCGAATCCCGTAGACACGCAGCTTGGCATCAACGACCGCATCCTTGTCCCAATACGGACCCATCTTGCAGGTGCCAACGGGATGATAGATGGTCGATGTATACCGTCGCACCATGCACTCCCAATACGAGTCGGTGAACGGAGGCAGCTGCTCACAGCCCGGCCAACGTATGCTGGATAGCCGTGAGCCAAAACGTTGCATCGCCTTGGTGCGCGACAATGCAACGGCGATCTTGACACCCTCAATTAGGGTTTTCATGTCATGGTCGTCGCTCAGATAGTTGGGCATTATGTATGGGTAGTCGAAGGGATTACTGCTGCGCAACTTGATGCTGCCCACGCTGCGCGGACGCAACAACATTGGTATTATGCTCCATGCGTCGCGATTGTTAATCGGCTCAAAGACCGACCGGTAGAAGGCATCCGTTAGGCCGTGTGCCTTACGCAGCTGCGATCCACCATCGGAATTCGTTGAGCCCGACACAAAGTGGAACTCAATGTCCGGCCAATCCAATGTGGTGTTCGCATACTTTGTATTCACATAGGCCAAACCCTCAACGCCGCCGAGTATGGTGAGTGGTCCTTGGCCAAAGACCGCGTACTGCAGCACCGTCGACATGGTGTGGAATCGATTCTCCACTATTGAAACGGGCTGATTGACGAGAAACGTCAGTCCGCCCAGTCCAATGTGATCTTGAAGATTCTCGCCGACGCTCAGCTCCTTGATGAGTGGTATGCGATGCTTGGCCAGCTGTTTGCGTGGACCCACACCGCTCAGCATCAACAGCTGGGGACTGTTCACGGAGCCGCCCGAGAGGACCACCTCCTTTGTGGCGCGCACATGGTACAGCTTCTGTTCCTTGACAAACTCGACGCCAAAGGCCAATTTGGTGACCGGATCGATCATAATACGGGTAACATGCGAATTCATCGAGATGTGCAAATTGGGACGCAGTCGTGCTGGTCGCAGGAACGCCTTGGATGTGGAGCAGCGTGAGCCGCGTCTTGTTGTACCCTGGGCAATCATGAAGCCGGTCATTTTCTCGCCATTCAAATCGCGATTGTCGTAGCCCATCTCAACGCCCGCCTCCACAAAGCTGGCAGCGAGGGGCGTGTGATATGGCGCCTCGCCCACCGTCAGATAGCCACCAGTGGCATGGTAAGGTGTACTAGCCAAGTACGGATTGGTATTGTCCTCCGATTTCTTAAAATAGTAGAGCGCATCGCGATACGACCAGCTGGGATTGCCCATCGCCTCCCAGTTGTCATAATCGTTCTTCGATCCCCGCAGATATAGCATATAGTTCAGCACCGAGCTGCCACCCAAAATCTTTCCCCTCGGCCAATTACAGCGTCCGCCTTGCATAGCTGTAAAAATATTGATTGTTTCTTAGATGCTTGTGAAATGTGATAAATCCCTTTGAGGGAAAAGTCTTGAGAATTTTATATAATGAAGAGGAAACGCTTTAGTTGGAAAACCTTTCAGATTGAATACAAAAGAGAGAAATTATCTCTAGCAATTCTATCTAAAATCTAAAGACAAATCTCAGAAGGAAAAGAAGTGTGCAACGGGAGTTTCTTGTAGTCTTACCCAAGCAAGCTGTGCCCGATGGTTCCGTTTTGTACTGCCAATCAACTTTGGATAGCTGCAAATAGCCGGCCATAAGTGGCACATCGGTTAGCTCTGTCTCATCACCGCCCGCCTCCAGTAGGAGGACATTCCAGTTCTCCACCTCGGTCAAACGATTGGCAACCACAGCACCAGCGGAACCGGCGCCAATCACTATAAAATCATAATGATCCAAGATATCATCACTGCTCACATCGCTGGGCTTCGATTCGGGATCCATGATTTCCTCATACTGGAAATAGGCCACTGCTGCCATTAGCATTGGTATGAACCAACTGTTGCTTGTCGCCGCCGTCACAGCGCCCCCAATCGCCGATGCGGCGCCAACAATCGCCGAACTCATCGCTGCTGTAAGCCTCCTTCAAGTGTTCCAAGCGACAGTGATCTCTGTGATGATACGTGATGTGTCTGCAATCGAACAAAATAATCAAATCCTCGATGCGTACGTATGTCATCAAAAGTCACGTTTTGTAATGTATGTAAACGGGTTATTCGAATCGATAGAGCAGCTTTTCATGCCCCTCAACATTTCGATCACGTTCTGCGGCATTTCGATAATGTCGTAACTTGGTTTTCGACTGCATTTGTTATGCATACCTCAACCGCTACCCATCCTCCCCTTCCCATGCCTTACAACACGTTCGACTTTTCTTATCAATTCTGTGCGATCCGATTGGGTGTTCAGTTTAATGAGCTTTTATCTTGACGCGCACACGCATAGTTCTGCTCTAGATTTGCACTCAATCAGAAGCAAGTGTTACCGTTATTTAAAGGTCTCACCTACACAAAAGCTTTGCGTGCAGAATATGTTTAGCATCAGCTTGCAAACACACTGCAAAAGCTTTGAATGCGATTGTTTAAATTGATTTCCTATTTTTGCTGCTTATTGGTGAAAACAGAATATTTATTTTTGCAATTTTTTTTTATTACTCGAATACGAATAGTTATGACTTCTTTTTTTTATCGAAAATGCCGCACTCAAATATATTATTTGTCTACAATATAGATGAAATTACGATTTCTTAAAACTCTTTTTTCAAACTCGCCAGTAATAAGCAAATTTAAGCTTTGGCTCTGTCTGTATTTTCTTACAGACATTTGGAATGTGAGCTTGTTGCATTTTTCTTCTTCTTTTGCTTTTTGTTGGAGTTGCGGTAAAAGAGCTCCCACATAAAAGTGAAATCTGTAGCGGCTGATAAAAAAAAACACGGGAAACTATACAAACTTTTGAATGCCGCTTTTCACTCGTTATTTCTGATCGGAAAGCCAATAAACAATTGTTGTAGGTATACACACACACACACACACAAATACATATACACATATAATATGCATAAGTGAATAACCAGTTTGTTTAGACTGGCCCGGGTTGTGGGCGTGGCAAGCCACCCTATCGATCGGCGGACTTGTTACAAACGTTTCCTGCTGCGATGACTTTGCATAATCTTTGACTAGCAATGAGCTAAACTAACGGCTAAAACAACAACTGCAACATTAACAGCAGCATCAGTTGTTGTTGTTGTTGTTGTTATTGTTGTATTCGCAATCACAAACTTGTCGCTGCAGTTGTTGCTACTGCTGCTGCTGTTGCAAACTGGTTGCTGCGCCGAGTTGAATGTGCGCTGCACTGCTCAAGTTCAAGGTACCAGCTAAATAACACATAAAAAAAAACCAAAGCACAACAACGTTAACAGCGACGCTGGCAGAGGCCGAAGTCGAGGCAGCATTTTGAAGCCGCATGTGAATAGCCGCTAAATAGTTGAGCAGACACACAGCCACACCAAAGAGAAATGCATAACAGCACAAGCTGGCACCAAACAGCCAAACAACAGTTATCACGACGAACCTTTAACGAAACAACGATGAATCACTTTCGTTGAGAAAGCTTCTGTTGCGTAGGCGTTGCTGTCGCTGTCAATGTTGCCGCGTTACGCATGCGTCGACGTTGGCTTTGCATTTTTCTACACGTTCTTTTCGAGCCGTGTTCTCGCTGCCTACGCAGCTGTTGTTGTTGTTGACTTTGATTTCTTTTTGCCGTTGGCACACTTTTACAATGTCATATTGTTCGCACACACAATAATTTTGCCCTTCTTTAGTGTTTTTTTTTTTTTACTCACTTGTACTAGAGAACTTTTTCCAATGCAAAGAAGCTGAGAGCTTTTGTCGGTGCTGCTTTTGCTTATACTTTTAGTGCGAAGTGTAAGCTTTATTTTCGATGCTGTGTTTGTTTTGCTGTTGTTGTTTGCTTTCTTTAACACTTTCTTTCTATGCGTGGTATTGCGGCCGCGCGCTGCGACGTTCGGTGGCCAACTGAGGCATTAAAATGAAGCGTAAACAGCCATGGCTACAAATGGCCACCACTCCAGCTCGCTCTCTTTCTCTCACACACACACACACACACATACATAAATACTTTCAAAGAGTTGTTACGGCTGCGCAGTCAACGCAATGCCCTTTTGGCTCTGGCGTTGCAGGTTCGTTATTTAAATTGTTGCATTTTGGCACCGAAGACAGCTGAGTAGATTTAAACCGTTTGATGATCGAACCTCCTCAAATGTGCAATGGGTTCTTCCTGTTTGGCTAATCATGCTGGCACCACTCTTGGCTTAATACATATGATCATTCATCAACTCTTTGACGTGTTTGCCGGCACGTAGACAACTCACTCACACACACATACACACAAACAAGCGAAGCTTTAGCGACAGTGAAATGCTTTCACTCTTACTATATAAGCCACAGGCGATTGCGGAGGTTTCCCCCCGCTGCCAAAAAAAAGATAAATATAAAATTATAAATTAAATATAATATCAGCCAACGATATTTGTGGGTCAGCAACGGCAACAGCTGCGCAAGCCTCGCCTGCCACAAAGGCGTTAGCAGAGTTAACAAAAAATAAATAAATAAAATAAAATAAAATAAATAGTAAATATGCAATAACATAAAAAAAATTAATTGGTTACAGTTACATTTAAGTCGATTTGAAGACTTGTAACTTCTAACTTTTTAGAGCACAATTTGCATAATTGCTTAATAAAAATTAAAAAACTTCTTGCCCCATTTTTAGGTTAAAATTTTTAATCATTTTTCGTACCTTTTTTAAATGAATGTTTTATATTAATTATGGTTTAAAGTATAAATGTGATATTAAAAAAAAGCTCAAATTGAGCTAATCAATGAAAAATAAGAATACTTTAATTAATACATTGATTTTAATTGCAAAAGTTAAGAGTTTGATATATATTCATAATAAAAAAGGCTTAACTGAACTATTATTTAATAGTTCAGAAATGGCCCAAGCACATCACTTCATGGCTAAGGATAGAAGACTTGTGCGTGTATATTCAAGATGCTTAAAAAAAAATCACAATATAAACATTACTTAAAAAAAACTAAAAAGATAAATAAAATTAATCAGCTCTGTTTTTTCTTCTTTTTTTCCACTTATTTGCAGGTGGCTGCTGTGGTTCGATGAAGAAGCGAACGATTGTCGGTGGCTGGGCCTGGGCCTGGTGGCTGGTGACGGATGTGCAGCGGCTCTCGCTGAATGTGATGACGCTGAATCCGATGTGCGAGAACGTGGAAACCGCTCAGGGTGTACCGCTGACGGTAACCGGCGTTGCCCAGTGCAAGATTATGAAGGTAGGTGGGCGATTGCGATTGCGAGTCTCGTTTCTCTAAAAAAAAAAAATAACCACCTTCATCCGAGTATGTTTGCATCGAATTCTCCGATTGGGGAAAAGTACGATTTGCAGATTTTTGAGTTCTGCATGCAAATTTTATAGCTTTTATCCTCTCCCCCTCCCCCCCACACTCTAGCCTAATCAACAAAACAAATTGTGTATCTATAAATCTATTAATATATATATATATATTTAAATATATCAACTTTTGTATTTGGTAGCTACGTAGAAACGCGTCTGAAATTTGGCTTACAATTTTTCTTGATATATATACGAATTACGATTACAATTACAATTTAATCCCATTTCAACCTTTTTGTTCTTGTTTTTTTTTTTTTTTGTATGTGTAAATTTTAATATTTTTATATCCCTCTTGAAAAAATTAAAAAATGCAACTCAATTAATTATATTTAGCATTGCAAGCGCCTTAGAACTGAACCAACAAATGTAAGTGTAGAATAATTCGTATCAAAATTCTATAAATTCAGTCAACACAATTCACATGATTACTTGAAACTCCAACAACTACTTCAGAGACAATTGTGATTTGTAACTACTTTTAAGAGTACTCACAAAAACAGCACTTTTATTCAGAGTGTCGTTTGTACAGAGACATTTTCGAGCAGTGTATTTCAATCAATATCAATCATTGTATTTGCAAGCTATAAGTCCCATTTATGGCTATTCACATTGTACGGCACACATTTATTATGGTAAACCCATATTCCAAATAATCACAAGTCACCCAAAAGCACCCAAAAAGTTAGTCCAATATTCACATTAGATCAGACGTGAATTAATCGATGCAAAATATGCACTTATTCGCAGTACTTCGAATACTTCTCTTTGCACATCCATTCAGTTGCCAATTGTAAATAATAAATTGTATTTTTGGGTCAACAATTTAATGGACAAATGCGATTCAAGATTATGATAATTATTAATCGTAGTCTGGAATCGAATTTGCACATTGGTAAATCACCTGTTGAAAATTGTTTTTGTTTTTTTTTCACATAGGTTTGATTTGGATTTAAATGTTATAACAATTCCAAATTATGTTCTTACTCAATTGTTTCATTTAATTATTACAGTCAACTTCGTATAAAAATAATGATTATGCTAACAACGAGGTATGTTTATTGTGTTATATCATTTTATTAACTTGTTTTGTGTTTCGTTTTGGCTTCGTTGTTCTATGTTAACTGTCTTTGGTTCTTGTAAATTTACTCAACTATTGATAATACAAAACTCTACTATTATAACATATTGTAAAGTACTAACACACACACACACACATGTACACATTATCAGAACTCTAATTTATTAACTCATTTTCAGTGTCCTGTTTTTTAGATGCCATTTAATTTGCTGAATGTTTTTTAATTTATCATTTATGATTTACAGCACGTTGTTTTTTGTAGCACTCAGTCAATCTAGAGAATAGTTAATAAAACGAGTGTTAAGTTAATACTCGTGCATTGCGGACAATATATATATATATAAACAGTCGAAATTTGTTGACATTTGTGTTTTACCTTTTTCTCTACTTTCTTTTACCACTACTACCAACCACTTACCCTGCGCTCGAATCGTTCGAATCAATCTCCAATCAACTCAACTCGAATCAACTCAACTCATCAAAACAAATCCGACAAAAACAAAAAAAAAATCAAAAAACATAACTGTAAATGATAACAAATCAAAATTAACAAATCACTCAATAAAAACATAATTAACCAACATTATTTAATTAAATTATGCCTACTGCTAAACGTCTGCTAATGTTACTGTTACTGTTACTGTTACTGCTAATGTTAATGTTAATGTTACGGTTACTGTTATGGTCACTGTTATGGTTACTGTTGCCATCAATCAATGTATCAAATGCGTGCGTGTGTGTGTGGGTGTGTGTGTGCGTTTGTATCTAACATAATTAATTAATTATTCATAACTACTCAAATAATATTCAAAAACTACTCATTTATTTGTGGCTGTGGCTTTGGATTGTTAACTTCCGTTATGGCTGCTCTCTTCCTCTCTTTCTCTCTCTCTCTCTCTCTTTCTCTTTTTCTACATATCTTTTTCCATCTCTCTCTCTATCTCATTTGGTGTGACGTGTATTGATCAATAAATGAAAATCAATAATAACACTAACATGAATCCATCTAACCAATCATTGACATACACACACACATACACACACACACACACACACCACACACACACACGCACACATACACACACTCTCACCCACAGATGATGAATGTTTATTATTTTCATCATCAGGCCGACGAGCTGCTGGGCACAGCCAGTGAGCAATTTCTGGGCAAGAGCGTCAAGGAGATTAAGCAAACCATTTTGCAAACGCTGGAAGGACATCTGCGCGCCATATTGGGTAAGGAATGCATCACACATACATCACACATACATCACACATACATCACAAATGCATCACTCATACTATATATATATATTATATATATAATATTCGAATTCCAGACTAAAATTTTGCTATCAGTAAATAAATATTGGAATTTAATGGTGCGCCTGGGATTTTTCCTAAAGGGTTTTTGAAGGTTAGATTGTCTCTCAAAAAGTGTTGAGCCCATAAGCACTTAAGTGAACAATCAATCTTTGATTATAAAAAATCAATCACTGATAATCACTTTCAGATTAGTTTGCAGCCAATATAAAAACAAGCGAGAATATTGATACCAAAAAATTAGGCCAATCATTAAATGGAGGTTCATCGTGATCTATCATTAAAGTTTGTCCCTTAAAATGAGATAGACTTGTGTGAATTTTGGGGGCGTGAAAATGGTAATGGCCAAACAAATAATGTTGCAGATCGATCTTAGTAATTTACTTTCCAAGTTTGCTAACTATTTAGTTATATACCTAACACATTTGGTGACTCTAGCTATCAAATTGAGTGAGATATATGATTTCGTTTTATCGATTTGGTGAGGCGAAATGAAATTTCAAATTTGTAGGGGCCCATCATTGAGGAACATTGCCAATAATCTACAAATGCAAATTTTGGTGACTGTAGCCATCAAATTGTGCGATATATTTTACCTTATCGATTTGCTGTTATCGATTTTATCGATTGAAGAAAACTAATAAACTGTGTTACCATCGGCAACAGAGTATAACAATTGTTTATGTATAAATACGAACTAACTAAAATTGAGAAACTCTTGAAAAACCATACTTAAATTAATTTACTGCTACTGTCTCAACTGGCTGAAATCACTTTAACAACCAGATGATAATCAAAGGGTAGAATAGAACTCGAATCAGCCTTGGCTGCCAATTGATTAAACTAATCAAACTGGGCATGAATGGTTTAACGAGTGCATTGAACCAAACTCTGAGTGTTTGCGAACAACTCACTTGGCACTCATGAATACTCGTTGTCGTAATTGGTTTTTGCTCAGCCTAATGGATGTGTTGACCTTGCTGGAAAAAGACCGCCGACGATGTCTGTGCTGGTTATAGTTATAGTTATAGTTATAAAAGTCGTTTGATTACACACGATTGTATCTATATATATATATATATATATATATATATGTATATATATCAAAATCTCAAGGCGTTTCTCCATTTGTGCAACGTTTACAATTTGATTATTTTGCTGAGACTTGTCGGAAATGGGAGGTCGCTTTCTCAGTGCTTGTCTCAGTTGTAAGCGCTACGAGCGACGCTTCGGTCGCAAAGTCTCCGAGCGGGTCGTCACAATATATATACATATAACCATGTAAACCCAACCACCCCAAACCCCCACTCTCCCCCGCCGATTTTCTTTTCATGTCGTGTTGTCATAATTCAATTGAATCGCGTGTGAAGAACACAACTGTTCTATTTGTGTGTGTGTGTGTGTGTTTGTGGGGCAGTATTCCATTTATTTGGCATCGAGTTACCAGCAAGGCCTATTCGAAAACAGTTCTTCATCTTGACCTTGACCCTATTGGATTTGTCTGCTTCTCTTTTATCTCCTTAACTTAACTCGAAACTGAATTTGTTCCTTGGATATCTTGACTATAAAAGCTGATCCAAATATACCAAAGTATCCAAGTATTTGGTGTCTTATTCAAAATTAATTTATATTTCTCTTCAACTCATGCCTCTCGAGAAATACAGTTATTTATTTTAATCTTAAATAAATAAAGTTTGGTTCCAAAACTTTAATGTTAAAGGTCCAACTGAGACTTACTGCAAATTGAAATTTTTACTCTTTGCTTCATTTGAAGTTTTACTGTTTGAGAGCTTTAAAGCTGAATACAGTTAATTCAAAATAAATGACACTGACTGCTTTTGCCAAGGAGCTTACAGCCAAAAGCTAAGCAACCCAAGAGGAAAGTGACGTGTGCCGCTATCAACTAGTTGGCCAAGACAAAGCGATAAGACTGCGCCAATGACGTCAGCAGTAATGGCAATGTTCAAGTGAAAGAAGAAGAAGAAGAAGAAGAACCGCAGCGCTGTCAGTTTAGATTAAAAAAAACGGGAAATTACTGTCAGTGCAAACTTGGCAACGGAGACTTAAAGAAGTCGCCGAACTGGGAATAGTTTCTACTAGATAAAAAAAAAAGACACCATGTCTGTGGTATGGATTGGGGCCCTTAAGGTGGCCATGATTGTGGGCGTTACCTGCCTGACAATCAAACGGTAAGCGAACCTCTGACACCACCCCCCTCAACCTCTTTACTCACACACACACACACACACTCGCTAACCCGCTGATATCTATTGAAATTGTGTTTTATTATCGAAGATTTCTCTGTCTGTGATTTTAATAGGAACGCTTACAGTCGAAGAGGTGTACAAAGATCGCGATCAGTTCGCGGCTTTGGTGCGCGAGGTAGCCGCACCTGATGT
This sequence comes from Drosophila dives, assembly GCA_035042365.1. NCBI lineage: Eukaryota > Metazoa > Arthropoda > Insecta > Diptera > Drosophilidae > Drosophila > Drosophila dives. The sequence goes on along the minus strand of JAWNLJ010000443.1, from coordinate 11,486,487 downwards.
CGGCCGCATGGGCATCGAGATATTGTCCTTCACCATCAAGGATGTCTACGATGATGTGCAGTACTTGGCGTCGCTGGGCAAGGCGCAGACCGCTGTGGTCAAGCGGGATGCGGACGCTGGCGTTGCGGAGGCGAATCGAGATGCGGGCATACGGGAGGCAGAGTGCGAGAAGAGCGCCATGGATGTTAAATATTCGACGGACACCAAGATCGAGGACAATACACGCATGTACAAGCTGCAGAAGGCCAATTTTGATCAGGAGATCAATACGGCAAAGGCCGAGTCGCAGCTCGCCTATGAGCTGCAGGCGGCCAAGATACGCCAGCGGATCCGTAACGAGGAGATCCAAATTGAGGTCGTCGAGCGTCGCAAACAGATCGAGATCGAGTCACAGGAGGTGCAGCGCAAGGATCGCGAACTCATCGGCACCGTCAAGCTGCCCGCCGAGGCCGAGGCCTATCGCGTCCAAACCATCGCCCAGGGCAAACAGTATGTATTGATTACCCAAATACCATCATCGATTTGTGATTTGTGTTTTTCCTTATCAATGCGAATTAAACAAGCTTATTTTTGATTGATTTTCCGATAAGAATCGATTAATTATTTGCCAACCATTATTAGTTTTTGTGAATATTGATTTTTTTATCTACAAATAAAAATTAATAAAAAAAATATATATCTAATTTGAGTTAGATAATTAAGAAAGTGAGAGATTTGAGCTGGTATCTAACTGACATTTCATAAAATAGAATCCAGACCATTGAGGGTGCCCGTGCCGAGGCGGAGCGCATCAGGAAGATTGGCTCAGCGGAGGCACATGCGATTGAACTGGTTGGCAAAGCGGAGGCGGAACGCATGCGGATAAAGGCGAATGTCTACAAACAATATGGCGATGCGGCCATCATGAATATTGTGCTCGAGTCGCTGCCCAAGGTAAGCAGGAGAGAAAGAGAGAGATATATATATATATAGAGAGAGAGCTGATCTAATATGTTATTTTACGGCTTTTAGATTGCTGCCGAGGTGGCTGCACCGTTGGCCAAAACGGATGAGATTGTGCTAATTGGTGGCAACGATAATCTGACCAACGATGTGACTCGCCTTGTTGCCCAGCTGCCGCCTTCGATCAGTGCACTAACTGGAGTCGATCTGTCCAAGGTGCTCGCCAAGATACCCGGCGCAAAGGCGTGAAATCTAATGGAATGGGATGTCCAACAAATGGTGATGACGACGTAACCCCCCCTTAAAAGAAACCAATATGGAATTGCAACTGGATATGAGAGAAATATGAAAATGTGAAGATGACAAAAGGAGGAAACGAGTTAACCAAATAAGAACGAACGAGATAGAGAGAGAGAGAAAGCGAGAGAGAGCGAGAGAGAGAGAGCGAACGCATTTGTAAGAGCGAGTTGGCGAATGAAATGTTGTCACTGATTGAGGAATCAATGGAATCGAACGATAATTTTACCTATATATAGATATATATGCATACGCATATATATAGCAAAATGTACTCCGATATTATGTGTGTCTGTATGTGTGTGCGTGTGTGTGTGTGTTTGTTCTTTTGCATGCACCACACCACAGCGAATGCCTGTTTGGGCAAATATTGATTGATTGATTGATTGACGTTAAGTTTCAATCAGATAAACCTATTGCTAAAGCTAAATCGAAAATTTATGCATTTCGCACGCATTCGCAAAACGCATTTTGTGGCCTTTTCTCGATTAATAAGAAGTAAATATGAAAAACAAAAAAAAAAAAAATCAAAAAAAATGAAATAAAAAAAGTGCGGTTCAAATTCGTATATATATATATATGTACATGTGTGTATATATTTACACACACCCATACATTCGCTTTTGTATGTATTTTATCTACTTGTATTGGTCGTAATCTCTGTCATGTTTAGGCCATAAGATCTACCAAACAGTCGCACAAAGCCATCCATTCATTTTGTTTTTTTTTTTTCATTTTTTCATTTAACAACTGCTCAAAATACAGTTATTGCCTGTATGTTCAAACTACAGTTACTGCCTGAAGCAAAGAACCACAAAGACAAATGGAACAACTAGCAGCCAGCTAGCATCATTTTACACACACACACACTCTCTCACACACACTCTTTACAACTGAAACGCCACAGTTGCTGCTGCTCTTCCACCCACACACACACACACACACTACAGAAAACATTACATTCACTCAAACGATATGCGTTCGATATATTTTTTTTTATATACATTTTTAATCTTTGGCAATTTCTATATATTTTTTAAACAAATTTTAGTCTTTAGCAAAACAAACATTTTTTCCTTAAAAATTTATAAAGCCAACAAGAAAAAAATGGAAAAAAAAAACAATTAATTTGACAACTTAAATTTAGTTAAAGCAATTCTGTAAGTTGAGTAATACACCTCCTTATATATGTATTTATCTATGCACAGATATAACTCAGAGTTTTTATGTTTGTTTTGTTTTTTTTTTTTTTAAATCCATAAGTTTTTGTTGAGCATTGATATTGTTTTCTGTCGCTATAAGTTTTCTAGTATAATTAGACAAGTCTGCAAGTCGTTGAAACATTGTTCAATCTGCGTCGCATTAAACAAGTATTTTCACAAAATGCAAATCTCAGCAGGGCTTGACATAAATTGATCGAAATTTGCATTTCAATCATGTCGATCTGTCGGATATGGAAATACTTTTTTTTTAATGACCAACCAGATCGAAGTAGATTAGCACAGTTAATCAGCAGCCGTGCAAAAAAAAAACGCCCATTTTGCTTAAAACGATTGTAAAAAAAATCGAATTGCGAATTCATAAAAATGTTAAACGGTGCGTTTTGTCTATTGGGAAACTATATTGAAACGGAAAACCAGAACCGAAAACGCATTTAAAAAAATATAATATTTAAAAATGACTCGACTACAAACATACATATTTGAAATGTAATTAATACAAAGAATATATATTGTATATACACATATATATATATATTTTTTTTTTATTGTATGTTGAGTGCAAGCAACTTTATTTGATATATGAATCAAAGAGCAAGAGAATCACTAAATAAATCGAATCTAAAATTTTTGTGTATTTTGTCGTAAATAAATAAATTTAAAAAAAATATATATTAAAAACTAATCGTGTCATTATTGCAGAGCTGTGGGAAAAATGGAAAATTGAGCCAAAACTTTGATGAATTCTTGAAAGTTTTTGTTAAAATTTGGTCATATATGTTTTGTATTGGCTGTATTTGAATATTAGCTGGTATTTAGTATTTTGTTAGAGATTTTTGTTTTAAATAACCAAAGATATTGGCTGTATATGGGTATAAGCGGATATTTAGTACTTTATTAGGGGTTTTTTTTTAATAACCAAATATTTTGTACCTAGAAAATGAGCTAAACAAGAAGCCGACTTTTGGGCTACAAAACCAAGAAAGTTTGACAAAAATCGAAAATTGCCATATTATTATTGCCAAATTTGTTGCTTTTTTAGAAAAAATAAATAATTTACTTTTGCCATATCCAATCAGTTTCGATGCACATGCAAGGATAATTCAAGGTCAACTGAACTGCCCACAAGGATTATGGCGCGTTTTAAATGAACGCGTGTTAACAGTAAAGGTCAATTTATGGGCAGAATAATAATGTAATCAAACTTTATTTTTCTGCATTCCAATTAATATGTTAATTAGATGACAATAATTCTACAGAAACTCGCATAGAGAATTTTTATCAATCAACTTTTCGAGTTTCAATTTTATTATCAATTTGTGTCACGTTTCCACACATCTTTAATTGAATTATTTGGAAACTGAAATTATTAAAATTGTGCAATACGAAATTATAAATATTTTATTCCTATACAAATACATGTACAGATACATGTGTATCTAAAGTTACATGCTGATATTTAAACAATGCGCAATTAAGGCAAAGCTGATTCTGAAAATGGCATTTATGAATTTTATAAAATATTTCAGCTGCAAATAATTAAGGCTTAATTAAAACTGCACAAGTTGAACAACAATAAGAACAAATTTGTGGCAAAGTTGCAGAATGAAGTTGTATAAAAAATTGTTACCAGATATTAATTCTATCAGAAGCAAAAACTGAAACTGTTAGCACAAACTGATGAAAATCTGCTAATATGGGAATATATTTGCGATAGTAATTTGGGTGTGTCTAATCCGATAATTAATTGATCAAATTTGAGTAGTTTGTCAATGTTAAGCATATGCATATTATGCGGTGATAAGATTCTGCCTTTAAAATTGTGGCTCTTATTGCTATCGGAAATCGAAATCGATAGTTGAGAAACGAGAAACGGAGGCAGTTATCGATAGTATCAAGCAAAATTGAGCCACGTCAGATATACGTGAACCTATATTCCACAATTCAGTCTATAGCTATTATAGTCTCTGAGTTCCGCGAGAATATATATATATATTTATATTTATTCCTTTTGGGATCGGTGATGCTTTCTTACATACATTTACACAAAAATATTATAGCCATTTTACCCTTTTACTGGTGCTCGTTGATTTTCATATTTGGCTTATTTTATTAATATAACCAGATAAAAATTGTAAGTTTTGAATAGGTTTTGTGTTGGTCAATTGTTATATTTATTTCGAAACACAAACATACAGTTATATTGTTTTCGTGTACACGTAAATATATGGTAAAATTATACAGGTAACTTGCTTATATATGTATATCGATAACAGGAATAAAAAAAAGAAGAAATTATAGTTTTATATATACGCTTCTATAGCCTATAATATATATGTTTATATATATATGCAACGATTATATTTATATATGCTGTTGCAAGTTGCAGTTGCAGTCACCACGACTATGACACGACTTTAAATATGCCTACGATACTTAAAAACTTAAAAACTATGGACAAATCCAGTGACTATAACGCCTAAGACTATTTGCCACTCGCTAATCGTCAATTGTTAATCGTTAATCGTTAATCGCTTAACGCTATTGTCTAAATGCAATGCTCACCAGACCTGCAAAATAGTTAGCGGGTTCAAATTGAAAGAGCTTGTTAAAATTAAGACATATTTAAAAAAAAAAACAAAAAAAATACAATTTAAAAATGGAGAAATTAATATGATAATTTGGAAAGTTTTATCTGTCTCAGTCCGAATACTTTTCTTTGAGATCCTTGCGCATAATTTTGCCCGTTGGATTCTTGGGCACCTCATCGACAAAGATGACGCCGCCCTCCAGCTTCTTGTAGTGTGCCACACGCTGTGCCACATAGGCGGCAATCTCGTCGGCTGTTGCTGTCTCGTTTTCACGCAGGACGACAATGGCACGCGGCGCCTCGCCGTTCACCTCGTGTGGAATGCCAAAGACGGCCGCCTCAAGGATCTTGGGATGATCCCGGAGCACAGCCTCCAGCTCGGCGGGCGGCACCTGGAAACCCTTCACCTTGATCAGCTCCTTCATGCGATCCGTTATGTAAAAGTAGCCATCCTCATCGTAGAAGGCCACATCGCCGGTGCGCAGCCAGCCGCCCGGATAGAAGGTCACCGCATTGGCCTCCTCATTGTTCAAATAGCCGGACATCACCTGGGGCCCCCGCACGCACAGCTCCCCGGTGGTGCGAGCAGCCACACCCTTTGAATCGCTACCATCGAGTGGCACTATTTTCGCCTCGGTGCTGGCCGGCAATATGCCCGCAGAGGCGAGTCGTGTGTTGTCCTCGGGCGTCATCAATACAACCGGTGATGTCTCCGTCATTCCGTATCCCTGCATGAAGAGCACCTTGGGAAATCTGTTTTGAATAAAAAAAAAACAAAAAATTAGGAACGATTTTAGTTACATTTTATACAAAATTCCTGTGATAATAGATTATTTGCATATATTCTTTTTTTTAATCTTTAATGACATATTGCTAATCGAGAATTAATCTTTATCTTTGTTACTAGAATTCTTCTAATTAACACCTCTTCAATTTGGATTGACTGAAAACTAGCCTGAAATCGATTTCGACATATTTCAAACTTGACTCGAGACTCACAATAGGCTTACCCTAAGATGGGTAACGGACACAGGCAAATAGCAGGGAACGAAGAGCAGCCGAGAAAGGGAGCAGAGAGGCCCCTTACAGGGCCAGAACCGTTTTGTGGCCTAGAAAGACACACAATGCGTCTGCAACTCAGGAACGTAGAAAGGCAAAGGAGTCATAGGAGATAGACAGGGACACTAGTTGGCCACCTATCCAAATTGGGTATTTATAGAAGCGATCAATGTAGGTTTTTATAAAAATGAGAGGAAATCCTCAACTCGAATTATAGCAGAATGTGTCGCCCCATCCAAGAAAAGATGCAGCATCCTAGGGATGCATATTATAAATTTCAATGACATAGCAGTCTCCAACCAAAGATAGATGCTGGCATTTAAGCAGGAGCTGGGGTTGATTGAGGATCTATAAGCTGAGAAGGGGGCACAATATTACAAATACATAAAGGGCAAATACCCCCAATTTATAATAATCTATATATGTATATATCTTACGTCTCTTTCCGATCTGCCTTCACTTATTATTTGATACTCCCCAATTAATAATTTTAAATAAACAATTTTTGATCTACTTTAACTTTAGTCTTATATCACTGGGGGCTATCGGGTGCTCAAGTGTCAAAAGGTTATGGGAAGGTTTCACTCACTTCTGTATGAAGCGTTCGATGTCATGTTGACCAATTGGCGCAGCGCCTGACATGACGACGCGCAGCGATTTGGTCGTTTCCTGCGTCAATTTCGGGTGGTTGATCATAAATAGAGCTGGAGCAATATAAATAGAGAGAGAGAGAGTAGTGTAAGTCGAATCGCATCCAGTGTTGCTATAATTATGCTCTTACCAATGGGCGGCACGAAATTGAGAACGCTGCCTTTGTACGTATCCAAAGATTTGATAAAATCATCAGGCTTAAAAGCTGGCATCGTCGCAATGCGGCAACCCTTGCTCAGCTTGGACAGCATGATGACAGTCAGACCGTAGATGTGAAAGAAGGGCAGAACCGCGGGCAACGTATCCGTCGAATGGATGGGCACCGCATCCTCAAGCTGCACACAGTTGGCGCTCACATTGCTGTGGGAGAGCACAACGCCCTTGGGCAAGCCCGTTGTGCCCGATGAGAAGGGCAGAAAGACCATATCATCGGCGGTGGCATCCTTGGGCGTGCGTAGCTCATCGTATCGCACATGCTCGGTGCTCATCACCTCGTAGAAATCAATTGCACCCGCCGGCAGTGCCTCATCCATTGTGCTGCGCACCACAGCGATGGGCATCTGCTTGCCGGCCAAGCGGCATGCCTCAACCAGCGTCTGATAACAGTTGGCACTGCCCACCAAGAACTTGGCATTGCTGAAAATCAGCTGGCGAGCAATCTCATCTGGAAAACATATTTGAGTATTTACATAAAAAATTAATAAAAAAAACTATATAATATATATATGTATATACATATATTTTTATAAATAAATATATATATATATATATGTATAAATATGTATATACATATATTTTTATAAATAAATATATATATATATATATATATATATATATAAATATGTATATATCAACAAATGCCGAATCATGTTTTACATTCTAAAAAACAATATTCTTAAATATTTTGCGAATGTTACAAATTTGCCACGAGCAAATTTCATATTTTGCTAATATAAAAAAAAATAATAAAAAAAACACTCAGCGACTTTTTCTATATAAATAACTAATTCAATTTAATTTATTTTTTTTAGCTTACTACTTATTTAAATGTCATGCGCAAAATATAAAATAAATCATTTTTAATTTTGAAACAGTAAGCATCTTTTTCCATATCATTTAACTAATTTAATAAAATTTCTTTTTTCAAGCACAAAATATAAAATAAATAGTTTTTAATTTTTAAACTACTTTTTTACTAATTGGATTAATTGCAGAAATGCGATTAAAGTCTGTTTTATATTTAAATTGATTGCTTTTTATAGATTTCATAATATGAAAATCCCATAATGAAATCGAATAATTGTAAATAAAGTTGTTATTACATAATGAAATCAATTTATTATGTATATTATTTTATTTTTCCGGGTTCATAAAACTATTTATTATGCAAGGTCTATTAAGATTAGACTCGTGTGTAGCGTTAATAGTGTTTACTATTTATGCGATTAGAGGTGACACAATTAGACAGAATTAAATGTCAACTAATCCAAACTCACCTGGGGTATAGACGGGATTGATTGTGGTCACCGTCAAGCCAGCCTCTATGGCACCCAGTGCTGCAATCGGATACTCTGGCATATTTGGCAGGCAAATGGCCAAAACATCGGGCTTGAACAGCTTAAACTTGGTCTGCAGACGTACGGCAAAGGCGGCACTAGCATCTCGCATTTGGGCATACGTATATTGACGATCCGTTATCACGCACACCTGCACAACACAAACAAAATACAAATATATCAATTGATAAAATATATATATATATATATAAATTTTATCATATAAAGTTTCACAACAAATTGAAGAAAAAAAACCATTTCAATCTGATCTTAATTTATTTGTTGTCTTCAAGTTTTAGAAGCACAAAAAAAATTTAACTGTTTATTTATTGAGTTGGATATCCAATTAAAGAAATAAATACATTCGTAATCCTATAATCCTGTTATCCATAATCCGTATATACGTTTTCAATTAATTATTCAAATTTCAGCTATTTAATATTTGATATATATATATTTGATCCTAATTTTTACTACAAAAGGGAAAAGATAAATATATTCTTGTATATATAGTATATATATTCTTGATTGATTGATCAACTGCCTAAATTTAAATAAGATCGAATAAGCAACAACCAAATTATAGTTAAAAATATATTCCAATATTGATCTCATTTCTGCCAGCAGCCGCAGCATTTTCTATAGCAGCTATACGATATTATTATCCGACACGTCCGCCTATATATATATATAAATATATATAGTATATCTATGGTATACCCAAACTGCGTATTCAAAATGTTTTATTTAGGCTTCGTTTGATTAGATACGGAATACCTAAACAAAACATCTTTAAAGATAATAGAATCAGCTTAGTTGGCTAATTATATGTCATATTATATTTGATAACATCGGGTGTATATATAAACTTATGCAAATATAGAAATACACAAGCAGTGATTATCTCAAGTCGCAAAACATTTATTTCATGTTTACCAAATAGCTTATTAAATATAATAATACTAGAGATAAACCAAATTAGATAAAAATATATATATATATGGTAGATTAATATTGCATACTTTTGCAGCTGTGTAAAAGTAATAAAACTGTGAATACTCTACAAAACAAATAAATGAGTTTACCAAAACTAAATAAACAAATATTGTTAATAGGGAAAAATGTTTTGAAGGCCTCTCAAAATCTTTTCAAGTACTCTCAACATTTATCAACGCGTATTTATTTTGAGGGCTCCTTAAAGTATGTAAACATAAAAACTTCACATGAAAACTTTGGAAGAGCTTCAATATGTTTCTTGTAAGCATAGGTCATGGTTAACAAAATATATATCCGCTATATTAACTTAAATATGTAATCAAAACAATTAACAACCTGTGAGCAAGCGATTAATTCGATATTGGCTAGAAAGTGCAGGTCGTTTACCCCAAATTCTACGGTTATAGCCAGATATTGTTTGGTGGTCAAGTTGAAGGCCAGTGGGATTGGTCCTCGAAGTGGGCAAACGTCAGAGCTAATAAATATACTAAGCTGATTGTATTTGCGCAGTTCAAATTGGCATTAATATAAGATTCCGAATTATAAATAAAATGCAATACACAAATACCCACGCGCGCACACATTGAAAGGTACAACGGTAAACAAGCAAGATAGAAACATGTTCAACTTGTTGAATTTGAAAAAAAAAAAAAATCAAGTAAATTATACAAACAAACACATAAAAAAATAACTAAATAAATAAATGGGAGCAATACCAATTCGAGCAGTTGACACGCTTGTTGCGTTCCACTCGAGCCGCGCTGCCGGCTACTGATCAAAGTTCAGTGGGGCAAAGTACAAAGTCTGCAAAATGATTGAGACGAATGCAGAGCCAAAGAGAGCCGCACAGACACACTGCAATTGAATTGCTCTCTTCTCTCACTCACTGTTCTCTTTGTGCATATATGCGTGCCTGTGTGTTTGTGTTTTATGTCTCTTTATGTTCTTTTGCGCGACGTTTGTTGACTTTTTCGTTAACCAAATGGCTCAACACACAGCAAAATATACGCGAACGAGCCACCTACCCAACAAAAATAGCATAAACAAAGCAATCAAGCAAATCAAACAAAAAAAAAAAAGAGAGAGAAAAACAGAGATGATTGGCCGACACTCGAAAATGAACAAAGACAAGATCAAAAGCAAAACAATCTCAATTATTTATCTACATGGGCGAGCATGTACCTGTGTGTGTGTGTGTGCGAGTGTAAGCATATATGAATATTTGATATGATGGTAATTATATACAGATATTATTTGACAATTAAAATCGTATTAAAATGACTCGGTTGATGGACAAGCAGCTGATGCTCTTCAAAATTCAAGCTAAACACTCCAACTAATGTGTAGTCTATGTCTATGCTCCTATTATTATTCTAGATGACTAGGAAATACCCAGCAAAAAATGTTCGTTCTGCGCATTAAGTTAGCTATTTTTACGCAAAATTGACAAATAAGTTGCTGACCCACAAAAAAAAAGTAATAAAACAGTAATCTTAAATTGAAGACTTTGTATAGCCAAAAAAAAAAAAAAAACAAAATTATTGTCGATTGTAAAACTTAACTTGTCATTATTATTAAGCATTTCGTACAAATTTGTTTAAAAAAAAAAAAAATTAAAGGTCATATTATTTATAGTATCTAATCGCCTGCAGTTTAAAACAATTGTATTAATTGTAATCCAAATAACGACCACTTGTGTTTGGAATAGTTATAAATCTTATGTGAACAGCGCATTCTGAACTTATATACCTTATATATATATATTCCGTATTAAAATTTTCTGTTAGAAACGCCATTTACCTAAGTCGCACTTTGCACCTTTGCGCCAAGTACGCAAATCTAAAAACAGTAAAGACAAGTCTATATAATATAAAAAAAAAGTACATTGTATCTTGATTAATTGCATTAATTTGCACTTAGAATCTTAGGAGAATAGAGAATCAAGATTATGACAGCCCCTTGATTGCCATTTGATGGGGCGGTACTTGATAAACCAACCCTTGACTGGGCTAATAAATTTCAATGAATAACATTTGCATGCTTATTTTTGTAACAGCGAAAAGTAAAATTTTAACAATTTATAAGTTCCGTTGTTGTTGCTCTCTACGCTTGTAGGGTGGTTGGATGGCTGAGCAGCTGAGCGAGCAGCTTATGCAAGTGCAACTGATGATGATGATGATGATGACTGCAGTGCTTCTATTTATAGAACTTTTGGTGCGCTTTCTCTCTCCTTCCTTCTCTTTTACACTCGCAATCGCACTCTATTCTCCCCCTTCCCATTCTAAATGCTTTGCATTTTTTTTTTTAACCATTTCTATTTGCATTTCGTTGTGTTCCGCTGTAATCCGGCTGGAAAACGTCGCTTTGTATTTGTATTCATTTCATCTCTTGCACATTTCTCTGTAGGCAATCTGCCGTCGTCGCCAGCACATTGCTTCTCTTATCGGACGTGTAAAGCAATTTGATGCCAAGATTCACTCGACTTGAACTTGCTGCTATTGTCTCAATTGCCCATAGCAAAACATTTTTTAAAGAGGGGGCGAATAGCGAATTATGTATGCGAATTTTGATTACCTTTCACGATTAGATTGCGTTTGCGGTAAGGGATTACGTTTCGATTGAAGTGTATGTATAATCATAATCATATCTTGAATTCATTATAAATATTTACAATAGAAAATCAGATGTCATCAATTTATCGCTGATAAGCGATATTTATAACTAACGATATTTTAGATTCCAACTTATCTTAAAAAGGTATTTACTATTTCACAATTCAAGTCGCTCTAATCAGGCATTCGACAAGTTATGCAGAAAAAAGTGACCCAAATATGTGCTCGAGACATTTTTCCTAATCAGCTACTGCATAAATTAATTAAAATTTTTCGTATTTTATAGGGTAGAAAAAAAGTTCAGTGCAAAATGCGCTTCGCACACGCACACACACACACACATACGTCTATTGGCGTAGGTTCAGGTTCAATAAACTGCCATAAGCAAACAAAATATTTACATATACATACACATGTATGCATACTCGGCAGAAGATGCGATAAGCTTGAAGGCGTTGCCATTTCAAAGGTGTGGGGCGGGGGGGGAATTTGTTTGATTTATTGAGTGTGAGCAAGTTCCAAGAGATTTCGGCAAACTGTTTCCAGTGCAACAAAAGAAATTAATGCATACTCATATATATGAGTAATTAATATTATAAATAAACAATATCAATAATTTTTTATGCACTTGTTAATATCTAATAATAAAGTTAATAATACTAACAACAATAAATTTATTGTTTTATTATTAACTATGTTTGTTTTTAAGTACTCACCGCTGCCGTGTTGTTCTCCCACTTTTTAAAGTTGCGCCAGACGAACTCGTGCAGTGGCAGATTCGACACTCGGATGGGATCGTAGGGCGATGTTTTGTAGAAGCCATCGTCGGCGTTGTAATGCAGAAACTTGTCTCTGTCATTGATGCTCTGGGCGCGCTCAGCGCTCGCCGTGTTGCGCTGACGCCGATTCGTTGTTATGCTACGCACGGTTGCACCCCCAAAAGCATTGACACCGTTGCGCAAGCGCAGCATTTGTACTACAACTGGATTCATTTTATTCATTAATTAAAGTTTCTCACACTCCCTTTCTCTGTCTCTTTCACTCGTGATTAGGAACTGGAATTAGCAAGAGTTGCTTTATAGCTGTACTGAATGTTTTCACTGTTCGTTTTTTGGTGGCTGGCTAGCGCACACGTCTGTTGCTTTGAAGTGGTGAGGCACGACTGCTAGTTGGCATCACAGCGCAAACGTTGCCGGCTCACCAATGCACACGATCGTGTGCGTTGACGTTGGTTGTTGTTGTAGTTGTTGTTGTTGTTATCACTTTTCCTTCTCTTCTGTGTACGCCTACGCGTTGATCTTGTTGTTGTAGTTATTCTCAGTGTGTGCAGTTACTCTTGTGCTCTCTCCTTCTCTCCTGTTGAATGAAGCTTATGCTCTTGACATGCACATCTGTAACTATAAATTATTAGTAAGTGATCAAATTGTATGATTATATATATTTTTGCGTCTGCATCATGTGCGTGTGTGTATGTATATATCAATTTATACTCAATATTTATGCACACATGCATATCCACGTGCAGCAGCTTTGTTGCAGACGACTTTAAGCGATTGATAAAACAGCGACATTTTGGAATTTCGTTATGAACAAACTCACACACACAAATTTCTACTGGTGTAATTTTTATGCATGTGTATTACACAAATGTAATACCCTGTAACCCGGTGCACAGCACAAAAAAGCTCTAAAGTCATGTTGGGAATTAAAAACTCTCTTAAATCAATAAATTATATCAAGCGTTTTCTTCTTCTTCTTCTCTAAATTTAATTTGTTTTTTTTATAGTATATATTCCTTTATTCTGTGATAAATCCAAAGCTATGCAAAGTGTTTACAATGTTTTTAATGTATAACTTTACTTTTCTATTTTTATCACACATTTTCAGTATTTATTATCGATTTGTTTATTAATGAAAATACGAAAATAATGTCATTTATCTGGAGTGGTATGGGCTACTCGTTGAAACCCGGAGTCAAGTGGCATTGTTTAATGTTTGGTAAGGGAAAACAATCTCTCCGTTTATTGACCTGCAACATCAAAAGATTCGAGAGTGTGCTCGAGTGACAAACACATATATAAATATGTATAACTGTAAGTGCATTTTACTCTTTTGTTTTGATTATAATGAAAAAAAAAAATTTCTGCCTGCAAAAACACATTAGCCGGTCATTTTGGACATGTATGCATGACTTGCATATGTCTTATCATTATTTGCACTGTAAAAATTGTATGTTTAAGTATAGCAAATACACATGCACATATAGATATATATAAATATATATAGGCATATATATTAAACGTAGAAAGTTGAAAGGAACACATCTCTAATCAGCAAACACTACTTGGATTATAGGGCGCAAAGTCCTAAGTGAAAAAAACCGAATTTAATCGTTGATTTTATCAACAACATTTCATTGTCAGTGTTTTTATGTATCTTATGTTCTTATGTTTCTTGCGTAGTGACTCAAGGCCAGTTTCGTGACAAACATACACAAGCACATGCATACATATGTATTACAAGCGCTGGTTTTGCATTCGGTTTGTTTTGTTTTTCTTGTTTGTCTTTTGCTCTTCTTTACAGTTTTAGTTCAGTTTTGCGTTCAGCTTTGCCACAATGCTATCAGACAACTATTCAAATATTTGCAGTGGACGCTGGATGATCATACATATCTATATGTTAAAAAAAACTACCAAAAAAGTAAAATATGTAATAACACTAATAACTATTATGATAATATATAAAAATAAATGCAAAAAAATAAAAAATGCCAATTAATTTTGAGGGCAGCTTTAATATCGAAGCGAAGACTATAAGCCGATTGGTTGGTATATTGATAAAGGAGTTTATATTCGTGTGTGACGTCTATCGAGAAATCTTTTTGATAAGAAATATTTACTAAAACGTTCGTTGGTATACATATATATATACATATAAAAAAAAGTAGATAAAGAGGAGTGTGAAACATTCAATTATTTATGTACTTAACAATCCAAAGAGATAAAAAAGTTAGTAATATTACTAAAATATATGGCACATTGAATTTGATTACTAATGTGCTAGCATAAATTAAAGTTAATAGATTGTTTGAGCAATTCGCAGATTTATGAAATAAATGCGATCATTGAAAGTAAAGAGAAATAAACAGACAGAAAACAACCCAAACAGGATCGTTTAGCATTCAACTTATTTCTAATTTACAGTTAAGCGTGCGCTCTTAAGCAGAAATTCTCTCACTCTCTGGAACATATATATATTTTGATTTTGGTGAGTGCACACAGAGTTCGCGGTGCTGCACCGCCATTGGCCGTTGTTTACTTTCTTGTTGCGCTCTGAGTGTCTGGTGAACTTTGGACTCAACATCACCGACGCCGACGATTTCGTTAAATTTGTTGTTTGTCGCAGCAGCAGCAGCCACACAAAAATAAATAAATAGTTATGCCAAGCAAACCAGTTTACCAATTGTTGTTGTTGTTTTGCACTGGTTAGGTTTTATTTTCATTGCTTTACCTGTGGACTGCAACTTGTTCACTGCGGCAACGTGGATTATCTTTTTCTTTTTTGTGTTTGTTTCTCGCTCTGTACAGGATTAAGCGTTAAGTTGTCGATCTATTAGTGGTGGGCAACAATCAATTGCAATTTACAAAAGTATCACTTTATGTTTTGTACTAACATATGGGTTAAAATTAGTCTACGGTTTTTTTTCTTTTCTTTTCTTAAAACGTTAATTCTTAATCGATAAAAGATAATAGCTTTACGGCCGTAGGCTGTTTGCCTGCGTGTTGGGCTGCGTACGACTGTCAACTTCTGCCTCTTCACGCTTACATTTCTGCGTAGTTTGGGGTAATTTTGTGTCTGTGGGCGCTTTGTCTGGGGTTGGGTTTGGGGTTGTGCTAGGTGTAGGGGGTTGGTTTTACAGCGGACTGAGCAACCCCTTAAAGCCCTTAAAACCCAAACTGCTCTAGACGTACGCAGGCGCCAGCTTTGGGAAAGAAGCGACAGGTGGAGCTGAGTGAAAAGCTTGCCAAAGCTCTATCGGGTTCGTGAGTTGAGCAAAGCTCAAATATTATAAGTGGCAAAAGCCAGACTTGTGCTTGAGCTTGAGATAGAGCTTTAGCGCGTTCAGCTGCTCAGCTGTTCAGCTGTTATAAGTCTACAATGAAAGAGTAAAACTCTTAGTGAGAGAGGGAGAGAGAAAGTGAGAGAGAGATGGAGAACGAGCGATTGAGTGCTCGACGCCGCTTGTGTGCATGTCGAGCTCGTAGTCTACTTTTAGGTGCGTAGCCGCGCGCAACATATACAACGACTGGGCGCATCCAGCGAAGCGTTGCTTAAAAATATAATAACTTGTGTGCCGTGCCACTAATTCTTGGTTTTCTTTTTTTTTTTTTTGTAAATTTTTTTTATACATATACATGTCTATAAATCAAGAAAAACATAAGACAAGAAACCAAATAAATTAAATAAAATCAACGAAAAACAAATAATATAGTGTAAAACAGAACGCGGCGCGTGGAAGAAATGAGACTTGAAGCTTGCAACCTGGGCCGCAGGTCGAAGTCCTAGCCTAAAAGTCGGCAATTGTTGCATATAGCGAAACGTCTGCCCTATTCCCGTTACATGTTTATTTATTCTCTCCTCTTGTGGGTGTTTTTTTCTTTTTTTTCTGTGGCAACTAAACTACTTACAAACACGTACACAAATATATATATTAACTAAATTATGTATTAATATCTGTCTATTTTTTACCTCACACCAAACAACATAAATTAAAAAAAAAAACAAATACAATAATGTACAGTGCACAAAAAAAGTTAAGTGATTAAAAGTAATCAAAATTAATAAATAAAAGAAGGAAAAAAATAGCATCGGCAGCAAAACACCGAGAACACAACAAAAAAATAAATAAATAAGTAAAGAAGCAAAGAAGCAAAGGAAAGGAGCTCGAAAAAGAACGGAATACATTATTATTATCCGCATAAGAGCAATCAAAAAACAACAGTAACAAAAGGTAATCACTAAAGATCCAATGCCCCAACCTCCTTCATATGTCTATGTCTCTCTCTGCCTCTCGCTTTTACTTTCGCGTGTACTTCATGTATTGTGTAATGAAGTTGAGTTGGTCTGCTGTTTCAGCTTCTTCTTCAATATTTAACTTTTTCATTTTTTTTTTTTTTTGGGAACGCCGACGTCGCCAACGACGCCAAACGGAATGTGCGAAAGTTAGACACATGCGTGTGTGTGTGTGTGTGTGTGTCTGAGTGTGTGTGTGGGGGTTACGCACTTATCGAAAGAGAGAGCGGCATAAACACACTTGTAATTGCTGTCTTGGAGGGTTGTTGTTGTTGTGTTTACTGCTGCTGAGAGCGTTGCTAGGCAGAACGTTCGAACGGCAACAAAGCAAAAACTTTGACTATTTGATGTGTCTGTTGTTTTTTTTTAGGAGCCAAAATGTGTGTCAGTTGTTGTTAAGGCACTAAAAACAATGTCAATTTTAACCGCCCCCAAACACCAGCACACCAGCACCCCACACCCCCTGCCACGTTGCTCTTTTTACATAAAAAAATAAAAGTAAGCACGATAACAATTGGTCGCCTCATTTTCAAGTGCAGCCTAAAAGTATGAAGCAGAAAAAAATTAAAGAGAGCACAATGGTCTACTGCGGTTGCATAAGTGTCATCCACAGAGGCACACACACACACACAGAGACACACAGAATGCGTACAGTTTGAGGGGCACTACTGTTGTTGGTGTATAAAACGCGCCAATGCTTAAAGTTGCAAAAGGGTTAACAGCAACAACAACAACAACAACAATGATGATAAAGAAGAAGAAGACGAAGAAGATGAAGAAGCTGAGCTGAGCTGCCAGGCAAATAAAGACAGCGACGTTGACGTTGACGTTTACGTTGACGCTGAAGCTGAAGCTGAAGCTGACAGCACTGCCAGCCTGACTGAGCGAAATACAACGTCACACAAAAACAGCCAGCTCGTTAGCATGCGTGTGTGTGTGTGTGTGTGTGTGTGTGTGTGTGTGTCTGTGTGTGCGGTTGTCGAAATGAGGGAATAATAAAACAGGAAACTTCAACAGAAAACTACTAAAATATTTAAACCAATTACACAAAGAAAAAAAGGGGAGAAAGTGTCACAAGCACAATGACAAAATAATAAAATATCAAAAGAAAGAGTACAAACAAAATGACAGCCAAATCTATTTAGAGTGTGTACAACAACAACAAAAAGAATAACAACAACAACAACAACAGCATCAATCAAACATTGGAGTTGGACTTAAAATAAATGAAATACTCAAAAAACTCAGACAGCGACAGCATTGAAAATCATTGTTGTTTTTTTTTTGTTGTTGGGATCTTTTTTAGCATACAAATTTTATGTAGTCTGCTTTTGGGCGCAATGCAAAGCTTACCAATGTTTTTGCTTGTGTTTTCTGGCATTTAAATAATCAGTAAAAGTCTGAAAATCTGTATATATTTTGTGTGTCATGAATGATTTAACATATATTTATATATGCATAATAAATTATTAAAAAAAAAGTGACTTGATATTTTTCATATAATGTTAGCTGCTTTTCGCGCCAGCCCTTATAAATATTAAATATATGAAAACTTGGAGAAGTTTAGATGAATACACAGTGTATTTTCCAGTGAAGTTCAACTCACAATTTACTTAATTTCTGTATGCATATTAAATATGACAAATCGTTAATGTGATTTGTGTGTGTGAGTGTATGTGTGAGTGTGTGTGTGAGTGTTTGTGTATGTGTTAGCGACATTTGCTGTGGCTAATGAAGTGTAGACCCCGCTTATTGCTTGACTAACTCGACTAGATCCTAAAAACTCTCTCTCTCATTCAATCTCTCTTTCTCTCTGTGTGTGTGTGTGTGTGTGTGAAACATGTTTATTTAGTGTTGCATAACAAGCAAAGCCAAATCGAAAGACCATGCGTAGACCCATCACATTTGCACTCAGTCAAGTCAAAAAGCCAAGTTAATCAATCAGTTTGGCCCCAAAATTTCATGTTTTGGGGGCAGCCAGAGGCTGCAGGGCTACATGCTGTTTGTGGTCGGAAGGGGGTGGGGGGGGGGGGCTGTTTGTGTGTAGTTAAGGGAAGTCTCTATGAAATTCGCTTGTGCATTCACCTATGATGACTGCGTGAAAATTGACTGTACAAAATTGAGTTACAACTTATCACACAAAAAAAAAACAGTCAGATCAAATATCGGTTAGTAATTTTGGTTTGAATTTCAAAAGATTCTCAATCTGCATGGCTCTACAAGCTCAGTTTGAGCAGCACTGTGTTCAAAGTCTTTAATATATTTCATTCGACAATAAAATTGCTCTTTGTCTGTTGTTGGTTCAAGTAAATGTTTAGTTTTTATAAATGCACAATCGATTTTTAAATCAATATTTTATGTATTATTTTTTATTAATTATCATTGTTTTTTTATCAGAATTTCTATGCATATTAATGTAAATAAATTAAATTAAATATGTTAAACAATGACGAAAATAATATCACAGATACTCGCATTCAGAATATTTATTTCATTTCATTTTTAATTTATATCACGTGCAAACACAATTTTAATACAATTATTTGGCAACTGAATTTATTAAAATTGTGCAAAACAAAATAATAAATATTTTATTCCTATACAAATACATGAAAAGATACATGTGTATCTAAAGTTACATGTTGATATTTAAACAATGCACAATTAAGCAAAAGCTGAAACTTTAAAAAGCATAAAATATTTATTTGTTTAGTTCAGCTACAAATAATTGTTGCTTAATTAAAATTGCACAAGTTGAATAACAATAGGAAACAATTTGTAGCAAAATTTGCATAATAAAGTTGATTAAAGAATTGTAAACAAATATTCTGAAAATATTAACACAAACTGATGAAAAACTGCTTTGCGAAAACTTGAACATAAAATTTCGCTCATCAATTAAAATTATAGATAATCGATAACACCTGAAAATTTGCTTATTCAACTTATCGGGATGTTTACACTGAAACCAAAGTTTGCTTTAAAGATTGCAAATTGATTTAAATTTGATTGGAATAAATTGGAATTGAAAACAGATAAAACTTTAGGCATAAGAAATGTTTTATTAATGTTTTGTGCCCCTTAAATTTATTCCTTTTTGTTAAATCTAATTATTTATTTATATATTATCTTTTTTTGTATGTCTAATAAATTTCTGGCACATTTACAAACCTTCTAAATTATGGATAAATTATTGAAAACTGAAGATGGCCAAGTCTACATCGCAAAGCAGTTTTTCATCAGTTTGTGTTAATATTTTCAGTTTCTGCTTCTGATATGGAGAATATTTGATTCCATTCCTTTAATCAACTTCACTATGCAACTTTGCCACAAATTGTTTCAACTTGTGCAGTTTTAATTAAGCAACAATTTTTCGCAGCTAAACTTATCCAAAAAATATTTTACAAAATTCGTAAATTCCTTTTTCAGTTTCAGTTTTGGCTTAATTGCGCATTGTAACTTTAGATATTTGCATAGGAATAAAATATTTATAGTTTTATTTTGCACAATTTGAATAAATTCACTTTCCAAATAATTGCATTAAAATTGTTTTTGCACGTGATAAAAACTGAAACAAACAAAAAGTTTTTATAAATATTCTAAATGAGAATTTTATTTTCATCTGATTAACATATTTAATTGGAATGCACAAAAATGAGATTAATTATAATATTATTATATATCGATATGATGATATTTTTTTTTATGATAATAAATTAATAACAATAAAAAGAAAATTGATTTGATATGTTCATTTTGAACGCCCTTCAACAAATATGTAAAGAAATAATGAATTATAAATGTAAACACCTATTAATATATATATATACATAATATATATATATATATATTTATATACATAATACATATATATATATAATATATGGGGAATATATATTTTTTGGTCCCACAATTGTCATGTGTCGCGTTCTGTTGTTGGCCATCTTTTTGCGCAAGTAGACCGCAAACAAATCAATTACCAACCTTCTTTTACCCCAGACCACAATACACTTACCTCACCCACCCCTCTCACCCACCGCTGCACAGTATGTGGCAGGTTTGGCATATCCGTTGTCCATATTGGAAGGCCATAGTGGAAGGCAATGTGCCTTCCGCTTCCGCAGCGGTCAACTGCTGGTGCTGCGGATTGCTTCCTGCTTCCAGTCTTAACTCTTCTATGTCTCCACTTCCACTCCCATCTCTCTTTCACTTTATCTTTTTCTGGCCCTTACCCCTTGCCAACTTTAGCGTTCAGTTTTATTTTGGCTGCAATCGCACAAGCAGCAATACTTGCAAATTTTGCTGGCCTAGGAGAAGGGACTGGGGGGGCGTTGACCACCTGCTGACCTCCATCTATTATTTTCTATTATTTTCTTTTACCATTTTTTTTTTGGTTTTTTGGTTTTTTTCTCTCTGTTTTTTGGGCATATCCTGTCCGTGTCCTCGTTGACCTTGTGTCAACTGCTGGCGCTGAATGGCAATGATATCGCCTCCATCGGCTGTGTCTCAAAACAAGTTTATTAACAGTCTAATACCCGTCGTCAACCGCCGCCACCCGCCACCCGTCACCCACTGCACAGGCTCGATGGCGCAATTTTATAGACCCCCAGCGGCAGCAGCACATGTTTATAGATCGTCAGCGACTGCCAAACCCAGCGGCAACAGTTTGAGCAGCGCTCTTTGATGGACTATGCAACAAATGTGCACAAAAGAATAACAATGACAAAGCAAAACTAAAAAGCACACTTTAAATAATTTAATATTGATTTATTATTAAAATTACTATGTATATATATATATATATATATATATAAATATATATATATTTTTTTTTTGAAAGAGACTAATACAAACAGTTAATGAAACGATTGGGATCTGCAGACTTGCCTTATGCATATTTAATGTAGAAGTGATATCAAAAAATCTAACTGAACACGAAAACTGTCAATTTGCCCCACAGTGCGTTGTCGCCATTAAGTCGCCGATTTTGGCTGTAGCATACTTTTCAGCGCCGCTTGGTCAAGCACGTGCGCAATATGTAAATTTTTATTCGGGACTTTGCTTTTTGCTCTTTTATTTGTATATACAATATATATATATATATATATTACTTTGCTTGATGTTGGTTTTATGTAAATACGTAGTGTGTGTGTGTTCGTGTGTGTGTGTGTGTGTTGCTGCCTAAGCAGCTTGAACGCTCACATGCGCTCGCTTGCTCATTGCTTTTAATAGCCAACAACACGCCACGCATTAATTTATGACTTTGCCCAGCACTGTTGTTGTTGTTGTTGTTGTTGTTCGTAGGAAAGGAGATGTTTTAGTAGGCACTGTGTGTGTGTGTGTGTGTGTGTGTTTATGTGTGTATGAGTGTTTAGGGATGCAAAGCTTTTAAGAGACTCGGCGAAGGCAAAAGGCAAACGCTTTGCGTGGCAGTATAATTAAAAATTAAAGCACTCGAGCAGTGCTTGCCAAACTGTAGACGCCAGCAAGGCGTCTGCCTAAAAGTCGCAGCATACTTTTCGGCTGGCGCTGTAAAACTATTACACTCTCATTGTTGCTATTGTTGAACGAACGGTTTGCTTGTATTTCTTGTTTTCCTTTTGCTTGGCTGTGTGTGGTGTATTTCTTTATTTTTGTTTCTCATGTTGTCAGTGTGTGGGGGAAGGGAGGGCGAGCATGGTTTGTGTTTCCTTATGCCTTTTTCTTTGCGTTGTTTTTGTTGCCAGCGATTTGTCGTTTCCTCGTATTTGCCTTGCTTTGGCCTATTGTTTGCCTTGCGCATGTGTCTCTGTGTCTCTGTGTATGTGTGTGTGTCTGTGTGTGTGTGTATGTTTGCTTAGTTTGTCAATATTTTTTGGCGTGAGCCTTTGCTTTTAGCCACATGACAAGTAAATATGGCAGTTCCACTATAAAAAAAAAAACAAAACACATTTCGGCGTCTCATCTTCTGATTCCGATTCCGATTCTGATTCCGATTCTGATTGTGATTCTAGTTTAGCAACAAGATAAAATGCTAAACTATTTCCAAGTTCTGCTAAAGGGTATTATAATTTCGACACACAGATCCATATCAATCAAAAAGGGTTTTATATTTGTTTGTTTCATTTTAAATTTTAGATAATAAATAAAATAAATAGGCAAATATTTTTTATTTTCTAACATGAATAACAATTTGGCTAACAGCTTATCAAAGTTGACTGGCAATTGACTTATTTATGATTTTGTGCTAGCAATCGGATATTGAATTATAATTCTGCAAGAGTATCTCATTTTGAGCACTGCCTTTGGCTGATTTTCTTACGGGTTTTTTTTTTTTGCTGTTTGCTGCTTTCATTTTGTTGTCGCGTCGCGTCGCGTCGCCCAATCGAAAAAGTTTTTATGACACAATTTTTGGATTGTGTTGCCATTTTCTGCTGCTTTTGTCTTCTTCTACCTTATTGTTGTTCTTCTTCTTCTTCTTCTTCTTTTAGTCGCTGCTTGGCACACTTTCGATTTTCGATTTGGTATCTGCTTTTCGGTTTGCCGTCCAGCCAAACGGGCGGACGGACAAGTTGACAGACAAACTGACTCACAATCGGCGCGATTCGAACTTTGGAGCTGTCCTTTTGCTCAGGCACTCAAAAAAAAAGAATAGAAAAAAAACCCTTGATTGTCTGAGCGGCAGGTGGGTGGGGGGTGGGGGGGTGTGGCTAGTAACTATGGCGAACTATCCATTTGGCTGCTGCTGTCTGTGTGTGTGTGTGACTGCTATTTTTAGCTGCCCCATTGGGGCGTCAAAACTGGGGCGTCGAGTGTGGGCGTGGCCGGCGAACATGGAAGCGGCACAAGGATACAAAATATGTCGTTGGGGCAACCAATGCAAAGAAGTTGCATGCCAAAGAAACGCCAAGTCATGCGGCAACTTGGCCAGCCGGCAAGGGCTGGCGTGTTTTCTTCGCATTTTCTCGGTTGTTTTTTTTTGTATTTTCTTTTTTTTTTTTTTGAGTCTGTGCCGTGTTTTTAGACAGTGCAAGCGAAAAAACGACGTTTTGCAATTTCGCGTTGCAGCAACGCGAACCAATTCAAAAAAGAAAACACAACTCAAGAGAAAATTATGTGTTGCATACTTACCTTACGTGCCTTACGCCGCACTGACCTTGCGTGTGCTGCAGACCATGCCTCGGGCAGCGGCGGGGCAGGGTTGGGAACGGGAACGAGAACGGGGACGGGGACGGGGACGGGGACGGGGCCGCTTGTAAGGTGTAAAATGAAAAACTTGGCCAGGTGTGCAACGTTTCCATATATTTTATTGTTGTGCACGTTTTGGGCACAGTTCTAATTGGATATGGAGAGACGCCGGGTGCCGGGCCCATGGGCCCTGAGCCCTGTGCCCCACATGTGAATCGATAAGAAGAAGCGAGGGTTGTTTGGAGGTGCGCATTGAATTTAGCTGCAACATTGCCGGGTGCAATGAGGCGAACAGCGAACCCAAAAGCTGATAAGCCGCCGCAACAATCAAATCAAATCAACCAACATCAAGTCAAATCACGTTCCCATCCAATATGCCATGTGCTTTGGAGTGAACTAACCCCAATCCAGCCAAAAAAAAAAAAAACTGGTCAGTTCCACATGGTTGCCGTTGAATCCACTCCTCACCGATTTGTGAGTCGCTTAAGGAGCTGCGCATGAAACGAATAAGCATCTGATTGATTCCATTGTGCGTGCCTCGAATGTGTGGCAAGCGAAGCGTTTAATGGCCTAGAGAAATGCATATACATATTTATGCAGCAACACATTAGAATTGGACGAGGACAGTCTTCATTACTGCGAAACTTGTGGCAGGTCCCTTGGCGCGAATTAGCCTTAAGTTGTAATCGATAACTCGATGGGCAAACATTGACGCCTTTAAATCGTCTTGAACCTTTTTCCCTAATAAATCTCTGCTCTTTATTTGTAGTCGGTAACAGGTAATATTGGTGACGTAATATTATAACTGTTATCAGAGAATAACTGTCAGAGAAGATATCGATATAGATCGTTATCGAATACTAAGAATTGATCGTTACTAACGAAGTCAACTGAAAAGATGTTTCTTGTAAAAATTATTTCACCATTTTTTCATGTTCGACGTTCCACTTTTGGCATGGAATTTTCTTGTTTTCGAAGATGATTTAAATTTTAAGGAGTTGAAATGGTTTTTGTGCAGGCAGAAGGCTAATGGGAAACAGTCCTTAAATTTAACAATTGAGTTCAGCGTATATTGTAGTCGAGCTCACTCGACTACAGCATTTCAAGTTGCGTGTTTTTTTGATTTTTTGTTGCTTTTTTTTTTTGGTGGTTAATCAAGTGCCTGGCCTACTTAGACGAAAGCCGAAGGCAGTAGAAGTCGAGTAAGCTGACTCTGGCGAGCCACGACACGCAGAGGGTCGATACCCAAACCCCAATCCTGACCCTAGGCCTGACTCGTCGTCGTCTTGCCACAATCAAGGTTAAGCATATGTACATGTACATATATTGTATATATAAATAGAGGTATATATGGCTATAAATATATATATACGTATATATATATAGAGCGACGGTATTGCTAGTTGGGCTTTTGCTTTGTTCGTGGTGGCAGCGTCAGGAAATGTCAATCAATTAGCTGGCTAGGCCCGAGGCATCGAATACTAAAGGCCGGATCTATAAACAACTTAACCGATGGCTTACACTCAACTGCTTAAATTATCTTAAAGCCCCCTGAGTGCAATAGCAAACGTCTAAACTGAATTGACTGCACAATTGAATCGAATTCAGGCTAAACATTCATCTAATCATTTTTTGACTGCTGCATTTTTACGGGCAATTTCTATTTACTTATCACTAAAATGCAATAATCAACAGGATTTCGATTTTTTTATTGAAAAGTAGACAGTAATTTTTCGCCTCCGATTCGATAAGGAATTTTTACACCAAATTTTTGCTAAAATTCAACTTTGTCAGTTTAAGGAATATCTGATTGTATCTTGGTATAAATCCTTAATCTTTACTCCTATTAATTCATACATTGAGCATTTTTCTTATATCATTAATATCACTATTATTAAAGGCTTTTAAAGTACTTTTCCAAACATATTGAACAAATACTGGATTATTTTTTTTTGCATTCCTCTTAGATTAAAAAGTTTTAAGTTGTATCTTTTAGATACAGTAAAAATACAAACGTGTGGAATATTCACTTTAAAAAATAAATAAAAATCGACTTAGCAATTTTTTAAACGTACAAGAATTAAGTTCACTAAAATTGACATATCAGCAAATTAACTTTGGTCAGACTCAAATTTTGTTTAATTTCACAAGAGATCTGAAATAAATTTATAATATCGCTGCAAAACGCAAAAAGTAGCAATTTTATTTCTACTTGCCTGCTTTTTAAAGTACTTTTGCCTCTTAGCCAAGTCAAGGCTGGCCACTTCCAATGCATAATTAACATAACTTTCACTATAATTTATAAGCTGACCTTAATCCAAGAGTGGGCGGAGCATTCGCATTGTCTTTCAGGAATATTAAGTCTATTCTTAAAATTATAGATTTTAATTTCAGGTTAACTTTTCCCTTTGTTTTTTCTTGTACATTTTCTTTTTCTTTGAGTCTATTTTTAACATAATCTCAATTTCTTAACAATTGCAAATCTACTCGCCGACCTTTTCTCTATCTTTCCGATGTCTTATATATATATATATAAATATATATTATTCTTAACTGAGCATTGCTTGAGGTAAGGTGGACAGCAAACAAATCCTTTGCAGATTGGATTGACGTACATCTATATATATATATATATATATACATTATATCCTTCATTCTGTTGGTTGTGCCAACTCGGGCTAAAGCAGGGCGTAGCCACGCCCCTTAACCAACACACGCTGGCAGAGAACGCCATTGTTTTTATGCGGTCTTTGTTTTCTGAGTTGTGTTTTCTGTAATTGTTGCAACAATTGTGTATGTGGCAGATACTGAGCGGAGGGGTCAAAGGGGGGCAAAAGGACCCAAAACAAATAAGCAAAACATATTATGTATCGCGATGCTTGCAGCTATGCCACAACAGCAACAGCAAAAGCAGTTACAACAGTTGCAACAATTGTTGCCTGGTTGCCGCAGAATTGCAGAGAGACACAGAGAGAGAGGGAGAGATTGTGAGGGGAGATGAACTAGTTACAACTAGCAGTTGTCTCTATATTATTGCGTTCTGCTGCACATGCAACTAAGGTGAGATTAGATTTAAGCGGTGGCATGCCCCTGCTCTTGCAACATTACATTAGACAAAGCATTTAATAAAATGTCACAAACATTGACAGGACGACAGGACGACCTGGTCGGTTGACTGACTTAATCCTGAAAGAAGTGGCACACAGCAAGGAGGAGCACTTGTCCCTTTGCAGTCCCGTAATTGGTCAGGTAGAAAGCAAAAAAAAAAAAAAACGTAAATGGGATTTGCTCAACTTAACGTGGGGAATCCTGAACACGAACTTATGCCACACAAAAAAAAATTCCTAAGCACCAGCAATGACATGGAATGGAAGTTTTTCCAGCTTGTCTTCTTCGAGTGTTTTTTTTTTTTTTATTAATTCTTTGTCGTTTTTGTTCTTGGTTTTTTATTTGTGAGATAAAAAGAAATCAGCACTGGCAATTCATGTTAATGATAAGAAACTCCAAAGCAGACAGACAAAAAACACGGCACAAAGGCAGTTTGCCAAGAGGCCAGTTGGCCAACAGACAACAGGCAACAGACAACAAGGAAACAGAAACACGAGTCTAAAAACAAGCAACAAGCAAGCAGCAAATAAGGACGAACAAGTCCTGGCTGTATCCTTGGCACCGATTGCAAAAAGCTCTCAACTTTTGCATACCTTCAATAGACGACTTTAAGCAGCGAAACTATGCGAAAGTTTATAAATATTTAAATATAAATATTTAAGTAGCTAACAAAACACACACCAAAAAAAAAAAAAAATGACGATGCGAGCATGAAAATTTTGAGAAATCCTTGTTTTCGGAAATAATTTAATGGAGTAGAACAGAGTCGCTCGTTTTGGGATGTTTGGGATGTTTGGAAGTTTGGGTTTGGCTGGGGGGAATACCTGCTGCTTGGCAGTCGGTTGACTGCTTCATTTACCTGACGACAATGTCTCATAAATAATGCGGGTGCTCCATCAATATTTAAAGCCCGACGGAAATTGAATGTGCGCCCAACGTGCAAGGAGATTCGAGTTTATAGCACAACTGGCTTGACTACAAACGTTAACTTAACTCGGTCTAAACTGGGCTGATTAACTAGTTGCTATAAACTGCCCAGGAAATTTATATATGTGAAACAAATGCAATTCATCATTGGATTAGTGATCTGGAGTTGAGCAGATGAGAATTACAAAATGGAGTCGAGAGCAGCTAAGATGTCGGTCTTTGAACTTACTCAATTGGCCTTTACCAATTGGCCTTTAACAGATCGTGACCAGCTGGGGCAGATAGAGCAGGGAGAGAGTTCTCCTTTAGCCGGGAATAGCAAGTCTGTTGCACGGCATTTTAGAGTCCATTTGGCTTTGGCATCTTGGCCAACTCGGCTACTCGGCCTTGTCATTCATGTTAATTTTTATGACGTGCTTTAAGTGAGCCATTAAATAAAGAGTCAGCAGCCCAAGCAAAAGAAAAAAAAAGGGGCGACACGTTTTGTGGCCGATGCGGTGGCTTATCGCAGTAACAAATTAAAATGTATGAGCAACCCATTGAGGATGGACTTGGGAATGGGAAAGAAGAAGGGGAATGGTTAGGGGAATGCGACTGGGAATGGGTCTGTCATTGACTCTGTATCCCCCCCCCCACCACCACACTCACTCAATCGTTGTGGTCGTTGTGCTTTGTGGGGCAAGGTGAACACGCTGAAAGACAAACGTTGACGCCTTGTCGCCAGCGGCGTCAGTGGCAACACCGACAGCGTCGTCAACGTCAGAGCTCAAACTCAGAATGTGGTCGCTCGTTTGGTCGTTTTTGTCGGTCGTTTTGTCGGTCGGTCATTTGGTCGCCAAATGACAAGAACGTCAACAGGCCAAAGTCAATGTAGTAGCTGTGGCAGTCCCCGTGAGTCGGTGAACATCCCCCAACGGGCACCCCTTTCTGCTACAGTACATGCTCGATAATGCGAACCACAAATCATTCAATCCTTGAGTAGAGAAGCAACTTTCTTCGTCTAGGCAGAAATTTGATATACTTCAGAAAGTATATTTCTACTTACTTTGCTCTTCTTCTTATTATTGCTATTCTAAAATGTTCAGAGATAAAAATATAAAAATATATATAATAAATAAAAAAATATAAATAATATATATATATTCTCAGGGTGTGTAAACTATATATTTTATAAATATTAAATAAAAATAGACCGGCGATTTGAGAATTTAAGATCCCTTTCCGCCTGCTAGCAAACTATATATTTTCTCAATTTAAAAAAAAATATTTTTTTTTTCTGATTTGCTTATCTATTTTTAAGAAACAAATTTCTTAGTCACAGAAGACATTCTTAAAAAAAAATTAAATGGGCAACATATTTCAGGTCTTGTCGATTTAGGGCAGATTTTTCTTTATTTTAGAAATTTTATATCTTGAATTTATAAATTATTTCCAAGGAAAACTTTATAATTTTCAGCGTGATTTTCTAAAAATTAAAACAATTTTTTTTTAGTGAAATAAATGTATTTATTTTTAGCTTTTTGTGACAATTTTGGTGTCACACATTGAGTCGTTATTTTAGATTAGATTTGGATCCAATTTTGTGACAAGTGCAATTAACGAGACATCACTGTACATGTCAAAGCCACAGCATCATTCTATATTTGCTGGCCAGTGAAAGAAGGATGAGATGTGTGTGTGTGTGGAGAGGGGGGGGGGGGGGCGACAGTTTCACGGCACTCTCATTTAAAATGGACGTGTAGGTGACGACGACGTTGAGTTGAGATGATTGCATGCCACGCCCTTCGCACTCGCACCACCCCCCCTTCTCATATATTGGCAAAAATTTTTGACAAGTGTCAAAAAGGGTGTGCCAAATGCGGTGCTGACGTCATATTGCGAATGGTTTAGTCCTGGTTTAGTTTAGTGGAGAAGCTGTTAGTTTCTTGAACACAACTTGTTGTTGTTCGCCTTAATTAAGTCCCTAATAAGCTTAATCTCGGTTCAAAGTTCAAAAACTGGGTCATGTCACAATGCACTTGAACAGCTCCCAGTTCGAGACTCCTTTGTGTCTCCTGCTCTCGGACAAACAAGTTCGTCCAAATTCCAAGCAGACCCCGCCCAAAATGACCTGTCGCCAGTGTGTCTCTTAAATTTTAATGAAATAAAAGATTGCTGAGCTCAATGCACACACACAAACCGAGGAACACCAAGAGCAACATCCTCATTAAAAGTGTAAGCAAAAACAGCGGAAGGAAATGTTTGCCTCTCCATGTTTAAAAGTATTGTGCAAATATTTGCTTACGGGCAAAATTCACTTTAAAATTTGCTTTACTTGTTTAATCTGCACACACAAATTGCATAGACAAAAAAAAATTAAGCTGAATTTTATAAACTTGCCGAGAGTATGCAGAAAGTATATTTTTAAAAATAACATTTTTTTCTTTTAATTTCAAGGTAACTACCAAAAATTAAAAAAAAACTGTTAAACAGATTTTGTCTATTTTTCAGAAATGTATTCTTAATAATAAGCAAAAATTTCCAAGACTTTCTAATTTTTTTCAAATATTTTTCTTTTGTTCGAATTTTTTTTCTAATCACAAGAAAAACTTTTTAGTTTTCAGGCCGATTTTTTTAATATTCTTGTTTTCAAATATGCAGCATTATTTTGTAATTGGACATCGGCAAAGTAATAAATGTTATGTGCACTTTGATATTCCATCGAGTTTTCACTTGCTTAGCGTTTCCACTTCCGTTTCCGTTTCAGTTTCCGTTTCTAATTATATTCTTGTCCCACATTGTTTGCATTTTGGTGGCATTATTAATTCAGTTGCATTAGCTGCATTATAGAAATTCACAAAAATCGATTTTTGCACTTAGACTTTTCTATTATTAAGCAAAAATATTTGCTGAGCAAAAGTAGTGAAAAGTTGTAGTTGCAACTTAACTTAATTTTGAGTGCATTTCTAATGTTATCGTTTATCGTTCATAATTATCGATAAAATTCATTCCAAGCCTGCTAACTGTCTCACCTAATCAAATGTATACTTTATGGAGTGCGGCAGATGCGGCCATAATTATATTATAGTCTGATCATGGTTGGTTGCACCACAGCTTCATGCAATTGACAACTGAATTACAGAAGCAAATATAAATATTACGTATACGTAATATTTGTTGCTGCTGCTGCAAATATTTCATAAATAATGAGAACCAATTCGCATGATTTGCACAACTTCTGCATAAATGCACAAACAAATTAATTGTAATTGAAGAGGCAGCAACATTTGGTTGCAAATCGAGCTGATTGACATGGCATGTGCATATGGAATCCATTAAAATTGTACATGAAATGCCATTTTGGGATTCATTTTAATTCAACGTGGGCCAAATAAAGTTTACAATTTTAAAAAATTTATATTTAAAATTGTATTTAATATTAAAACTGCAAATGAAAACTAATTAACTTAAGTGGAAAATGTAAAATAGTTAAACTCTTTATTTATTTTTGACTGGCTAACTGAAACTTTTTGTTTTATCTTTGCAGTGCCATATGCAACCGATAAGACTGTGTCAGGTGGTCAACAAGAGGCAGCAACAACAACAACAGCAACAACAACAACAACAACAACAACAAACCACAAAAATAAACAAACAAAAATAACAGTTATCACAACTAAAAGTTCACGTCGTGTAGCGAGTGTGTGTGTGTGTGTGCGTGTGTGTGAGTGTGTGTGTGTGTATGTGTGTGTGTGTGTGTGTGTGTGTGTATACGAGCTGTGTTAGTTTCCTAGACAAAATGGCGAACGGACAGCGCAATGAAAATGCAGTGTTGCTCAACCAGAAAATTGTCAGCATTTAAGCGAATGCTCCAAGATCGAGCACGAAACCGCTCCAGAGCACATAGAGGGACAGCAGCGCAAGAGGAGCAGGAGGAGGTGCTGGTGAGAAGGAGCAGCAGCAGGCAGGCAGGCGGCAGGCGGCAGACGGCAAGCAGCCACATCCATCCATCAACCATTCAGCTGCACCAGGTGCAGGTGCAGCAGGTGCAGCGTTCAGTTGCCACTTCCAGTCATCGCGGGACGGCGACGCGGCATAGCAATTAGGCAGGCAGCAAAATGCCTGGCGGACGACGCGGACTGGTTGCGCCGCAAAACACATTTCTCGAGAACATCATAAGGCGCTCCAATTCGCAGCGTAAGTACAAAACTCTAACTGCCCCATATATATATATATATATAATTTATCTGATCAAACTGTCTGAAAATAATATTAGAAAATTTATGTATTTTTGTTATAGATTTTTTTTTTTTTTTTTTTAAATATTTTCTATGATTAATTAAGAAGTAAAAATTCAAAACAAAATTTTGGGCGAAAATTCAGATAATTGCAATAAAATTTAGTCTCTCAAATGCATTATTAAAATTAAGCTGCTTAATATTTGAAAGTTATTTTAGATTTATTTGAAAACTTTGATTTTAGTAAGCTTAAATTCTTCACTCCGTAAACTTATTTTTTGATTAGTAAAGTGAGAAAATTGAGATAGATTATTATAAAAATTCGATCTAATTCAGGAAGTTAAGGAAAGAATTTTCAATATTGAAGTAACTAATTAAATAATATATAACTTATTCAAATTAAAGATACAGCAACAGAGATTTGAAGCAGTTTTAAGCATTCATCTGTTCAGCTCACTCTAAAATTCTTTAAATAGAACTACTTTCAATGGGAAACATGTACTCGGGGTGCATCAATAGAAGCATCAATAGGAACATCATCATCATGATGAGCAACGTTAAACGACATACCTGTTGAACACAAAGATACCGCAAAATGGTTTAAAGTCTGCGGTTCAGTTCCGGTATGTAACGATAAAAATCGATAATAATCGACCAGGTAGTCGGTTTACAAATTACATTCCACTAAACTCTGCACTGACATTCGCCCATTTGTGGGCAATTGTGGTCCAGCATTCAGCGTTGGCAATTTTGGAATGAAAGGGAAAAACAGCGATGGCCAACGTTGGGAGAGCGGAAAGGGAAGGGAAGGGAATGGGATTTGGATGGCGATGGCGATGGCGATGCCAAAGCCAATGCAAACAGCATGTGAAATGATTTTCCGTTAAATTGTCAACTCTCGCAGCTTTGGGCTCACTCTGACACCTACGGCGGGGCTTACGTGTGTGCGTATGTGTGTGTGTGGGTGTGTGTGTGTGTGTAAGGGATGCTGGCTAAGCACATAAACACACACAGAGACAGACGCATGCCATTGAGTGCTGCCTAACTCTATAAATAGACACACATTCCACGAAAGCCACCCCCCCCAACTCACCCGCCAAACACGTCGACTGCGGAGCTGACATCGCCCCAGGGCCAATTAAAACGGCGGCAGCAACCTGTTGACCAACCGCACAAAAGAACCTAAATGGTTCAGAAACGGTGAAGGGATGGGGGGGGCGTGTGTAGGGGATTATGTAGGTGTATGAATATATATATATATATAGGGTATATCCACGAACAATAAAAGAAATCGCAAACAAAGAGTAATAGGATTTTGCATGCGAATGGAATTGCGAAACGAGACATTAATGCAAATTGGAATTATACATATAAAGGGGGAAATACCCATGAAATATGATTATAAGGAGAAATAGCAACAACGAGGAGCTGCACAATGAATGCCATGCATCCGATTAGAAATAACTATAGTAATATATATAGGGATATGAATTGTAAGTTCTACTTGTAGATAATTCGAATATATATAGAATAGAGAGCAAACAGAGAAGTTTATTCATGGATGATATGCATCCGACTATAATTTATTTATTATTATTATTAATTGGGAATTTATTAGATACATTTTGGCTCCTTCTGAGCTTATAGATCCTCCATCAAACCCAGCTCCTGCTTGAATGTCAGCATCTATTTTAGGTTAGAGGCTTCTATGTCATTGAAATTCAAACCATGCATCTCTAGGATGCTGCATCTTTTCTTGGTTAGAATGTAAGTTGAGGATTCCTTCTCACTTTCATATAAAACCCACATTGATCGCTTCTATAAATACCCAATTTGGATAGGTGGGCGCCCAAAACACATTTCGCCTGTCGAAGTCCTGGTGTCCCTGCCCAGCTCCTTTGACTCCTTTGTCTTCGTTCCTGAGTTGCAGACGCATTGTGTGTCTTTCTATGCCACAAAATGTTAGGGGCCTCACTGCCCCATTTCTCTGCCGCTTCGTTCCCTGCTATTTCCCTGTATCCCCGGGACCCATCTTAGAGTGGGTCCATTGTGAGGCCCAATTTGGATCCGACTAGAAATAAGCATAGCAATAAAAGGCTCCATATAAGTTTGATAAGAAGGGCAAGAAAAAACATAGAAATGGGGAAATTGAGATGTAGAAACTAGTATCAAAGAGACTGACTAGACTATATATATATATATATATATACATATCAACCAATATATATGAATCGAATGATGAAAAGACAATTTCTAATAAATATGAATAGCATAAAAAACAGAGTAAAAATAGAGAGTGGAAATACCATGAGAAGTCAGGAAGGAACTGAAATAGAAATGGGAAAATAAGATGTGAGCAGAAAGAGCAGAAAATAAGGTTAAGTGAGTAAATAACGGGTTGTGTGTGTGGCTGATGAGCTGGCCAAATGGACTCAGATGCTGAAACTAATAATCAAAAGTCACTCGGCAAATCAAATATTGTCGAATGCGCAAATCAGACAGAATCATATTAATTGCATAACCTAATTTACAACAGTCAGTTACATTCTACAGCAACTGCAACTGCAACATGCAACTGCAACAAACTGACAGCAACAAGCAGCAGGCAATTAACAAACTAATAGCTGCATCCACTCAAAATGTAGACAACACAATGCGGCCAAAACCAGCTAACTGAACTGCTCAGAATCAGCTCGCAGACAGTTTGCCACAGTTGCAGTTTGCAGTTGTCGCTCAGTTGCACTTGCAACAGTTGCATTTGTTGCTGTGTTGCACTTGTTGTGTGTCAGCTAAACATGATTTGCCTGTCTGTGCAGCTGGCGGATTTTGTGTGTGTGTTTTTGTGTGTGTGTTTTGGGCTTTGTGGTTTCCCGACTTGCATTCCCTGTTTGCTGTGCTGTGCTGTGCACCAAATGGAATGCTCAATGGCATCACTTATGCATTTCGTCTATTCTATTTACATATACATAGATAATTAAACAACTGCTCCATTTCATATTAATAACAGAATGGATTGTGTTTGATCTGTTAATGATGGTCAAAAGATGTATTTGGAATACCAATCGATATCCACTGACAGATGAGCTAAAGTTCTTGGTGCATTCTTAGAGCTTCTGCATCTTCTGGGATAAACTCAGTCGATTAATGTGCTCTGCATCTGCCACATCAGAGTCATCTTACACAACTTCAATTTCTTGTCAGAACTCCAAAGAATTTAAAAGTATTTCTGACACACTTTCGCTGTCTCCAGTTGAGCAAAGGGGATTCTAGGGATTTGATAGCCAAGCCCAAAAGAATCACAAAAAAAAAAAAAAAAAAAATTCAGTCCCAGTTCAATCCAACTTTATTACGCAATGTGTGTGCTGGGATTCCATAGATTCCACTTTATTAATTTAAGCCGTCCGAGCAAATAACTGTATTGGTTGCCATTGCACTTTTTACCCTTTGAAAATGCTGGCAAATTTTCATTGCGCAATAAATGATCAGATTAGGCAGAATTTAAGTTTTCATAATTGACAGCACAATTGACGGGCTAAAATGTCAATCCGTTAATGATATTTAATTATGCTATTTTTTTCTGTTTTTTTCGATTAGAATTTTTGCTTAGGTTTTTTTTTTCCAGTGTGTCACATAAGAGATTTTTTTTTTTTTTGTCGAAGGGCGACACGTGTCAATCAGTTGGTTGGGGATTATTAAATTATAATGTTTTCTTTATATCTATATACATTTTAAATATATTCAAGAGGGAAGACAGTGAGTGTCTTTGCCGAGTCTAAAGCGGATTACTCAGCAGCCAAATCAGACATTAAGCCTTTTTCAAAAGGATTTGCCGAGCCGGGCAAAGTGAATGTCGACGAAAATAATAGCAGCAATTGCGGAGAAGGGGGCAGGGGCAGAGGTAGAAACCGAAGAAAGCTATTTGATGGCAGTCACTGGGGTAAACTGTTGTGAAAGCAACTGCAAGAAGAAGAAGAAAAAAACGACTACCTCGCAATATATATATTTTTTTTGTTGGTTTTCTTTTTTAATATTTTTTTATGCTTTGCCACGATTTTTTTTGCATAAGTAACAAAAAAAAAAATCAAAAAACAACAAAAAAAATAGGTAAGAGCTTAAAGAGAAAATGGCATAAAGGAAATGCACAGATACGTCGGAAAATGGAGAAGAGAAACTGACTGGCTGAGTGCAAGGATAAGGAGAAGGATAAGGATAGGGCTAAGGATGTGAATGATGAAGAGACTGTGACTGCGAAATAAGGAAGTGTCGCATATTAGGGTGAGCAAATTACGCTTGCGGGCGGAAAGGGAAATATTCTGGCGAGAAGAAGACAACCAAAACAAAACCAGACAAGAGGCATGCAACAACAACAAAAAAAAACAGAAGAGTGTAAAGTGAGAGAAAGTGTCAATCGTTGAGGAAATTCCAAAGTTTTATATAAGAGTTGGAAATGGGGCATGTGGCACTGCTGCAACTGTCTGCTTTCCTTTAGGTTTCGACACATTTCGCATACCTTAGGCCGCAACTTCGTTTCTCTCTCTCTGTCTCTATGTGCCACATGCCACTTGCAACAAAAAAAAATAGGACCAAGTCTTGCCGAAATTTCAACAGCCTTTTTTAGTACTGCTCGGGGCAACTTCACAGTTTTTCACTTTGCCCACTCGCTCGGTTGTAATTCAATGAAGGATAAACAAATGTGTGCTGCCCCCCCTCCCTCACGCCCCTTGCCACTTACCATAACATAGTGTTCACGCTATGTGTGTGTGTGTTGTTTTTTTTTTGGTTTTTATTTCATTTGTTTTGGCCCATCTCGTTCGAAAAAAAATTTGCATATCCAATCGCGAGCCGACGGAAATGGCACATTACGTATACGCAGTGAGTGCCGTTTTGGGCAGCTCGAACGGTGTATTTCGACAGTTTTTCAATCATGGCCAACCCCGCTCGACCCCTCGGCCCCTCGGCTGCTCTAACCTCTGTTTGTTTGGGTCGATTGCTTTTGTGGAGGCATTTCTTTTTTGGCCACGTTAACAAATCGTTGCAGGCTGCCCATGATTAACAGCTCGCACATCCAGCCGAGAATTTTTCATAATATCCTTAAAAAACCATTATATGTATTAGAATAACAAACTTATCAACGAACCCAGCCCCTCAGCCACTGAAACTGCTACTCGGCTCCTACTTGGCTAGCCAAGTCCAGTTACGTAAAGCTTATTAACTGGTTTTTATTCCCCAGCATCTTTGGCTAAAGTCAACTTTTTATGCAATATCGATTTATATATAAATGTAAATCATGAGAATTGTTGGAATTGTTGGACAACTTTTACCAACTTATTAAAGCGGGTTTAGTTTATGCTTGACCCATTTGGGAAACCCTTGTCCATTCACACTTAAAGTGTTGATATTAAAACTTAAGTTAAGAAAACAAAAAAAAAAAAAACAAAAACAAAAAAAAAACAAAATAAAAACAAAATATTTTGAAACACAACTATTTTGTGGTAATAGTTTATGTTGGGGCTAGCTTATTCGATATGCTGTCCGTAACACACATACACGCACACACACACACACACGCACACACGCACACACACACACACGCACACACACATAGACTTACATGCCAGTAAGAAGAGCTAGGCAAATTACTGTTGGATGTTTTTGCTCATTAAAGTTGAAATTGAGGCCAAAAGTTTTGGCACATGTTGAACCCGAAATGTGAACACCGCCGGGTTGTGCCCTGACCCAAGCTTTTAGCTGGCGTCACACAAACACAGGATAAGCCATCTTCCTCCCCCCCCCCTCCCCTCACGAAGCTGTGCTTTTCTCCAATCCCCTTGAAAAACACACACACAGTGGAAATGCTTGAAATTTGTGTCGCCTCGCACTTTTATCTTGCTCCGACCAAGCGCTGTTTGATCTTCGTCAGCAGCCACTCGCAACAGCAGTGGAATCCACAACAACAACAACAACAAAACACAACAACAACTTGCAAGAGCAGCAATAACAATATTGTGGCCAAAAGTGTCAGCCACTCGTTTGACTTGCTGGCTTTGAAGTTCCCTCCCCCGCCCTCTCAGTTTCCCCTCGGTTTTCATATTTCTTTTTTTCTGCTAATTTTGCGCTTTTCTAAATTTTTGCTGCCGTGCAAAATGTTTGCTCATAATTTGTTGTTGTTGTTGTTCTTCTTGTTTGGTTTTTTTTTTTAGTTGTTGTTGTTGTTTATATTGACATTGTTTGTGTGTTTGGTCAGTGATTAGGCTAAGACCAATTAGAAAAGGTCAAATCTATGTTTGCTTTCAGCTTAGCAAAGCCAAAAGCTTACTCAAAAGACCGTGAACCGGTTTAAAAGCGGTTCACAAGTATTTTCAAATTATGCAAATATTTATCAGCTAAATTCGTAATTTGGTATTCTCAAATCTGAGGCAACAATTGCAATTAGAATCGAATGACAACTAATTACTAATATGTGAATAATCACCAAAACCAACTAAATATTATTTGATTGACAACTGATTGAGCGATTGATCTAAAGAACATTTAACTAAATATATTTAAGTTCTAATAGAAAATGACAACTGAATTATAATTAAATGCCACCAAATAATAGCAATGAAACGCTTAATGAGTAAACATAAACATGGCCTATGGCAACTCAGTTAACTGAGTTTACACAGGTTAATTAACTTGGCAATAACTCATATTTTATTTATATATATATATTGCACCTCAAGTTGCAAGCTGCATTTATATCGATATTGACAAAGGTCGCGGCACAATTGTACATTAATATTGGAATGCGTGTGTTCTGGGTATTATTTGTAACCTTAACCGTAACCGTAACCGTAACCGTAACCACAACCGTAACCGTAACCGTAGCCTGTATTCGGACACGGTCAAGCAATCAATCAATCTGCAAAAAACTACCCTCAAGCAAATGCAACAAGCCCTGCGAATCTGAACATCTCTGCCGGCACATCAGGTTGAGGGGGTGTGTGGGGGTTGTAAGCGCGGGCAGCAGTTAACAATTGCAATTACGACACGACACAAACACCACAGCAACCCACTCAAATACAGAGCCACTGAACCACTGAACCACTGACCCCCTTGACCAATGACACCCCCTTGGCCTGCTTTAAGCCCAGCGAGTTATTGATTTTCCTTTGCTTATTGTGTTTTATTGTTGTTGTTGTTGTTGTTGTTGTTTTTGTTGCTTTTGCTGTTTCGCTGTCGCCGTGTAAATTAACGTTGACTACACGACTGTTTGGCTAAATTGGACTGGGCTGGGCTGGGCTGGGTTGGACTCGGCTCTGTCGAATATAGGTTCGGGGCAACGGCTGCCTTCAAGTTTTGCCATTACATTTATCGATTTTTTTTTGTTGATGGGCCGCCCCTTTTTGGCTATGCCATTTGCATTTGTTGTTGTTGTTGTTGTTGTTGTTGTTGTTGTTATCGTTGTCGCTTTTATTGTTGCTGTTGCTTTTAACGTTCTTTGAATTTAACCTTAGCGCTGCTTTTTGCCTTGCTTTGCTTTACTTTAGTTTGCTTTGTGTCACTTAACTTTTGACGTGGTTGCGTCTTTGATCCGCCAGCGCATTTCCCACTTCAAGTCCGTTTCCCTTCCTTAAGAAGGTCAAAAGTTGCCGAAATGAAAGCAGTAAAAAGCAGTTACAAAAAATAATGCCCAAATACATACTTTATTGCAAGCAAAGTTTGCTTTCGAGTGGGCAGGTCTCCAAAAACCAAGAAAAAAAAAAAAAAAATACAAATTCACCACGAAAAATGAGTTAATAAGTTGGTTATTGTCCCGTAAATCATACGCCATGTTGACCAAATTACTTAAAATGCTTAGCACCTCCTCAAAAGGTGGTCGAACATAAGATTTTGTTGCTTTTTGGATGGTCACACACCTCATTAGTGGCAGAGGGAGGTAAAGGAAAAGGGGTGCACATTACTAGATAGTTAGATCCCTCTCTATCGATCTCCCGCACTATTTCTACCTACCTGCCCCGCAGTCTTATCTTCCACTCTGTAAAGTGAATTCACAATAGAATCTTAATCTTAGTCTATGATACTACCTCCGGAATATCTAATCCTTAACCCCAACCTAAATGCTTCATTCACTTTCTGTACACCATTTTTTCCCTACCTTGACCCTCACCCACAAATGAACCTTAACCTTCGTTTCTGACACTGACACCCCTCATCCTTTTCATAACCTCAACGCGTTGTCCCTGTCAAACATAAGTGTAACTCACAGACCCGTCGTATAGGTAATTACAGTGATCAATTGTACATCGGCAACCCTAGGTTAGGGCTGGGTTTAGAGGGGTTACCAAGCCACATTTAGCATTAAACAGAAAGCCATTCGAGGCCCACAAAACAACATGATTGTGTGTGGCCTATGGCTGCCCCACGCTCATCAAATATTAACGGAAATAAAGGTAAAGCAATTAAGAATACTGTTGTCGAGTGAGTTCGACTACGCTGCAATTAAAATGGTGAGTAAAGCGTAATATTTTTGTTTAGTTTCTAAATTATTTAACAGCATTTTTATACTTATAAGTAAAATTATTTTGATCGTTTCAATTAAAATTGTTGCTGTTAAGTAAAGTCTGTCTCAAACGGTTGAATCTAGCCGAGTTAACAATGTAACATTTGGGTTAATGGGTTAAAAGACAATTATTGACGTTTTTTATGTCAAGTTTTTTATGGGTTTATGGCTTTGGCATTGGATAGCAGAGGCAATCAGTTAGATATGCAAGTGTAATTGCAATGTGCATGTGATTTTTATGACTCCCAGATATGAAGTATTACCACAAAATCACACTCCTGCTAAATTTGATTCAGTTATAAAGAAATCCGACGATATTCGAGTACCAACCATATTTCAGCCTAGCAACTTACAAAAGGCATTCAACATTTACATTCAAAAGTTGAGAACACTGAAAAAAAAACATGAAAATATTTCTGCTTGCTCAGGTTTTGCTTCTCATTAAAATGCAATTCCCTTTGTCAATATGACCAATCGTAAATCGTATTTCAATAATATTCTCTTCCAATTGTGGCCAAGATGTGATCATTTATCGGCCAAAGCTGCAACTGCTGATAGAAATCAGGATCAATATAAGAATATATATAGTATTTCTTAGCCGATATTAATGAAATCTGAACTGTTGATCAATTACGTTATGTCAGTTTAGTTTCAGAATTTAATTTATTGTAAAAGCCAATAATATAAAAATAGCTATAAAAATCGATATATATCGATAATTAAGAGTCACAGATAGTTATTAATAAAATAAAGCAACTCAATAAATTTTTAATCAGTGCAGGGCAGACTAAAGAGAGTGAGTGACAGAGAGAGAGAGAGAGAGAGAGAGAGAAAGAGAGAGAGAGAGAGGGGGAGAGAGAGAGAGAGAGTGCCAATTGCTCTAATTGTAAATATGCTCTTTGCCGGCTTGTGAAGCCAATGAAATTGGATTAAGTTGTTGGTGGCGCTTTTGTTTTGTTTAGCTTGACTTATGCTGTTTGAGTCGGACGGTGTGTTGAAGGAGGGGAGGGGACGGTTGGGTCTGGTATAAGTGACGGGTCAAAGGGGTCGAATGGTTTCTGTCCGCTTGTCATGACTAAGTGCCGGACTGTGGCGAGGCCACCACAAAGCCCAGAGCAGGCGCACTTATGAATAACCAAAACCCATAACTAACATAACTACAACCTCAAGGTCATGCAGCAACTGCAACTGCAACTGCAACAGCCACAACTGCAATGAAAAGTCATCACTCGAATCAGCTGAATTGGTGCTCAGCGTAATCTAAATGTTTAGCTGAAGCATTGTGAGTGCAACAGAGAATAAATAAATAATAAAAAAAATAATAATATAGAAACATGTGTTAGATAAAAACTAAACTATATAAGGATAATATCCATTAATATTATTAATCAAAACTTTTGCTATTATATCGTTAAAAATTACATAAAATAATTATTATTTGCTGCTCGGCCATTTTCAAGGCAACAAAATTCAATTAATCGCAACAGCTGAGCAAAAGGTTGCTCAATGGTTATATTTATTATGTATATATGCACTATATTTAGTCAATGTATTCGTGAATACATTCATCGACTAATTCACTCACTCACACACACACACACACACACACTCAGTGAGGCACTCTGAAATCGCGTGTTCTGATCAGGATTTATATTCATAGTTGTCACTGCCAAAAAAGTTGGCACTGCAAAAAGAAAGGGTAAACCAGAAAAGAGAAAAGCCATTGCACGAACAAGAAGTTCTACACACACAAACACACACACACACACACGAAGAGGCATGCGTGTCAGTGTGTGTGTGTGTGAGTTGCCTAATTTGGTTAAAGTATTGCAGACTTTGAGGAGCGTTCGTTGCACGCAACGCGGCAAACTTGCCAACAAATGCAAAAACAACAACAATTTACACACGCACATACATGTACATAACCACACTCAAGTATACACACACACACACACACAGACACACACACTCACGCATAACTGACGCTTGCAGCGCCAATTTTCAAACTTGCTGCTTGAATTTTGCTGTTGCTTTTTTAGTTGAAAAGTTTACGCAATCAACTATTTTTGAGTTTGCGGCGGAACAGGGTGGGACATGCCATAAATATGTAGCCACAGACTCGGGCACCCACACACAAACACACACAAACACACACCACACACACACACTTAGACACAGTCGCACAAATGATAATGAGGCATGAGGCAAATGAAATGAGGACAAAACTTCAGCAAAAGCTGCGAATCATGAAAACCAATGGCGCCGCATGTGTATGTTCTCTGTATGTGTGCGTGTGCGTGTGTGTGTGTGTGTATGGATGTGACCAATTACACATAAACATTCAGCCACATACAAAACATGACACACAAAAAACACACACACAAACAACGCTGGTGAAATAGCAATAATTTGAGTTTCTGGTTACCAAATGTAAATGATGACCTGACGATCCACCTACCCCCTGCCCCACCTGCCACATAACCTCCCCCCCGTCCACCCCCGCACAAACATAGCATGCTGTAGCAAACAGCAACCCACTTAGCGCCGGCTGATGACTGGGCGTGGCAGTGGCAGCACGAAAACACAATTGACCTTCAATTCAAAATGGCAACGCCAAAGCAACAACAACAACAACAGCAACAACAACAACAACAACAACAATCGAAAACAAACATCGCAAACAACAAACTGAAAACAAAGTCACAAAATGTGCCACAATAATATTTGCCAAGTGTTGCAACTTGAGTCTTAAATAATCAAATTGATTTTAAGCTGCATTCACAAAACGTCTGCTGACATCTGAAATATATCAATCATTCAATCAATCAATCAATCATTCAATCATCATGCACATTTCGAGCACTTTGTATGAAATTCATATAATAAAAAACAATTATTTAAATCGTTGAAATTTACTTTTCATATGAAATATGAATTCAAAACTATTTATCATCAAAAGCTACACTCAGCAAAAAAAATGAGTAACATGTTATTTGGAAAAATGTAATATTATTATTCTGAAAATAAAAAGTTTTTACTTTACTCGATTTATTAAAATTCGTTAAAATCGTGTCCAATTTTTTGGGCTGTGTATTTGCTGTGTGTAAACAAAGTTGATTTTCAATGACATTTTTCTACTTATTTATTTTATTATTAAGCATTGATATTTAAAAGTTTCGCATATAAAAAACATTTAAATAATAAAATTTTTCATAGGAATTTATTTGTAGAAATAAAAAAGATGCTTGCTAAATTGAAGGAATTTTTGTGCAGTATTTTTATGAGTGTTTCGTACGCAGCAGAAAATTATATCTATATGTATATATAGATATATATGTATATATATATATATGTATATATATACATATATACCTCTTGTCTCAAATTTCTAATTATAAAATAAAAGAAACAAAAGCAAAATAAAGAAAATAACTGAAGAAACGCTCGTTGGTAACGCAATGCGTCCCAGTTCAGGGCAGGTTCGCACTTAATTATGCAAATTTAATAACAATGCCAAGTGCCACATACTTAAACAAACACACACACACACACACACACACACACACACACACACACACTAACGCACCGAGCGTGTGTGAAGTTTATTATAAATGCCATTAGGCGAACGCGTAAAAAAAATAAACTTTCACAGCGGCAACACTAAAGGGGGGTGTGGAGT
This sequence comes from Drosophila dives, assembly GCA_035042365.1. Lineage (NCBI taxonomy): Eukaryota > Metazoa > Arthropoda > Insecta > Diptera > Drosophilidae > Drosophila > Drosophila dives. Next base: position 11,441,848 of record JAWNLJ010000443.1, on the reverse strand, counting down.
GTGTGTGTGTGTGTGTGTGGGGGGGACATGTCGTTGGTGCAGTGTGGAGTGTGGGTGTGTAGTGGGGATGTGTGTTGCTTTTCGGGTGCGACAAAAGTTCGGTGTTGCGAGGCTAAATTGCAATTCTGCTTGAAGCATGCCCCAAGGAGTTATTGGGCTGTTGGCCAAAGTATTACCTTGTAGCTTGTAGGACTGCAACCCTCATCTGTCTGCCTAACAGCCCCTAGCCCCCGCGGCGCAACTAAATCTAACACACAAACCCCACTCCTCCCCCCCACTGTTTACCTGCCCTTCGCCCGTTGTAATGTAATTAAATCGCATTGCTAAAGGGGTTTAGGTCTGTCTCTCTTTTTTTTTATACTTTTCGGACAATAAAATTTATGCACTCGACTGTGTTTACTATAGGGAAGGGAGGAGAAGGGTAGTGGGAGGGGGGGAAGAGGTTGGTAGTTGTTGAGGGTGTGCAGCTAAATGACATGGCCAGCTGGCAATCTGTGGCCTAATCGCCAGCCGTGCGGACAAACAAAAAAAAGTGGGGGCTACAGCAGCAAAGCTATTGTCACTGCCCACCTGTGTGTGTGTGTGTGAATGTGTGTGTGTATGTGTGTGTGTGAGTGTTTGTGTGTGTGTGCATAAAGGATAATTGCAATGCACAACGCGTTAAGCGGGCGAGTTAGAAAGAGATGGCAACAACAGGCAAGCGTACGCTAATGTCATTAAATAAAGCTTTTGTCTGTGCGTGAGTGTGTGTGTGTGTATGCCTGTGTGTGTGTATGTGTGTGTGTGCGCTTATTATGAGTGTGTGGTAAGCACGAAACAAAAGGCAAACGACGGCAAGTTGGAAAATGCAAAACCACAGAAAATAATGACACAAAATGGCTTCAACAGGCAGCAAAAGCAACAGAAAGTGTTTCGTGTGTGCTGCAGGTATGGCTAAGGGCAGTTGCAACAGGAGGGGGGGGGAGTAGGGGGGCCATGAGACAGTGGGTGAGTTAAGCAGATCCTGGACAGCATCAGCAGCAGAAACAGCAGCAGCAGCAGCGGCCAAGCGGAAATGAAAGTTTTTGCACGGCCAAAACGTGTGTGCTTATAGTAAGTGTGTGTGTGAGTGTGTGTGTGTGAGTGTGTGTGTGTGTGTGTGTGTGTGTGTGTGTGTGTGTGTGTGTGTGGTGTATTTAGTTAATGGACTAGTTTTGTAATGTGTCTCTAGACGAGAGGCTGCCACCACAGAACCACTTACGCGCTGCTCACACAAAACCAAGACACAAATTGCAACAAAAAAAAAAACCAAAAAAAAAAACCAAAATAAAAACCAAAAAAAAAAACAGAAAAAATACAAAAAAAAAATAAAAATCAAGAACCAAATCCATATCAATCTACCAATTCCACAAACTACTTAAGGTGCAGGCGGAGAAGAGGGCTTGCTGAAGCAATCAACTGCCCAAAGACAGAGAGAGAGAGAGATAGATATATATATCTAGAAAGAGAGAGAGAGAGAGAGAGAGAGAGAGCGAGCAATTCCGCACTTGGGGCAGCTCATTAATCATCAGCTGCGGCAACAGCCGGCGACATTTCAACAGAGCTATCACATTGTGGTGCCCGCCCCATGTGGCACATTCAGAAAGTTTCATCTCATAAATTAATGATGAATTTATTGTAATTAAAATGCTTGCGGTATATATTTTATTACAGTTGTTCTGTTGTTTTGTTTGGCCAAATTACTACAAATCAAATTCACATTAATTGCACTGACTTTGCCTTTTTGGCCCTTTTCAACTTGGTCTTTACTTGTGACATTCTCCAACAAACATCTAGTTGAATGTTGCTTAAAGTTAAATTTCACATATTGCTAAGTCTGATTTTAATATATTATTATTATTATTAGTATACATAAATATTTTATAAACTTTTGAAGTCTTCAGAAACTTAGCCCAAATCTGTGCAAATATTACTCAAATTTACAAAACAAATATTTTTTTTTTAGCTCTAGCAATTCGCATTTAATTGCATTTAATATTTGATATAGCTATTATTAGGGAAGCTGATGCACTGCATCATATAAATAACTGTAAATAAATGTCAAAAATCTTTATAGAGCAATTTTTTTTTAAAGTTGGTTAATTGCCGCACTTTAAAATTAGTTCAAAAAAAGAGAGATAGAGAAAACTCTTTTTATTGTCTTGTTGTGTTTGGCAGCAACTCCACCTGGATCAATGTGATGCTTCCACAGTCGCCTCAATGGATCTTTAACGGAAATCGGTTCTCTTAAATGACCCAAAACAAATGGCAAAAAAACTCTGGCAGCCATCAGCCATTGAATGACATTAGCTGTTGTCTAGCATCGTATATATATAGGATTTCTCCAATCTAGTGTGTAGTTGTTTGTGCAGCCACGCCCACTCAAGCACAGCCGCCTACCAACAGCAGTCCAGTCCAGTCCACTTTGCACTTGTCCGTCCACTCTCTCCGCGAGTGCCAGTTGATACAGTAAAACGCAGTCACGTTGACATAATGGCAAAAGCAAACACTCACAAATACTGTCTAGGCTTGGGGAGAGGGGTGCAGTGGGGAGAGTGGGTGGGTGGGTGTGGGTGACGGGGCGCGTCCATAAAAATAAACAAGCCAGAATGCAAAGTTCTGCAACTAGAAACGAGCCAGTTGAGAAAAGTTTTTCAACACGAAACGAATTGAAAAACTCACTGATGAAATTTGAAAAATTAACTCTGATAAAATCACATTTAAATTTGATATATATCTGTGAAAGCCAAATGATTTGTACACAGATTTTCAGATATATCTTGGCAGTATTTAATTAATATTTAACTTGAAATCTTTTGTGGAAATGGAAAAAAAAAGGAATTTGTTTCTCTATTGTGATTTGCATTTTATATAAATTTTAGTTTTATCTTAAGGTTTTTAGTATTTTTTTCAACATTTTATTTTAGTAGAAATAATATATATATATATAAATAATATATAATATATATAATATATATAATATAATATAATAATAATAATATATAATATAGTTAGGAAATAACAGTTTTGCTAATCTGAAAATTACATAAATAACAAATTTTATTGATTGCACTCAAAGAAATTTCACTTAAAACTAAAAATTTTTTCTTACTTTTAGAACTTATTTCTAATAATATGAAAACTAAATTCTAACAATTTAAATTGCTACACAAAACATAGTTTGTAAAATGTAAATTATTTATAATATTTTTTTTTGTTTAGAATAAATTGTTTTTATAATCTAAAAATACAATTGTTCAATTTGAGAATGAAAAACTAATGCACAGATTGTGTGTGCAGCGCCGCGTAAATTGGGCGTCAGACAGCGGAATTGGGGGCGTGGAAAGCAGTGTGGCAACTGTTGACACTATAAAGTAGCAGCTGTTGTTGTTGTTGTTGTTGTTGTTGTCCTTATAGCCGTTGTAAAAACGCAAGCGTTTATTCAGGCAAATCAAAGTGTGAGTGCAGCTCTGTTGATTTTTGTGTGCGTGTGTGTGTGTATGGCTGTGTGTGCGTGTGTGTGCAACACATAAATATGCATTTGCCCATTTGCTCACTGCTAGGGCTTGCATGTGCAAAACATATATATATTTTTATTCCCGCAGTCACAGACTCGTTCACACATATCCATTGGCTGGAAACCTGAATTGTGAATGTGAATGTGAATGTGAAAAAACTTAAATCTGTTTGTATGTGGGTTAGTGTGTTGGCTCTGTTGTGTCCGCTTGGCATGCATGTCACCACGCTCAAGGCATAAAGTACACGTAATCTTCATAGCCCCATATCCATCCCCATCCACATCCCACTCGCCTCTCGCCTCTGGCCTCTTGCCAGTGCCAAGCATAAAATGTATTTAAATATAGAGTTGATATTCAACATCAACTTATTTTTCAACTGTCGCATGTCGAAATATTGCAATTTTCTGCTGTCGCAAACCGTTTTCCAGTGATTCATTTTCCAGTTCATTTATTGACTCGATTCTGTAATCGATCTTTACTGATTTCTTGTTACTCTTCCATAAAATTTTATCTCCAGTTTAGAGATAAGAAATAAATGAAGAAATTTCTCTTTAAAATATATTTATTATTTCAAGTGTGAAATCCACTTAAAAACTTATTTGCACTCAACGAAGTACAAAATGTTTGTTTAAATCAAGGAGTATTATTTGAAAACTAGCAACGAGTATTTGCACTTGAAATAAGCTCCAATGCAACTTGCGTCAGAGTGCGTGTGAGTGCCACAACAATTACGTGCAACAAACAAGAGCCAAAAAGTCGTTTTTGCCAAAGGCAAACAAGAAGTCAGGCAATGCCATTTTGGATGCCATGCGATGGCAGCGCGTGGTTTACTTGCTCGTACACATGTTCCATGTGCACCAATTACCAAGTGCCATGTTACCTGATCCCCCCAAACAGCAACAACAACAACAACAACAAGAATCACATGATTGGGCCAATAGCAACCGCCATTAGTCGACTGACTGGGCCAAATCAAAGTGGGTGGGGGGGGGGGGGGTCTGGGCCATCATTTGGCATTTTATTATGAATGACAACATTTGAAATGTTGCAATTACGCGCAAATATTTTGATAGATAAATAACTGACAAGTTGACATGCATTGATCAGCTCAAACGTCAACAAGAGCATGGCCCAAACAGCTATTGGCCAATTTAGATAATTATCGATAGCGACACTTTTGTAATGGCCAATTCCAACATGGATAATGTGATAAGCGATTTGACGAAATCAGCATCCAACATCTGCTGTCATAGCTGAAATTGTTTGATGAGTATTTGTTATGTTATGGTAAAATCTGATTATTATTGGAAATATTTCCAACATAGTAAAAGACTTGGATTTAATAGCAATTTGTGCTAAATTTAAGTTTACTCATTAAAAAAAAAGCAACTATGAAATTATGCTAAATGTAGCCTAAAATATAAAAACTATTATTATTTATTTGGGGTTTTGTGCACTGCGATCTAATTGATCTTCCGAGCTTATAGCTCCTCCATCCTAATTTTGAAGTTACCTTCGTCCCATTTATAGCATTTATTGCTGCTATACTATCGGATAGGATAGATTTATCCGCATTCCGATAGTTGCGCTTTAGATTAAATTCCGCACACCTCCCAATGGCACACACCTCAGCTTGGAATATGCTGGTGTACACTCCCAGAGATTCATGTTATGGTACCCGAGGACCCACCACTCCCAGGCCTGTTCCCTGATTGGTGAGTGATCCATCGGTATACCATTTTATGGTCTGCGGTTTCATAGGATGGATTTCATCTTATAATGGCCATTCCTTTTTGTAACTCGTTTGAACTTTGAAATTCCGCTCGAATATATATTCTGGCTTCATTTTATCCCTAGGTTGTAACAGGAGGGGAAGTTCATCTGAAAGAAGTTGGGCATCTTTATGACTCAGTATGTGTCTGCACCCAACTCCTTCTGCTGACATCCTTATGATTGTAGCTTTCTGTTGGTGCCTTATGGTTTGGTGGAGTGGCGTGAGCTCCATTCGGGTTTTCAGGGCCTTTGTAGGGCAGGTGCGCATTGCCCCTGTCATCACTATCACTCCGTAAAAAACTATTAAAAAATATTATTTATATTTTGTAAACGCCTAATTTTTGTGTGAATTTTAGACAATTATAATTTATGCTCAACACAAATTAATTTTATTCATAGGAAAAAAATTTAATGTTTATTTTATTTGGTTGACATTTTATATATAATTGTACTAACTCTCTTTTGCTCTCCCTCTCTCACTCTCACTCTCTTTCTCTCTGTTACAGCGGATAGCTCGTTTTTATTGGCCAACGCACAAATCGTCGATTTCCCGATCGTCTACTGCAATGAGTCCTTCTGCAAGATTAGCGGCTACAACCGTGCCGAGGTCATGCAGAAGTCGTGCAGGTATGTGTACGTATTGCCGATTTATACTCACTCGCTCTGTTGCGCTCTCTTTTACTCTATATATCTATCTATCTATATATATATATATATATATATATTTTTGTATTTGTGAATATATGCTATATGTGCTTTTTATATATATGCATATATGTCTCGACCTAGACTAAGTATTGTACTACATACAATTCCCGCGCTCTACAGCCGCCAGCGCTCTTTCTCTCTATCTATCTCTCTCTCTCTCTCTCTGTAGCTGTCTCTTTTTTTGCCAACACAGCAAAAGCAGAGAGCCGCTCTTATAATCTTTCCCTCCTTTTTAGATATAGCTTTTATTCATGTTGCATATTTCGTAGTACTCGTTTTGCATGTCTTTTCTTACAGCTTTTTTTTTTAAGTGTATGAGAAAGCATTATTAAGATTTGACTGGAATGGAACTGATTCGATTTTTAATTAGTCTAAAAGCTACTAGTAAAAGTTCTGAAAATTCCAATCGTTTCGGATAGTTAAAATTCGGATTGATTTCAACTTTTAGAAATTACTTAAAATATTTTCGAATTTCGATTAGGCAAATCATTTAAGGTTTAAGGAAATTTAATTTTGTTTACAAAGTTACTTAAATGAACTGTGAGCTGGACTTGGGCACATTATCCGACTGAAACTTAAGTCGACTTATCAGAGCACTATGTCAGTAGACAGCTTTTGTCTGTGCACGACTGGACTTCCATTTTGGCCATTTATCAAGGCATTAAGCACGCATTAAAAGCAAGCCGCCAGATTTCCGGTTAACTATGCTCTTCCGCTGGCCCAGCTGTAGCTGTAGCGGGAATGAAATACCATTAAAAAAAAATAAAAATAACAACAACAAACATGAGGCTACTATTAATGCGCTGCTCAGACTTTTAGCCAACTTATCGCAGCGAGGAATAAACGTTTGTCTTCGGCGCCATAAAGCAGCTGCGTGGCTAAAAGCATAATGGCCAAATCGATGCGGTAGAAACTTTGTGTGGTTTTTGGCTTATGCACACATGGATATTAAAAAGATATGTTAGCTGGCAAACGCGCGCGCCCTAAATGAAAGACAAATTGATATGACAGCTCGCAGCGGGGGGTGGGGGGAGGGGCAACAGCCACAGCAACAGCAACAGTCGCGCTGCCAGCTCAAGTGGCCGTCAAACTGTAACAGGGGCCAACATTGAAATTCTCCAGCGGATTGTTTATAATTTGCGAACAAAACTTGCCACAGCGGTTGGTTGGCCAAACAAAAAAGCGTATGCATAACATGCATGATTCTACCCCTCTCGCCCCCCCCCCCCCCACTCATCCAAAAGCACGACGTCCTGTTCGCAGTTCTTATTTTTTTTATTTTGTTTTTTTTTTTACTTGTTTTTTACGTTTAGGCCAAACTTTTGTAATGCCAATCTAGCGTTTAGTTGCGCGCTCTTCCCACTGCCCTCCCTCTTTCCCTCTCGCTCTCACGCTGTAACTGTCTCTTTCGCACTCAGTGTCGCTGTCTCTGTCGCTGTCTTTTTTACTCTTGTGTGTATTATTTATTGTTGCGCTTTGACCTACTTTGTAACTGTCTGTGTGTGTGTGTCTGTGTGTGTCTGTGTGTGTGTGTGTGTGCCTTTTTATGTGTATGTGTCTCTGTGGCTGCATGCAAAGAAGAAAAGCCAAGCAAAAGGTTGACCAAAAAAGGAAAATCTCTACTTTTCCATTTTCTCTCTGTTTGTTTGTTTATTGCTGTTGTTGTTGTTGTTGTTGTTGTTGTTGTTGTTGTTGTTGTTGTTGTTGCTGTTTGCTTAACTGTGCGCACTTTCTTTCAATTTGCCATTATAGCAGTTTGTAGCGCCTGCCTGCACACCCCGTCCAGTAACTCGACCGCACTGCTGTTAGTGTTGGCCATATTGAGTGGAGCCTAAATCAGCGCCTTCTTGGCTAAGACCCCCCCCCCCCCCATCCACTCGTCGTTCTGTTGCCTGCCTTGTAACCCAAATTTAATGCTTGTCTATGCCTAGACACATGCCCAAGTGCACGCACACACGCACACACACACACACCTTAGCGTACAGTGAATGCCCGCAAACTTATAACTTGCTGAAAATAAATTAATATTTATTTAAAAGTTTGCTTAAATTATAATACTCTGAAAATCTGAATCATTCATTCCCAATTATAATTAATTAATATAGCTTTTCGCGTACTCGTTTGCGAGCGATCACTGTAGTTATACAAATATTGGTATATGTGTACAGATATGCGTATTCAGCTATATATAAAGATATGGAGATACTCTTTCTGTGCTACTACACAAAATGGCCGGCGGAGCGGAAATGAGTCGCTTTGCGTTTTTAGTTGTGACGTTGTTGCCACAGTTTGTTGAACCTTTGTCATGGCATAAATAAATACAAGCAAACACACACACACATACACAAACACCGAAAAAAAGAAAGCAAAAAAAAACTATTCGTCTAACTGCAACGAGCAACGAACAACAACAACAACAACAACAACAACAACAACAGCAAACAACAGCAATAATGGCGGTCGCCAAACACAAATTAACAGTTTTTATTGTGCCTCGCATTCTCTTGCATTCGCATTCGCATTCACATTCACCTCCATCCATTTGCCGACTGCTGACGTCATTGCAAATGGTGCTCGCTCTTGCGCTCTCTCTCTCTCTTTCACATCTCGCTCGCTCTTGCATATTTTCGCGCGCGCCCTAAAAGCATGCAACACATTTTTTATTTCGCTTCACACGTGCGCTGCCTTGGCAACACTTCTATTTTTCATTTCACTTTATATTTCTTCATGGTCTCCGGCTCCAGCTCTGGCTGGCTGTCAAGTTATTTTTGCCTGTGCATTTGTGCCTCTGGCACAAGCCCTAGTATAAAGTAGCCAGTTGCCAGTTGCCCGTTGCCAGTTGCCCGTTGCCAGTTGCCAGTAGCCCATTGCTTAAAGATGTGCCATACGATATGGTAATTTCCATCATCACTCGTGCTTGCCAGCACCATTGCCTTGGTGTCAACGTGGCCAAAATTAATGGCAAGCACTGGCATATTACCTGACACTGCCTGAGGAGTGGCCACTTGGAGTACTTTGATCTGTTACCTGTCATACACACACATACATACACACACACTCATGCGCGGGCTGGGCTTTATTATTAGATTAAAGAAATTAATTTCAAGGAATTCATTAAATGAATTCCTGCCTTTAAATTATTTTTGCTTTAAAACCTTTGAAAAACTCGAACTAGATCTAAATTTGTGCAGCAAGCTTTCTATAACCTTCCATCAATACGGTATTTCAATCAGAAACTCTGTTTAAATCCATTTCTTGGAACGTGTTTGTATAAGCTCTACAAATTGCATTCTAAGAATTCGCTTCAACTTGCATTGAAAGGAAACAATTGACGCAGAATATAATCTCTTCACGCTAACAAGCAATGGCCAATCAGAAATGTCAGTATTATAAATACTTATTTTCCCGGAAGCCAAGATGGATGAAAGAAATTCTGAGAAATTTCTAGAAATCTGTTTGCAATTGCAAGGTAATCACTTGCATTGTAGTTTTATTATAATCTGATGTTGACAGCAAATGCAGGCAGTATCTGGTGTCCAAAGAGAATATGCTGGAAATTCCTGTGATTAGCTTTTAATGCTCATTCAACGATAATCACAAAATATCAGTTAACAGAATCTACTAGAAAAGTTAAAAAATGACTTTTTAATAAGAATCTGAATTATTCAGTTGAATTTGCTTGACATTAAAAGCTGACTATTAAAATAAGATGCAGCAATTATGTTGAAAAGTCAGGTTTATTATCTCTTTTTTATTCTAATCGATTTTATTTTTATATTATGATTGTGCAATCGAAAATCGAAAATGCAAACCTCAAGTAAAAAGAAAAGTTACTCGATCTCTGAGTATGACAGTAACATATATATACATAAAAACTATAGCTGATTAACCTAAAGTAGTCTATATATTATTCGGAGTGCAGTTAATGTTCCTAATTCCAGAGTCTTAGTCTGTCTATTATCGCGCAATCTTCCAAAATATTATTAGTAAGGCTGTAAAAGTAGAGTGTCCGGCATCGATTGTCGACTAAATCATTCGCCATTTTTACACTTAAGAATTGGTTATATTTATGTGGCTTAGCCTTAAAACTTTAGTTAATGTTTTAGCTGAATTTAAGATAGAGATTTTTAGAGCATCACGAAAAAAATAAGTTTTGCTTTTACATCGCGAAAAAGCGAAGTTTTGCTTTTACAGCTTAGGCCAAGTTCTCATTCCCATCCAGGTAAGAAGGCGTCTGCAACTTGCTCCTCTAACAATTTGATTGTGTTATTTTTGTTCTCCTTTGCATGCTCTAATTATATTATTTATAATCATTTTGTATATATATGTTATATAATATGTATTTATGTATATTGCTGTGCGTGTCTCTGTGTGTGTATTTAATATGCCTGTGTTTACAGTTGAAACTAATCAAGAATAATACCTCGTATATGTGCGATATTCTGCTCTTATATCATTCCCCCCTACTCCGCCAACCGAAACACCAAAAAAAAAAAACAGATGCGGCTTTATGTACGGCGAGCTGACAGACAAGGAGACGGTGGGACGACTGGAATATACACTGGAAAATCAGCAACAGGATCAATTCGAAATATTGCTCTACAAAAAGAACAGTGAGTATTTATTGAAGAAAACACAAATACATTTATACTTTTTTAGTGTACTACATATTATATATATATTATTATATATTAGAATATAGCTGAATATAGTTGGCGTAGCTGTACTTTATTTAATCGTTGCAGTGTTCTGGAGCGGACAGTTACCCAACTCAAGGTAGCCGTCAGTTCTGGTTTCGGTTGGGGTTGATTAGGATTTATGCAAAGTTCCTTATTCCATAATAAATTGTTGCACTTTGTGTGTGTGGCCAGACAGCATACTCCATACCCCCCCATCTAATCATGCCACTTATGCTAATACCACTCTGCTAGTCGTTACTCGCTACTCGCCACTCGCTACTTTATTTTAGCTACCTGCTTTTAATTTGTTGCCAGCGTCAGCCGTTGCCATTGTATAATGCAAACAAATTGAGGTAGCGCAACAATTTTGAGTGGCGCCCATCAATCAAGCCCTCGAACCCTCGAACTTGCTCGCACCCTCATCATCATCATCATTATCATCATTACAATTGGGCCCCAATTCACAACTCTGCAACGCTATCTGCCAGGTGATGTAATTGAAACTGTCGCTAGTTGAAATTGGCTCGAAGCTAAATTCGCTACTAAATTGTGCAATTATAATGGATTAACGCCTTTGGGTATCATTTTACAGATGTACAATGTGGCTGCGCCCTATCGCAGTTTGGCAAGGCACAAACCCAAGGTACTAATTTTTAATGGTTATCCCAAATATGCATTTCTATCAAACTAAACCATATCGTCCGTATAATTGTTATGGCCAACTTTACCAATTATCATATAATAAGCAGAGTCTGTTAACGAAAAGAATTACTTCCCGAAATCAACTGATTAATTTGAAAGTACGAGTATATACTAATTTATTACTTGCCTCTAACAATTAGTGAAAAAATAAATAATTTGCTTTTATTTCAAGTTAGGGAAAGTTTCCTTTCACATTCAATCAATACCCCATTTAAATCAGAATTTCAACATAAAAACCCATTTTTGGGAACTTGTTTGTAAAAGCTCTACAAATTGCTTTCTAAGAATTCACTTCAACTTGCATTGAAAGGAAATAATTGATGCAGAAAATAATCTCTTCACGCTAACAAGCAATGGCCAATCAGAAATATCAATTTTATAAATACTTATTTTCTAGGAACAAAGATGAATGAAAGAAAGTCTGAGAAATTTCTAGAAATTGCATTGTAGTTTTATTAAAATTTGTTATTGACAGAAAGTGCAGGCAGTTTCTGATATCCAAAGAGAAGTTTCTGTGAATTCTTGTTATCAGCTTTTGATGCTCATTCAACGAAAACCACAAAATGTGCTTTGCTTATTATATTTTCTCTGAGTTTCTTGAGGAATTTGAACAATCTATATATTAAACAATTGCCGCAGGAAATGTTTAGAATATAATCTTACCTTACGCTAACAAGCAATATTCACTCAGAAATGTCAGAATTACAAAAACTTATTTTCTCGGTAGCCAGGATAATTGCAGACACGTGCAAGCAAGCTGCAGGAAAAAGTCAAAGAAATCAGAGAACTTCCTAGAAATTTATTAGCAATTGCAAGATTTTTACTTGCATTTTATTTTTATATAAATTTGACATTGACAGCAAATGCAGGCAAGAAATTAATGAAAATTTCATTGTATTTAAAGTTCAAATTAATTAGAGAATGTTTTCTATGTTTCTATTTTTCAATCAATACTGTATTTAAATCAGAAACTCAGTTTAAATCCATTTCTGGGAACGTGTTTGTAAAAGCTCTACAAATTGCATTCTATGAATTCACTTAGGAAACAATTGCCGCAGGACATGGGTAGAATATAATCTCTCCACGCTAACAAGCAATGCCCACTCAAAAATGTCAGTATTATAAATACTTATTTTCTCGGAAACCAGAAGGGATGCAGGCAACCTGCAGGCAAATGTCAATGAAAGCCAGAGAAATTCCTAGAAATCTATTAGCAACTGCAAGATAATTACTTAAATTATAGTTTTATTATTGACAGCAAATGCAGTCTGATATCTGATATCCAAAGAGAAGTTTCTGGGAATTCTTGTTATTAGCTTTTGATGCTCAGTCAAGGATAATCACAAAATTAAGCAGCTGCAAATGGACCAGCTTATTGTCCTTTCTCAGAATGACACTTCATTTCCAATATTCCATCGAACAATTTTAACAACAATATTTAATGCAAAACCTGCTGGAAAAGCTAAAAAAAAATTACTTTTGAATAAGAATTTGAAATATTCGGTTGAATTTGCATGAAATAAAAAGATGGCAAATAAAATAACATAAAGCAACATTGTTGAAAAAAAGTAGCTAGTTATCTATATTTATATTATATGTAATTAAAAATTAAAAATGAAAACCTCGAGTAAAAATACAATTTCCTAATATGTTAGAAGTTATCAAATATGCATTTGTATAAAACCAGCAACTGGATGCCATCATCAAATAATATGCATAATTCAAATGCAATATGTTAATGTCTGAATATGCGCGAGTGTGTATAAATATATATATGTGTGTATGTATATGTGTATGTTTGTGTGTGTGTGGAATACATTTCACTGAAATTGTAGGCGTGTAACAATCGATGCTTTTGAATTATGCATGGGACCGAATCGAAGATTTCCAGGTTTCAATTATCCAATTAGCTGCAACAAATCAATTTGAATTTCACAACACATAAATTATAAAACTTACCAAAATGGCTAATTAGAGCGAAAGTTTCTCGAATTTCTAACGACATTAAAAATAATAATAATTAATAAATTGAATGAGATTAAAACCATGTTTATTTGTGGATAGGATATGAAAAATAAACCAAATTTATTATTCGAAATGAAGAAGCAAGAAACATGAATCGAGGAATCGAGAAATCTGCGTGCAACAAAATTTTTCACTATGGCTGACTCATATTTTTGCAACGTACTATTTCTTATTTTTTTTTCTGATTTGGTGTGTAGCAGTGTGGGGGGGAGTGTAGGGTAGTTGCCTGTTGCTGCCCGTCATTTTTCATTTCTATTAGCTGCTTTTCCGTTTACCTTTGCAACACTGACCCAGCGAGAAAACTGTGCGGCCATGTTGCGCCAAGAAGCTTGCCACAAAAGACGCGGCAAGCAAGGTTGACTGGGAGGCTGGTTAGCGCGTCATGTGGCGGCTTATTCGATATTGTGGCAAATTGAATTGGCTGACAGGTGTCTCAGGGGCGCCCTGTATAAGTTTATTGTTGCTGTTTAAGCCAACAGCTGCTCAAAAAAAAAAAAACGCATATTTTTATGGATATGTTTTGGGGGATAATATGAATATATTTGGGATTTTCATTTGGTTTGGCGGAAGCGGAAATACCAGCGGAAAGGCTAACAACAAACTGCGCATAAAATTAGTCAATAATTAATGCTGGCAAAATTGAAACGCAGCTGCGAACCCATCGACAGTCTGGCAAAACAAGAATTGCGCATACGCCACGTGGGTCAGCGGTATTCGAAATGTAAATTGAATTGCAATTATTGTTGATTAAAATAGACAGACAGATGGGTGCGAGGGGGTGCGGTGTGTGTGTGTCTGTTTCTGTGTGTGTGTATGAGTGTGTGTGTGTGTGTGAATGTGTTTAATTTTCAATAGTTTTGCACCTGGCAGAAGGGCGAAACAACACTTAAACGGCTCGCGTAATTTCTGTAATTGCAATATGCCAAACGGAATTCATACGTGTTTTGCCTTTGTCTCCCCCTCTGTCTATCTGTCTATCTGTCTGTCTATCTGTCTGTTCGACAGTGTGCTGTGACCTCAATACAACATTGCAACAACTGCAATACAATTCGATTATCGCTGCGTGAATTGCAACGCTGAGGCAGCACTTGGGCAAAATAAAGGCACATAAATTGCAATTGCGATGCACAATTTTCCGATAAGGTCCTTTGACAACTTGCATTATCATTATCATTAATTATGTGCATAGCTCTATTGAATTGTATGGAAATTCGAATATTCAATTTCAATTGAATGCTTTTTAAACGGCTTTTGTTAACTTTTTCATACAATTGCCATTTGAGTTAATGTGTATTAATAGACTCATTCGTTGGCAGAACAGACACTTTAAAGTTATGAAATTTTTGGTTAGAAAAGTCACTTCAAAACAAAAGTCACAAAATGTTTGCATTATTTTATTCATGTGATTCTAATGAGCCTAAAAAGGAAACAAAAATGCTTCGAAATCACCACAAAATAAGTCAAAAAAAAATATATTTCACTTTACGTATTGATTATTAGCAAAGCGTAGTTTTATCAAAAAGATGAGAAAAAAAACTAATTGAAAAACGAAACATTTGGATACATTTATTAGCTTCCTATTCACTCTGTCTTCCTTCTTCTCTCTCTTTCTTTCCCCACATAGCGATAAGTATGCAATAAAAAAAATGCCACATTGATGTCAAAATAAAATTTTTATTTACCACAATCTCTTCATTTTTTTTTATGATATGATATAAGCTCTTATTGCAAGATATAAAACACTTCATGACCCATTTTTATGCATGTTAGCTTTCAACCAAGAATAAAATTTTATAGAACTTTTAGGTGATACGTCCAGAAAATACAAATTGAACGGTAAATGGTGCTATGAAGTGTTTAACGAACTAGATGTATATATATTTACTATTACTAATGGTTATCTTTCTTCATCTCTCTCTTTTTCTCTCAATCTCTTTCTATATGTTTCTCTATTACCCCCTCTCTCTCTCTTTCTCTCTCTTTTTGTGTATTTCTCTCTTCTCTGACTCCCAGAAACGCCGCTATGGCTGCTGCTTCAGGTGGCGCCCATTCGCAACGAAAGGGATTTGGTTGTGTTATTTTTGTTGACGTTTCGGGATATAACGGCATTAAAGCAGCCTATCGACAGCGAGGATACCAAAGGTGGTAAGTAGCGCCAGATTTCTGCTCCATATACAGTCCCTCCGTTCCGCCTACCTGTACCCATTCACGATTTCTCGATATGTACATATATGTCTTGGTATATAGCATTGATCATAACGCAAACACAGCAAAACTGCCAGCGCCAATACTCCAATTCTCGCACACACACACAAGCACACACACACACAAGCACACACATACACAAGCACACACACACACACGCAAACACACACACATATGCACACTTCCTGCCTCTGAATGTTTGTTACGATTTCGCCCACTTTCTCTCTCTCTCTCTTTATATTTGTCTATGTGTTTCTCTCTCTCTCCTTTTCTCGTTTCTGTCAATATTTTACCAAAATGTACATCACTCTACTCTTTTACTCTCTCTCTCTCTCTCTCTCTCTCTCTCTCTCTTTCTCTTTTTGTCTCTGTTTCTCCCCACATATACTCCCGATATCCAACCAAAATGCACACACGCACACACGCTTACGCATTCTATATAATTCTCGTATATGCCATATATGTACTTGAACTGATCGCACATATCTCTCTCTCTCTCTCTCTTTATATATACGTATATATATATTGAACGATTTATGGCTTGTCCTTTTTGTATATTTTGCCATTTACTTATTTGTCTCTCTTTCTCTATTCAATTTCTCTTGTTTTTTGTTTTCTTTGTCTTTTGTCTTTCGTTCCTTTCTGTGCGTGTCCATTCATATCGTAGCAGTTAATCTATTCCTTCCAGTTTTAGGTCTCTCGAAATTCGCCAAACTGGCCCGATCCGTAACACGCAGCCGCCAGTTCAGCGCCCATTTGCCCACGCTCAAGGATCCAACGAAGCAATCGAATCTGGCGCACGTAAGATGTCCAAATTTACCCCAATCTCTACTGCCCCAACTGCGAGTCCGCCACTTTACATGCCTCTAACTGTATCCATTTGTTTAGATGATGTCACTGAGTGCGGATATTATGCCACAGTATAGACAGGAAGCGCCAAAGACGCCGCCACACATCCTCCTGCATTATTGTGCATTTAAAGCAATTTGGGACTGGGTCATATTGTGTTTAACCTTTTACACCGCCATCATGGTAAGTTGAGCTCTAATCAAATCTCGATCAGAATTTCTTTATTAAGGATTATCCATATGTATTCCTAATCAGCCGGGTCGGGTGAACGTATTCTCATATGGGGGCAAAGACTGTTCAGTTAACTGATTAGCAAAAGCATTTAAAACCAAAAATAAATATCATTAACATTATTTGCAAACAAGCTCATAAGGAGCACATGAAATGGTGTATGAGGAGGGGTTGCTCCTTTGCCGGAGAGGCAGAGTCAGACGGGGGCTGCTGCTTTCCATCTGAACATAATCCCGTTGGCAGCTCGTTTGTTTTTCTGGAACAGCGATATGGGTCTGGTCTGGCTACTTAGGCGTAACCACACACATGCCACTTGATATATGCTACATGCCACATGCTACATGCCGCATGCCGCATGCCGCATGCCACAAAGTAAGGCAGCTGTTGTCTCGTCGCCTGTCTACTCAAATTGTGCCTATTTCCGTCAACAAGATGTTAACAATTCGCTTAAATTGTGCTCAGCACAGCTTGCCTCACACACACAAGCACAGTCTATGTGTGCGTGTGTGTGTGTGTGTGTGTGTGTGCTGCAACCTCCAGAGAGCTTGGATCGAAAGTTGTTCTTTTGCGCATTGTTGCTGTTTGTTACGCAATCGGTTTTCATTGCTTTTGTTTATGCCTTAATTCAATTTGGCCTTAACGCATTTTGTTGCCGCTTACCAACTTTTGGCTTCAACAGCGTCCAACTTTGGCCAAGCACAGAGCCAATAACTTTTATGCCATCAAACTGATACCAACTTTTTGGCAGGCGTTTCCCTCAATTCAATTTCATTTACAATTTACATTTAAAAGCCAACTCAGTCTGAGACCAAACAAGCCACGTTAAGAGACTCCTTAAAAATATTTTAATATAATTCAAAAAGAAATATGCCAAGTGAACTGTGTCAAAAAATAATTCACTTTCAAATTGATTTAATTTATTTCAAAATGATTTATGCCAAGTTAACTGACTGAAATAGTTGCTGGCCTGGAAACTTTGATGAAAGATGTTGCCACATTGAACTCCCAGTTTGGAGTCAATTGTTGCCACAACAATGCTGCAATATTCAGAAGGACAATATACAAAATCCAAAAAAAATAAAAGAAAATTAAAGAATTTTTAGCAAATATTTAAATGTTTGCCACAAGTGTCGTTTGGCAATCAAGTGAATTGGCCTTGTTAGGGCCACTTTTGTTGGTACTTGTTGCCGACCAACAACAACATGCAACAAGAAGCCGATGTTTTGTTGAAAGGTGGCGATTGCATTAAGTGCTCTTCACCCATTCGCCAGATGAAAGCAAGTACAAGTCAAGAAATCAGATAATAGCCTCGTCTCACTGACATTTACATGGCCTGTGCCACAAGTGCCACACATTTACATGGCAAAGTGCCTAGCTGGCTGTGGGTGCTTTGGAGGCACAGATGTTGGGCCTGCAGGGAGGTCTCAGCTCTGACGGTCCTATGCTCCTATGTCTGCCAGACGTTGGTTATATGTTTTATGTGCTTAAATTAATATTCGCCCAGGGTTGGAGATGAAGGTGGAAAGTGGCAGAGTCTCGTCAGGGGCATGCCACTTGAGAGGGAAACAACGTTAAGGATTAAAGGCAACACATAACAAAACGTTGGTTTGCCCAACTGTTGCACAGAGAACAATAACTAAGCCGCTTAGTTCTGGTCACTGACTGCCAAGGGGAGTCGAAGGTCCTACGTAGTTGGAATTGGAACTGAATCTTGTCGTGCTTCTCTGGTCGTAATTGTTGGTGTGACTAATGCTGATTGCTTGTGTCGCTTTACAGGTGCCATACAATGTAGCGTTTAAAAATAAAACTTCAGAGGATGTCTCCCTGCTCGTTGTGGACTCAATTGTGGATGTTATATTCTTTATAGATATTGGTAAGATCCAAACCCGAATCGAATATATATATCCAATATATGCTCAGTTCCGACAATTGTATTCAAGTGTTGAATTTTCACACGACTTTTGTGGGACCCGGCGGTGAGGTGGTCAGCGATCCGAAGGTGATCCGCATGAACTATTTGAAATCTTGGTTCATCATCGATCTGCTCAGCTGTCTGCCCTACGATGTCTTCAATGCATTCGATCGCGACGAGGATGGCATCGGTTCGCTGTTCAGCGCCCTCAAAGTGGTCCGTCTGCTGCGGCTGGGACGAGTGGTGCGCAAACTGGATCGTTATTTGGAGTATGGTGCGGCCATGTTGATATTGTTGCTTTGTTTCTATATGCTGGTTGCACACTGGCTGGCCTGCATCTGGTACTCGATTGGGCGCAGCGATGCGGATAATGGGGTAAGCTCGGAAACTCCTACGGTTCCCTATTTCGGGCCGCTAAACGTCGCCTGATCCCCTTAGATCCAGTATAGCTGGCTGTGGAAGCTGGCGAATGTGACACAGTCACCGTACTCATACATATGGAGTAATGACACCGGCCCCGAGCTAGTCAACGGTCCCTCCCGAAAGAGCATGTATGTGACGGCCCTCTACTTTACCATGACTTGCATGACTTCGGTAAGTTTTTTTTTGGGGGAAACTAGCGAAGGTCCACCAAAAAGTTGTTCCATTTGATTGAAATGTAAATTCATGTGCAAATTTTACTCTTGTTTTCCACAGGTGGGCTTCGGCAATGTCGCAGCGGAGACAGACAACGAGAAGGTGTTCACCATCTGCATGATGATCATTGCAGGTGCTGTGTCCAAACACGTTCCGTTGCCGCGTCCAAAAAAAAAAAACTCACGCCCCCCGCAACGCTTTTGAATACTCTGTCATTGAAAAGCTAGACACAATTTGAGTGCCGCTAGAACTAATAACTGCTGGAATTGGTTTAGCCAAACAGACACAATTAGCCACAATCGAATAAGCCCACTCATCTACATGCATCATCTACATATATATATATATATATATATACACATAAATATATATAAATATATATAATAGTGCCATCATATCCATTCCCATTACACCCAGAGCAGCCTGCCCGAGCAAAGCAAAACAATTTATCATAGTTAACACTTATTCTTTATATATATATATTTTTTTTTTATTCGTATACCCCGATTACTCGAAAACGCTCCTAGTTGCACAGTTCGTCGCCATGTGTGAGTTCTAATTGATGTTATGTTACTTTTTGTTGTTCTTCCCTCTATTTATTTGTTATCGGTGTTTAAGTGTTTTATAATTGTTTAACAAGTGCAGACAGTAAACACAAAATACAACACACACACACACTCACACACACAATTCCTATACTACTCATGCCATTTCCAACAGACAGAGACAAATTTGCAAAAGTATATTGCGCATACGCACCATAAACCCCACAAAGATCAGTGATGAGCAAAAAATCACTGCGTGCGTTTGAATAGTATACAAATGCTACTTGTCTCTCTCTATCTCTCTCTCTTTCGCTCTCTTTCTCTCATTCTCGCTTTGTCTGTGTCTTTTCATCCGCTCGCTCGCCCTCTTTGTGTGTCGCTCGTCCAATTCGTCGCATTTATTACCGTTCTAGCTGCGCACTTGCGCGTTTCATCTGCAGCGATAACAAATTTCTGACACGCTCTTTTTAAAACCAACAACATCATAGCCATTGTCTAAACTAGTAGACATATTGTAAGCGTTACTCTCAGACACACACACACACACACACACACACACACACACACTGACACTGACACACACAGCTAAAGCTGAGACACAAAAACATAACGAGTAAACTTGTCTCGCTACCTTTGCGTGTCCAAATGTGTAACGAATCTTTTGCCTCAACTCGTTCATTTATTTTCAATGCCTCTCTCTCTCTCTCTCTCGCTCTCTCCCGCTCTCCGTTACTTTCTATTTCCCCCCCATCTAATGTATATAGCTCTACTGTACGCAACGATCTTCGGTCATGTGACAACCATCATACAACAAATGACATCGGCCACCGCCAAGTACCACGACATGCTCAACAATGTGCGAGAATTCATGAAGCTCCACGAGGTGCCCAAGGCGCTGAGTGAGCGTGTTATGGACTATGTTGTCTCCACATGGGCCATGACCAAGGGTCTCGATACCGAGAAGGTAAGTGCGGCCACAAATTGGCCATCATACGTAAGTATATATATATAGACGGATTAACTGTAAGTTGGGACTTGGGTACTTGGAATCGTCCATCCAGAGAACTGCATATATCCAATACCAACGTGTAGCTCGCAATTAATTAATTCTTGTGCTGAATTTACCCAAAGATTGTGAATTACTTATAAGAATTCACATACATTTAAGAGTACTTCTACATATGTATAACCACAACTACAATCGATCCATTTAATCAGTCATACTCCACCCACTATTCATTGCTCATGTGGGTGGGAATATAAGATAATTAATTACTGATTTCGATTCACAAATTAATTACTTAAATCAAATGGGTAACAAACATTTAGTCCAATCCGAACGACCTAATCACTCGCTAATCAAATATTGATACTCTTTAATCGAACATTAATTTGTAAATACTAACGATACATCTACTCGTTACTCGCTATATACACCATTTGTCAATCACTTGAAATCAGTCACTCGTCATTTGTAATTAGCCTTAGTTTAACATCAACATCAGAGTTGCCCAGCACTCGAATTGCCTCACTTAACGCATTTAACTAAGAAAACATTAACGGCCATCATGCTTAGGCTTATATAGAAATGCTAACCGATTTGTTGACTTTTCTCTCGCTACTTAAACATTACCCATCACTCGCCATTCCCGCCCGGCTCTGGCTCAAAGTTGTTGTACTTCAAGACCAAGGCTATCATTCGCACACAAATAAACACAGCCACATAGAACACACACACACGTACACACACACACACACACACACAGACACACACACACGTACACACACATACATACACAGCAGAACGTAAAAAGTTCGCCACATTTCTCAAGTACTTTCAAAATGAAAATGACAAAATAGCTTTTGCCAATTTACCATTTGCCACTGTTCGCTGCTGTTTGCTTTGTTTTTCCTGTTATGTTCAAATCGCTTGTCGCATCTACAGCAAACGCTCAACTTAAATTAAACGCTTTCACAATTCAAAACAAAATCAACTAAAAATAAAAAAACAAATGTCCAAAAATAACCAACGACAACAATTATTGTTGCCAATTTAGAAGTAGTTAAAAATTCCACACAACCCAAAAAAAAAAAAAAAAAAAATCAAGAAACCAGAAACCAGAAATATCAAAATTTCAAGCTTATGTGAACCGAGAGCTATGTGAACATAAAAAGATGAAATACAATGCTCCAGGTTCAACCGAAAATTAATGGAACATGTCCAGCTCAAGGTCCAACGACAGCAAATGGCCCAAAGACCAAGTTGAGCGGCAAGTCGACGTCGAGGTTGAGGTCGAGGTAAGCTCTCTCTCTCTCTCTCTCTCTGTGTGTAAATATCTGTGTGGAAAGCATCTCTAATATAAAATAACAAAAAAAAAAAAAAAAAAATAAAAAAATATTTATCTTATTTAAAACAACTATTCTCAACTATGTGTTTTCCAATTGTTTTTTTTCAAATTTGTACCGTTCTTCTCTTCATGTCGATGCGCGTTGAGCTCAAAATCCGTGCCAAAACGAAAAGCGTCCGTCAAATTCATGCCTTTAGATGAACCTAAACCAAACACCAAACAGCAAACACCGAACGACAAACGCCGTTTCCCGTTTGTAATGTTTGATATAAAACAATAAATGTTTGGCTTACAAAATATATATATGTAAAATTAACATATTTTACATAAAGAATTCATGAATTGCCCGCGCTTAAGCCGTTGCAATAAAACCTGACCTTTATACCTATTTCGTTGACTGTAGTTTGTGCCGCAATTCGAGAAAAATCTATATAAAAAACAGAGAACAAAAAACAAGAAAGAACAGCTAACTTCGGCTCGTCGAAGCTTAATACTCTTGCAGACGTAATATCATTTTTTTTTATCCAATTCCTTTCAATTGTTAATTAGGATTGTCAAATGAATGTTCCTTCTACTCACATTTATATTTTCTATCAACTGTAGTCTTCCGGTTATGGTGTATATGTTTTAGGAAGATACATTTACAGAATTTGATAAAAAAAATATGCATCATTATCCAATAATCCGGGTTTTTGTAAGATTTGCATTTTAAAGTCAAAAAAGTTGCTCCACAATCAAGTCTCTCTTTATAATTGTCAGTATTGGACAGATTAACCACATAGTGAAAAAAAAACAAGAACTAAGAATCTGACTAAGATATGCAATCCTTTTGTGACAATCCTTATACAATTGTGAACCAGAAAACCAAGCTCTGTTTAACAATCTAGTTGCGGTTCTCCAAATTAGTGGTACTTTATACCAAGAGTGGAGTGTGTACTGATGCGTCTGTAAAGGTTTGAGCTATTTGATGTCTTAACCACAACACACAAGCACGCACACACACACACACACACACACAGACGTACACATACACACACACAGAGACACACGTACAAACAGCCAATTTGCACACTTAGACACTCACACACATAGAATATAGTCGCCACAAGACAAACACACAGACAGAATTCCGACACACCCAGGTCCTTTTTACACACACACTGTTCAATGTTGTATATGTGTTTTAGTGTATGTGTGCGTGTGTGTGTCTCTCTCTGTCTCTGTTTCCCCCTCCCTCTCTCTCTCTCTCTCTCTCTCTCTCTCTTTCTCTTCACATATATGTTACTCAACTATTTATCATCCAGAGCCAGCAGGCAAAGTCCGTACTTGTCCATTTAGCTAGCACTCACGTTGCATTCAAAGAATCCCCCCGACATTCCCGAAATCCAATCCCCCGATACCCCAACAAGAACCCAAGAAATCCTAGACCCCCTAAACGGGGGTCTGGGAGATAAGAAGGGTTGCGATTCCGATGGGGTTGCGGGTTACTGGTGACGAAAACAAAAGAAAAAGAAAAACAAAAAAAGAGTATAGCAGAGCACACAACGCAACTCGCAACTCATTCACAATTCGCAGGTACTAAACTATTGTCCGAAAGATATGAAGGCTGACATATGTGTTCATCTAAATCGCAAAGTATTTAACGAGCATCCAGCATTTCGTCTGGCCTCGGATGGTTGTCTGCGCGCCTTAGCGATGCACTTCATGATGTCCCACTCGGCGCCGGGGGATCTCCTCTACCATACTGGGGAGAGTATCGATAGTTTGTGCTTCATTGTGACGGGTAGCCTGGAGGTCATACAGGATGACGAGGTTGTGGCAATATTGGGTAAGTTCAAAATTCAATTACTGATTGTGTCATATTCATATTTAATATATCATACTCTATACGATGTGCTAAGGCAAAGGCGACGTCTTCGGCGATCAATTCTGGAAGGACTCGGCCGTTGGCCAGAGTGCCGCAAATGTGCGTGCGCTGACCTATTGTGATTTGCATGCCATCAAACGTGATAAATTGCTCGAAGTCCTCGATTTCTATTCGGCATTTGCGAATAGCTTTGCACGCAATCTGGTGCTCACCTACAATCTCAGACATCGACTGATTTTTCGCAAGGTGGCCGATGTGAAGCGCGAAAAAGAATTGGCCGAACGGCGTAAGAACGAGCCACAATTGCCCCAGAATCAGGATCATCTCGTTCGCAAGATCTTCTCCAAGTTCCGCCGTACGCCGCAAGTGCAGGCGGGCAGCAAGGAGCTGGTCGGCTCCGGTCAAAGTGATGTCGAGAAAGGCGATGGCGAGGTCGAGCGCACCAAGGTTAGTTCAGCCAACTCAAACATCCATGTTACCACTTCCAAGCGTTATGTGTTTACGTGTTCCGATTCCGTTTGTTTGATGTGCAATGCCTTTGTGTGTTTCGAAATGCCATTATATGTTTATCATGCTCAACTTTTGATTCCTGTTCATTTTGTTACCACTGGAGAGCGCACACAAAACGAAAGCTCCCCAAGAGGGAGTCTATTCGATCTTTCCCTATATCTTTTATTTTCTATCCACTATCCTTCAATATCGTCGTTTTGTGTGACGTCTGCGACGATTGAGCTTCAATTTGAAACCAATCGTTTTAAATATGAGTTTGTTTTTTTTTTTTTTTAGTTCATTCCATTTTTTATTTTCATGTGTATTAGTGTGTAATTGCGTAAGAGTTTATGTGTGTATATAACTGGCTCATTTAATGTAAACAATGTATTTGAACTAACCTTATATTTTTTGAAGCATTATCGTTATTTATCCACCCACTGCTACAGCTCAGCCACAGCCACAGCTCAGGTTTGTTGGGCCGTGTGGCCAAGCTGGCACCCTTAAGCGTTTACCGTTACCGTTACCGTTAACTGTTTAACATTTGAATATATATAGTGTATATTATTGTTATATTAAATGCATACAAATGACTTATGCTCGTTGTATATCTTTCTTTGTCTTCCATTTAACATGCTTACGCTCAAAACGACAACATACAAATACTGCATATAAATCTCTCTCTATCTTTCTCTCTCTCTCTCTATATATATATATAATTATATGTATGCATATCTCTTTCTCTTCCACGCTTCCATTCACACATACCTATGCTCGTCTCACTGAATCACGCTCGTTATCGTTATCGCTATCGCTATCGCTATCGATGTTTATGTTTCATGTTTTATGTTCTGCTCAACTTTCAACTTCACTAAAACACATATCTCATACAAAATCCTTTCAATCGATCTCTCTTTCTCTCTCTCTCTCCCTATCTTTGGTTTTGTTTCTTGCTCTGACATCTACCATTGTTTTTTTTTTTTTTTGCTAATGCTGTACATAAAATTGTTGTAAATTTGGCCATATTGACAATCTAAACTTTAACAAAATTACTAACGAAAAATTTTTAAATTATTTTCCCCCCCAATTTTTCATCAATTACAAAATATGCAACACTAAAACCCTATTTAAAAATCCACTACCTTCCACAATTGCCTCCTACACGAATTCGTGCTCAAATGCTCCCGATATACCAATTCCGGCTCCGTGTCTCAATATCAAAATGTCCGTACCCGCTCCCCTAACCACACCACCCGACACACTCTATTTTCTTTCTTTCCATTTTTGTCTCTCTCTCTCTCTCTCTCTCTCTATTTTTGTCTCTTCCTAATACCTGCTGTCTTGTGCTCGCCAAACTTAAAATCCTCCAATTGCTCGTTAATAATAAACAAACCCAAAAACAAAATCATATCCAAGAAGCTACCCGCTAAACTAACATTAACCGAGGACTCACGCATTTTAACAACCGCCGCCGTACCCTCACCATCGCCATCACCCTCGCCCTCATCGGGTCCACCATCTGCACGTAGTACCCGTGCTAGTAAATGGGGACGCCTTCTGGGCAGTTCAAGTGTCGATTCAGCTAGCGATACTAGCGCCAAGGTAGCCGTCTCGAGAAGTTTGAGCGCCCGCGAAAGTCTGCGTGAGAGCACTGCCCAAGCGAGGCAGAGTAGTACTTCGAGTAGCAATGGTGGACAAGGCAATAAAGTAATTACCGTTAACCAATTAAAAACAAACAATAACGCAAATACAATACAAACAGTTATCATAATCAAATTAATAAATACAATTAGGCAAAAACTATTACAAGAAACGTAAAATAAACAAAAGACAAACGAAAATGAAAACAAAAACAAAAGCAAAAGAAAAACCTGAATTGCAACGGTTAATTTGAGCTGTGTTCTTGTATAGATTTTTGTCACACATTTTTTTACAACATAATTTTAGCAGAGCGTTTCAATGCTCATCTGTTTACCGTTTTTGTTCTTTCTTCTCGATGCCAACTCTTCGTCATTTTGCTTTCATTTCGTTGTTTCGATTTGTTGTCGACTTTTACGTTTGAAAGCATTTACAATTAAGCAAAGTAAGTGTTGATCGATCATTTTGCTGTTTATCCGCTACTAGAAAGCAAACATATATACATTTACATCAATGTATGTATGTATGTATGTATATTTAGTTGCTCACTCACTCACTCGATGCCTATCGCTATCGGTAGCCACATATCGATATGTGTATAGCCACACACAAACACACACACACACACACATACATACACACATCGGCCAGGACAGCGATGTATTTAACTAGTGCGTTAATTGATCGCTTTTGCCTATTGTGTTATCGATACATCGCTGTTCTGAGGCTGTGCCTAGTTGAAGATTTAGTTTAGTGCGCTGCTCAACATGCACACACATCCGCGCACACATTAACACACACGCCCACGCACACAGTCACACGCATGTGTACCAAAATGTGTGCTCGCGTTTGTATGCACTGAACACGTTAGCAAAAATGCCTATTAGAGTTTTATTTACGCAATATCTAAACAAATTGATTGATATGTTTCTACCTTTTTGCTCTTGTACAAAAACAAAACAAAAAAAAAAAATCACTCTAAAAATCAACAACGAATATAATCGAAAAACATTGCTTGCCTTGCCACTTCAAAATACAACAACAACAACAACAATACGGAAAAATTTGAATTCGATGCTGAAACCAAAAAATTAACGCTGCAAAAATAAATACTGATTGGAAACCCAACTGCACTGACCAACTTTGCCTGTACCTTTTGCAACCAATCAATCAATCAATCTAATCAACTAATCAACCAACAACTACACCTGACACAACCAATGAATGAATGCTCAACAACAATAATAACAACAACAACAACTCCAATCCAATTTAACTGCAAACCCCCAAAAAAAAAAAAAAAAAAAAACCAACAACTTTTCTTAATTTTTCTTGTCCTTCTCCACTGTTCTGTCAAATCTTTCAAAACTGAACGAAACTAATGCAAACCCAAAACAACCTGCCTGCCATTTAATGTCATCGATCGATCTGTCACCACCACCACCACCACCAACTTCTATCAACCTGTCCAAACTGTCAATTCGCCAATTCTTCAAACCCGCCAATTGCCTCTGCATCCCGCCCAATGCATCCATTAAAAAAAAACCCCAAAAAAAAAAAAAAAAAAACAAAATCGAAAACGTCACCCTTCAGGTATTCCCAAAGGCACCCAAGCTACAAGCTAGCCAGGCAACACTCGCTCGCCAGGACACCATTGATGAAGGCGGCGAGGTTGACTCTTCACCACCTAGTCGGGACAGTCGGGTGGTCATCGATGGCGCCGCCGCCACTTCAATAACAACATCAACAGCGCCGACTTCAAGTATAGCCTCAGGTGCTATTACAGCTGGAGGAGGAGGAGGAGCTGGAGGCGGTGGATTAGGAGCAGCAACAGCATCAGCTGGAGGAGGTGCAGGTGTTGTTGCTGCAACTGCTGGTGGCGCCGGCGCCGGCACCACAGTTGGTGTCGTCAAGGATCGCAATCTGGCGCTGGAGCGCGAACGTCAAATAGAGATGGCCAGTTCGAGGGCAACCACATCGGATACATACGATACGGGACTGAGGGAGACGCCGCCCACGCTGGCGCAGCGCGATCTCATTGCCACCGTGCTGGACATGAAGGTGGATGTGCGGCTCGAGCTGCAGCGTATGCAGCAGCGCATTGGACGCATCGAGGATCTGCTCGGTGAGCTGTGCAAGCGGCTGGCACCAGCGGCACTTGATAGCAGCGGCCAGTCAACGCCTGGCGACGAGATCTGTGCGGGCTGCGGCGCGGGCGGCGGCGGCGGCGGCGGTATCGTCATCGTTACGCCGACAACAGCCGCAACAACAGCGGGCTTGGCAATGTCCACGCCAGTGGACACTGTGATAACCATCTCATCGCCGGCAGCCGAATGCGGTACATCAGCAACAGCAGCAGCAGCAACAACAACAATTGCAACAGGAGCAGCGAACGCTGGCGCTGGCAGCGGTCTACTAAATCCATGCGTCCAAGTCGTGTCGAGCGCGGGAGGCAACGGCCTGGGGCCGCTGATGCTCAAAAAGCGTCGCTCGAAGAGCAGGAAAGCACCGGCGCCTCCTAAGCAGGCAACTGTGACTGGATCTGGTATGACAAGCGTGACAGCGTCAGCGAGTCCAGCAACAGCTGCCGCTGCGGCTGAGCTGCTACATCTCCGTTTGCTCGAGGAGGATTTCACTGCCGCACAGCTGTGCGGCAGTGTCGCCGGCACACCAACAACAGCAGCAGCAGCAGCAGCAACAACAACAATAATAACAGCAACGGTGAGCACAACGCCGCCAACGACGCCGACAACATCACCTGGAACAAGTGAAACAGCAGCAGCAGCAACAACAACAACAAGCGCAACAACAACGCCAACGGGCAGCGGCCGCAGCGTGAGAAGAGAGTTTCTGTAGCCCAAAATAATGGTGCGCCATCTGTCGGCGGATAGCAGCAGCTTTGAGCAATAATAATAAAGATACTCGGCCACACTGAGGCCAATTCTGAGTAACCACTACACATACACGCTTAGCTAGTCTATAAACACATATATATGTAACTATATATATAGATATATATATATATAGTACGCATACATTATATATATGCGTATATATGTATGTATGCATGTGTATACACTGTACATGCAATTGTAACTATTAAGCTATACATACGCTCTCTCTCCCCCCTCAATCTTTCTCTCTCTCTCTCTCTCACTATATCTATAGACGCTATTTTACAAAACTACAGGCTACCTTGACTCTTTAACTCGCTTGCTTCGTCTTCTCGTCCACACACACACACAGCTCTATCTCTCTTTGTCTTTATCACGTACTATTCGTATCGATAACCATTGAAGCTACCCTCTCTCTCTCTTACTCTCTTTCTCTCTCTCTCTCTTCGACTCTTTCATCAACTCAGTGTATCCCTGTTTACCGTGCAAACGGTACAAATTTTCAAGCACTCAATTTACTTTGTAGAAAAGCAGCCCATTCGCGGAAGGCTCGTTTATGACTATGATTAAGGCATAAAAGAAATCGCTTACGAATTTGCTATTTAATGCAATTATTTACCTATATATACAAACAATATTATACATAGATCAGCTGAGACAAACTAACTAGGTATTTCGATACACACACACACACACATATATATATACACATACAGACATATGTGAATGAAGATTTTTGTGATAAAACACTAATGAGGCAGGAGCAGAAAGCAAAGCAGTTAAAGCCAGTGAATTTTACATACTTCTACTACAAGTAGAAAAAAAAAGATAAGAGAAAAAACACAAACAAACAATTCTTAAGAGAGATGAGCCGAAAAGTCAGCTCCATTTAGAGCCGATCCCCGCTGAATCTTTTTTATATGGTGTGCATACAAAAAATAATAAAAATTACTACATTTTCAATTCCATTTCGAAATTCAGGCCACAGAAATAATTGAATAGAATAAAGCAGAGAAAATTAAATATTATTTGTAGCATGTTTTTAGGGGCAACATAAGAGAACAAAAGTACAGCGTAATTGGGATTCTTTCTTTGTATGCATTATTTTTCAAATATTTTCGATATAGTTCGGAGTTCTTAGTATTATTCCTACTTTTTTTAAGTACTTTTGGGCTACACATTAAATTTAAAATTCATCGAATAGCTTGTTTTTTAGGCTGACAATGCACTGATATAGCAATGAGAGTTGCAAAGCCTGTACTTAAAAGATCTAGATATAAAAGCTATGATTTACTAGTTACAGAACTCGGCAGGATGTTTTGTATATATCTTTTGGGATTCACATAGTCGCATGGACCCGTAGTGAGTAGTGTAGGATGCTTGGGCTTAGTTAGTTGGTTAGTTCGGTGCCCACATCGATTGGTGCATATGCATACATATATATAAATATGTATATATGTATAGTCATAATACCCGTCCTGCTTGAGCACTCGCTATACTTTAAGTAGACAGCAGCAGCAGCAGCAAACAAAACTAACTACAAACATATACGAAGATCCCAGCCACTATAGCAAAATACGAGACAAAGACACCAAATGATGCCGCAAAACAAAACGACAATCGACATACCTTAAAACAACAAAAAACAAAAAAGAAGAAAACAAAACAAAACTAAAATATAACAGAGACAAAAAATTTATTTAACAGCAACTATGTATAACCAGATACAATTGTATATATATACAAAGTACTTCTGTATGTCTACATACTTATATACATGTGTACATATTTATACCGAAAACAAGAAAAACACAAAATCAAGAAGAAAAACAAAAACAACAAACAAAATACTTGCTTATGTAAATATATTTAAATTGAATTCAAAAGGCAAGCAAATTAAATTTATTAACTACGAATAAGTGTTGTTTCGAAATTCCAATTGTTTAACACATCAAAAACACACACACACATGCAAAAACATACTTTGTGATAAAAAAAAGAAGAGAAATAATAATTTGATAGTTTATAATATTATTTAGGCTCGCATCAAAGAAAGGCTTGCATCTGCATATATAGTTTATAATGTTAATTTAGAATTGCTGAACCCCGTTTGAAATGTTACAGAATATATATGTATATATATATATATATATGTATAGACAACATTTATATACATATGTAAATATGAAACACTACATGTACATATATATATCGCAAAGGTTTCATAAAAGTTTAAGTCGTTTGCGAACAAAGTTTTATTTGCCCACTTTAAAGATTCATAATTATTAAAACGAGTTAATTAGTTTAGTATTTCTTTCTAGTTAGATCATTATAGGACAGTGGCTAGAACCACATACACACACACACATAAATTCATATGTGTATATGTAAAGCAATAAAAACTATTGTCTTCCCGAAACAAAAGACTCACTCGAGATTTGTGCGTTTCGCAGAGAGTTAGTTTTACTTAGTTGTACTTTGTACTTGATCTGGAAATCTGAAAAATCGAAAATCGTGTGATCATTGCAGATCTCTGTTATACATAGCTCAAAAACTTTGTTTCGTTTTATTTTTTTATATTTTTGGCTAATCTATCCATCGCCAGCATTGTCATCAAAAATAGACTAGCTAAATTTGGTTCGCCAGCAAACCTAAAAGCAATTCAAGTGGTATTATCACAAAATGATGTTAATTAATTATGTACATAACATAGATTTGAATTATTCATACACACATAGACACACACACACACACATAACGATATATTCCTTTGAAATTTTTGATAATAATTATATAAAATAACGAAATAGTTACAAAAATTTGTTGCATATGTTTAGAAAATTAAAAAAAAATATATATATATAATATATATATATACTAGCAGCAGGCTCATTGTACATAGTGAAGGAATTAAGAATTATAGGTAAATTTATGTGGTATTTTTTTTCATAGTAGGTACAAACTACGCGTTTAGGTTAAGGGGCACATTGAATGACTCAACTAACTATAAAGCATTATAATAATAATAGTTTAAATTATACATATAGTATTTGGCATATGCGAGATAATACGAGTTTGATTATAGAGCGAGTGCTTACCTACCTTTATAGAGTATATACATACATATATGTATGAAGCATATGACTAGCGGTACTAGAGTTATCTGTATGATAGTTTTCAAAACTTTGTTCAACTGAATTTGGCATACAATATGAGAGCAAACTAAAAGAAAACCAAAAAACAGTCACACAAAAAAAAATACCAAAATTATCATTATAAGCAAAAAAATAAAGGCGTTAAGATTAACAGTGTTTGCCCCACGCTTCCGCTTTCAGCCTAATACTCGCAGCCGATCGAATTTTAAATGTTATTTAATGTTTTTTTTTAGTTGTCGTTTTTTTTTGGTGCTAACTTTAGTGCTAATTACACAGAGCCTTATACATTTTTGAATGAACAAATAACCAGATACACGAATTACAAATAAAGAAAAAACTATTACCTACAAAGAAAAAGAATTAAAAAAAAAATTATTAAAAAAGGTGCAATTACAATTTATAGGTCTAGCTAAATGAGAGCGACAATTAGTCAAAATTTATATTCATAAGAAAATGTATATTGATAAGATATTTATATATACATATATATATATATATATAACAGAAATACGGAGGAATTGCGAATTTCACAAACAAAACGAATAACTCAAAGTCGAAGAATCATTGTCAGGCTTAAGTCCAACAAAATACTCAGAAAAAACACTAAAACTAATACAGCAGGATATAGCAAATGCGATGTCAATGTTGAATTTTTTGCCAGAGATCGAATGTATATATGTACACACACACTTTATACACACTACATATATATATACAATACATACATATTTATGTATACATATATTTAGATTTAGCTGCTTCAATCGCTTAGAAGCGCCAACCTGAAAATCAAATACTTAATATACCACATACAAATGAACACATAAAAGCTTAAACCGACAAACACAATACATTATAAACCAAAAATCAAGGAAACTCAACTCAAAAGCTTTTATACGCCAGATTTTTTTTTATAAGCAAAATCATAAAACACTAAAAAAAAAATTCACATACAAATATTAATATGATAAACTATACAAAAAGGCAATTAACAAGTACTATAAAAATAAAAACAAGAAAAAACAAAAAAATTAAACACACCATTTAATTAATAAATATGTATACAAAAACTAAGTAAATTGTAATTAAATTATTCAGATATACAAATTACACAAAAAAAAAAACAAAAAATAAAAACAAAAAGAAGCCTTAAACACTTGAGTACCAAACACACGCCCCATTTTTTGTAACGCCCACTGCAAAAACACTTTTGGCAAGCTAAATTAAAAAAGCAACAAAATAAACAAAAATAGAATGAAAATACTCGAAATACCAAGCGTTATGCTCTAGATACTAGTTTCTAGTCTCTAGACAAAAAAGAACCAAAATTTTACAAAATCCCAAAAAAAAAAACAAACACTAAAACCAAAATTTAATAAAAGCAAAAGCGCAACTTAAAATGAAAACCAAACCAAGAAAACAATATTAAATATTTTCCACCAATTTGGGGAGCATAGTTGATATATATATATATATGTTTTTATTTATATATATATATATATATATGTATATATA
This sequence comes from Drosophila dives, assembly GCA_035042365.1. Classification (NCBI taxonomy): domain Eukaryota; kingdom Metazoa; phylum Arthropoda; class Insecta; order Diptera; family Drosophilidae; genus Drosophila; species Drosophila dives. The sequence goes on along the minus strand of JAWNLJ010000443.1, from coordinate 11,408,141 downwards.
TATACTATATACAAGAATGTGTACAATGGATTAATGAAAACAATTTCCAACACAAACTTTTTGTTGTCCAACTTCAAAAATCTATTTGTCTATTTATATACATATGAACTAATTAACCGCAAACAATAAGCAAATGATTACACAGAATTGCTCGCATAGAGAGTACGCGACTAGCAGATACCCTGTACCCACTCTAAGAAGGCGCTCAAAACGGCACATAAACTCTGCATTCTTAAATTGAATGAGTTATTTCAAACTAACATTGGGTGAGACTTCCACCTTAAAGCAAAAGTGAATGAAAGAAAGAGAAAGTAGATAATTTTTGACTGAAATAGATAGAAGAAAGCCTGCTTGATTTTTGTATATGCTTGGCCCCTCTTTGAGTCGGCTTAGCACAGTCTTCTATGATTATTTTCATTTAACACATAGTAATCCCATGTAGATAAGGAATATATATATATACGTCAGACTTTGAACTTTCTCTCAATTATAGTTGAATAAATTCGAGGCTAATGCATTTTGATTTTAATATATTACTTATGTTATAAGATAATTATTACTTATGTTTCCCCCGTGCTGCTCTCAGAGGTTGTATTATTTGTTGAATAGGAATTTGTGATCTGTAATTGCAGCTGCCAACCTGCCAAATATGTGTGAATGTATTTGTTTAATTTATTTACCTATTTTTGCCTTTGCTTTTTTTGCTAGTGCAATAAATTCAGTTAACAGCTAAGCTATTATTTTCTTTTCAGTTTACACCTCTTGAGATCCCTTAATCCCTTTATAAATCACTTTGTTTCAATCAGTTTCCCATGTTCAGACTGACGGACAGACGGTTATTGTTTGGGTACAGGGTATTAAAAAGGTACATTCCAAAAATAGTTGATTCATATAATAAATTGTGTTTTTTCGTTCATTGGCCCAGAAACTGGCAAAAAAGATATATATATATATATATATATATATTTACAGGTTCATATTATGGTAGTCGATAAACCGCAAAAATGCTTGAACCGAAAAAAGCTGAACTTTTGAAACATTGATTAAAAAATACATCCGTTATTCAAAAATAGCAAAAACAAAATACCAAAAATTAAAAGATCCTTTATAAAATATAGTTGTAAAATTTATTTGAAAAAAAAAATCAATTAAATATTGCTGTAATTAATGTGTATAGTAAATTAATTATTATGACATTGATATTAACACACACAAGCATTCATGTTGAAAATCTTTGACTAAGTTGGAAACGATAAAAGATACTACTGCATTCATAAGGAGAAATATTACAACAGATTTATCCTAGCAAAAAATATGCAGAACAAGTCTAAAATGATGCAAAATGATATGATTAAAGAAAAAAAAAAACACAAAGGAAAACATACAGAAAAGACAAAAATAGAATGACAAAATTAAAAAAAAATACAGAATACATAAATGTTTTTAAGAACAATACCGTTTTTTATTGCTTAAAAATTTGGGAGGTGCTTTCTACATGGAGCTTTAGTATCTTTTTCAGAATTTAATATTTTTGGGATTATTTGATTATTATAAGAAACAATCGAATTGAGTTTCAGAATAATTCTTATAGAAACAATTATCGTAAATGGGTTGTATATATATATATATATATATATATATATACATTGCTAACATTTCAGTTTCTTAACTATCGATTAGCATATATGCTATAATAAAAACATTTATGGTAATTGGTGTGATTGCATTTTTATTGATTTATTAAATTACATTTGGGTCTTTATTTACCTCATTTGTGATTGTTTTTTTTTTTTAATTTTTAATTTTTTTTTTGGTGTTGTCACATTTATAATAAATAAATAATTTAGGTACAATAATTTTTCGAGTATTACAAATAATATTGCATATATGTATGTAGATAATTGTCACATTTCAATAATATCAATCAATTCACATCTAAAATAAATGCGATCATTTTCCGCAACCTTTATTTTCAATCCTACTTAAGAGTACGTGACTGTGTGTGTGTGTGTGTGAATATATTAATAATTATGACAGTGTATTTTGGTACTATGCGTAAAAAAATTAAACAAATGCTGATTACAATTACAATTACAATTACAATAAATAAATAAGTTCATTTCACACATAAATATAGCTAAAATTGCATCATTCGAATTACACATATAATATTTAAAAACAAAAAAAGTGAATTTACATACATACATATGTATATATATATTAATTTAATGCCTATTTGTGGAAAGCTTTCCATTCATATATATACATATGAATATACATATATATATGTATGTATATATATATGCAAATGGTTCTAAGGGTCGTGCGTCTGCCACTCGGCACCATCCCCGACGCTGCGCTGCGCCGCCTCCACATCTTCGGATGCCGAATCCAGTTCCGTTGGCGATTCTCTATTTTCGGGTTTAAGGTTCACTTGCAACTGTTGCTAAAAGGTTTGGGCATTGCGACAGACGCCACAGCCCAAAGCGAACTCCTCACCGGTGGGCGGATGCATTACGTGTAGCGGACACTCATCGCCCAGCAGTTGCTTGGCCTTCGGTCCGGCGGGGCACTGGGGCAGCTTTGTCTTTGCTATGTTCGTCAGCCGTTGGAAATCGTCGTGGCACGTGTCACAAAAGTGCGTGGTGCCAAAGCAAAAAAATACTGCCACCGAGCAGCAGTAGCGGCACTTGTACTCGAGAAAATCGGTACCATGCTTGGGGCACATCTGGGCGCGCGCCACATCCGAACAGCCGCCGCAGACGAGCTCCTCGGGATCGAACTTTTCGCCAATTTCTGCATCGCAACGCGCCTCGCCGCCATAGTAGGCCTTCTGGCATTTGAAGCACACATAATACGCATATCGATCCATCGCCAGCTGTGTGACATCCTTGCTACTATCTGTGTCCTTGACCACGCCCTCATACTTGATACTGTTGAAAATAAACAAGAGAGAGACAAGCAATTAGCCAAGTTTTTATTTGGTGTTTGATTAGTTTGCAGCCTAAATTAGCCTTGTAGCAATTTACACCACTTTCCCAAACTTGCCGCCAGACAACGTCGCCCGGATCGGATGTGTATAACATAGGAAAAACAGCTTTAAAAAAAAGTTCAATATGCTCTTGGAATGCAGGGTTGTTTCAATACTTTTTCTAAACGATTAAAAAATTCCAGTGAATATAAATCATGGTTTGGCTAATTAATTAGTACTTCATTTAAGTCCATCCATAAAATAGAAAGAACAACAATTTCAGACCACAATCAAATTGCCAAAAACCAATCGATTATTTCCATGAAAGCTTTATAATATAGCAGTCCAATAATTTTGATAATTTATATAGCCGGTGATTTCAGTCAGATATTTTGGTAAAAAAAAGGGGACCAATTGTTATAGTATTTTGATCTCAACCGTTTTTGGTTTAAATAAAAGGAGAAGCATAGCCTATAAGTTTATATAAGAAATCATCATTCGACCGATTGTTACCATAAAAGATTTATAGTAATCTGATCTATATTGTTTTTGTACACATATAAAGAAAAGATATGAATACATATAACCGGTGAGTTTGGTTCGGATAACTTGTTAAACAAAATAGTTTCTTACTCAAGAACCCATCTTTGGACCAATTGTTTCTATAGTGGCTTTATGATATAATAATCTGATCCCGTTAAAATTTACATATGTACTAACTTGGCTAGCGAGGGTGTTCAATAATAACTAGGCTTAAAGGATCGGATATGTCTTCTTCACAGGATTCTTATAGCTTCTATAAGGGTTTTATTTTGTAATTACCGCATGAGCGCCTTTCGTTTGACATCTTGCTTGAGTCCATTGATGGGTTCCAGTATATCGGCCAGCAGCGGATGCTGTATGTCTGCCTTGCAGATGGGGCACAGCGAGAAGCCAAAGGTGATGCGCGGTCCGCTCCAGCGTTTCTCCAGCACCGCCTTGCAGCAGTGATAATGGAACACATGTCCGCACTCCAGCTGAGAGAGAGAGAGAGAGAGTAATAAATTGAGATGCATCTATTGAAATGTAACCTCGACGCGTCTTACATGTATGGCTGGGGCACAGGAGACCGCCTCTACGAAACAGATCATGCACATGTCGTCCGCATCCTGGGTGAGCTTCGGTTCGTGCAGCTCCTCGGCCAGCTCGTTCTCGCGCACATGGCAGACATGTTGCAGGCAGGGCAGACATTTGCGCTCGCCGGTCACACCGCCGCAGGCATGGCCGCAGGGCTTTGTTTTTAGGCACGAATTGGAGGCATACTCCTGGCACTGTGCATCGGCGCACACATTTCCAATCTCCAGCAGGCCCGAATTGCCAGTGAGGCCACAAAAGCGACAACGGCCCACAGCCTCCTGTGGCCCCGATATAATTGTGTGGCTGCCATCGCGAAACTCAACCATCGCCTTCAGCGTCTTGGAGTCGGCCAAAGCCAGAAGCCAAAAGAGTTTGGTGCGTCCGCAGGACTCGTGCAGCTCCACACGTATGGCCTCCTCCTCCTCCTTGCAAACCTATACACAAAGAAAAAAAAAGCAAAAGGTACATGATTGATTGCTTTAACATTCTGGCTGATTGATGTAGTTTAACTAATTATTGATTTTGATATTGACTGAAGATTGAAAGATTTTTGATTGGCAGATTGATGGCTCAAATTATTGTTTTTGTTATCTTAACAAAAGACTGATTAAATTACTAATTGATGGGTTGATTAAATAATTGACGATTAAGCAATTGTTTGATTGATGAAGTGAGTTTTGATGATTTAATTAGCAGGCTAATGGAGTATAAAGTGTTTGATTGAGTGTTTTGAAGTATTGATCATTTTGTTACATATACATGAAATAAATAAATTCTAATCAAAATTGAAAAATAAACATGGTTAAATGTGAAACGCCTTTTAAAAACATCAATGACGCATATGATTGATTAGGTAAGTGATTGATCAACCGCTTGTTATGCGTATTACTGGCTAATTGGATTGATAACTAGACTAATTGACAAATTGATTGACTGGCTTTGGACAGTTAAGTGCTCAATTAAATATTGAATCAATCAATCAGTTGACTGATTGACATACCGTTCGCTTGTGTGAACGCGTCTTGCGATTGAGATGCAAGAAGCGATCGCAATCGCCGCAGAGGGAACCACATGTCTCGCATTGAATGATTGCCGCCGTTTCGCCATCGTCATGATTGGTGCACATGGGTCGCGTGTCGCAGAGTTTCGACCATTGCCCAGAGGAGAGCTTCTCGACATGATCCCGTTCCAGCACGCAGAGACTGGCCAGTGCCAGCCAGAGTGTCGCCGTCTTCGTACAATGCTCCGGCGTGCGATAAATCTCCTCGAGTCGTGTCAGATTCAGCACAGATTCAGCGATGGCCGCCTTTGTGATCTGCGACCACTTTTCGCTCAGCTTGCCCTGCACACAAGAAATTTGATTAGTCCAGCAAAGTAAGTGGTAAGTCGGTGGTCGGTATTCAATGACTTACGCTTGCCAGATCCCGGATGAGACCGATGATGCTCTCCGCCTGCTTGGTGGAGATGAGCCCGTTGAGGAACCAGCGCTGGTTTAGATTCCGTTTGGTCGTCTCCTTTTTCGGCGGCACTGGGTCAAAGCGAAATGGATCGTTTCCTATAATTGCTGCCGATCCATGCTCCGCTGTCATCGGGCGCGATCGCAGCAGCTGCACGGACAGATCCAGCGAACTGCAGAGTCGCACAAAGGCCGGTGTTTTCTCCACCTGCCCGGACTTGGCACAGCCGCTGCCGGTGGCTGCATTTGCCGTATTGGTTTTAACCTTGATCTGCAGCTGCAGCGACTTGGCAATGACGGCCAGAAAGATGTCCAGCAGTCCCAGTCGGCTCATATCAAAGTCACTGCCGCTCTGATGCGCAATGCTGTAATCGGCTGGCGGCAGCCGTTGTACGCCCAACAGATCGGCAAAGCTCTCCGGCGTAATTTCGGGCAGAATGCGACGCAACAGCGCCGTCACCTGACGTTGGACACGATCGCTGCCCGTGTGCAGCAGTCCGAGCAGATCCCGCAGCAGGCCATGCTGCTGCGACAGATAGGAACGACCGACAACGCTGCCCGACAGTGCCAGCACCATGCTGAGCATCTCAAAGCAGTAGGTGTCCGGTGCACGATTGCGTTCCGAGCTACTCTCGCCGGATGTGGCAACCGCCGCCGTTGTCGCTGATGTTGTTGGGATGACAACCGATGTTGTAGTCGCTGTTGTTGCCTTTGCCGCGGGCGGTGATTGATGCTTGAGCACGTGGGTCAGATTCGTGAGCTCCCACTCCTCTTTGGCGCGCTGCGCCTCCTTCTTGATGGCGTGCACAATGTGAACGATGACCTGCTTCTGCAGATGCGACAATTTGCTGCGTGAGAACAGAATGCCGACCATGTGCTCGCGCAGATCCAGCGAGTCGGCTAACATCGAATTGGCCGCATCATGCGATCCAGTTCCAGAGCCAGAACCAGAACCAGGTGCGCCCGTTGATGCGACAGCATCACTCACATTGCTGATGAGCTTGCCAAAGACCTGGCCGGTGATCAGGCGAAAGACACGCAATGTTTCGGCCTCGCAGATTTGCTGTTGGATGCGTGCGGCATGCGCCAGACGCAGATTGGATCGATGATGCTCCGCAGGCTGTTGCTCCTCATTGCCAATGCCGACGCCGTTGCCCTGCTGATAGCTGGGCAGCCCCAGCAGCTTAATTTGACGCACACGGAGCGTATTTTCCGGTCCGTGCATTTCGAGGCGAAAATGCGTGCAGCTGTCGTCGCTGATCTTGGCTGCAATCCAAATGCACGCCTTGGGATCCACATCCACAGATTTGATCAGATTCGTGTCGCCCAGCGATTGTCCCGCATAGAACACCACATTCAGCACCTTGTTCTGGAAATCATATAAGATTCATGCTATTAGTAAAAAAATTCTCCAAATATTTAATACATATCAGAAAAAGAGATAATACTAAAGTTGCTCAGGATGACTTCCTGGGGAATGGGAATCAATTGAACAACTGATGAATACTTTTTGCACTAGGAAATATTTTGGGGGTTTCTGCCTAGCGACATAAATCTATTGCGCCCCCTTCTGAGCTTATAGCTCCTCCATCAATCCCAGCTGCTGCAGCAATGCCAGCATCTTTGTTGGGTTGGGTCATTGAAACTCATTACATGGATCCCTAGGATACTGCACCTTTTCTTAGATAAGGTGACTCATTGTGTTAGGATGTGATTTGAGGTTTCCTCCTCATTTTCATAAAAACCTAAATTGATCGCTGCTATGAATACCCAATTTAGAGAGGTGACTTCTTTTGTCAGTAGACCGGGAAGTATCCTAAGCCACTAGACGAATCAATTTTTACATTTACCAATTATGGGTTTAGGATATAAATATATATGTGACATTTTTAAAAGTTGTAAAATTTAGAAAGTAAACTCGAATCATGACAATAATAAAAGTAAATAATTATTAATAATAAAATATTCATTTTGATCAATTTTGATAAATTTTGATTAAATTAAATTATTTGAAATGTGGCCATTAATTTAATTGCTTTTAATTTATCTTGAGCAAAAAATATAATTATAAAATATTTTAGACAAAAATTCAAATTAAATAAAATTCGCATACAAAAATGTTTCTTTACTTCTGAAAATTTTAACTCCATAAATTTCGGACAGACAAACTAAAAGATTTGGAAGCTGTCGCAAATAGGATCACTTTTTAAATAGTTTCGAGAAATCTGATGAGACAAAATAATGTGGAACCAATTAACGCACCTGAATATCCCGGCTATTGTCGATGTGGACGAGCACAAATTTGCAGGCATAGGTCAGCTTGCTCATGGAGAGCTCAATGATCTTGCACTTGTTGCGATCCTCCTCGTCGCTCTCCCAGAATGTCTCCGTTGAGTTGTCCGTGAGAGATTCGGCCATGGCTGGGCGTGATGATACCGTTACTTCGAACATGCCGGCCAGGTCCGTATAGGAGATGACCTTGCCACCTGGCGCGCTGCTGCCAGCATTTAACTGGTGCTGATTGCTGGCAGTTGCAATATTGTGCTCCGCATCGCAATGGGTCTCGCCAGCGGCGGCGGCTGCAGACAGCATTGTCGAGACGGCCATGGCATCATTTTGCTCATCCGACTTGGACAATATCTTGGATATGTTGCCAAAGACATGAGAGCTATGCAGAAATTGATGATCCGCCTGTCGGAACCGAATGCCAAAGCACTGAATTGCCACACGCTGCAGCGGCGAACCGAGTGGCAAGTGCAACGTCAGATCAGCCACCGACTGGAGCAGCACATGCAGCGACTGTGTTATCAAATGGGCAAAACGTCCACTGATCTGTGTATAGGCAACGGGATGTTCCAGCGCCGGTTCGCCGGCATCCTCAAACTTGCCATCGATCAGCTCGACGCTGCCCTGGGCCAATGAGCTGACGAACCACCACATCAGATCGTGCAGGCAAACGCCTTGGGTGACGCTGCGCAGCAGCCAGTTGAGCGCCTGCAGCGCATAGATGCGACAGGTGGCAATCCGCAGGCTGCGACGCATTGCACCACGTAATCTTTCCAGCTCGTGCTTCTGCGTGATGAATGCCATTGCCGGCCGGTGGAGCAGTGCACTATTCGGATCCGGAACGGGACTACCACTAATGGCTGACTGCTCCTTGTTGGAATCAGTGCCTGCTGCTGCTGCAGCTGCGGCAGCTGTTTTCGACTGCGGATCATTTGCATTGTTGCTGTTGTTGGTGGCATGCAGCACGGCAACGCTGGCGAGCAGCTTCTGTGGCACCAGTCGACGCAGATGCTCCGACGGATAGCAAATGAGCAAGGAGCCATCGCCTTCGCTGGTCGAATTGTTGCGTCTCCGATAGACAACTTTGGGCTGTGCTTCCAGTGGCAACACAACCACCGCTGATGCTGCAGCTGCCGTTGTCTGGTGTTGTTGCTGCTGTTGCTGCTGCTGTTGTTGTTGTTGTTGATGTTGCTGTTGGGCCACAGCTGCCCAGCCCTGACCCATGGAGTAGCTGCGATGAAACTTGGACAGTGTGCCGCCAGTGACAGTTGGCGCATTCGCCACAGATCCGGACATCATTTCATAGTTGTTTGGATCACACGACTCGTATGAGATCTCCGACAGAGGCTGTTTGCAACGACATAAGAAAAATATAAATCACAATTAATTATAAATAATAATAATAATAAATATAATGCCAGGCGAAAATGGGTGCAGAGAACCAACTCAGGAATGAAGAAAGACAAAGCAGACTAAGGAGCTGGGAGGAAGTACCGAGACTCCGACAGAGCCCAATTGTCTTTTAAGCGGCTAAAATCATAAACGATTTAAGCAAATAATATCCATGGGCAGGCTAAGGATACTTGTCAGTCTACTGACTACCACCTGTCCAAAATGGATATCTGTAGCAGTCAATGCAGGTTTTGTGAGATCGAGGAGGAGCCTTCAACCCACGTCCTAACGGGATGGATCGCCCTTGCCAGGAGAAGATGCAGCATCCTAGGGATGCATGTTATAAATGTCAAAGACATAGCAGCCCTCGACCCATCAAAGATCCTGACATTCGTTCAGGAACTGAGGTTGATGGAGGAGCTATAAGCTCGGAAGGGGGCACAATGGATAAAAGCATTTGTTGGATGCTGATGAACAACTGATTCAACTTAGGACCAAATGTTCCTATGGCAAATAGTAATCCCATCCAGGCTGCCTGCAGCATTAAATGCCGAATTCTATAAGGATAGCTCCAAAGCTAAAGGACAAATTTGAATAGCAATGGATAAAGGAGCAGGAAGAGATATGTCGGCTATATCGGCTCATTTAGTGATGCTGATAAAGAATATATAAGACTATATATAAATAATTAATGAATGAGGCTTTTTTTTGGTTGGGTTCAAACTTACCCGATCGAAGCCATTCTCGTTGGCATTGGCGCCCAGGCCGAGCATCTCGTAGGGCAGATCCTCGTGGTTGGCGGTGCCCAGGCACTCGAGGCAGGCGAAGCTGTCGGGCGCCAGCCAAACGTTATCTGGCGTTGCCGGCGGCACGCCCACAAAACTCTTGCGAAAGGGCGTAAATTTGCCGCTTAAACGACCGATGCGACTGCTCCGGGCGGACTCGGCCCGACTCGTGCTCGGCTTGCTGCTCAAATTAAGATCGGGCATGCCCAAATGCTGATGCTCAATAACCACTGGCATCGGCATCGATGCCTGGTGTTGCCCCTGCTGCTGCTGGGGCGATCGCTTCTGGCTGCCCATGTTGCCAGCAGACTGCAGACTGCCCGCCGACGAGGATGCGGTGGAGGAGGAGGAGCACAGCTCAAGCAAAAATGTCGCATTCTCCCGCATGGTCGTGTAAACCTCCGAGTTGGCTATCAGCGTTGTCGTCTTCACTCCAAACAGATTCATTTCCGCTGCTGCAGCAAATACATAAAAATTACAAATTAGGTTTAAAAATTAAATACATTCAATTGGAAAACAATCACCTAAGAATCTTACAGTCTAGTCTAGGATATATCTTCAATATACGATTTTCCTCCCTGCCCTCCCCTTTCTAAATAGATCTTGATCATATTCTGTATGGGATCAGTCATGATCCCCCCTTCTTTACCTTTGTGGCTCATGATTAAAAAAAATATTTATATATAATCCTATGCTGGCAAATACAAATGCAGAAAAATATTGAATATTTGACTTAACTCTTTAATCCTAAATCTTAAATTTTATAATTCAGTTTATTCACTTAAGTTTCCGATTCAATTCTAGATCATACATCTCTGTTAATTTTAATTGGATATGGTAAGAAATTCTTAACAATTAAATCACACTTTGTATCAAAATTGTTTCAATATTGAAATTAATGTATATATATATATAAATATATATATGTATATAACTTAAATCTATCTATAGCAAATTTGAACATTGTTTCCAAATTTCATGTTTGAAAAGTAATCATTAAGAGCTCTCCTAATAGGAGCTATTGTTGCCCTTCATCTCCTTGCCCTTCTTTCCCCGTTTAAATTTCGGAGCAGACTAATAATTTATTAATAGACAATTTGGAGAGATCGAGTCCTAAACAGGTTTCATCAGCACATTCTGAGAGAGTATTTTAATTTGATTAAATGATATTTATTATTTTAATAACAATAAAATTTAAAAAAAAAATCATTTTTGCTTTGAAAAATAAATTAAAATTTATCTATTGATTTAGAACAATTTTGTCTCTGACCTAGTCAATATATATATATATATATATATATATATTTCCAGAAGCTATAGGAAGGGTATACATATATATATATAAGTCTATACATAAGGGTAGCTAATCTTCTGAGTGAAATCTGCTTGCTTTACTGCAATCCGCGAGTCTAAAACCTTTACGAATGAAGCAGCAAAAGAGAGTGAGGAGGAGAGGAGGAGGGAAGGAGGGAAAGGTGGTACTTGAAATGCATACCTGCATTGGCAGCTTGTTGGGCGACGCTGTTGATATTGTTGGCACTGCGACTGCTGGCAAGATACTTGTCGCGGCAGGCGTCGCACATGAGGAACCAGCTGGAGGCACCCTTGCCGCCCTCACCGCAATTGCCCGCCCAGCCCTCGCAGAAGATGCCCACCGAGTTGTAGCCCTTGCCCTTGGCGGACTTGCCACAGCCGGGATGGGCGATCCGCATGTGATATGTGACCGGCATGGGCAGAAAGAGTTCACAGATTTCACACCAGCTGCCGTCATCCTTTTTCTTTCGCTTGCACTTCTTGGGATCCTTGGTGTCCGCACCAAGCTCACCAGATTTGCACTCCTTGCCATCGAGATCACTGTTGGCGTCGCGTCCACCAGGCGACAACAGACGCTGCTCCCGTTGCTCCAAAGCATTCGATTGGACAATGTGCACGCAGCCGGCACAGATCTGCTCCCACAGATAAACCAAGCAGCGCAAAGCCGGCGGCAACACGCTCACCAGCTCCGGCAGCGCTTGCAGCTTTTGCTGCTGATGCTGCGACTGATCCTCGCCAGCAGCAATGAGCGGTGCATTCTTGCGATGCTTGCTGCGATTGTGCAGCGAGCAGTTGCCGCTCTTGGTGAGCGTTTCCAGCGTCGATGGACGTATATTGAGATAATGACCAGCATTGGCCACCTCAACGGAATGGCGCTGCTGAGCCTTCTGTTCGCGCGACAACTGCAATCCGCGGGCATCGTTGGCATCGCGTCGTGTCACCACAGTGGCGCCCTCCTTGGGCAGACCGGGGTGAAACTTGAGGAAGCTGGCACAGGCCATGGCATCGTGGACGACACCCTCGTGCCAGAGCAGCGCTGCGAATACGGCTCGAATGCTTTCCGCAAACGATGGCGGCATCGCTCGCTTTATGGGACCCATCATTGTGCTGCTGCTGCTGCTACGTTTCGATGCAGCGCCACCAGTTGACGCAGTTGCTCCAGTTGCCGCAGTTGCTCCAGTTGCCAAACTGCTGCTGCCCGCCAAACCGACGCCAATTTGGAGTTCACTTTGGGTTTCGCTACCGCCGGCTGCTGTTGTTGTTGTGGTCGTTGTCGTTATAATCTGCAGCATGCTGAGATCATCCTCCAGCTGTGCCAGCTGCGCTGCACCCGGCGGCGCCGGCAGCGATGATTCCTGTGCCCGTCCAAGTGCAGCATTCCGTCGAGGTGTATGCTTCGGTGTCGAGAGCAGGGCTGCCGTCTGACTGGCCGTATAATTCATCCGTCGCAGACTGGCCACATCGAAGTCAGACTCGGCGGCGACGGCATTACTCGCATCCTGTTCGCGACTGTTACCATTGCCACGTGGCAGCGAGGATGCTTGCTCCTGGACGGCACCCATCGCACGCACCAAATCCCGCACAGAAACCGACGCGGCTGACTGCGAGGCAGCTGCTGGAGCAGTGGGTGCTGCTGCTGCTGCTGCTGCGGCTGCGTTTGCTGACTGTGTGGCCGGATCGAGGGCATCGCCCTTGAACCACTTTTGCAACGCCTGCAATTTGATGGCGCCGCCGCCCACAACGCCCGCAATGGCCGATCCCAAATTGCCAGGCAGCAACTCGGCGGTGGATGCCAGCGAATTATCCGCATCTGGCTGCAAATCGACGGATTTAATGGGCAGCAGAAATGGATTAGTGGATGCGGAAGCAGTTACTGCTCCTGCTGCTGCTCCTACTGCTGCTCCTGCTGCAGCGCATGCTCCTGCTCCTGGTCCTGGTCCAGCTATCCCTGCTGCGGGCAACTCGAAGATTTTGCGCTCTGTGGGCGATTTGACGTATTTACTGGGACTGCTGGGACCGGGACTGGTGGCGGGGCTGTTGGCCGCACTGCCGCCGGGACTAGTCGCTGATGGCGCCTCCAACGGTTCTCCGGCGGCAGCAGCAGCAGCTGCAGCAGCCGCCACAGCGGCAACAGAAGCAGTTGCCTTGCCGCGAGCCTTGCTGCCATTTTCCGTGACCGGCTGGAGGAGAGTGCGAGCGAGATGCTGATTGAACTGCAGGCACCAGGCCTCCGTTGGGTACCAGCCCATGGTGCAGTGCTGTCGTATCGACTCAGTGGACAGACGCAGCCAGATGCCATCATCATTCTCGATCTCATCGATGAACGTTATGATGCCGCCCAGCCGGACAATGCCCACCTGCTCCGATTGCAGCGTCGGATGCGAACGTATCCGCAGTCCGGCACTGTGGCGTGCCTGAAAGCGGCGCAACTTGCTCGGCGCCTGCGGACGACGTGCCGCATTCGATCGTTGGGTGGGTGGCGGCAGGACGCCCTCTTTGACCTCGACGCGATAGACCTCCTCCAGTGGTATGCCATCGATGGTGACGGCCAGACAATAGCTGCCCACCGAATTGGGCGTCCAATGGACACTGAATGTGCCATCCTCCATGTCCTGGGCGCGCAGCGTTTCGCTCGTCCGCGTCTGGATGGGACTGCTGAAGCGCAGCTCCTCGAACGAATAGTTCGTGTAGGGTTTCATGAATGTGATCGCCTTGAAGCACATTTTCTCCTTGGTGGTCGCCTCATAGTTGAGACGTGGCGGCGGCGCCATACCACCCAGTTGGGCAACCATTCCATGTCCGAATAACGTATGGCCGCCAACACTCTCATCCGCGTATGAGGTGCGTCGCATCTTTAGATTGCCGCCGCCCCCGCCGCCGCCGCCGTGAGAGATGCCACTGCGATCCGGTCCGGTGGGTATGGCCTTGATTTCCACCTTTAGCTCGGGCACCAGCACAGCATCGCCATACTGATCCCGTATGGCGACAGTCACCTGAGTGGGCCAACCATAGCGCAACGGTTCCGTAATCGTATTCAGCTCGCATCTGCAAAGGATTAACAGGAAATGCAATTCACGTCTTGCTATTAAATATTCTCAATATGGTTGGCGACTAAGAAGCTGTGCCTTTCATTGTTAATCGATAGTTATCGATAAATCAAATTTTTCAAAATTTAAGTATTTAGCTTGAAGGTCTAACTTTTCAATAATTTATTGGGTGGTTGGCGACTAAGAAGCTGTGCCATTCATTGTCAATCGATTGTTATCGATAAATCAAATTTTTTAAAATTAAAGTATTTAGCTTGAAGGTCTAACTTTTCAATAATTTATTGGGTGGTTGGCGACTAAGAAGCTGTGCCATTCATTGTCAATCGATTGTTATCGATAAATCAAATTTTTTAAAATTAAAGTATTTAGCTTGAAGGTCTAACTTTTAATGCCAGATATTTTTGTAATCAACAACTTAATTTCTTGGATTAGGATTTCAACATCGAGTTGGCTAGAAGAACTTATACCTTTATTTTTTTATTATCATTAAGTCATTAAGTAATAAGTAGTATTTGGCTTACTTATTTGGATCCAGTCGCGACTCCGGCTGCAGCCAGGCGGCCAAGCGGGCTCCCGAGGAACCCGGTGCTCCGCTAATGAAGTCCTTGAGAAATTGCCGTTCATTCGACTGCGATCTGCAAGTATAGCGGGGAAAAAAAAAACCATAAATTAGTCAGTTACAAATATTTTTAACGATTTTATTAATTCTAAGGCATATTTGATATAATGGATAATCCAATAAACTTATCCAAATTTTGCTATAGCAAAAATCAAATTCATATTCAATTTTGTGGCGATTATTTTTATGCTCTCGGTAAAAGCAGTTATTATTCCGATTCAGCTGGTTTTAACATATATATGGAATATATAAATATATATAATATATGTTATATATTTTATATATATACATAGATATATATAACATATAACATCTATTATATACATGGCTATATCGATTAAGAGTATATTTACAGGCATACATATATAATTATATATATACATATATATATATATACGTTATGAGGTCGGAGACGTGTCCTCCGCTCTCTGCAAGGCTATTTAAAAGAAAAACAAAACCTGATCCGCAAGAATCTGATCAGATTAGATTTAAAAGTCCAATCAGATTTGCAGGCAGCATCAAAGGCTGCCCGACACGAATGTTCCGGCTCTCAATTTGCCTCTCTTTCTCTTTCTCTCTCTCACACAAACACAGACACACAGTTTCCCACACTCCTGTTCGAAAAGGTTTGATCGCAAAGATCACGTTCGAGCGTTTAAAGTGTGGGTCAGGCAACGGCTTGGGCAGGCGGAAAGAGCACGTAGCGGTCCCTTTTTCACAGCAGGTGACTAAGCCCGCAGCTTTTCTCGTTCTCCCGCTCTTTTTATCACTCACTCTCTCTCATTCTCTCTCATTCGCGCGCAGACAAGCACGCACGTGTAGCACTTAGTAGAAAGATAACACACACACACACAAACACAAACACAGAAAGAGCGTTTCTAGTAATAAACATGTGGCAGTTGAGGCAAATGATGATATATTCACTAAGGGGTTTCCGATTTTAATTATACATACATAAACATATATACATATATACATATTTACATACATACATATACATATAGATACATATGCATTTGTATGTATGTACGTTAGCAAAAATCCGCTATTTGCCGTTGTCCAAATAAACAATAAGTTTTTTTTTAATTTTCAATCTGAATCTTAAAATTTTAATTTAATTTTTAAAATTGTTAGTAGAAATTTCTTGGTACATTTTAATTTGCAAATGTTTTAATGTTTTTTTTTTATCATACCTATATATTTATATATATGAACTCAATAATTCTACTAGAGTAAAAAACATTGTTTTTATTTGTTTAAGCAGTTGAAAATAATAAAATAAATTTTCCAACTTAGACAATTATATTTGATTTGAAGTTTTGATTTCTGTGGTATCGTGACATATTTAGATATGCATTATCATAAATATATCTAAAATTTGTAAGTGTGTGTGGGGGGGGGGAAGGTAAAAGTGGAGTGTGTGTGTCAAAGGGTGCGCTGAGAGGTAGTAGCAGAGGCAGGGGCACTAATGACGGCTCTTACCAACAACTCGGGCCAAATACTTGTCGTTTGTATGGGGGGAGGGGGGGGGGGGCAAATGGAAAGGCAAACAAACTGCGGACATTTACATAAAAAGCAAATAAAACAATACCAAAAACGAAATGAAAATGAAAATGCGAATGAGAATAAGAATGAAAGAATCTACTTTTCCAGTGAAATGAAAAAAAGGTAAGCCACATGCACACGTGTGTGTCTGAGTGTGTGTGTGTGTGTGTGCGACCCCCTTGCCCCAAAAAAAAACGCGTAGCGGCAAACACGTAAACAAAACAACAACAGCAACCAACTGTGGCCGGTGTGTACCTGTGTGTATGTGTGTGTGTGTGTGTGTGCTACCTGTGGGAAACACGTTTACACACACGCACACACACACAAACATTTGTATGTATTTACATCCATTGAACGCAATATGCGTGGAGCTAGAATCAGACCCAGACCGAGACCCAGACCCGGACATGAACCCTAAGCCACAGTTGCAGTTACCTCACGCCCGACCCCCGGGGATCCAGTTTCGAGGCCCAAATGGAGCGCTGCCCTGCAGCAGCAGTGAAGCAAATACAAAAAAAAAATAAAACAAAAATTATAAAAAAAAAAGAACAATAAGTTGCAGGTTGCCACAATTCATTCATTCATTCAACATTCTGCGGCAGCAACAACACCCAGTTGAACTTGACAACATGACGAAAAAAAAAAACTTTTAATAATATATCATTTTAGAATGATCTTTATTATTATTATTTATATTTATTTATTGAAATTATTTAGTTATTTAAAAAAACAGAAAACCATTAAATTTTTACTTAAAAAAAATTAAAATGTAAATGATTTTATGGGGTAAATAAAATAAGTCACTTTTTGTTGCTTGAATGGAGGAAAACCCCCGAAAAAAATCCCAATTAGTCCAAAAAACATATTTAGTATAAATTATAATATATTTCTTATTATTTTCTATTTTCAATTACCAAATAGCTGATTCCAAACATTTTTGCTTGCATCTCTTGTTCAGAGGAATATAATATATATTATATATATATATATATATATACATATATATATATATCTGCTTGAAGAATAAAATTATGCTGAAATCGATGCTGATTGCATGACTTTTTTCATAGGTTGAATAACAATGCGATCTGCCCCAAAATAAGTTGAGTGAGTGTGCAAGTGTGTGTGTGTGTGTGTATACATAAGATATCAATGCATTTATCGCACAATCAACTTTAGAGCTGAAATGGGGCAATAGCTAAAATGAACAATTGAAACGCTTGAAAACCAAAAAATCACCGATGCAACGATGTAATAATTGATCAGCCCAGGCAAACAAATACATACAGATGCACATACTTAAATAGAGTGAAAGGGGGTCGACGAGAACAGCCCGCATTGACAGTTGGTAAATTGGTGTTGGAGGGGGAGGGGGGATACATCCGCTGCATCGTCGTGTGTCGTGTGTCGGATGGAAATGGAACGCAAATTGATTGCGAGTCGGACAAGGCTCGAGGCTCCACTTACCGAAACAAAGATGTAGATGAAAGTGAGTTTATTCCTCTCTCTCTCTCTCTCTGTCTTTCGCTGTCGTTGACTGTCTCTAATAGCGGTAATTAAGTTAGAGGCGGGCATGTCACCCAATTGAAATGGCCACTCAAGCAAGAGCAACCCAAGAACAACCCCAGGCAGCATTCATTCATTGATTCATTCATTCATTCTTTCAATGGTTTGCGTCGTTAAATCCTAAAAATAATACCGATTTATCTATTTGAACAATAGCATCGTGAACAGGCTGAAGTTGAAGCAAATTGTGTGCACTTTAGCAACATATATATATATAATATATTCTCATATTGCTAAATTCAAATTAAGAGAGACAGAGAGAGGGAGAGAGATAGAGATAGACAGACAATTTGAACTTAATCGATATTTATTAATTGCATCTTATTGAGAAGAAAAATAAATTAATTAATGGTTTTTACAGCCTATTTGAAACCAAAATTAGATTAGACTGAAGAGTTTAGAGTATTATGACCAGCACAAATACAATGTTTACTCAAAAAACATTTTAAAAATAATATTTTTATATTTGATTAATTACACAACTCATAACGCACAGAATTTTTAAAGGTAATTGATTAGTCTGATTGGTGTTTTTAACTTTTAAATAATTAATAAACAATTTACAAGAATTTTATAAATGCATTTGCAAACATACAGCCAGCAATTTAAAGTGCACCTATTTTGCATACATAGACAAATTGACTAATTGCAGCGACTTATACACAAATGAGTATAGATATATATATATATATAGCTATATGTATACATCGACATATATATATATAACTGTACCTAATTGGGCTTTTGTCGAAGCCAAACGAGTTAGAGGAGAGACATGTACATGCATGTACAAACATATAAATACATACATACATGCATACATTCATACGTACATTCATACATACATACATTCATACATAGATTTATACATATTTGCTTGTATTTTGAACAATAGCAGGGTATAAAATCGAGTTATTTGAATGCAAAATTTTCACATATCAATATTACTTAATTTATTTTTTAATTTAAATTAAATTTAATCTATTTTAAACTTTCTTTGACATAAAATAAATAATAACAACAAACGCTTGCATTGCATTCTATACATAAAAAAAAACACATTTTCATTTAGATACTTATTTATATATAACAAAAATATATATCAAGACTGAACTGTATAAACTACTCAAAAGGATAGCAATTTCATACATATGTACATTAATTTTCCGTCAAAGAGCAAATTTCTGCACTTGAATCATTTGATTTATTAGCATTTTGATAAAACTCTATTGTCAAATGGAGCCCTGAGCAAGTCAACAAGAATAAACATGCATGCATATACACACACACATGCATGCATGCATATGTACTGGCACACACACTTTAACACATTTGGATGTCTGTAGACGCTTTTACTTGTTAATCTTGTTCTTACTCATCTGCTTTTGATGTTCCTCTGCATAAATTATGAAGAACCAGAGTACTCTCAGCTGATAGTTGAGAGTATGAATGAAGAGGAGAAACAAAAGCCACAAAGCGAGAGAACGGGAGAGCGAACTAAAGGGGATCAGCTGTGAAAACTATAACAACAGTGAAGTTACACTGTACAAAAAAAAACCCCTTATCACTCAAATATCGCATATTTCCATTTCTAATTCCAGTACGTGCCATTCCTATTCCAGTACGTGCGTTCTGTTATCATTGTTATTTTCAGTAATATAACAACTTTATCAAAAACAAAAGGAAACACTAACAGAGAAAAAAAAAGAAAGAGAGATGGGAGAGAGAGAAACTGCAATGACTAAAAGAAAAGCTAAACAGTGTATGCTTCCCACCAACAAACATATACACACACATGCATAGGCATGCATATGTACGTGAGCACGCAAGCGGCAGAGTGAGAGAGAAAGAGAGAACGAGAGCCAGAAATGCGTTAAAAGAGCGCAAAGTGCTCATATTGAAGATCGCTTAGTTAGCTGCACACATAGCACAGCTCAGTCAGAATTTAAATGCGATAGTGTTTGGTCGTTGGCAGCGGTTCGTTCGTAAGCGAGTTTTTGTTGTGCTGCCTGCCGTTTGCGCTGTTTTCGAGTTTCTGTTCGGGGAAAAAGTACTTTTTGTTTTTGTTTGTTGAATTTGTGTATAAAATATTTGTGTTGATGACGCCGAAAAGCTCTAATATGTATAATATTAGCGGCTAGCGAAGCGTTAAGCAAAATAAGATTTCGACTCTGGTGAAATTCTTAAAGAGATTACACACACACATACGTATGCCCAATGTGCGTGTATGCGTTGTAGAAAGTGGCAACGGATCGGATCGTGGCCGGACTCCAACGATTTACCACCCCTAATTTAATTAGCGGAAATAAAAAAAGCAAAAAACCAACGACTTCGAATGTTATCAACTCCCAGCCCCAAAGCCCAAACGCCAACAACACACCCCAAACCACAAACAGGCACACAAAAACACACACACTCACACACACCAAATAAAAATTCAAAACAAAAGATTAATTGTCGACAAAAGATTCGGTTGTGCTTGACTTAAAGCTTCAGCTCGATCTTCACCCAGCTCAGCATGTGGCATTTGTTTGTGTGTCTACTTGTGGCTGCCACAATTGGTGTCCCAGCCCCCTCAGCTACCGCGTGGTCACTCGGCGATCCGGAGCCGGAGAGCATCTGCATCCATTGCTATTGTAATCGATGGACGGTGATCTGTGATTTTGCGCATAATAGAACGGTAAGTTTCTGGAAATCAAATTGAAAATCATTTAAAAAACCCTCAGTTGTAATCTGACACAGTCTTAAGTTGACACAGCCTTGAAATTCGCAACGTTTCAAAATAACATTAGTTAAAAGACAGAATATTTATTTTGTGGAACGTCATATTGTGGAAAACTTAAGCACATGCATAATATTTGAATAACAAAAAGTATCTTTTTGTTGTTATTCATTTGACTCTTGCACCTACGATTTAACTGCTCTCGTTCGAATCTAGACAGAATGATTCGAAAATAATTTCAAATGTTTGCAAGTGTGTCATCTTTTCGTATTTTTTTTTAAGGTCATGTTTAATTTTTTGCGCTATTTATAAATACCTCTATGTGTGTGCAGCTTATAACAGATACGAGTTAGGATCGTTTTCTTAACCAATATATATTTTAATTGACAGACACCTAGTCTGGGAGCACATAAGAGTCAAAGACAGAGACGCAGACAAACCATGGCGATAGAGAAATAAATACAGATACATATACAAACAGATATAGAGACAAATATATTTATATTTATATATTCATATAAATATATCGAAACGGAGATAGAGCAATCCGGCACAAAGGCGAAATGCTCGTAAATTATTGCGTCAAAAAAAAAGAGAAGAAATTTTCCATGCTACAAAAGACTTGTAAAACTTTATAATAACAAATTCGAGAAAAAAGAGCCTCTTGCGTCACCAAGTAAATTGTATAAAAAAAAAATATAAATAAATTGTATAATATAATAAAGTTATCAGCTTTGGTATATTTATTTATATAATAAAATATAGAGTACGATAAGTTTTAACTTTTATAGATTTAACAATTTGAAATATAAATAAATTATACAACGTTGCATATCTCAAACATTAATTATAGAGTTTGCCTGAGTCACCAAACCCCATAGAACTCGTTTATATATTGAATGCATTTTTTACCAGTTGTTTTTTTTTTTATTTTTCTTTTTGTTTTGGCTATTTTATTAGCACATTTGTCGCTCAAACGAATGGCATTGTGAGAATTCTTGGACAAAATATACATAGGCAGCAAATACGAAATGTGTGTGTGTGTGTGTGTGTGTGTGTATGGGTATTAATGTACTCATGAGTACGCAATTCGTCATTGAATGAAAAGGTAAACAAAACCCGCAGCTGAGACGCCAATTAGCGGCAGCAACAGCAGTGCGAAATGAACCAGCTCCTGAACCACCGACCCGTTCAACAGGTTATGCTAATGAATCAGGTGTACTATATAAACGTGTGTATGTGTGTGTGTGTGTGTGTGTGCGTGTCGATTGTGTGTGTGTGTGTGTGTCGAGTGTTTTGTTTTGAGTTCGACTGACGCTCAAAAGAAGTTCTTATTGCTGTTGTTGCTATTGTTGTTTTTGTTTCCGGATAAATTTAACTGATAACTGTCACTGTTACTGCATTTAACTACACATATATATATTTAACTAAATGCATAGTGTCTAAGCCAATGGGCGCTAGACCGGATGTAGGCGTGCCGGCAGCAACAGCAGCAGCAGCAAAAGTCAATTGACGCTGTCGCTGTCGCTCTGGCTGAGGCTGAGATGACGTGACAAGTGTGATTATGTTTGTTCTTAATACTTGTTGTTGTTGTTGCTCGAACACAACAATAAAAAAAAGCTGCAAGCTCTATGCGTGTGTGTCTGTGTGTGTGTGTGTGGCGGCATCTTATAGATAGCTGAAAAATGTATTTACTGTAGCATCACACACACACACACACACACGCAAAACAAGAGCAACACCCACGCTTCACCCGCTCCCCTCCCCCGTCAACCACCCACTTTGTGGGCAATGTGCAAAGTTGACGAATCAAGTAAAAATGTAACTGCAATCCAGCATGCACGACTAGTAGATACCTACTAAAAATAGAAAAAATCACCTTTAGTTGCACATATAAATATATATTTAAAAATGGAAATTGCAAGTTATCATTTTGAATTATTATAGATAGAAAAACCTGCAATTATTAGACATATCTCAGAGATCGGATTATTAGCGAAGATATGCAATTTTCAATTTATGTTTATATATTGTTAAATTAAAGACATACGATTTTACACTTATAAATATAAAAATGGCTTTTTTGTCGCAAGCTTGTTTTGGATGGTAAATTCCGAAGAAGGTTTCTCCACTTTCAGAGTGCAAGAAACAATCGATGGACTTTAAATTCTGTAGATAATATTTGTGGGTGATAAAATTTCAGGATTATCTTTTTGGTAAAGTTTTCTGCCAGCGAATTCTGTAGATAATATTTGTGGGTGATAAAATTTCAAGATTAGCTTTTTGGCAAAGTTTTCTGCCAGAGAATTCTCCCAAATCCTAACGAAAAAATAATGCGCAGTGCTCTTAATTCAATTTTACAAATGTAACCATTTTTTTTTGTTAAGTTTTCAAAGATTTTTGCTACGGTTAAAAGTTAGCGATTCTAAATTTTTTACCATGTTTATTTAAAATAACAAAAAATTTGAAAAATTCTTGTTTTAATTTTTGAATTATCGCAGTTTACGAAACAAACATTTGTGCAGGGTATATTGAACGGCAAATGCTGAAAATATAAAACTATAAACGATCTTTCGACATTTTCACATTTTTCAATGCAGCTCGTGTGCATTCCTCGGCGAGATATAAACATGCAACACACTCAAAAATACTCAAGAAGAGATTAACCCAACGAAAATGAGAACGAGTGAGATAAACAGAATAGAGAGTGTGTGCGTGTGTGTGTGTGTGTGTGTGTGTGTGCGTGTGTGTGTGTATGTGTTTGTTTTAGAAATGACTGTTTAAATACCATTGAAATGGGTGCTAAAACTACTTAAGGGAAATGGGAAATTCGAATTGGGTATGAGTGATACTAAATCCATCAAGTGGCAAACAAGCCTATCTCTATCTCGCTCACCACTACATGCAATACGACAGTAGGCCACAAAGTTTGTTAGTGTTTCTCCAGATGTCTCATTCGAGTGCTTACTTTAATACTTATACAATATTTATCGCATAGTTAAAGATACTTTTATTTGTATATTCAAAAGTAATTTTTAGCCTTGAACAAATGTGAACATAAAATTCTTGATTTGTAGAACTAATTTTATTTATTAGCCATTCAATCACATCAAGGAAATGCGCATAGTAAAATCAAAGTTTATTAAAACATAATTTCGACTAAATTCCATTGGTTAAACAATTCTTTGTTTTCCGGCAATTTGTGCGTCATCTATCTAGGCTATTTTCGATTCATCTGAATACCAATTGAAATATGTAGTTTTTATTGTAGCCTTAGTTTATGGCTGGTTAAATTTATGTGGGCTCCGATGAAATGTGCTATATTCTGCACAAAAAAAAAAAAACCCACATTCCGAACTTATCAGCTGGCCTTTGGCTTGGATTGCATTTCAATTTACATATATACATATATATATAAAAATGGAACTACCGATATTTGCTCTGATTTGATAATTTTAGAACCACAACTCAAATAACAAAATGTTCTATTTTTGCTTTGCTTACTAATCGAATTACTAAGCAATCGGTACTAAATTTCTGAGTTCTGCGAAAATAACAAACAGTTTGATTACTTTGATTAAAAACATTTGGAAACCACAAGCAGATTGCTGGACATTGCAATATGTGTGTGTGTGTGTGTGTGTGGTGTAAATACAATGTGGCAATCGAATGTCACGTAGATTTGTAGATACAATCGTATCCCTTAGGTACGTGCACGTGGGCTCAAAAAAGGCGAGTTTCTCGCTGTAGGAAAATCCTGCGCACCCATGCGGCACACATATGGTTCTCTCTCTCTCTCTCTCTCTCTCTCTATGTGTGTGTATGTGTGTGTGCCCAAAATCAAAAGAAAAAATAAAAACAATAAAAGAAAAGAGAAAAGAAATATTCTCACCATGTGCCGCAAAATATTCAACGCAAATGCACATCATAATTTATTTTTAATTGGATTTCAGCTTGGCTTATTTATACATCCATACACACACACACACACGCACACATAAATCAGCCAAACGTCGTCCGCTATTTCCGCCCGCCCCACCCCCCATTTCCCATCCTCCACCCGGACACCTATACACCATGCCCTCAAGTCCATCATCTCGGATTTTTCAGTTCTTACGCACTCTAAAAATAAATTCGACGGCGACAAAAATGCGCCGGAAAATGGGCAGCGGAATCTGGAGAAAAGTGCAGTCCGTGGTAAAAAGTATGAAAAAAGCACGCAGAGAAACACACACATACGAAGTAAGCACTCTAAATATAGCTAACAGATATATTGTATATATACATATATATCCCTATAGCTATAGCTAAGTTTGTTTGAATCTATAGTTTATTATGTCGATTCGCTTCAGGTTTGGCCCCTAAAAAGTTCATAAAGTAAAACAGCTGTATGTTGGCCTCTCCCTCTCTCTCTCTCTTTCTCTCACTTAATTTTGTTTTTGGCATTCGATAAATTTATACGTCATGCTGAGTGGGGCCGGGCGGGGTGGAGCAAGCCAAAGTAAAGTTAAAAACAACAAACAGAACGTAATTGAGATTTCCGCTTTGGCCAGCAACGACGAACACAGGCCAAGGCAAAGAAAGACAAAACAGAAAGCAACAAAAAAAAAAAAAAAAAACTAGAGCAATTGTAAGAAATTGCGCCCAATACTTATGCATATATATGCATATGTGCATGTGTATGTGTATGTCTGTGTGTGTGTGTGGAAACAAACTCGACTTACATACATACTTATAAAAAGCAAAACCAATTGCAAACTTATGCAGCAGCAGTGGAACAACAGTAAACTGGCAGCAGGCAGACAGACAGCGAAGAGAGTAGAGGACACAAAAGAATAACAATAATAATAATAATAAACAGCAAATGTCTGAGGAAATCTGTGCAGAAAGATGTTAGGGGGCGCTTGCACTCTTGCTCTTGCTCGAGAGAGGGGTGAGGGATGAATAATAACAAGTGCGTCTCTCAAAATTGTTGCAGCTGGGCGTAGAGCAAAAAGCAAAGAGAAAACCAATGTACCACAGACACGACAGAGATAATAAAATGAGCAGTTTGTAGAAATAGAATAAGAATTAGTCATCTGCTGCAACAATTATGAGATAAGATTTTGAAGAGTATTCTATTTAATTAATTTAAATAAATAAAAATTGCTTTTCAAGTAATTTCACAGTTAACGCTTTAAAAGAAATTGATTTAACTGTAGACATAGACAGTTTGGACAGTCGGCGTCAGGTGCCAGCTGCCACCTAAGTCACATATAGACTCCCCCACCCATTTTTTTTCGAACATATTGTGATCCAAATATGGAGCGGTCGGTCGACTCACTATTACGGCTGACGAATTCACGACAATTATGCGGAAGCCAAGCAGACACTCAGCCCAGCACGTAGACCTGCTCTGCTCCTCCTCCAAGTGTATTTCAAGAGCGATAACTTTATAACTGTGACTGTGTCTGTGTGTTTGCGTGTGTGTGTGCTGCAGTTGTTGTAAATTATATAATGTGCAGTAATTGCACTTGCGTGTAATCATAGTTGATCGCAACTGATCACAAAATAAGCTGACTTAAATAATATGAAGATTATTTTATACTTGATAAATGAGAGATTAATGAATTTTTTCGTAACTAAAAGTGAGTTGTTAGTCACTGTTATTAGGTACACCTCTTAGCAATGCTTAGCAACTGCACTATATATATTATAAAGATATATATATGTATCGAAATATATACTTACATATCTAATTAATATATTTATTCTATACTTCGAGAGCCTCGGCAACTATTTACAACTATCGACTTGGGATTCTACCGACTACAAAATACATCTCCACTTATCTAATCGCCAATTTAAGTGTTTACTTTTTTTCCAATCTTTAATGATATTTTAGTTTTGAACATATACTTTTGTTGTATGTTTAGCGAGTGGTTAAGCGAGGTCTTCGATTTGTTTCCATACTCGATACAAGTTTTTTAGTTAACAACAAAATGATTCTCTTTCCGACTCAAACTGGGCTTTCGTCTTTTGAGCAGTTCAAATGTGTGCCACGCCCTAAAATATATTCCTCTTTGAAAAGCCTTAAATAAGCAGACTGAGTTAATATGGTTAATATTGCTTTTACTTAATGAAATCGAAAAACATAGGTCTGATTTGCTAATTTCGAGATTTGAAGGTTATATAAAAAAAAATTGCGGTTTTATAAAGATAATAAAAGCTAAACATAAATTTAATAAGAAATGAAACAAATTTAAGTACAAATAATACTAAATAAATGTTTAAATTATTAAAGCTTGTTTTAAAAATTGACCACAAATTTAAAGTATACAAAATAATTGCAAATGTGGTTCGTGACTAATATTCTGACCGCTGACTGTATGGCCACGACTGTAAAATGGAGTTTCACTTGCGTTTCAACAGTAGCCAGCTCATTGTTATTGTTGTTGTTGTTGTCACCCCAGCACTTATGAGTTAAACTATTTTCTTTTAATTTAATGAGAAAATTGCTCTCAAGCACACACACACACACACACACACACAGTGGCGCACAGGCAGCAACTTGGGTGCTGGAGCAATGAACGCTGCGGTCAACTTGCCGTTGTCTGCGCAACATTGCTGCAATTGTTGCTGCTGCTGTTGTTACTGTTGGTGTTGTTGCTGTTGGTGTTGTTGCTGTTGTTATTGTTGTTGTTAGCGCAGTTGCTGTTGCTGTTGTCGCGACAACAGACATTTAAAAATAATACCAAGTGCCGGGCACAAGAAATGTAAGTCAAGCGTCACAGCAACAACAGATCAGCACACACACACACATACACACACACACACAAAGAAGCAACTAAAAGCTAAAAGAATGAAAACGAAACTAGAAATCCAACGACAAACCTTAAATACCCTTTCCCTGATTTCATCTTTAATATAAATCTTTGTTGTTGATTTTCTCTAATTATCAGCAGAAAATAATTAACTAAACTTTATTTGATTTCAATAGTTTCAAAGAGATTTAAATATATTTAATTTAAATTTTTTAACTACAAACTTAGCGATTTAAAACAATAATTTCCCACGATTCCTACTTAAGACTGATATAAGAAAAGCTGACTGAATTATATATATAATAATCTATATATTGTTACGAATCTGCATTTAAATACGGTGCGATATTTTCGCCAAGCGAACTGCAACAAAAAATTGTCTTCAATTGTGCTTTGCAACTGTTTTTATTTAATTATTACTATGACAAAAAAATAATATTGAAGGTAAAAAAAAATTACTTTTTAAAAGCTGATTTGGATTATTGTGTATACACAATATATGAATGAATGAAGAAACTTTTTAGTTAGTGTATCTCATTGGACGATGATAAAGTTGGTGTCTGGGCAGACACACCCCTAGCTTCTAGTCCGTAGTTGCGTCCCTTCCTTTGTTTTTTTTTTTTTTTTGCAAACAACTGACTCAAAGGCCATGCATTCGCTGCACTCTTTTTTCTCTGTTTCCAGCTGTCGCCCATATGGAACGGCAGCTACGTGGTGCCGACAAATATCACCGGCATGGAACTGCAGCTGTCGGATGGCATACGATTTCAATTGCAGGGCGGACTCTTTCGCCAGAACCGTGTCAATCGGTTTGTGGTGAAGGGCCCAAACGTATCCAATGGCCACGATCAGGTGGAGTTGGAGCAAAACGCATTTCGCGGCAATCTCGCCGGTTATCCAGATATACAAATACTCGGCACCAGCTATGTATTTATACGCCCAAATGCGCTGAAAGGTGAGTTATTCTGCCAATCCTATTTAAGATGCTTTAAAGTAGCTTTAAACAAAAAAAAAAAAAACAACGTAATTTTCAAAAGCAACGACGAACATAATTTTATTGACTGAGTGCACAAATGTGTGTGTGTATTTTTACCCGGAAGACTCTAATTGAATCCACTAAACACAATTAATCAGGCTTCAAGCATTTAAGTGCAATCAGTTTAGATAAAATGTACTAAATCAACTTCTCTTTCTGCTGCTGGACGAGAATAGATTTGGAAATCAAGCTGCGTGTGGAGAACAGCAATTGGCTGATATTGGACAAAAATGCATTCATCAATATGAACATGTCGTGCAATTTTGCGAACATACACAAACTGGAGATCAATGAGAAGGCCTTCAATCCCAGCACGAACATCAGTGTCAAAGCTCGTGTAAATGTGAGTATTTCATATTCAATTATCTATTCGAATGGTAAATGTTAACTCACACACACACACACACTTAAATAGCTTCATATTGAACATTCGCACATCAATCGAATCAATCGTTTCGATGTGTCAATGAACAAAATTGGATTCGTCAACTGCACCATTGGCAGCGTCCAGAGCCAGGCCTTCGATGTGACCAACAT
The DNA here is from genome assembly GCA_035042365.1 of Drosophila dives. Lineage (NCBI taxonomy): Eukaryota > Metazoa > Arthropoda > Insecta > Diptera > Drosophilidae > Drosophila > Drosophila dives. The sequence continues at coordinate 11,378,946 of JAWNLJ010000443.1, read as the reverse complement.
CAATCAGCTGTGCTTCGAGAATTGCCGCATCGACAAGGTGGAGGCGGGTGCCTTCACCAGCAAACTGCTCAGCGATCACGTCTCCATCACAGGCACCCAAATTGGCACCATCGACAGCGAGGCCATCATGGGCAGCGGCATTTCCAAGCTAACGCTCCGAGAGAATACGTAAGTAAAAAGATGCCAAAAAAAAAAATGCAAAAAATATGAATAAAATAAAACAATATAATTATAATAATAAGAAAAAAAAAATACCTTTAGATATAGTCTTTAATCGATGGAAGCTGAATTCTTGTGCATTTCCAGCAAATGCAACAGCTAAATTATTTTTTTGTAAATAATATCACAATTAAAGGAATACGATAATAAATAATAAATATATATAATATGTAGTAATGCGACATATATATATATATATTAAACTCTAAATTCCCAGCAAATGCAGCAGCAAAATCACCTGACTTTAAAATTGGCAAGACTCGAAATAATATCGTTTTTTATTTTTTATATTTATATATATATATATATATATATATTTATTATTTATTATTTATTATCTTCTTCCATTAATTGTGATATTATTTACAAAAAAATATATATAACCAAAATTTAAGTTTTCTATTAAAAAACGATATTATTTCGAGTAATTAAACTCTAAATTCCCGGCAAATGCAGCAGTAAAATCCGCTAAATCCATCTTTAAACTTGGCGAGACGCGAAATATTATCGATTTCCTTATCGAACTCCACCATTTTAACACTTTGTATGACTCAAATACCTTTCTGGAATTGTCGATTTGAGATAATGGAAAAAAAGGCAAAGGCAAAGGGCGTAAAAAATAGCTTGTTAAAATATTAATTTCTAAATATTAAAACTGATGATTTTGTTTGTTTTTAGGATTGAAACAATCAAGGAGGATGCGATTCAGGTGCACAGCGTCTATGTGTATATCGAACGGAATCGGATCAAGCACCAGGGCAAGAACTGGCTGCACGTGAGCAATGGGGAACTGATTACGATCGAGGATAATCGGTTTAATAACTTTGCGCCGATCCAACTGAATCAGGATAAGTCGAAGCGATCGAATTGCACGTTTGCCAACAACTGGCTGGGTGATCCGCAGCCGGGCAGCCTCAACTTCAGCAGCTGTGAGGTGCACGCGGTCAGCGTGAATCGGGTGTGTCGCTGCGAGGATGAGCGCGAGTGGCTGCCGACAATTACCGAGCACGATCTCAGCTCGGAGCTGTATTGTCAGCTGGGTGAGCGGATCGATCGATGCTTCAATGCCAGCCAGGTGCATATGCGACGATATGCGAACGAGGCATGTGGCAAGAATCGCAGCACGTTGCAGTGTGCCGATGGCAGTACCTTGGAGTGGTACAAGGACGCCTTCTACACCAAGCAGGAGCGCGAGGACCAACTGAGGGGGACCACAACGTGGCGTGTGATCTGCATTGGATTCGCTTTGGTCTTCGCCATCATTCTGTTAATTGTACTCATTATTTGGTCCTTTGTCAAGTTCTGTGTGAGTCACAATCCGGACCATAATTGCCGGCTTTCGCCGGATGACTGCCATACACTGTGCCAGGATGTTAGCGAAATGGCCGACACGCCCAATCAGCGATTAATCAAGAAGCTGGTCAACAAGCTGACCAGCGGCAAACTGAATCGCCAGCAATGCCACGACATCATCTTCGATCTGTCGTCCAAATGCAACGAGCTGCCGGAGAAATCAAACAATGTGATTGCCCGGCATCTGCAGGAGGCGCACGCCAAATGTGTGACCCAAGCCTCGATGCCTGTGACGCCCGATGATGGGCAGCTGCCAAATGATGGCTATTATGCCAGTGCGCCCACCGAGCCGGGCTTCCAAGATCACATCTATTCACTGCCATTGCTCCAAACGCAATATGCAATGCCATCCGATATACAGGATACTACGGCAATGCCCGTCTACTCGGAGCCCATCAATTCATCCAGTAAGTTTCCCACGCTGCCGGAGAAGCGATCGCTCATGTTTTATTAGGGTTCCAGGTTTCTTTTTCGAATTTGTTGCACAACTGACACAAAATGACAAAAACTTGTCTCTTGTTCACTTTCCTTTTTTTTTTTTTAATTTTTTTCGATTTGTCTGTTTTTTTTTTATTTTTACCACTTTTTTATTTATTGGCTGTGAACGCATTTTTTTGTATGGTTGTTTTTTATCTACTATGTATTTTGAACCAACTGTTGTAGATACAGATATATATATATATAGTTATATATATATATATCGAGTTATATATTTACATAAGCACTGATGTAACGAAATGATGCAAAACGCACAAAAAGTCGGCTCGTTTGGCATAATACTATTGCCAATATGATCCAAACTAACACCCAACTACACACATACACACACACATATATACACACACACACTGACAATATACACAGGTGCTAAAGGCAAACCACAATTTATATTTATGGAACGCATTAATCCTGCAAAAAAGGTACAAAATTTGAATAGTATCTATTGACTTGTAGTTAATATTGGTGATAGTTCTCTCTACTCTTACATTCTTGCAAACACTCTCCCTTCTCTCTCTCTCTCTCTCTCTTATCTCAGTCTAATACTTACTCTCTCAAAGTTCTTGTCTCGTGTGTCCTTGGTGCTAGTTTTCAGTTAATATAGCAGACTTTTCTCTCTCTCTCTCTCTTTCTCTGTTGATTGCTTTCTCACTAACTTTTTCTCTCTCTCTAACACACTCTCTCTCTCTCTTTCTTTAACACTCGGTGTTTTAATTCTTTCATTTCTGTTGGTTTACAGATGCGGATGACATGCCGCCGGCTTATGAGTATATGCCACAATATGCCACACCACTGCGCCAACCCCCGCCTCCGTCAGCACAGCAACAACAGCCGTCCACAAGAGTCGCCGCCGGTCGGGACTGCCAGGAGCAAAAAGAACAACAACAACAAGAGGAGCAGCGCGTAAGCAATGTTAGCTATGCGACGCCCGTTTGGCGGCAAACGCCAAGTGCCACGCCCATTAGTATAGCGACAACAATAATGGCGCCCGAATTGCCACAGCGGCATGTGCGCGATTTGCGTCAGGACCTCGAGGCGATGCCACAATTTCATCCAAATCAATTAAATTCGCTGCGCAATCAAAATCAGTTGCATTCCCGATTTCCTAGCAATCTGAGCCGGCCGTCGCCCCCCCGCAACCCGAACACGAACACAAATCACAGCAAACGCAGCTTCGAGTGTTTGGATGGGGCAGACACAATGGCGGCCATGGAACTAATGGATATGCGGGGAGCGGCCGCATTGCCACCGGATTCGGGTTCCGATCATTCCGGCGGCAGCGATGAGACTGTTAAAATTGAAGATATTGAATATGCCGATGCAGATGCCTGAAACTATGCAACACGCGGCAAGCTGGCCGATTAAAATCATGTGATACACACACCCACACACACACACACACTAACACACACACACACTAACACACATACACACACATATTATGTATATACTATAAGACTAGTTTGAAAAAACGTTAAGAACAAACCTTAAATCATTTAATACTGTACATGTTAGCCTTTATTCCCGGCTTTGTAGCGAATCTCACATTTAAATTATCAAACTATGCTCCTCCGCACAAAGCCATCTAGTTATCAATTAAGATTTTATAAATAAAATAAATATATATACACAGAAGTAATCCAATAATTCTGGCTATCAACTCGGTGGATATGAAAACTTTAATCTGGGAACTGCGATTATTCCATTAATTGTAATATTAATTAAGGGCTATATTTTAGTATTGGCATAAAAAAAACATTGACAAACGATCAACATTTAAATGTATATATATATATATATATATATATATATATATATATATATATATATATATACAGTAGATGAACAAAATGAAATGTTGAATAACTTGATTTGCAAGCGCAATCGATTTGTTGTTGTTTTCGGCTTTGTTTTGAATTTGAATATTTGTTTATATGGCCGGGGAGCTCATTTGCAACGCAGTATAGAATTGTGTTTTTTTTTTTTTTTATTTATACTGAAATAAAGATTTATGTGATCGTCAAGTTAGATTTGTTATTCCATATTTGTAGCGCTCATTTCTCGCATCTTATTTAACAGATGATAAACAATTTTATTTTTAAGTTTTTCTTATTTATGTTGACAAAGTAATTGCATTTCGATGCAACAAGTTTTCTTTGTAGTTTGTTCAATTTACTGTTGACAGCTGTTGCTGCACATAAACCTTAACAGCTGCAGCTCTGTTAAGCAGCTGTGTGCAGTTAACAGCTGCTAAAGAGTTAATTATAAAAAAGAATTATATTTACATATTTATGTCATGACAGTTGGTTGGAAAATGTATGTTACACATATTATTTTTTGTCAGATTCACTTAAGCTGTGCCAATGCAGTCATCCTTAGGGCTTCCTCTGTCATTTAATAATTTGCATTTCATACTATGTTCAGTTAACATACAGTGATCATAAATACCATAAATAAATGCCTAGCGGTATTTATGCTTTGTCTTTGACATCGACGCCTATTTGACCACTGCCACTGGTAGTTAGTCAGCAAATGATGGATCTCAACAAGTTGTCTAAGTGGTCGCTTGGCCCCAAGGCAGATAAACTTGTGTTTATATTTTTTTTTTTTGCGGGGGCACACAACTGACACTTGCATCAACGACAACGGCTGCAACAGCAGCAAGAGGCAGCCACAGCAAGTGTCAAGCTATGCGTGTCCGTCCGCCTGTCTCTGACGTATTTAATTAAACGCGGCGCAAGCAATCAAAGCAACAGGCTGGCTGGCAACAAGACCACCGTGCTGGATTGGGGCACACACGACACATACACACACACACACACACATAGAAACCCAAGAATCAGAAGAAAAACAAACAAAAAACAAAAGGCAAACAAAACGCCAACATTCTTACAGCTTACAAAAGCTGCGCAGCCGCAGCAGCCGCCATGGCGCTGCCTAATGCTTATCGCCTGCACGAGCGAGATGGAGAGAGCGCCATTTAGTGCTGCTGCTGCGGCTGCTAGCGCTGCTGCTGCTGCTGCTGATATCGCTGCCATCGCAACTGTTGGCTGTAAATGTTTCGTTGTCCGTTTTGGCGCTCAGTTTGACATTTGCACGCGCTTACGCCGGTCGCGCCAAACGAGAGCTTAGAGCCGGCAGCTATTGGTTAGTTGTTATTGTTGTTGTTGTTGTTGTTGTTGTTGTTTTTGTCGTCGTTGTTGTTCTTGATCGTCGCACGTTTCAATTTCATGTGCTGATTTCATAGGTTATGCAAATATTTGCGTATATATAGCTTTGCTGTCATATTCTCTTTTATTTTTGATTTTGTTTATACTCTAAATACCAAACTGTGTGTGCTTGTGCGAGAGTGTGTGTGTCTCGTGTGCGGGTGTGTGTTTTGCCCCAAAACCACAATCCAATGGCCAACGGCTAGCGGCCGCAAAAAGTTCAAAGCAATAAAAACAACAGCAAGGCAGAAATATCTTCTCTTCACTTCTCTTCTTCATTTTTTTTTTTTTTGTGTTTTTGTTTTGCATGCCGACCACAACAACGGCAACAGCGGGCATGTGAGCGAAAGAGAGGGCAATCCCGTGACAGCAAATAAATAAAACTTAAACAAATAGCTGGGCAGCGACGCTGACAGTGCAGTAACTGCAGCTGCACAAATGCATTTTGCTTGGCTTTGCTTTGCAAATTTCTTTTTTTTGGCAGGATTGTGCACGCTCTCGATGCTGCTGCTGCTATCGCTGCTCGAATTCTATCTAATGTAACTGTAGTTTCAGTGAAACTTGACTAAGTTTCGACGTTTTTGAACTGTCTGTTCTTGTTCGCGTTACGTAAGTCAGTGAGAACAATGAGAACAGAGAACAGCAACCCACGCACCGCAAACAAAACAAACCAATTTAACAAATTTTGCATGTTTCAGTGAGTGAGTGAGAGAGGTGAAATTTGTGAGAATCGTAAAGAATGGCGCAAACATACAAAAAAAAAATACCAATTACGAATGGCAGTTCTGAGCTAATTCGCAAGCACTAGCAATGAATAAGACCCACTCTCCTACACACGCAGACACACACACACACACACACATTGATGGTTGTTAAACAAAAAGTCGCGAATGACAGCTTTCCATACTTATCGTTTCCATATCTAAAGCAAATTATTTCGATATTTCAAGGTTATAAGTATGACGCACAAAGTCTGTTTTAAGTGTTTGTTGCTGGGGTTATTGTTGTGTTGTCTTTGTATTTTTTCTGTAGACGGGCAATTAAATTCTAAAAAGAACACATTAACTAAAATCGTTAAAAATCCAAAAACTTACAAAGTCAATGTTATCAAAAAGTTCAACGAATTTGATAGTCAAACAAACAAGAAAAAAGAACAACAAAGAACAAGTAAATCACAGCAAAGCGAAACAAAGTGCTAAAATAAGAGAGAACTAATAATGAGGCTAAAGCACATTAACCCTTTCAAGTGCTTGCCACAATGTTGTTGCTGTCATTGAATCTACAACGCAACACATTCGGCATTTTGTATGTCTTGCAAGCGGATTAAATTGCCTGTTTTAAGGAATGACAACAATAAAATTCGCATAATTGGGAGTAATAGTTCTCTAACAGTTTCCGGCCTGTTCCTTCCGATTATTCCAGTATATTCCATGTGTTTTACTCTTTGCATATTTGCATATCTAACTGTCAGTTTTACTGAACTCCCCATTCTAATTATTGCCAATATCAAGCTTTTGCATGTTCTATCGTCTCACATTCCACACATTCCATAACCGTTTGCACTTCGATATAATATCCTATTATGTGCAACTCCTCCCCTGTTCCACTTAACCGTATGATTCAGCGGAAAATGTCGTAAGATCTTCTGTATTGTCTAATCGATGTTTGTGCTTCAGATAAGATTACTTTATATAAGACACAAAACTGGGCGTTTTGCAAATCGTGCGCAAATATAATATAATATATTATAAAAATAAATACATATTATGCATCTATCACAATTTGTTATAATCTTAATGGGTGTTTACGAGTTTGCAGTGAGTCGAGGCCCGTTTGCAAATTTTGATATGGTCCATGAAATGCGCACATGATTGTCGTCTAATTGAGCTGCTCTTGATGGAAAGTGGGAAAGAGGGAAGAGAGTGAGAGAATGAGAGAAAGGGAGAGAGAGAGCAGGAGATGGAGTGTGGATTGGGGGGGAAGAAAGTTGAGGAGGTGTCGCACACAGGAAATGCATTTCTGCTTTTATTAAATTTCCTATGCCTGAGTACTTTGTTTCAATGGAGCCCATTTAAAAACAAAGCTGAGCAGAGTTAAAGGGTTCTTCAAGCGTCTGTGGCGCATCCGCTGGTCAGCTTAAAAAAAAAACAGCTTGCCACAGATGTGAAAAGCAAATCAGTTGAAGTGGTGCACAACTCACTTTTTCTTTCATTTTTCATTGACAAAAATGTAAAAGAAATTACTGTCGAATTTTCGATTTAATCGATAATTATCGATAGCAAAAATGCCATCACTCAAATTAATGAAATAAAATCAACAAACCCCTGGCAATTTCATATTAAGCGAAAAAATTCGAGAAATGAAGATAAATTTGCACAGAACTCTTCACTTGATAATCGATAATAATCGAATTATACTAATATTAAAGCAGTCATTCCTGTCGACATAAAAATGGCGAAATTGAAGTAATGCAATTACAAAAATATAGAATTAACTTTTTTATTGCAGCCAAACATAATTTGACATACGTTTTACGTTTAAATAATGATATGTTTAGGAATACAAAATACGTTTTATAAAGAAGTAGAAAATATTTACGCAGTTATGTATTTTTTTTTTAAGAATTGTCATGTTTTTCAGCTTAAGTTAAATTAAAAAAAAAAAAAAAGTACTGTACTGTAATCCAATACGAAGAATTCGAATCCGACGAGTAATGCGCAAATATTGAAATTACACAAATATCACATTACAGTTGTAAATGTTGGCAGTGGCGGGCAGAAAGAGAGAGAGAGAAGGGAAAAGGAGACGGAGTTCGGCAATTACAGCTGCGTCTTTGAGGTATATTTGCTTGATGACTACATTTTCTCATTATACATTTACGTATAAATTAAGATCTATAAACAGAAAAAGAAATGACCATAAACAAATACCAAAAACCAAATTGATCATATTTACGCTCAGGCGACGAATCTGTTGTCTATCTAAAATGTCTCGCTGTGTGTCGACCTCCAAATTCAATTAACAGCCTTTGGCGCTGATTGGAGACATCAGCTTTTCAAATACACATATATATGCATATATATGTATGTATGTAAGTTTGTAAGTATGTATGTGCATTTGAATGTGTTCATACTACGGGTAGTCGCTTGCAAAATCAAGACAACTGCATAAAGTGGCATGTTAAAAACTGATTCAATTAGAACCGTATTTGAGACAATGATGATGATGATAATGATGATGGACACTTCTCGTAACGCTCAACGTCTAAACAGTTGTATGGAAATCTATAATCGATCATCATTGATCTATAAAAAAAAACAAAATATCATCACAAAAATTTGCAATCGTTGGAAATAAATTCTTAAGACTTTAACAATTATTGCGTTGACTGTCACATCTTTGAGGAATATTATCTATATAAATAGTTGCCACAACTATTTTAAAAATTGCTTACTAGTTGCTGGTTCCAAATGGAGCTCGAGTTGAGTTCCGTTAAGTGCGTATGTATATATTCTATATGTGTAAACATTTGATTATTGAAAACGGTATCAAAATGCTGACAAAATGCGTGCTCAATTTGGGTGGAAAAATATTATGATTCAGTGTGAATCGGATTGCAAACAAACCTAATCCAAAATAAACAAAAATAAATAATAATAAACTAACTCTAAAAATGCTGTTGAAAACTTAGTTTTCAGCTGTGCTTCGCATTCGCAGTGAGTCAGTACAGTAACACACTGCCACACACTGCCACACACGCACACACACACACACACACACTGATAAGCAGAAAGCACCCTCAGCGATAAAAATGATGATTATTTTTTTTTTTTTTTTGTTATCTTATCAGTTTCGAGCGGAACGACGGAAAGGAAACTGTCACTGCCGGAGCGAAAATGAGCAATGTTAGATTATAAAAGTGGAACGTGAAACGCGAAACTGAAACAGGTGTGCCTGAACCAAAAATCACCAGAAACCGAAACGGAACGGAGCAATTGTTGTTTTGGCAGTACTGCTCCAACTTCTATTACTACTGCTACTATGCATAATTTGCGATAAGATCGAAAGGCCAGCCAGACAGCAAAAACGGATAGCACAAAAAATGCGAAATATAATAAAAAATTTGAAGGATCCGACCAGCAGCAGCAGCAGTGTGTTGCTGCTGTGTTGGTTGCTCTGGCTGTGCACCACAGCGACGACGACGACAGCCGCCACATTGCCAAAGGTCAGCTGCACAGATCACGACACAACAATTACATGCGATTGCAAAAGCGAGCAGGTGAGAAAATGCCCACACACACAAACAAAAAAAAAAAATAATTAATAATAATAACACCACCCAACCACACACGCACACACACACACACACACACACAGCCGCTTGTGTTGCCGCAGCTGCATGGCACCGTTTATCAGGTGAAAATACGCAATTGTCGCGATTTGACCGTGGAGCCAAATGCATTGGATAACACTGAGGGTCTGCGCAAGATCAGTTTCCATCATATTGATAAACTGGTGCTCAAAAAGAATGCTCTCAGCGTATCGCGTGGAAGCAACAAGGCTTTAATAGTCGAATTCGAGCTGGTTAATTTTCAATTAATTGACTCGCATGCGATTAGCGGCAACATTGAGGAGATCTCATTCACGGGTGGACGCATTGAACAGATGCATCCATTTGGCTTCACCACCATCAAGGACAGTGCCATATTGCTCAAGCTCGATGGTGTCACCATAAACCACATCGAAAGTCAGGTTAGTTACCCAAATTGTCCTTGTTTTAATTGCTTTTAGAATGTAGGCAAATTGCAGACTTTTATAAATTTTAATTGTTCCTAACTATATTCAAACTGTTGGTTGGTTTTTTTTAGACAAATGCGAACCGATCAGATACACTATACAGATCTATATAGATGCAAAAAAAAAGTAGATATTAACAGTTGCATAGCTAAACTCTACTATAAAGAAAAAAAAATCGTTCTTCAAATCCTAATTTAAATATTATCTCTAAAAATATTTAAATATTATCTATTAAAACTATTTAAATTGCAAATAATGAAAAGCATATATATAAAATTGTCTTTTGGCTTATAACTTATATTCCAGGCATTTAAAAAGTTTGCCGTGGAGAAGATGACAATTGTTAATTGCAATTTTATTGGCAATCTGCCGACGCGCGCCTTTTACGAGTTGGAGGTGACAAATGAGCTGGCGATGCTCAACAATCGGTTCCAGGAGCTGCATTCGCATGCCTTCTCCTTTAAGCGTAAGTGAATTGATATATGCATTATTTATCAATAATAATAATAATAATAATATACATTTTTTTGTGCCAGTCATCTCGAAGCTGAGCCTGAACGAGAACCGCTTTGCGGCCGTCGACGGGGAGTGGCTGGAGGCGTATATTCGCGATGCGGTCGCGTTGCGCAACAATCAGTTTGGTGCCACCAGCGATATTGCATTTCGCCGTTTGGGCGTTCATCGCGATTATCAGCTGAGCGAGCGGCTGGAGTTGCGCTTCCACAACAACACCGTGCGCAGTGTGCTGCCGTCGTCAAGCACTGCGCATAGCGGTAACTTGGCTGTGACGTCACCGCCGCCACAACCGCTGAGATTTGATGAACGTTTCGCGCTCAGCATTCGCCAGCTGCACTATGACAACGAATGGAGCTGTGAACAGCTGGACATGAACGTTCAGCCGCCGCAGCCGCGCATCGACTTCTTTCGTCAGCACAGCGAACAGCTGCTCTTTCGTGCAACAGCAACGGAAACGGCAACTGCCAATTTTATGCCGTTGCGTCAGCTGATTGTGGAGCAGTGTCAGCGTAAGAGTTATACAGCATATATTGTGTTGGGCAGCGTACTGCTGGCGCTGCTAATAGTGCTCCTATTGCTGTTGCTGTGGTGGCGAATCGTACAGAAGCGACGACGTCGTAAACTGGATGTGGTGCAACCGGAACCGCGCACCTACAAGGAGACGCAGATTGTATACCAAATCGAGAATGCTGGCCTGCTCAAGACTGATTTGTAAAAACACACACACATACACAGACACACATACACACATATACACACACACAGCCGACAGACGCTAGCCTAAGCGAAGTGGCATGCAGCAGCAGCAGCAGCACAACCAGCACCACCAAGAAGATCCACCAAAAGTGACCTTTTGTTGTACCAAATTGTTAGCTTACATTTAGCAGTATCTATGAAGTAATCGTCTAAATTTATCTATAATCTTATCTATAACATTGTATCTATGTTTATCATATACAAAAAAAAAAAGCAAGGCAGCTGTAAATAAGAATTATGACTCTTAAAACAATTTTTGCACTCGTTATTCATGTCTACTCCGGATTTATATCTTAACTATATTATATATATATCTATTTTTTTGGGGGGAGCAGTGAATCATTTCAGTTACTTTTTGGATTTACACATTCAACTTTAATCCCAATTATAAAATAAGACAAAGATTCATGGAATCCATCAAGATGTCCTCCCATTGCCCGATTTACTGAAGTGTTTCGATAATCTTAGATAATATTAACATTTAAATCTAATTTATGAAATGTAGTTCATCCAGGATTGAAATCATGATTATGGTAAAAAATAGTTCCCAACTGGAATACCTAAATAATGTTTGGTTAATGTGTAAATAGATTTGACTTTAAATCTTTGACCTTAACTCAGATTAATTCAGCGTGAAAGGGATGAGTTCAGAGGTCATTAAATAGCCCTTACATAAAAAAATTTGAATATTATATGGACATACCCAATGGGCAAATATGATTCCAATGCCTGATGAACCGTCAATTGTGGCTCGGAAAGTGCAAAGCCCTTCGAAAGTAGAGCATGATGCGCACTAATTGTGTCCTCGATGCCGCTCAAGTCTTCCATATCCTTGTCATCTGCATACGTTTAACATAATAATAATATAGATATATAGATGCTGATCTTGGCATAACAATCAATGTAGTCAAATACCTGCCAAATTGAGATCCTTCTTCATGAGATTCGCGCTGCACATGCCGCCCAGATAGGCCAGCTCCTGTTCCAAGCGAATCAGACACGAATTGCTGGCATTGATCTGAGCGAGACAGCGATAGATAAGCATTAGTCAGAGATGTTATAAATATAATGATATAGGGCCAGCCAGGCCATGGCTTACCGCTGTGGGATTGTCATAGCCCACCACGAGGCACTTGAAGCCATAGCGATTATTATGCGGATCCTGGGCATACAGCGAGGCGGTTTCCAGCGAGAACTCAACGCAATTTCCCGGCAAAATGAGAACGTTCTGCAGCCAATTGGAGGCACTGTGGTAAAAATATTAAATAAAATATTAATTAAATAAATATATTAAATTAAATTTATTAAAGAAAATCTCTATCTAATCTACATATTTATATATATATATATATATAAAGAACTCTTCTATTCTCTATCTCTCTCTCTCTCTCTCTGCGACAGTTTCAGTTGAAACTATTGTGCCAGACTTTTGGAAGTATTAAAATATTTATATCTGATGCCTAACATACAAATCATTGATCGAACATTATATTAATGCATTTACTAAGACTCCTGTTTAGCTATAGGATATATATATATATTATAGTAGATACATTATGAATGCAGAACTTTAACTACAAAATTAGATTTGTGCAATTTAGAGATTCCCCATGAACTGGAAGCACAGATTGGTCTATGCCCGCGTCAGTTAGAGTGTAATAATTGGAGTGCTACCTCAACTAGGAATCTTTGAAATCGATCAAATCTATAATCGCAAATCGATAAAGCGACATGTCTTCCACAATTTTAAGGCTAGTCTCCAAATTTGGTTGGTAGGCCAACGGATTTACAGGTGTATTTATGCCACGCACACTGGGAAAAACTGTTTGATCATTTCCGTATCCAAAAATTAAAAAAGAAAGCCTACAGATATCAAATTGGAAAGGAACATTACCAGAAACATTCTCTATAATTCATAATATTTACAAAAGAATATTTCTACTAGGAGCCTCCTTCAAAAAGTGGTATTCCTTGGCTACACCCATTGCTTATGGTATCAGAGTATTTCGCAGTCGGTTAGATTACAACTTTCGATGAATTTATATAGTGACTCGATATTAGTTTATGATTGGGTTCCTTCGGCATGTTAACTAAATATGAATTGGAGGTTTCTGCACTGCGACCTATTAAATCTATCCCAGCATCTGCACGAATGTCAACATCTTTATTGGGTTAAGGGCTTCTATGTCCTTGAACATGCATCCTTAGGATGTGCTGCAACTACACACAATTCTAGGATGTCAGTTGAGGATTCATGTTCATCTTAACAAAACCTAAATTGATCGAAACTATCAATACCCAATTTGGATACACAACATCATAGGTCCAAATGGACTCCCGAACGAGAATCACTTACGTATTAAACTTCTTAACCACAATCCAATCGGATTCTACTGTTTCCTGAGTGCGTAGTTGTGCTTGTGCTTGGTTGCCTGGCGGTCGATTGCAGCTGCTCACGAACAGTTGGGCATTGTGGGCATGTTGTCCGATTACATTGTTGTCGAGCATATCGAAGTAATCCTCGCCAGCTGCTGCCGTCGCAGTATTTGGCGACTGGCACGCCTGCGGTGCGTTGGACGTGCGCAGTGGTATCGATAGCAGCAGATAATCCTCGAGCTGAGCGGTGCCGCACTGTGGATCAAACTCAATCGTTAGCCATTGGACACAGGGCGGAAACTCGACGCGATAGCAACTGATGCTGGCACTGCGATACGGGTGATCGCTTTCGACGACACAGTAGTGATTGCTGGTTGTGCTACTGGCTGGCGTCGGGGGCACTGGTATCGGCTCGGGACGCAACTGCTCCTTGGACACGTGCAGCTGATTGAGCGCAGCGATATGCGGCAGAATCTCCTTGATCAGGCCGAGTATTTGTACGGAACTCTTTGGATCGCTGCAGGCCAAATTGGCAATGTGCGCATAGACGAGCGGCAACAGTGTGTGGAACATATTCGAGGCAGCCAAATTGAAGACTTCCAGCAGTTGCAGTGCAGCAACACCGCCGCCACCGCCACCGGCACCGGCACCACAGCCAACAACATGTGCCTCCTCCGAGTCGGAGTGGAGCAGCTGCTGTTGCTGTTGTTGTTGTTGTTGCTGCTGTAGCTGCTGCAATGGCAACTGTTGCTGCAGCGGCACCTGCTGCTGTTGCTGTGGCGTATGCAACTGCTGTTGTTGTGCCTGCAACTGTTGCTGTTGCGAAGTAAGCGGCTGTTCCGACGCCAACTCATACTCAGCCCGCTGCTCGTTGCCATTCAGCTTGGCAGCGGCCAATTGCACGTTGGAGAAATTCAATTCGGCAGTTTCCTCGACACCAATTTCCGTTGCACCAATTTCGATTTCCATTTCGAATGGATTCGTTGAGCGCTTATCAAATTTGAGCGTCTCCATAATGCCCTTGGAGAAGGACTCGATGCGTTTGCCCAAATCCCTTGCAGTTGTCGACAGCTGCGGATCACCGGGCAGCGCAGCTGTGCGCGAATTGTTCGCCCAATTAATATCCATATGCTCCTCGATGGGCGTTATATTGTGCTCCGAGTCGATGGTCTGTGTGTGATTCGACGACGAGTTGTCCGTGGGTGAGCACGAAGCAGCCATCGCATTGCGTGCCAATATTAGCAATTCTGTACATTTTTTCGTTATATCTGCAGCAATTTGCAGCGCCGTGTCGCGTGTGGAGACTTCGTTGCTGTTACATATCAGAGCATGTGCAGCATCTGCTGAGGATGTAGCAGTCTCCAGTTGATGTTGTTGTTGTTGGTATTGATTTTGCTGCTGCTGCTGCTGCTGTTGATGTTGCTGCTGATGCTGTTGCTGCTGCTGCTGCTGCTGCTTGATGGGCGTGCTGTAGTATAGAATGCTGGGCAGTTGACCACGTGCGGGCGTTGTGCCATTAAAGCTCAAATCGCAGGCATAGAAATGAAAGCTGGTGCCGCAAGGACCACGCACAGTGGGCATGCCCGAATCACCGGAACAGGTGCGTGCACCCTGGGAGCAGAGGCGCAGGGCGTATCGTGCATGTTCCTTAATGTGTACCGGATGCTCGAACTTAATCTCGGCGAGATCATTGTGCACAGCCTCGGGATCGTAGCTGCCAGAGATGGACTCCAATGTTTCCCATTTGTGCTGCGGCTGCAGATCAACAGTGTTATCATAGAGCAGCTCGAGCTGATAGTCATAGCTGCCCGAACCGGAATAGACCATGGCGCCAGCTATGGCAATGCCAGGTCGATCCACAGAGAAGGCAATGGCATCGGGGCCAAAGTTTCCCGTATTCCAGGTGCGACTCAAATCGCACCGAGCAAATCGTGAAGTTGTCGAGTGCATCGTGCGTGGCGGCAAAAAGAGTTTATCGTATTCACCCAGCGCCGTTTGGTAGACAATTTCGGCCAGGACGCGAGCAAGCAGATGGCAACAATTGTCGATAAGTCCCTGATTGATGCACTCCTTCAACGCATAGGTGCCACCAAGGCAACGGCTATAAATGACCTCAATGCGCGCCCTAATCGGACTGGCAATGATATCCAGGAGTCGCACCAAAACATCCTTAAAGGTCCACGAATTGCTGAGAAAGTCACTCTTCTCCTGCTGCGTCCGATAGATCATCTGTTCCACCAATATGGGATACTGATGCGCCTCCGTTGAGGATAGCATGGGCAGGCCAGAATTATCGCTCGGACTGATTATCGACTGGCGCTCATTGCCGGCCACATTCAGCAGCGAAAATGTTGCACGCAACTTGACATTGGGCGAGCAGAGACCGGCCAGAATTGCGCTCAGCAGGCGGGAATGTAAAGCACCACGATCCATTTGGGCGAGCAGATCGCAAAGACAGTTCCATTTGAGTGATGATGTCGGATAGAATGCATCGAAGCATGCCACAAAACTTAAATGGCACTCGTCAAGGATTTCCAGCACCAAGGCGTACCCTGTGAAATTCCATGTTTAGTTATATCAATCCAAAATTAATTTATCCAAACTCACCCTCTTCGGTGGCAATGTCCTTGAAGATGTCATCGCAAAAGATGCCAATGAGCAGGGCACGCACATTGCCAATGCACTCGGCCAACTGAATGTTCTCCAGATTGGTTTTGCGCGCCAACGGTGTGCCCGATCCAATGGCGGACAGCGAGCTGGGCAGCGCTGCTGTGGCATTGCTCAGCATGCGACTCGGTGTCTTTTCTGTAAAGATCCAAAATGGATTAGGGTTTGCGCTTGAGCAACGACTGAGTTGTTGGAAGATTACCCTTGTTATTTGGCTTTTGTTGGAGTTTTGAAAGGGCGGCGGCAATCACATTTCCAGTTGAAACAGTAGACGACGGTTGGGTGGAGCGCTGCGGATAGATCTCGTTGGTGTATTTGCGCAGCAGGCGCAGACACGATTTATTGACATATCCCAGATATTGGAGGGTCTGTTGCAGTTGCAGCGGCCTGGTGCGATCACGTTGCTCGCGCAGCTGCGTCTTGAAACAGTCCCACGACCAGCTGAGCAACACCACCAGACTCTCGAAGCACTCGCGGCTGACGCTGTTGGCAAAGGCGCGCGAGATGCGCTGAACGGGATCGGCGTCGATGGGCAACGGCGGCTGCTTGCTGTCCTGTGAGACCAGGCGATACAATATTGCCGGTATTTGGCCAGAGTTGACATCGGTGCCGTTGTTCGCCTTCTTGCTGGACTTGAATGTGAACACCACCTGATCCTCGGTGGTAACCGATGCCTGACCGCACGATCCACAATCAGAGGAGGGGCCCGCAATGCGTGCCCAAATCAGATACCAGCGACCCGCCGCCGCATTAATCGACTTGGGCAGCTGAATGTGATGCTTGCTACGTGCGGCACACTCATATGGCACCTCCTTGGTCTCGCTAATGAGGACGCCCTCCTTTTCATAGCCACCGCCATCGACGCCCAGATCAAATAGTTTCAGCTTGCAGCTGTACTCGCCACGTCCGCCAAACATGCCAAAGCCACAGATTACAATGTCCGTGTCCGCCGAGAAGCGCACCGCCTCCACACTGTGCCCGGAATAGCCCCAGCCACCGCCAAAGTTATCAAAGCGATTCACAACCTGATATTCGCCGCTCTGTGCCTCGGTCGCCTGGTGCGGCTGCTGCGTCAGCGTCTGCTCAAAGCATCCCGGTATATTATCCTGTGCCGATGTCAAAATATCCAAACAGGCCAGCAGATTCAGCGATGCCTGCGAACGCGACACGCGCGCCTCTGCCTTGGTGGGCAGCGATAGTTCCGGCGACAGCAGCGCTCGATAGTTGGCAGCATTCTGCAAATGTTTAAAATTAGTTAATCAATTTTTAAAACTTGTACAAAAATCAATAGAAAATTAATTGATGAATGGGGACTACCCAAACAATAAAATAACAATAGCTCCACAAATTGGTATATATATCACAGATGGTCTTCAAAGGGATAAACAAATAATAACTGACATAATCCGATTGGGATTACCACCAACATAGAAGCAGTCCTACTCAGAAATGTCCTACTCTGTCTAAAATCACAGATTCTTAATTGGAACCAAAACTTAGATTTAGCTTAGATATCTTAAAATATGTATATACATATTTATATATATCTATATATATATAAAGTTCAGCTATTCTAGTTTTAAGGTATTGGAATTTGGTTTTATCGATTTACAATTATCGAATTTATTGATTTCCTTTCCAAGTTTACGTTTTAGGAGCAGACAGAATAACGAATAGACGAAAATGGACATGGATATGGATATTTTGCCTCTGCTAGGCATACTTATCAAGATGTATAAAATCTGCCATTATTTACCATATTGCTTTCGGCTATTTCGCTGGCGACCACATTGTAACAACGGAGCTTGCGGGCGACGCCATCGAAGACCCACAGCACATTGTAGCTGGGATCCATGGCAAATGCAATTTGTGGCGGCGGCGGCTGTTGCTGTTGTTGCTGCTGCTGCTGCTTGTCTGACGATGAGGGGCATGCTGCAACCGCTTCTTGGCGCGTTCGCACTCGACGCTGCAATCGCGGCGATGCTGTTAGCGACGCTGGCTGCGCCGCCTCCACTTGATCCTCGAAGATGTGATTGCGTGCCTCGTGCATGCTGCGCGACATTTGCTCATTGATTGGCACACCAGCCGTTGTGGCGCTGGCCAGCGGTTGATCTGCCACCGGCGTCGCAACATCCACGTTACGATTGATCTCCGGCAGACCATGTGGCTGCTGTGTCTGCAGCAACTGTGCAAATTTCGTTTGGCCCCGATAATGTGGCGTGCAGCTGCCGTCGCTGCGATTTATGGACAGCGTGTGAAACGACAGCGGGATGCTGGGAATTAACACTGAAAAAATAATAAGTTGAGTTAAATATTTGAAAATTGAAAAATTGGAATTCATGCAAAATTCTCATATTTATAATTTACAAGATTTGACCAATTCCAAATGAAATCGTAAATCTGGTTAACACTCACATATGGTCTTTTTGTTGGCCACCACATGCATCTTGGGCAGCATGTGGGCGGTAATTAGTGATTCGTCAATCTTGATGAAGGTCTGGTCGCCATTGGCACCAATCCATGTAACCTTTTTGCCATAGCAGGGACCCAGACCGCTGCAAAATATCAATTATATAAAAATCATTTATGTATATATATATATACATATATATATATATATATGTATCAGTTATCAGTTTAGCTAAACTTACAAGACGGCGCTGGGCCCACAGTTCCATAAAAATTTCTGACGCTGCGCAATTAGAGCAGACGTATTTGGCGGCACAAGAATACACTCCTTGGAGCCACCGGGCAGGCAGACCGCTTCAGGTGGGGAATCTGCATCTTCTTGTTGCTGCTGCTGTTGTGGCTGCTGTTGCTGTTGCTGTTGCTGTTGCTGTTGCTGCTGCTGAGCAGCGACGCTTGAAAGAGTTGGCTTCTGACCAAAGTCGCTGGGCAAGCGACCCAGCTGACCCCTCTGATAGTTGCCGAACGTGTAAACCACACCCTTGTGAGTGAGCAGCACCGTGTGATTGCAGCCGGCAGCCACCTGGCTAATGGCGCCTTGCACTTGGACCCGTATCGGCCCGGTGACCGCCTGTAGATCCCCACTGCCAAGCTGGCCATATTGATTGCTACCAAAGGTGAAGACCTCGCCGGAGAGCGTTAGCACAACGGTGTGGTGCAGGCCGCATGCCACTTGCACCACTGGGGAGCTGCTGGGCAATTGCAGCGACTGTGGCGCCAGTGGTGCCACACGCGGTGGATCCTTCTCCAGATCGGTGGGTGTGCCGCCACCACCAGTGCAACCAGCAGCGCCTGTCTCCAGCTCCGATGGTTTCTTCTCCTTGCGCCGCATAATAAGCGTCTTCGAACGCTGCTGACGCGCCAATTCACCTGGCAGTGGCTTCAGTTCCGCTTTGGCATCGGCAGCAACTGCAAACACACACAAAACGCATTAGACGAAGGTGTCCAATATACAACTATTATTGAAACTTACTTATTTCGGACTCCTGAAGGGCGACGCAGGCGGAGCAGAGGCCGCACTTGGCACATCCAGCGTCGCCGTGTCCGCAGGGGCAAATGCTGCCGGGAATACGCTGCTCGAGGGGCACATTGAGAGCGGAGACACAGCTGACATTGTAGCCGGTGCATTCGCGGCACATGATGCAGACGCGACACTGGCCCTGCACCACATTGTGATCGTCGTAGTCACACAGTGATGAGAAGTCCACTTTGTGGCGCAGCTTGTCCACATGCATACTGAGCAGCGCATAGGCCGACGACGAGCTTGGCACATCGCGGACGGGCAGCATTTTGTTGAAGACACGCCCACATTGACCCTTATTGTTTAGCCCAAATGTGAACACCTGCCCCTTTGCACTCAGAGCGACGCAGTGCGCCTTGCCCAGCGCCACTTTGGTCACATGCTGATCGAGTAGATCGGTAACAAAGCCCATTGAATCGCAATGAGCCGTATCCTTGCCGTACATTATCAGTTTTCCCGTTTTCGTCACAAAGGCGGAGGTGCCATTATTGCAGGCGGCATGCACCACAACATGCCCATCGATTTTGGTCATCTTTTTGGGCTTCACGGGCTTCGGTTGTCGTCGATTCTTGGAACTGTCGCCATCCTCACCGCGTCGCGCCGTGCCCGCAAAGTAGACGGTGCCATCATCGTTGACAAGCAGCGCATGGACGCCATCGTGTCCAACGGCCACATGAACAATATGCGCCGCCTTGGACACAATCAGTTCTGTCAATTTCAGTGTGGGAGTGCGACCCACACATTTAAGTCCCAGCGCCGCCGATTTGCCATAGTAATAGACACGTCCGTTGCTGGCACGCACCAGTCCAAAGTCCTTGCCACAAGCCAGGCCCAGCACATCGGCATCGCGACACGGAGGCGGCAGCTTTGGCTCAAATATATTGTGCGCCGACTGGATGCGCTGGATCTGTTGCTGATTCAGCAGCTCATCCTCAAACGCCGCATAGCCCAATGTGCGGAACTTTTTGCGTGCCAACTGCAGCGGCAGCTCAAACGGCGGCGGTTCACTACTGTAGCTATTGTGATACAGATTCAGCTTCTTCACCACCAGAGTGTCCTGCAAGAAATACAATTTGAAGGATATCAGTTTCATCAAATGAATCATCACAGCAAACTCTGAGCTGCTCTAAATGTACTAATTAGTCTAGAAATCTTCTAGAGAATTTAACTCACATCCCGATTACTGCAAATGGCATGTAGCGAATCATCGTCCGTGAAGAGTACGTAGTTAAGTCCATCCCGCATTGAGAACATATTGAGGGGATTCATTGATTTCACTGCCAGCGTATCCATGCCCACCAAGTGCAGCTGATCGGCGCTGCGCTTGCAATTGCGCCGGAAATATACTTGACCGGCACTAAAACCCAGCCAGGCGTTCCGCTCCCGACTGAAGTCCTCGTTTTGTGCATAGATATGTCCCTTGTAGGAGCCGCCAAAGCCAGTGCCAATCTTTAACAGTGCACCGCAATACAGCACGTAAACAAAGACGCCATCGCAGGCCATGGCTGGCGCCATTTGCTGCTGCGACGCCGTCATCATAGGCAACTTCAAGGTGAACTGAAAATCAAATGAAATATTATTAGAAATCTAGTCTTGAATTTTCTGAGAAAGAATTCGCACTTACCTCATCAATCAGTGAATTATGTGGCACGCCATGGCTGTGAAAATCGGGACGCGTTGGCTTATTGAGCGCCGCACTGACGACCGTATGCTGCAGTGCCGCCAGCACTGCGGGCAGCTGAACAATCTGGGCGGATAGCTGCCTGGGCGACATGAGCATGGCGGCAATGGCCTTGAGCATTTTGCCAGTGTCACCGCGGGCAATGCAGAGGCCAATTAGAGCCGCACATGCCATCGCCGACCAATTGGCCTCCGCACCGGTTGTGGAGCTTATTGCCGCCGGCATGGTGGCCAAATCGAGAAGTAGATCGTAAAGCGGGTTGATAAGATCTTCCGGTTCTAGCTTAAAGGATTCGGGCTGCTGGCCTTGGATAACATCGAGTAGTGCTTTCAGCGCTTTGGTACACAACAGCGGCTGAATGTGCCGTGCGTCCGCAATCAGCTCGAAAAGGCTTCGCAACCCGGCGCCAACAATGAGCGGCACAGTGGCATATACCGGTTCACGTTCTTCGGGATCTTCCGTGTCGGAGTCAGCATCGCTATTGGCACTGTTTGTCGTCCGTTTGTCGGCTGCGCCAGCAGCACCAGCACCAACTGCTGCTGCACCGCCAGCGGCACCAGCTGCTCCGGCAACTCCACCACCACCGCCAAGAAGTACGAGCGGCGCATGGCAGGCACAATCGACCAAATTGCTGCCCATGCAACTACCGGCGCAAACCAGGCAGCACGAGGAACCCATATTGTCGCTCCATTTCTTGATCGCCGATGCGGCTGACATGACCGCATGTCCGTTGTTCTCGTGAAACAGTGCAAAGCGCGTCTCTGCCTCCAGCACGGTGGAGCGTATCGCTGAGAATACGGCAAATTTTGATGCATTAGGATCAAGCTCGATGTGCGCAACAGGAAATGTTGGTAGGAGCAGCTGATCCTTGATTATTGGTGGATCCAAGGGATTCACTATGCCAGCCCCTGCCCCACCACCATTACCATCCAGCACTGCGGCTGCAGCAACGGCTGCCAATGCCGCTGCTGATTTCTCCTTGCGGCTCTTTCGCTTCGTGAGCGCCTTCCGCTCATTTTGCAATTTTCTGCAATAATAATAACAACACAGAAACAGAGAAAGAGAGAGAAAGAGAAGGTGAGTGAGTGAGAGTGTAAGAGTTGCTTGCAGAAATCGATAATTGAGAAGTGTTGCCAGTTTTCCTGTATGCTACTTCA
This sequence comes from Drosophila dives, assembly GCA_035042365.1. Lineage (NCBI taxonomy): Eukaryota > Metazoa > Arthropoda > Insecta > Diptera > Drosophilidae > Drosophila > Drosophila dives. The sequence goes on along the minus strand of JAWNLJ010000443.1, from coordinate 11,356,230 downwards.
TTAAAAAACATACATATTTATATGTACTTATTGCAAGTCTGCTAAAAAGTCTGTTCATATATGCAGTTGTTGTAATGTAGCTTTGGATAGCTGGTTATCTATTATTTATTTAATTAATCATAATTTTTGGCGGGTTTTGTTCGTGGCTAATTAACAACATTGTTCATCTTTATTCATATTTAGCATGTTCGCATATTTCACTTGTATTTGGCAGCTTTATCGATTTAACAATAAATAAATTAATGCAGGTCGTGGTTATCCAGTCGATAGGCTATTAATTCGATCTCAGCTCAGCTGTTATCGATCAGCTGTTCGGGTGCTGCCCACTTAACGTGCAGAAGCAAGCAAGCGCCAAAATTTCAACCCCGTCAAATAGCAACCGATGGCTTGCGGCATCGGCGGCGACCCTTGGCTAGGGGTTGAAGACCTACATACATTAGAACGGCATGCCGATCGATTTTTCAACCCCCACGCAAGGGAGACGTCGCCGCTACCGCTGCCACCACCCCGCCGAAATGTCCTTTGTGCTTATTTACATTACCTGCGTGTATTGCTGGTGTACAATTCGTAGAAATGATCGCCATATTTCATTGGATTTAATAGTCCGACCATTGCACCGTTAACAATTTTGCAAAATTTGCCTCCAAATCGATTTTCTGTATGCGCTTACATTTACATATAGTACATATGCATGTACATACGTGGACCGTTATGGCCTATACCGTTACACCGACACTTATTTTCGTCTCGACGATGGTGTACGCGGACCAACGAGTCGGCTACACTGTATAACTGGACACTAGTCAGTTATTTTTTTGGCTAAATATTATTGCACACCAATTTATAAAATAACTAAGAATTAACTAAGTATTCTACTTGCGAACTTAATGCATATTTTTTGTTGTATGATTGCACCACTGTCTTTTGCGAACTGTAAACTAATCGATTAATTGCAGCAGGACATTTCGTGACACTCGATAGCACTGCTTGTTAAAAATATTCTATCGATATTATATATACCGCTGTTGACATACGCAATTTTTTAGACGTTTTTTTTTTACCGAATTTTAGGTAAATTAAAATTAACTACAAACACGATTATTATTTGCAATACAGTTTATTTATATTTTAACAATTTTAATCGATAGTTACGCATTGAAAATTATTTGCAGCCCTGCTTTCCAACAGCTGTCAAACGGCTTACAACAACAACAGCTGAACTGACAGCAGCGCCGCAGCAGCAACAACCGAGGAAAAACATTTTACGTAATTTATATTTGTTATTTTGATTGTATTTTGCATGTTGTCTGACGTACATTTTACCACTAAAACAGCATGGGCAACGCTCTGAACCACTACATAAAGCCAGATGTGACGCCCGGGCCTGATGTGGTGCCCAGTTTCGATCCCATGTTGGGCTTTGAGTCCCGCAAGGAGCGCGTAATGATTGCCACCAAAGAAGAGATGGAATCAGCGAAACTGCCACTCGAGGATCGTGACTACTGCGCCCACAAGCTGCTCACGTATCATGCCTGCCGCTCCGACAAGTTCCCCTTCGTATATCAGTGCGCGCACGAGAAGCACGACTATCTTACCTGCGAATACGAGGATTATGTTCTCCGCATGAAGGAGTTTGAACGCGAGCGCCGGTTGCTCGAGCGCCAAAAGCGCATCGACAAGCATGCCTAAACTTTGGGCACAGTTCAATAGACAAGCAGAGCAGAAGTTAACGGTGTGCGACCTTTCCAGCGTTAAAAACGGAGCAGCGGAGCACTCAATAACAAAACAAACAATAACTCCAACAAAATAAATCCACACACTGCCCGTCGCAGCCGGAAATTTCAATAATAAATACCATGCCTAGTAATAATATGGATCTGTTTTTTTTTTTAGTAAATTAAATGGAAAAAAAAATTAAAAATTATTTAATTAAAAGTGTTATATTAAGTGTTAATTTGCAAATTACCATCAATCCCTAAACGCATTTGGCACCTTGTGGAAATGTTGAAGAAAATGCACATGGACTTAAGTTCAAACATGTTTTTTTTTAGCGATCAACAAGGATATTTATTCAACTTGGAATATGCCACTCTGGAAGATCTTAAGTTTCAATATTATTAAATCGTTATGCTTTAAATGTTCTTAATTAATATACATATATATGTATATGGAAAGATGGTGGGATATATTTATTTGACTCATTTCAATGTTTTATTCAATAAAGATCATTGAAGTATTCTGAATACAATACTTTGCTTACAAATATTGTATATTTACTTGATTCTGTATTATAAATGCTTAATCAGACTCACGCAAAGACACACCTAAATAGAGCTAATAACTATCGCTGGTTCCAACTGATAAAATTGTTTGTATAATATTGTTTGTGTGTAATAATTGGGAACTGAAATGCCAACTATATCTTTGGTAAACGCTTGAAGTCACCGTTGCCTCATCAAATGCCCAGTTTACTCCACAAATGATGCATGCGGCCGTGCGTCTCGAAGATGCTACGCAGCATGAAGACCTGTATAAGGCCGACACCAATCATTGCGCTAATCTGTAGGAGCGACCAGTTGTTAACCATTTGAAAGTTTGACTCAGCCATGTTGCGATCGCGCGCCTCATGGGAGCGTAGAGCATCCTGCAGCTGGCGTGCCTTGTTCAACTGCAAGCGGATGCGTCCAATGAAGTCCATAATATCTTGCACCTTCATATCGTAATACTCTTCGGGCGTTAGGCCCGTCAATTCGTTGATCTCCTTCCACTGATCATCGCTATGATGTTGATCGCCTTCGCGCTCCACAATCAGCTCGAAGAAGACGGTTTTCCGATTGAACATGCTGAAGCTGTTGTCGAAACAGAAACGATAGTCGCCCTCCTTCTGCACCTCGTGCTGATGCATATTCTCCGGCTTTTTGTAGTCGCTCACAATGACCAGGCCGATGGGGTCTATCATGGCAAAGCTTATATCTAGATCACCGTGGCCGCCATCAATCACTTGATACTCAAAGTCAATTATTTCACCAGCCTTGACGTTGTGGTAGAGGCACTCCTTCATTCCGGAATCCACATAAACCGTCATCTCTTTGTCATAGCCGCTGACAAGGGTCGCCGGCCACAACAGCAACGCCACAAAGAGGACAAAGGCCAGCCCGGCATCGGAGCAATTGGTTTGCAGCTGTGTGTGCAGCGAATGAATTAGCTTTTTTATTGGCATTGCATTTGTTTTGTATACGATTCGCTTACCATTATAAAGTCAGTCAATATCAAAGTCAGCTGCAAAATGCGCCGACCTGCCTAAAATGCCGATATGCCCTATATGGTGTCTGATACAAAATATCATAATATAAAAATATCGCAAATCGATTGCGTGCACTGACGAAATAAATTTCGGCACAACAACAGCGATACGTCAATCGTTGCAAGGCTGTAGTACAAACAATGTTTCGATATTTCTATATCGTTAAGAACATTTTTAACAGCATAGATGGCGCCACCAGAGTTGCTAGGACAAATATAAAATTAACGTATACTCAAAAGGCATTCCTGAAAAGACTATGGATTCATTAATAAGCCTTTATTGCTGAAATATTTGATTTGTTTAGAAACTAATTTTAAATTTAATGCTATACACTATTACTCTACACGCTATACACCACTTCATATTTATTAAGTTAAATTAATTTTTTCGTTTAATGATTACTTTTCAAAACAAAAGGAAATTAATATATTCAATCTGGCGTGTTATTTACTTAGCTATCGCGTGTTACGGCTAACAATCAACTGCCTAATACTGTTAGAAAAACTTGTATGCAATACATTTTGATTCAATGGAAGATCTAAATATAAATTCCGGGCAGCCGGCCAGTTACATTCAATTGGTCACGTGCCGGAAAACCAAGTCAAGGTTGCCAGTGTATGGATGAAATTGCAATCTTCATGCCCGACCTTGTCTAGCAATGCTAATGGGTTGTGAATATGTCAGAGCTATGATTAATGTTGTGAGTTTGCGACTTAAGAGAGCTGTTTAATAATTAGCGCAGCCAAAACAAACCATATTTATCGGTGATGATTAATTAATCGGAATCGTCGTACGCTAAGCTGATTAAGACACTTATTCCAGCAAGGGAAAATATTGCAAAGATTTCGTTTGAATATTAATTGAGTTTAGTTTAACTCATGCATTTTTACAATAAATATTGGAAATGAATCAAACAATCAATCAAATATTTATAATTTTCATTTATCAAAAATTACAATAGCCATTTACAATGATTAAAATATTGAAAACAAATACTTATTGAATATCAATTTTTATCGATAAATTGGTTGCTTAGGCATTAGGCGCCTTTATTTTAGCAAGTTATATATGCTGATTCAGAAGCAAATGACGCATTTTACACACTGCAAGCAAAACACTTATCATCTAATTCGATAATGATAATAAAAGTCCCAAAATCACTCAGTCATAAAATCTGTCGTGCCGCTGTCCCATTACGCAATGCCAGATTTAAATTGTGGGTGGGTGACAGATGAGAGAGAAGTGTGTGGATACGTTGATTATGGCACTTGCTGGATTCCAATTGATGACAATTGCTACAGCTCTAAGTCAGTTGCTGCTCAGCGTTTCTATTCGTTGCCCGGCATGCATCCGACAATGCTGCTGCTGACTCTCGCCATTGCACTGCTCGTGCTTGGACTGCTGTACGCTTTTCTGGTATGGAATTTTGGATATTGGCGTCGACGTGGCATCCGGGAGCCGCGTGCCTTGCCGCTTCTCGGCTCCTTCCCAAACATCGTTTGGCCCCGTCGTCATTTCTCCAACGATATGCGTGATATTTATATGTAAGCGGGTTAAGATTTCACCAATACACATACAAATTAATTCCTTTAAGGAAATACTTTGCAGGCAATATCGCGAAACGGACAGCTATGTGGGAACGTATCTGCTGAGAGCGCCCAAGTTGCTGCTCTTGGAGCCGAAGTTAATCAATGAGGTCTTCGTGAGCGCCTTCCGGCACTTTGAGAACAACGATGCATCAAGCATGATTGACACACGAAAGGATCCGCTTATCGCCTGCAATCCCTTCGTACTCGATGGCGACGAGTGGCGAAAGCAGCGTGGCATCTTCTCCCCCCTGCTAACCAGCGGACGTATACGGAATGCATACGAAAATATGAAGCGGATCTGCGACATGCTCTGCGCCTACATTGATAAGTCATCGGATTGTGGGGAGCCACAAAATGGCATGGAGGTGAGTATTCAATGAAATAATGTACAAATTTCAGTGATCTGACTGCATCATGTTCAGCTTGGACTACGCTTTACCAGCGAGAATCTCTTCGATTGCGTCCTGGGAATTGAAGCGCGCAGCTTTACCGATTCCCCGTTGCCAGTGGCCAAGCACAACAAGGAGATGTCCGAGGATAATCGACGTTTGGCACTTGCTGGCGCTCTGAACGGACTCTTTCCTGGCCTGCCGCTCTGCCTGCGCCCCAAGATCATTCCGCCCACATATGATCGCTTCTTTGGGGAACTTGTGCGCGAGGCATTTGAGTTAAGGCGCTGCAGGCATCAGGAGCGCAACGATTTCATCAATCATCTGCTGGACATGCAGCGGGAGCATCAGCTGAGTGAGGCGCAGCTGGCATCGCATGCGATGACCTTCATGTTCGATGGACTGGACACCACATCCTCGACTATTGCGCACTGTCTGCTCCTTGTGAGTTGAGCAACAACTATGACTATTTCTTGCCTAATCCCTTGCCCTATTTATGCACAGCTCGGTCGCCATCCGGATTGCCAGGAGCGGCTGTGGCAAGAGATTGACAATGCCTGCTCTGGCTGGGATCAGCTGCTGCCCGATTTTGAGGTGCTAAATGAGTTACCCTACTTAAGTGCTTGCTTGAATGGTGCGTTAAATTAGGACAATTATATTTATTATCTTTATATACAGTAGAAAATATTAGAAAATATTATTCTCCATCCAAAAACATTGCTTGTGATGCACTGAAAGAAAATACCTAAGTGATTTGAATGATTCATATCAACCAAATATGTTTTCACCCGCAGAGAGTCTTCGCATTTATCCGGCTGGCGGTTGGGCATCGAAGACCTGCACAATGCCCTACACCTTCCATGGTAGTCATCACGATAGTCCGCTAAAGATGCAACCAGGCGATAATGTGATGATACCCATCTATGGACTGCATCACGATCCCATTTACTATCCAGAGCCGCATGCCTTTCGACCCGAACGCTTTCTCAACGGCGGCCTAAAGCGATTCCAGCAGCTGGGCGTTTTTCTTGGCTTTGGCAATGGGCCGCGTCAGTGTGTTGGGATACGACTGGGTCTGACTCAAACCAAGGCCGCATTGGCGGCCATTGTGCGACGCTTTGAGGTGCACATCAATGGACGCACACTCGATGGCATCGATCTCGATCCGCTCATCTTTGTGGGTGTCCACAAGGGCGGCATTTGGCTGGACTTTGTGGCACGCCCCAGCAGGCAGCAGTTCAGTTAAGTGATATGCAACTCACATTGGAAATTACTGCAACCCAGTCAAAACTGCATCAGATCAGGGATTAGTTATTTTAAACATATTTTGTATTTGTGGGAAAACGTTTATCGAAAATAATTGAAGCAAAACCAAAGTCCAAATTTGACTCGGTTTGGTTTGCTGCAAAATCATTGCAATGATTCAGAAAATGCTTTTATAATTTATCTTTAATTTCTGGTATGTTAAAATCAGCTTTTTCTTTTTTCAAGAGGTGGAAGATTTGAAAAGCAAACAAAACAGCAGATTTATTGGGATCGTTGAGTACAAATAGATTGTAAAAATAAATAGATAAAATGCAAATAAAAAAGACAAAAATGTTGGCGAGCAAATAAAAGATAATCATCAAAATGATGAAATTTGAACTATTGGCAAATAATTGGCTATTGATTTGGGTGATGGGTGTAACCGAATTGTGTGTCGCTCAGTTATATCACCACCAATTTAAAGAGAGAGAGAGAGAGAGTGATAAAAAGAGACAGCTTGATAAGGCTTTGATTGAGTTTTGATTACGATTTGCATGTTATTTGTGGCGTTTTGTTCGCCAGCTTTTCGTTGAATTTTCATAGTTAGACTGGCCAAATAAAAAGGTCAACTGAATCATAAAATCACCAAATGTTTGACTTTCACTTAAAGCCCCCCCCCACTCCCCCCTTCGTCATAAATAATTCGAGGTGAAGGTCGTCATTGCTCATCTGGAATATCGCATCTGATTTTTGTTTTGCCAATCAACTGAATCACAAATTATTTACATGTATGTAAAAATATAAATCGATTTATTAATTGAGAAATCGTTTAAGCAGAGTAAAAAAAAAAAATATCGTTTTTTTTAAATATGTATACATTTTGAAATGAAGGCCGCATTTTGAAAAAACAGCGCCAAAAACTGGATTCGTTGTGATGAAATTAAATAGCTAATCAGTACTACGAGGATTATTTGATTGGAATGGATTGGAATGATTGCTATGATATCTATGTCAGTGTCTGGGCACAGGGAATAGGCGCAACGGCGTCGTCGTCTGCCTCACAATGCGTGACCGTGGACGTGCCACTGTTGGTGGCAAGTAGCCGTTGGCATTAACGCTGCCATCTGGCTGATAATCCTGCGACTCATCGAAGATCTTCACAGTCTGCACATGACTCTCAGCACTGTGGGCATCTTGGGTGACTACGTTGACAATGTGATGCTGTCCCCGTGGCTGCTCATTACTTGTGCCGAGAATTTTGATCGTTTTCACGCCGGCAGCATCGAGAGTTTCGAGCACTTTGAATGTGCGCACCGCATTCGGTTTCACAATTTGCACCGTGCGCAACTTGGAACTGCCACGTGCCACCGGTCCGCTGGCGGCAACTGCCACATTGAGGGCCATTTGCATTTCACGTGGCATGAACTTTTGCAGCGACTGTTGCGCCTGCAAGCTGAGCGCGCCATGTGAATGTACCAACTGCTGCTGTTGGTGTTGCTGTTGGTGTTGCACCTGATGCAAGTGTTGGTGCTGCTGGAATTGGTGAAGTTGCGTGGGCACCGCATTGCGTGTGTAGGACATGGCGGGGGCATAGAAAAGTGGACGCTTCGATTGTTCACGATACATGGGAGACACCTCGACAAATTGCTGCTGCTGTTGCTGCACATGTTGCTGCTGCTGCACGTGTTGCTGCACATGTTGCTGCTGGTGCTGCAGATGCTGCTGTGGCTGTCCGTACCGTGCGTAAGGCTGCACTGTGTTCATATAGCTGCTCAATGTGTGTATATGCGTGTGTTGTGCGGGTGGGGCAGAAAGTGGTGCAGCGGCAGCTACAGCAGAAGATTGATAAGCAACTGTTGCTGCTGCTGCTCCTGCGGTTGCCGTTGTTGTTGTTGTCGTTAGCGGCTGCTGCGGCTGTTGCTGATGGTTGGGCACGCCATAAATATTATTAGATCTGGGCAAGCCAACTGTTTGTTGTTGCTGTTGCTGCTGCAGCTGGAACTGTTGTTGCTGCAACTGCAGCTGTTGTTGCTGTTTCAGCAATTTCGTTGCCGTTTGCAGGCTGTGCAGCTCGGCAATAGCCGCCTCGGAGTTCTCAGGCTTGGTGAACTCATAACCCTCGGGCAGTACACCAGGATGCTGCTGTTGTGGCACCTGCAATGGTTGCTGTTGTGGCACCTGCAATGGCTGCTGCTGTGGCACCTGCTGCTGGGGTATCTGATAGATGTCGCTTTGCTGTTGTGGCTGTGACTTGACCGATTCGTAGCTGGGCGGCAAATAGTTGGGTGCACGATAATCACCAACTGTTGCTGGCTGCACGGCAGCAACTGACTGTGCTGGCTGCACGGGCTGCTCGATCACGGGCTGATCGACAGGCAACTGATCGGGATTACTAAAATCATAGCCAGGTGGCAGATAGCCGGGTGCACGATAATTGTTTATTGTTGCTGGCGCAACTGGCTGCAATTGCTGTTGTACCTGTTGCTGCTGCAACTGCTGTGGCGGCTCTTGCACAACATTTGGATTGTTAAACTCATAGCCAGGTGGCAGATAACCAGGTGCTTGGTAATTCGAAGGAATCGAGCTGCTGCTGGCGGCGCTGCTGCTGCTGACAATACTGTTGCTGCTGGTGAGGCTGTTGCTGCTCGCGTAGCTGTTGCTGCTGCTGCTGGCGATGCTGCTGCTACTGGTGCTGTCGATACTGTTGCTGATGGGTGGCAAATAAGGTGGTGCCCGATAGACCTGTTGCTCTTGTGACAGTGGCAGTTGTTGCTGTTGCAGATGCTGTGGTAGCTGCTGCTGTGGCAGTGGCTGTTGCTGTGGATAGGTGGGAATTGTACCAGCGGTTGTTGTTGTGGGTGGCAGATAGTTGTTGGCTCTATAAGCGGACTTGGAAACAAGTTGTTGCTGTTGCTGATGTTGCTGATGTACTTGTTGCTGTTGCTGATGTTGCTGATGTACTTGCTGCTGTTGCTGTTGCTGTTGCTGTCCTACATTGCTGATGGGGGATGTCTCATAGCTCGATGATGCTTCGGAGAAGACCTGTGGTGCCGTTGAGCTTAGTATAGAGCTTAAACTAGACTGCTGATTGTTTTGATTGGCGTGACTGGGCGTGGCAGATGTGGGCGGCAGATAGGCAGGAGCCTTAAAAGGAACTTGAGCTTGAGTTGCTGGCTGCTTGCGCTGGAAATCATGCTGATAGTTGGAGGGGAAGGGAACCGGAACAGCATGAGTAATTGGCGCTGGCACAGCAACAGGTGCTGGCACTGGCCGAGCAACAGTTGCTGGCACTGGCCGAGCAACAGTTGCTGGCACTGGCCGAGCAACAGTTGTTGCCACGGGCAGTGGCCGCTGTTGCTGCTGCTGCTGTGGTTGCGCCTGCAAATGGCCGCCATCGGCAAAGCTTAGAAAAGTTAAATCCAAATTGTCATCGCCAGCAGCTGTTGCTGCTGCAAGATGTTGCCGATGTGGCGTTTGCTGCTGATGATGGATGTGTATCTCCTCGTGGCCACTTTGCGTGGCAACTGGCGGCAAGTAGGCGTTCTTCTTGCCCTCGTAGTGATTGTGCACCTCGAAGATCTGATAACGCGAATTGCCATAACTGCGCTCCTCAAAGCGACTCGGCTGCTTCAGCGATATGTCCGCTGCACTTAATCCACATAGTGAGCAGGCGGCGATGATTGCCAACAAGGCGCCAATTAACTTTAAAGCACAAGAAAAATGAACAACAAAAAAATAGAGTCAAAATTTGCACGTTAAAAAAAAATCAAATCAATATAAATCGATATATATTTAAATATATTTATATTTTTAATATTGTCACTGGCACTGGTTTTTTTTTTTTTATTATTTTTTTTTTTTTAGTTATTGCTGCTGCTGCTGTTGCACTTACATTCATCTTCACGTTGGTCGTGCTTGAGCCCTCGAAGTCCAACCGTTAAATGATGCGCCAGCTTGACCCGTCCACGCGTTTTATACAAGGGCTCGCTTTAGTTTAACATTTGCTTCAGTCAAAGATAAAAAAAAAAAAAACAAAAACAAATAGCCACTGTGCACACACATGCGTGTGTCTGCGTGTGTGTGCGTGTGCGTATTTGACTTAGAGTCATCCCAAAAATCAACCATGGCCCAAACAGTGCGCTGGCCTTTCATTAATTCATTGGCGCCTGCGCAATATATAATTTTTTTTTTTTGCAGCTGCGTTTTAACTTTTATTTTTATTAGACCTAGTTTATCTGTCTCCCTCTCTCTCTCTCTCTCTCCCTCTCTCTCCCTCTTTGCTCTTCTCTGCTTCGGTGTGGCTCGCTTGAAATGCAAATTGTTTATTGAGTTATTACAAACTTTTTATTCGTAATGCTCCAAAAGACGGCACTATGCCAATTCCACGTTTCTGCGTAAATTATTATTATTTTTACTACTACTAAAAAAAAAAAAAATATAACAAAAATTGTCATCATTTATCAACTAAAAAAAAAGGGCGCAAACTGTTCTCTCCTTTTTGCCACTTGCATAATTTTGAAATTTATTCAATTTGATTTCCATTGATCAAATTTCAATTTCTTGTTAATATTTGCATTTAAATGCGCCGTAAAATGTTTTAATTTGCTCTGCTCAAACTTTAAATATCGATTATGTATAATTATAGCTGTAATTATTTATTTTGATTTGTAACTTGATCTTATCGGTTTTATTTTATATATAATCTGCCACTTATCTACTCTGATTACCTCTTATGAAATTATTTGCTAATGTTTTCTGTCATTGCCTCATAATGTTCAGCTAAATTATTATATCATCGTCAAACAGGAATGGGAACTGGAGGCGTGTCTCCCATCAAATACATACTTAAATATTAGCTGTAACTATCGAAAAATTAGTTTCATTAATTATCTACTAATAAATGTGTCGGCTCATTAGGGAAGTGATATCGATGCGTATTCAAGTCAATCAAATATCGTTGAACCATCCATATTGAGCGGGATGTACGATCCAAAATATGGGTGTGTCTTTGCCCATGGGCCAATTAAAATCATATGCATCATATGAATTTATTTAAATATAAATATTAATGAAGCAGTTTCATATGGCTGCCGTAAAAATTTAATTTAATTTAATTAATATTCATTTAGTGGACATTATAATTAATCATATTACATCAGTTAAACAAATTTTTTTAAAGCTGTTGTTAATCATTTTTTATTTAACTATTTTTTTATTTCTTGCAAAAGTTTCTTCAGTTAACAGAAATATTGAGATTCTAGTTTTAATATTTATATATTTTTTATTAAGCTAAGCTTTAAAGTTTATAGTAGCATTAATTATTTGTAACATGCATAAGTAAATTATTAAAAATTCGAAATAGCAGTAATATTCAAGGTCATTGAAATTTGTAATAAAAATAATCCAATCATTAATTAGCTGACCCAATAATAATATAATTATTGTTAATATTGTCCAACATCCTTCTTAAATAAATTCGATCAAGCTTAAATCTATCAAGCATAACTCATTAAATAAAACAAAATAAATACATATTTGTGTGGATTAGCTTCAGAGAAACTATTTACTATTAACAAATTCGTTTTGAAGCTTGACTAACGCATTTGAACTGGTTCGGGTTTAAGCCAGATCAGATTTCATTCATATATTTTAAGGTTTGACCTTTGCGTGGCGTTTGTAATGTTTGTGGGAATTGGATTGAAAATCGGGTTTCGGGGGGGAAATACCTGCGTAGATAATCAGATACTTTCACTTTTGATTTTTATCTTCACATTCGAATCACTCAAAAACAAACTCAATGTCAATAAATCGATAATATTTTATCTTTGATTTTAACCCATATTTGGTTTGTTTGCCACTTTTACTAACGTTTAACCTTGGGACATTGGGCCTAAGCAGTAGTCCGGCATAAAAACGCTAACAAGTTGGTCAACATAGTTGGCCGCCAGACCTGACCACCCCTAATAAAATTGAAAAATACACAAACGTGTGAAGCAAAAATATTTGCTTATCATTTTGCTGTCGTTTATTTTAGGAGCCGCAATCGTTATGATTTTATTGCCATTATATTATCCAATTTATATTTATTTTATTTTTTATGGTATTCTATACAAAATTTAGAGCCTATTTGCTTTTCACAATTATTGACATCTTATGTCTCTAATCTGAACTTTTTTATGTTGCTATGTCAAATGTTTTTTCTCGTTTGCATAAACATGCTTTGTATTTTCAAATCATTTATCAATTTTTAAGTGTGTCTGTTGTGGTCATGTCATCCCCAAAAACCTGTAAAGCTATTGTATCTGCGAGTTTTACAACCCATTCCGGATTGGGTGGCTCAATCGACAGCCAAACAATAAAGTAGCCACATTAAACAATTCCAATGTTGTTTCAACAAAAAATTTGCAAAGCCACTGGTTATAATAAACAATAGCAAAAAAAAAAAGAAACATACAAAAATAACATTAAAAAAAAACATACAAACAAAAACCAAACAGGGGAAACTGAAATATTGGCCAGCGAGGTGCGCTCAATAAATTCAGCATTATACAAACTATTTTACAACATTTTTATTCGACTTTAATCAAATTAGACAATTGTTGATTCAATTTGAAAAAATATAAAAACTGTAGACTTAAAAACCTTAAAAACTATGTTTTATTTATAGCTTCATTGTATTTTTATATATAATTATTACATAAGTGTAACTAATGTTGAACAAAAAAAAAATATTGAATTGGCAGCTGCTTAATATTTTTATTTTTTCTTTGCTAGAAGCCAAGCAAAAAACATATATCATTTATAAAAAATTTCCAAGTAATCAACCTTATTAAAAATGTAAAAACTATATATAAATTATATATAGCTGTGCTGATTTTTTTTAGAAACAAGTACAAATCACAAAGCCTGATAAAATTAGAATAAAATTTTATTGCATTGGCAGCTGTTTAATATTTTTATTCTTTCTTTGCCAAGCCAAGCAAAAAACATCTATCAATTATAAAAAATTACAAATATATAAAAATTATATTTTATATACAAATCACAAAGCTTTGTAAAACTTTCCTGAACTGAAACTCATCGATTGACTCTCGTTTGGCTTATTGTCTGTTGGGTTTGTCGATCTTCCGATCTGCCGTATTCCCTCTCACTCTTTCTCACACTCTCTCTCTCTCACTCTCACTCTCTTTAGCTAGCTCTTCCATTGTCTAATAAGCATTAACAAGCTGAGCTTATCAGCCAAGCTAATTAATACATCAGCCGCAGCAGCCAAAGCGGCGGCAAACTTTTACTCAAATCTTCCGTTGCCGCTTTTTGGGGCGTGTTAAGGTTATACGAGGTATATATATTTTTTTTTTTATTAATTTTGTTGTTGTTTGGTTTTTTTTTTTTATATATTTAAAATTCATTGGTTGGCATCATGTAAAATGCGTGCTATGGATGCAAATTGAAATGTATGTGGAAACAGTCAATGAAATTTATGAATGCATAAAGACTTGTTTTAAAGTTGCTGGGGATCTACTAATTGTGTTCAACTGATAGCTGTGATTTGGGTTGATCTTTAATGGGCTTTTAATGTGGCAAATATCTATTGACAGACAGCTTCCCCAGCAAGTCTCCACTTGCCTCTTTTTTTTATACATAATTAGCATTAACCAAAAAATTACATCAATCAAATCGCTCCACGCGATTTTAAAGCCTCACAATTAATTTACACATGTCCTTCACAGCATCTGGACACACACACATTCACCAGCATCTGTGCATCCAAAATTCAGTTTTTGGTCTACACTTTTGCTAGAGTTGCGTGTGGGCCAAAATATCGAAAAACGCCAGCGGCTAAAAACGCGTGAACAAAACGCACAGAAAAACATTGGCGATTTTTGTTGATTGCGGTTTTTGCTGGCAAGATTTTACCATTTGCTAATTGCCATTTATTAACTATTATTATTAACAAATTGAGCAATCTTCACAAAAACAACAATTGACTTGTCCATGTGCCAAACAGTGGCCACAAAAGTGCTCAACGAGCAGATACCCTGTATGCTGTTAGCTCATCACTACTCAACTCTTTGAATATCCAATTATCTATTTTATTCCAGAAATAAATAGTTATTGTGAAATAGATATTATTATTATAGTCCGTGTCTAAAAAACTGCGAGATTTATATGCTAATCTTGGGTGGATAGCTTGATAAACAAGTTTTCCAATTGTATAATAAAACAGGATTTAACTTTTTCCACAGGGAGAAGATTAGAGGACTTTCTAGTTAGTTTCCACAGAACTGTTGAAAATAGAATTTCTTCTTTGGTATCAGGAAATTAAATAGAGGCAAATAAAAAAAAATAAAATAATAAAATATATTAAAAGTCAAATTTTTGTAGTTGTCATACAGGGTATTCATCAGTCGAATACTTTAGGCAATTTAAGCGTTGCTTTAATAAATCATTCAAAAGTTTAAAACAAAAGTTTTTAAGTTTCAAATCTTTTTGTTCGAAAACAAACAAAAAGGTTTTTAACCTGGCATTTTACATATTATTATTATTTTTATTATTGTCAAAGATGTCCAATTCTGAGGAAAGAAATATGTCAATTTTATAACAACAGATAATAATATATTTATTGATTGCATACAAAATCTTTTCAATTCATTGCATAATTCAATTTCATTATTTTTTTAAACAAAAAACAAAAAAATTAATAAAAAAAAAACGTTAAAAAAATATCGTTTTATTTATTTACAATATTTACAGTTGCGTGACTTAAGTAGCTTAAGCCCAGCCACCAGCTGGCTGCCAGCCACCACCGCCGCCGCCACCACCACCAGAGGACCAGCCACCACCTCCGCCGCCGCCGCCACCATGACCGCCACCGCCACCACCGCCGCTGCCCAGCTTAATAATTTTAATGATCTTGGTGCCACCACCGCCGCCGCCGCCTCCATGTCCGCCACCGCCGCCGCCTGAGGACCAGCCACCACCGCCGCCGCCGCCGCCTGAGGACCAACCACCTCCGCCGCCGCCGCCGCCTCCACCGCTGCCCAGGCTGATAATCTTGATTATCTTTATATCACCACCGCCACCACCGCCGCCGCCGCCTGATGACCAGCCACCGCCATCACCGCCACCTCCGGAGGACCAGCCACCGCCTCCACCGCCACCGGAGGACCAGCCACCGCCGCCGCCGCCACCACCTCCACCGCTTTCTGTGATGACTTTGATAACTTGAATATCGCCACCACCGCCACCGCCCCCGCCATGACCACCGCCACCGCCACCTGATGACCAGCCACCACCGCCGCCACCACCACCGCCACCGCCCGAGGACCAGCCACCGCCACCACCTGGCTTAGGCTTGGCCGTAACGCTGGCGACACCAATCAGCAAAAGACACACAAAGGCCTGCAAAAGTGAGAACAAAACAAACAAAACACTTTAGCAAAAGCACAGAACACAAAAAAACAACAACAACAACAACAAAAAACAAATGCAAATGTTGCACGCGACGTATGCGCAATATGCGATTGCACTTAAATTTGTCACGTATACGTAACGTGAATCGCGGACGTACTTTCATGTCTGAAGATGCTGAAGTTTTTCAAATAATTTTCGTCGGTTTTTAATCTGGGTTTGTATCCTGTGTGTTGCCCGCTTGGAGTGCAGCACGAATCAAGACTGACATGAACACAGCCGGCGATTGGTACTTTTATACCACTGGCAACTGTGCCACACATTAACCGGAAAAACGCTTTACCAAAAAACACAAAAAAAAACAACCAAAGAGAAAGAAAATAAAAGCTCAGAAAATAAAAAAAAATACAAGAAAAAAAATTCGACTGGGTTGCAGTTGCGCTATGATATGCCAAGCTAGGTTTTGTGCATCCACTATTTTTCCCGATGCTGTCATGATTAATGTTTGCCACGTTGTTTCTGCATGTGTGTGTGTGTCTGTGTGTGTGTGTGTGTGTGTGTGCCTGCGCCTTACTCACAATATGGGCCAAATGCTGCCGCATCATTTGCCATTAGGCGAAAGTGAGACTCCAACTAGACGGCAGACGGCAGACCCCCTACACCCCCCACACCCTACCCCGTTGCATTACCCCTTCTTAACCCCCTTTACTTTAGACAGCAATTGGCAAGCACTCATAACAGGCAACAAAATGCTGCAACACATTATGATTAAAATGTTAGTTTCTATTTTACTATTCATCTAAATTTTATTATTGTCAAAAGTTCAAAATTTTTAAGACTTTTCCTTAAAGATTAATAAAAACAATGAAGTGAAAAAATGGTATAATTATTAAAGACTTTTTAAACAAAAAAAAAACAATCTGTAAACATATTTAAAAAGCATTACTAAAACAAAAATTTAATGTAATTATTTTTTGCTGTGTGTTTGTCGCATCTGCAAGTGCAACTGCAACTGCAGCTGCCACAGCGACAGCGACAGCAGCCGCATCTGCCAGGGTTGGGGGCGACTCGTTTGCGTTTGCATCCGCAACAACAATGGCAACAGCAGCTACAGCCGCAACCTCAGATGCAGTGCACCTTTCCCATTACATAAGCATTGCATAAGCATCTGTTGCTGCTGCTGCTGCTGCTGCTGCTGCTGCTGTTGTTGCTGCTGCTGCTGCTGCTTCGGCCCAACTTGCAACTTGCTGCTTAGTTTGTTGTTTGCTGCTGCCGTTGTTTGATTTACATTTGCCACATTATTGCGTGCCTAACTAAATTCGATGCAGTTGCTCGGTTCTATTTGTCAGTCAACATTTCCTGGCACACACACACGCTGCGTATGCGCAATATGCAACGTGCAACACTTATGCGACACATTGCTCCGGACAAAACCAGAAGAGTAAAGTGGAAAAATACTAAATCTTCCATAGTTTTTGAGTCAACAGTAATTGTAATATTCTTTCCCAAGAATTAGAGTAACCAAATTTTAAAGGTAGATTCTCAAATTTCGCTCTTGAGTTTGGAATATTTATTGGTATTTTCATTTCATTGCTGGCAGAGTATTCGCCAGTCGGTTAATATCGATTTCAATATTCTCAGTTGCTTTATTTTAATCGCTTCACTCAAAAATGAAGGTTAATCAAAATTATTAGGTGCTTCATGGGGTTGCACGTGGGGGTCGCCAGCGGTTGAGGTATTTTGGATAACCGCAAAACTAGTCAACTTGGCTATAAATTAAATTGATGAATAGCAGCTTCCGTTTGAACCATAAGTCAAATGATTAATAATGCTGGGCTTATAATAATATAATATACATATAATATGTATATTAAGAGTTTATAAAACCACTTTTTTAAGGACCATAACATTAACTCTAAGAACTCTTATGGGATATACATAAAATTTACTTTAAATACCTGCTGATTTTATAAATTACTTATAGAAATAGTAATAATAAAAAACATAAGATTAATTTGGGTTTTACTTATCGGAAGACATGTTTAGAAACCATCTCCCAAATTCGATATAATATAATTCGTTAACAGATCGACTAGAAGATACTCGAAAATTAACTGTCGGCAGACAATATAGTATTCTAAAAAAAAAAATGAAAATTCTTAAATTCATATTAGAATCAAAGCTGATCTAACTAAAATCACCCCAATAATAATTATAGGCTTTTTCAATATATGCGCTTTTAATTAAATTTGTACAGTTTATATAAAATATGCCAATTACTTTTATTGCCATCAGAAATCAATTTGTATTGATTTTTTTTTTTCGAAAAGTGACTGTTTAAAAAAAAGAAAAATATATAAACGAAAATTTATAAAATTAAATAAATAAAAATATATTAAATAACATAAAAAAAATAATAATAAACAACGACAACTTATGATCATAATAAGAATTCTCTAGGTTTTCTTGCCTCTTTTAATTTTGATCAATAATATTTTATATACTTTATGATACTTAATAAGGCATTATACTCGCTTTTAACTTTTATAGATTTAAAGGCATACCAATCCTTACATTTTCAGATTAAGTACAAAATATATAAAAACATATTAATTAAGCAGTCTTTTTAGTTTTAAAGAATTCATAATTTAAGTAAATGCCACAGAAACACTATCAATATGATAAGGCCCACAAAAGCAGATAATATATTTGCAGACCTTAAATAAACTCTTAAAAATTGGGCAAACAATTTAAATGTACACAAATTTTGAAAGAAATTCTGTCTCTGAATCGGTCTGCAAATGCAATAATATAAAGTTTATACTCTATATTCGTCTTCAAATAGATCTACAATGCAAGAATATATATTTTGTATGCACTTTATCATCATTTATTAAATTATATAAATTATATATAATTTATATATAATTATATATTGTCATGATGCAACTACTTGAGTAAAAACAATCCACTTTAATTGCCTTTTAAATAAACTTGGACAACTTAATGACAAAATTCCTGTCCCTTTTGCAATTACTGGCAATAATTCATTAAGTCAATAAGAGAAATCGTTAAATACTTTTTGAAATGAAGTGCGTATTAAAAAAAGGCATAAAAATCAATAAGCGACAATTACACAATGTTATGGCTAAAAACAAAGATGGGGCAAAGAAAACGATGCAGTAAATTGCAATGTTTGCTAAACGAAAATGTTGCCTGTTGCAAGACAGACAACGGTAAAAGGCAAGTAAACACACCTTTCCACAGCCCTCAGCATCAATGCAGCAGATGCAAATAAAAATTAAAAAAATATTGTTAAATCATTTGTCTTGCAACAAGCACAATTGTGTCCAATAGTTTAGTTGGTTTTGGATTCGAAATCAGGGAATCAACTTTTTATGTTGCATGTACAAGTAGTTAATGTGACAAAATCTTAATTCATATGTCAAAATAATATTGCCAATACTTGATTTCAAAACACATATATAAATTTATATTATTTTATTCATTTTCCAAAAAACTTACTAAGTTAAGTTAGGTTGAGTAATCATGTAAATGAATTAACATAAAAACGGCAATATTCGACTTTAAATACGCTTAAACAAGTTTTAAGTTTCTTATTTCTTAAAAATATTCTATAGCTTAAAATATTTTTTGTTCGTCAAGTGCCGTTAAAAACTTAAATTTTAATGTTTGTATAATGCTAAATTGCTGAATTTGTAGGAGCAGAAACTGTGGTACTTAAATGAAGTTTCTCTAGGTGAAATCATTTTGGTTTTCTTCTAATAAATTATTAAGATTTTATGTATAATTCCGTTGCTGATTAAGGCTTTTTTAATAGAGATTTAATTCTGATCTGTAAGTGTTAATTTCGTTCCCTAAATGTAAATCTTCTTAGAATATTAAAATTTAATTACTTGTCAGTTCTGCATTATTTAAAAGTAACTAACTAACCAAGGTTGCGTTATGTATTATAATTATTAAATTTTAAACTAAATATTTAATTTGAGCCAATTATTTATTCATTACTGTGCACGTTTCTAACCTCGCAATTAAGTACATAATAGTATAGCCTAATTAAAAGTTGACACGATTATTATTATTATTTAGTACCAAATGTAAAAGCTCAATTAAAAGTTGCCAAGAGTATTTGGGTTTCTGCAAAGTTTTTTCGGTTTTCTTTTCTATTTTTCGTTTGTCGTCAAAGCTAAAAACGAGGAAGCAACAAACAAAATCGCAAACAACCTCGACCTATGTTAAAGGCACTTGCATGCACGTGTCTGTGTGTGTATGTGTGTGTGTATAAGTGTGTGTGTCTGGCGATGATGTTGCTGCCTTCTGCTTTTTGGTGTAGTGGAACAGCAGGTCAGACAGCGCGAGACTCTCAGGCAGCAGCTCAAGTTGCTGTTGCTGTTATCGTTGTCGTTGTTGTTGTTGTGCGACTCATTTAAATGAACGCTGTCATCGCAGATGCCGCAATTGTTGTTGTTGTTGTTGCTGCTGTTGTCGCTGAATCCAAACTTGTTTTTGTTGTTTACTCTCGTCTAACTGCTGAATGCCTGTCGCTTGAACTATGAGACCCGAACAATATTGCCGCATCGAATTCGCCGTCGCGACGACAACGGCTCAGTCATGCTAAGCATTTATACATAAATACATATATACATATGTGTGTGTGTGTGTGTGTGGTTATTTGCACTTCCCTCTCTTCACTCTTTTGATTACACAGTTGTTGCTAAGCTATCACAAAATTTTTTTTTATTTATTTTTTATTTTTTTGTGGATTTGGGCCACTTTGCCCTGTGGCAGTGATCGAGCAGAAAAGCAATTTTGATCAAAATATGATGATTTTGAGTGCAAAATGCCATGGTGCCAGCAAATAACGGCAAGCGGCAATAGTTGCTGTCTTTGTCTGTCATATGAGTGGAGCTTTGCAAATTTCCGCTTGTTTCGTAATTCTCTTGCTTCCTGCAAGCAGCAACTGCAACAACAATAACAACAACAACAATCGAACATAATTGATGGCAACCATTGATGGCGCCATTCTCTACACCCATCTTCAGCAAAAAGGAAACGAAATTGTTATTGGCAACAACAAAAAAATTGGAGAACGTTGCAGTCATGCAGTGCCGACTGCAAAATACTTTGTTAACATTAATACCGTTAGATCAGCTGATAGCAGATAGCCTTGCAAATTGCGGTAGATTTAAGAAAGTAACATTTGATAACTGTAGCTTTACTACAGATATGGGCTTTTGGGAATTTTGCGAGCGGAAGTATTATAGAGAAGGTTCCTAGTAATTTTACCTCCAAATTTGGTAACTGTATCTATAAAATTGAAGGATTTTACTTTATTTATTTTACAATATGTCCTTTAAGCTTGAAAGATATGGCCATTTAAAATTGTTGAGGTCGGAATGGTGCGTGGCAAATTCCGTTCTTTGACAGACATCGCCAACAATATATAAACCAAATTTGGTGGCTTTGTCGATTTACAAATATCAAGTTTATCAATTTCCTAGCACATTAAGACAAACGCAGCAATTTGATTTTTTTTTATGTTTTTTTTTTGTTGTTGTGTTCTTTTTTTAATCGCTTGTTTATACTTGGGAGAAAAAAAATATTGCATTCTGCATTTTTTTGGGTATGTGGCTAATAAAAAACAATTATCAATAAAGGATTAGGGGGGAATGGAGTACATGATAGACCGAGAAGATCGTGTTTGTGTATCTAAATTTATGTATATGGTTTAAAGAGATGGTTGCATTTTGCTGTGTGTGTCCTGCATTGAGGGTGGATTCTCCTTCAGATTCTTCCCTTTCTATTCTAGAGGCGTGCATATTGCGTCTGGCTGGGCTTGCGATCCGTAAAGAAATTGCGCAACACCAAAATTTGTACCAGTCCAATTAGGACAACAGATGCTGTTTCCACCGATGACCAAAGCATGACACGCTGATTGAGATCCTCGGCCCGTTTGCGTCCCTGCGCCTCTTTCAAGCGATGGTGCGTCTGCGCATCCAGGATATTGTTGAGCCCCTTGTGTATCGCCTGCGATGATGTCTCCATTTGCGTCAACACTGTCGCATGCTCGTCGACGCCGGGCAGCGCTGGCTCCTCGCCCACCTGAAAGTCCACGTAGACGATTTTGTGCGAGAAGGCTGAGAATTTATTGCTAAAGCATGCTGTATAGACGCCTTTTATCTCCGCCGTAAACTGATGACTATCGAATGTCGCCCTCTCCATCGAATATATGACCTGATTATTTGGATCCTTCAACACAACATCCACATCCAGTTGCCCGCCGGCGGACACTTGAAATTCAAAATAGGCGCTTGTATTGCGATTAATGTCCTCGTAGAAACAATCTTCAGCATTGTCCCCCAAATCGAATGTAAACTCCACGGCTTCGCTGCATGCCACCAAAAATGATAACGACAACGACAAAAACATCAACGTTGACCATTTGTTGTTGCGGCTGCTGCTGCTGCAGTTGCAGTTTTTGCTTTGGTTGTCGCGCATTATTACTTTTTTGTTGTTGCTTGTTGACTATTTGGTATTGGGCTAGTTTATAATTAAAAGCGTATAAATGACGACGTGCAGTGCCTCAAATCACCGTTGTCAGTATCGGCTTTTCTCTGCTCTTCTTCTCCTTCGGCTACTTCAACTGCAACATACATCCAAACAAAACACACACACGCACACATACAGGCAATATTATTATACAGTATAACAAAGGTGATTATTTTCAACAATATTCACCTGTCCAATTGTCCAGTTTCTTTACGATTCTTGTGACTAAAAATAATTTGTTTTTCTTGTTAAGAATTTAGTTCTCATAAGGCACTTGCCAAATGTTCTGTCAACGTGTCAACACTCTTTTTGGTGGGTATTGTGCAGCACTGGGCGGGCAGAGTTGCAAAGAACACGTATGCCAATTTTGCCACTATTGTTGTGCTGTAATGACATTTGCTGTGCTTATTTATTTTTCTTAATATATTGAAAAACATCTTAAATTTTGTTTCTTTTAAAAAATAATTTGCATGATGTTTATAGGTGTAAATACCAGGCTAATTTTTGCGCCAACAAATACATTTGAAAGGTTTGTTTACAGCTGCTACTCGATAGAGCGCTGCCAACTTGTCGTATTTTGGTCACGGCTTAAGTTAAGCAAGTATATTTATGAATTCGTTAAAGAAAAAAAAAGGATTAATGATAATCAATAATTTTGTGTAAAAAAAGCAGAGCAAATGCATTCGTACAATACAACAAAAGTCATCCTTGCATATGTTAACAAGTATGTTAACAAAATATTTTAGTTCGTCTTACAACACTGCGCTGATAAATTGAAATTCAAGCAACATATTTATTTGTATTCCTATATCTATTTATTTAAAGTTGATCTGGCTTAGGAAAGTGAATACCGGTACAGCATGTCAATTGTGGTGGACCTTAACGTTGACCGCAACCTGCTCTGTCCCGATTTCGATGGCTACAAACTCTCATTAGATGCGGTGCCGGTGTTTCGACAAACCTTAGAACACGATCCGTTCCATTTGCAGCCTCACTCTAATCAATATTCGTTGCTGCACGTTGAGCTCTTCGCTCTTCACAATTCGCTGCAGAGCGATCCGTGGGCGCGTCGCAGCAGCTACTACGTCAACAAACGCCATCAGATTGTACTGTGCTCCTACGACGAGCTGCGTGGACAGCCGGCTGAGCAGCGCATTGTTTACACGCTAAACCTGGACGATCATGGAGATGGCTTCGGGCATGTTGCTGGCGACTACAATTATACGCTGCGCTTCATCTCGGAGAAGTATTGTGTGCTGTGCGATGGTATGTTGACGCTACACCTGCTCGAGACTGGTGATCGCAGGCGTGACTCGGCAACGTGGCAATTAGTGGACAGGACACCCATTAGTCAGACTAAAGAGCAGCGGGGATTCGTGATACTCGATGCACGTTTGGATATGGTGCAGGAGCGCAAACAAATCTCCATTGCGTCGGGTCATGTGCAGCGTATGGAATCAGGTCATGCAATGCAGGTGATCTGGTCACGTTGGACACTGGGCACATTGCCCGACTCAAAATCAATGTACAACATTTGCGAGCGACTACAGACAACGGGTTCCCTTTACTATTGTGCCTTTGAGCGACGTGCCGAATCCTTGGTGCTATGCTCCAATCACAAAATTCAAACAATTGACGAAGCCGCTGCTGCACATCGCTTGAGGCAGCAGGAAGCCGCAGCTGCATATAGCTGGTCGCAGACCAACGAGGATCTTGTTGTCAGCTTACCATTACCCAGCAGCGTCAATCGCAATGATTTAGACATCCGCTGCACGCAGGATCATGTCGTTGTGCAGTTGCTGGAACAGCCGGCGCTGCTCGATGAGGACCTCTTTGCCAGTGTTTGGGAGGAGCTGACCACCTGGACGGTAGAAGGGCAGTTGCTGCAATTGAAGCTCATCAAGCGGGTGGAGCAGCTTTGGCTACAACTTTTGATAGAAGCCGAACCGTCAGCTCTGCAAACTGCGACAGAAGCATCGTTGCACTCAGACTCTGGGCCAGATCAGCTGCCCATTCCGAATCTGGAAGATCCCATTGAAGAATGCGATTTTCCGCTCGGGGATAGCGACGCTGAAATTAAAATGGGTGAGCAAAAAACCAAAATAAAGTGAAAAAAAAACTATTTTGGAGAATGCAATTTAACAATATAAATTTGATTGTTAAACAAAGGAAGAAAAAAAATTTATTTTATCTTTTTATTTACAGTTCGATTCAACTTAACCGCTTCAAGGATAACGCATACAATATTATTGGGGGCAACGCCTCCGTTGTTTGCAACCACGTTGCGCGCCGGCTATCCGGCGGCATTTGCGACGCGTCAGGATGTGGATGCAGCGATCTGGCTGCAACAATATCAGCCGGAACGGCCGGACGAATGGAGTGTGCGGCACGAGGGGATTGTGAATGCGTTTGCCTATGTGCAGGCATCGAAGAACAAGCGCAAATTCATTGACTGCTGCCCGGAGCTGGACTATGCGGTGATAACGGAGGACGATCGCTATGTGTATATCTTTAAGCCGCGCCACGATTCCGCCGGTGGCCTTCGTAATCGGAACGGGCCGCAAGTTGTCATTGGCAAGCAGAATTTGGTCACACTCGACAGTAGTTTGGGTGAGGTGCTTGGCTTGGCAACTGCTCCGAATGTCATCACTATTCTTACCAAAAATGCTGTAATCTATTTGCAAGTTTAGAAAATGTAATTTCAAAATCTACGTTGTTCTTCTGTTTTTGTATGAAATACATTTAATCGAAATGTAAATGAGTTTTTGAATTGGAGCGTCCTTTTGAGCACAAACAGCTGCTTGTGTTGCCATATGCACCACATGGTGTATTATGGAATTTTACGATGTCTGGCAGCATTCGCTACGAAATACGTACAACATTTTTTTTACATAAATAGCCGCGCGCAGTGGCAGGTTTTATAGTTATTTTTTTTGGAATTTGTGTTGAATATCGTTGCCGTTATTACGCTGGAAATTCAATTCGCGTTATTAATTACAGCAATATAACAAAAGAAGATAAAACTACAAAAGAATTCAACGACGCCGCTTAAGTTGAAATTACAAGTGAAACTTCTAGTAAATAACAGTGTGCATTTTTTTATGGAATTGTGAAATTATTGGTGCAGCGACATCAGGATTGATCGGAAAGCAAATAAGCAGTAAGCATTTGGATCTCACCAGCACCCACACACACATACACACGAACACACATGTCAAATAGCAACGCGTCTTCTAATGAGAACTTGGTCACATACACATACACACAGGCATACAAACATACATATACATGCATGTGCATATATTTCACATGCGATAAATAAAAGTCATCCGCACAGTTTTGTTTTTGCTACTTAGCACATGTGCAGTTTTTTTTTTTTGTGAACAGCGTTTTTAACAAATATTAGAAAATCGACAGCTGCAATGGGAGTTACAAAAAAATTAAGAAAAAAAAAGAAACACGCGGGCGGCACACTTCGTGGTTTTTTTAAACATGCACACACCATTCACACATAAACATACAAATGTTCAAACACACACACTTAAATGTATATGTATAAACTAAGCAGATGATACTTAATGTAAATGTTTGTACAGTGGTCCCTCGCAATAAGAAACTAAGTTAAAATATGTATTCTCATTTTGCAAATATTTGGGAGGAACACATATTTAATGGTAAAGGTACATTTTGAATTAAATTGAAATGAATTTATCGAGCGACAACTATAGTTACATTTATATATTTATTTTCTTTATAAAGCAAATTGTGAAAATTGTGGCAATACAAATAAGTCAAATATAGATATATATTGGAAACACAATTGGAACAAAATCAACAATAAGAATAGTCGATAAATCGGACAAATCTTAGAACAGTTTTTGGTAAATTAACGTTGGTCAGTTGGATTACACAACAAACAATAGTAAGAGGCAACAACAACAGAATACTTGCTGAATAGGCGCTTGAAATCAGAAACAAACGTGAACAAAAAAAGGAAAAAACAGCAGCAGCACGCGGTCAAACAGATATATATACACACACCTATATGCCGCACACGCAAACATAGCGAGAGAGTGACCAAAAGAGACAGAAAGTGCAGCGCAAACAGCGAGAGCGACGGCAGCAGCACCAACAACAAACAGGTCATTTTTGTTCTGTCTTCCCGGCGCGGACGTCGATGTTAGTTTTTGAATAATCGGCAGCGAGAGCAACAGCTGAGCAGCTTCCAACAACAACAAAAACAAATAAGAAAAACATTTATTGTTTTTTTTTTTGTTGTTTCTTCTTCATCTGCATTTACCGGTAAGTGTAAGAGTTTTTATTTCTATAACCAGTATTAGCACACACATTTACACATATATAATTATTTATTTGTATTTATGTATGTGTTTATATATAAGCCATTACATGGTAATTTTTATGTGTATATTTTTTTGTCGGAACCTTTTTTAAGTGCGTAGTTTTATTATTGATTTTCGTTTTTGTCCGCAAATTACAAGACAATTAGAATGGTTTCAAGTCAATTTGCTGTTGTTTCTGCTGCCTGTATGTATGTGTGTCCAGGCCGGGCATAACCTTGACATTAGTTTTCCACTTAAATTTATGTGCATGTCAATTGGTGTGTGTGTATGCAAAAGAGTGCGAGTGCGAGTGAGCGTTGTGCCAGCCAGCTTATACATTGTTTAATTGAACTGGACGTTGAAATCATTCAAGGCCTTTGAGTATTTGGTCTGGAAGCTTCTAATTTCATTTTTTCGAAATCAGTTTAAAACTAATCTGAAATAAAGTTTATAGATTACATATATATTATTTTATATCGTAATCGACTCATTGGTTGTCACATGTGTGTGGAGTCATTAACCAAACCAATCAACTTAAAAATCACAGCGCAAACAAAAGAAAAGAACACAGCATAACGATAATTAACGTGTGCTGATACTGTGACGTCACTTTCGCATTACGCATGCACAAGACGCGTGTGAAACCCAGCCATGAAAACTAGTTAATGCAGCAAGAGCACTGCAGGGAATAAGCGGTTGAGGGGCAACCAGTTGTTTGAGCAAGTGGAAGTGTGAAGTTCAAGGCACTCATAAGTAAAACGAAAAGACCGAGAGAGAAGTGGGAGAGAAATAGAGAGCTAGAGCTAGAGCAAGAGAGTGGGAGTGATCGAGAGCATTTATATTATAAGTTATGTATGGATATGTAGGAGCTATAATTTCACCACAAGTCAAACAAACAGCAAAAAAGAAAGAGCAGAAGGCAAAAATGGCAAACTCTCGAACAATTAGAGAATTAGCATATCATGCTCTAACATATATTTCATCATGACGCAGCAATCTCACTGATGACTCACGATACAGCACGACACGACACAACACAACACGAATCGACACGACACGACACGCTATGCAGTTGGCCTCGCACATATGACAATTTTGCACACACACACACGATCGATTGTTATCGGAATCATGTCGTTTGTCATGTTTTTTATCGCTTTAACAGTTAAGTATACACACTCAAAGGTTTGTGCGCATAGATAACTATTTTTTATTATACGCTTGTATCTATTGTGTATGTGTCAGTGAGATATTTGACCTTGCTATTTTATAACACATTTAAGACGACCTTAATCGGCCCCTGGTGCCTAACGCCACCAGTCTGGGACTAATCGCAATGCCAAATAACAATGTAAAAAGGAAAGACACTAAAAAATACATTTTACAAAAATAGCCAAAAGAATTTGTTTAAACTTGAAATACTCTCCGTTTAGACCACTGATTAATAAATTAATTTAAAATTATTTGTTATTTGCATTGTGTTTATTTATTTTGAAAAGTGCAATTGATTATGATATTTGTAGGAGCGTGCCTTCTAGTTTACTTATTACCACACTCAAAACCGCTGTTGATAAAAATTTCTAACTGTGTAAATATCATATATGCAACAAATAACAAATTTAACCATTATCTGTTATCTAAATACCCCCTATTCGCTATTCGTAATTCACTTGTGTAATTATTATGGCTTTTGAGTGCAATAATTTAATTTTTCTATTGCGTCATTGTCGTTAGCGTCATTATTTAAATTACTAAGGACTTGCAATTTTTTTTTTATATTTTACAGTGCGTCATTATAGAAATAATAAATGATTCCCTGTATATATCTTAATATGTATACTGGGTATTTTTTTGTGACCGTTTAATGATCTCAGATATTATACAAAAAACAGATATAATACAATTTTAAAGTGAGTCGATAGCAGAATGTTATTTATATTTAGTGTTAAATCGAATCTGAAATCGAATCAAATCACAATTGAATTAAAATAAAATAAATTTTTGTAAATTTTTTAAACTATAATTGCAAATCGTAAAGTACCCTTTATGATTAAATAAAACCTATATTAAGAGAAAGGGACTAAAAAAAATCAATATATTTCCATCAGATCCCAAAGATCTTTCTTCTTGGAACTCCTTAGTGAATAAAAAATAAAAACGATGTCGGCCGTAGTCGGTAGTCCAGTCTACTTGTTTTGTAATTTGAAAGCTGTTTAAACAAGTGTTCCATTGAAATTGACTGAGAAGTTGAAATTAAAGTTTTCTTCTTCGTTTGTATTTGCACAAGTGTTTAAAACTAACCAAGCCATGTCATTTTCAATTATTTCTGGTTATATAAACAGAAGTGAAATAAATATAAAACACGGACCGTCAACACACGTCAATTATATGGGGGATTTGTTGACTTCGCGTCTAAAATATGCAAATATAAATCAGGCAAATAGAATTCTGTCGAAAAAAAAAGTTTTCAAAATGTAATTATAGACGGGACAATAGAAACTAAATAAGCATATGTTTTTGACGATAATAAATCGGATCGTGTGTCAATCAAAAGCAATCTGTTTTTCATGTTTGAACAGACCATTATTCAGCCACCTTGATTCCTAGTATTGTTTTTTTTGTTATATAAATATTTTTGTTGTTAAATAAATATTTTTGAAATGAACCACAACCAGTGTTAAGACGTAGTGTTCTAAATTATTATAAAATATTAAACACGAGGCGCATTTATATTAAATGTCAACTTATTTATAATATTATGATTGTTGCGGATTGTAATTGTTGATTTATTATAATAAATTTTATAAAATGTTTTTAAATATATATTATATGTTTTAAATTAAAATTAATAAATTTACGACATGATAAAACTGGGCCAAATGAAATATCAAATGGTTAAATATTTATTGCTAGAATTAGAGAAACCCAAATGGAATATTCCTCGTTTTAATGATATTGAGCAATCTTTATTATTATAGTCATTTTTTGTGTTTATTATTCAAGAATTGGTTGAGAGTACAGAATTTTTAGGAAATGGACTATTATTTTGGTGAAGAGGAATAGTTTAAAGAATAGTTTTTGGGTTCACTCGTAAAATATTGAAGAGCTAACGCAATAGAAAAGTGAAATTTCAACGATTTTTTTCTTATTTATTGTTTTTAGCACAAATTGCATACAGATAAGTGTAAAACGTCGCCCAAGATAAGTTGTACGACATAGAAAATGCAAATGACAAATTCGCTGAATTGACAGCTGCCAAATTCGGAGACCCATTTTCAGGCGAGCTACATGTATATTGTGTATGTGTGTGTGTACGACTGCTTACCCATGCCATAATACAAACTTATCTCTCTCTTTCTGTCTCAGACAGAGCGTCTGTCTCTCTTATATTTCTATTACGTCGTAATATTATTTTGTGTCGGCCGACACTTTATTTCGTTTACCGCTTTGCACTTCACTTCGCTTTGTCGTAATCTGCGTCTTCTTTATTATTATTATGCTTGTATTATTATTTTTATTATTATCATGATTATAGTTTGTTTTTGCCTGTTTTATGAGTCGTATTGGCGTGTAGGTATTTCAAGTGCAGCAAGTGCAATTTCCTATTGCCTATCTGCTGTTTGCTTACATTCTGTTGCAGTTAAACCTTCGCAAATGTATGTGTGTGTGTGCGTTTGTATCTCTTATTTATCTATGTATCAATAGATCTTGTATGTTTTCTATTTCGTTTGCCTATGTTGTGTGGCCCTGAATTGTTATTGTTATGTTTATTGTTATTGCTGCTCTGGCTTTAGCATGCTTTTGCATTTTATATTGCTTCTTTCCGCATTAGATTCGCGACGTTTGCCGTTTTCTTTTGCAGCGAAATGGTAACAGACATCGACAATTGTTGCGCTGTTATTATTGTCATCAGAAACGATCAACGTTTATCATTGGTTCTAATCAGTAAAGGGCACACCCACCCCCAACAATCCAACATGCTCTAATCAGCACTCACCAGATAAATTAACAAAAAGCAATGTAATATACATAATAAAAAAAAAAAAATTGTTATGTTTATATTAATGTTTACAAATTTTTGTATACCCTTCGAAGTGTAAATAATGCTAATATACAATCTAATTATCTACTCGATTCATGCAGAACGATGAGTCATACTCGACCGCACACACATATACATTTGGCTCAAGCTATTAATATACATTACATACACACACACACACGCACACTCAATTGGCAATTGTTTAAAATGACTTTGCAGAATTGGGTCGTTTTCTATACATTTAAAAGCAACTGTGAATTGCGTTGGTCAGTAGTAGTGGAACTGCCTACTAATAAATAAATCACTTATATAAAACTTTGCATGTATAATTTACGTCTTATGAATATGAATAATTGATAGATTAACCAATAGTTGTGGCACATTGCTTAATTATTAACGGCAGGCCCTCTTACAGTGCCCAGTATCTAAATGTGCGACATATAAGCGTGTGCTTATTGCCAGCCGCTATCTCATTTCTGTATATACATATATATACATATATATATATATATTTTTTTTATTTGACTTTCCAGCAATTTTCCCAACTGTTCTGTGTGTTACCCGATAAGCCGTATAGGCGGTAATTAGCTTCCACTATTTCCACATAAAATTCAAACCTGCAAATCCATATGCTGCTTCATGGAAACGTTATTATTGCTTAGCTTAATCAGTTAAAGTGTGTATATATATTATGTTCATTTGTTTATATATATATATCTTACCCCCTTGTGCTAATCAGAAGGAAATATAACGAATTGCATGATTGACAGGTTCGGTATTTGAAGCATATGAATTGATAAGTAGGTTGTCAAGTGTGTATTTTCTATATTTATTTTTTTTATAACCCTACAAAGGGGGTATTAAAATATAACGTCATGAAATGTGTAACGCATTAAAAGTGGTAGAGAACTCATTCCAAATTCCCTGATCCGTTAATGGGGTGATATCGGAAAGTATATTTAAAAAACAAATCAGATCAGTTATTTTTATATATCGTATAGTTGCCGCAGGAACAATAGTTCGACCTTGTAAATTTATTGCTCAGCAAGTTATTGTTATTTTTTATTCGTAATAAGATAATTAATGACTAAACAATTATATATATATATTAAAGGACATGTGAGCAATGTCAAATGAATCAAACCAAGATTTATAATTTTACTAATCTAAGCAGAATGAACTCCATCGATTGCTTTACATTATTTGTTAATGATATGTTATTTTATTTAATTATAAGCCATTTCCACAACGATAACTTTATTAGTTATTTATATAGTTTATACATAATTGTTTGACATTACTGTTATTATATGATAATTTTAATCTTTGGCTGCAAAATCGATATTGGGTGTTTCCATACTCGTTTCTCGTTTATGAGAACTGTGTGTGTTTATGGAATTCATTATAATTGATCGATTTCCGATTGCCCATAATTTCCAGACGCCATGCGTAAAGAGTTCTCTGATCATGTTACATATTTGTAGAATTTGTTGAAGAACCACACTTTCCGACTAAATCTGTTAAATTAGTTGATTGCAGTTAGATTCCCAATGTGTTAAAGGCGTATTTTATAATTATTATGAATATTTAACAAGCTTAGCAACTAAAATAATTTTAATATAAATTATCAATCATATTTATGTCTAGCTAATTTCGAAAATTATTTATTATTATTAATTAAGTTTTTGTTGTTTTATTTTTTAGCTTAGAAATATTGTGAACACAGTTTTTTGTAAAACTGTTTTTATTTAACGCTATATATATATATATTATTTTTTTGATTCACATTCGTGACTTATAAAACATAGCTACCGGTCAAAATTTATGGCTTATATAAATATATAGGAGTATTATTGTAATCTTTACGATGTGCTGAACCAAATTTACGCCAAATCGAAACTATAAAAAACAAATACAAATTTTATTAATGCACTTAATAATTAAGTAAATATATATTTCATGTTTGCTTGATTTGAAATATGCATTATAAATCATATAGGCTAAATTGTTAAATTGATGGGGCTTAAAGTTCCTGCCGAACAATAATAATAATATTTTTTGTCGTAGTAATTTCGTTAGATATTCGTTTTTCACTCTTTTGTTTATTGTTGTGGTCAGTGTCGCCTTCAATCTGGTGCGATCGATGGATCGCTGAATCGCTGTTTCCCCTTATAGGCTGTGGTCTTTGTGTGGCAAGGCGGAGGGGAACGGGTGTAACAGAAATAACAGAAGTTGGCCGAGCGGCAACTGCGGCGTCCACTTCCAAATGCTTAAAAGCTGGAGTCTGACAGCGGGTTTATTTAGTAGTCGTTGGATTGCAGAGGAACCCAGTTCTAGTTTAGAGCTAGCTTCAAACGATACATAATAAATACAATACAATATCCATAATATTACCGAAATTTTCAATTGTGTTTCATAATATAATATATATCTGAACTTAAGGTATATTTATATTTTTTTTTTTTGCTTTGTGTTTTGTTCAAGTTAATTTTCAAAATTGTGTGTTGTATTCAAGTGTTCTTAAACCGAGTTTGACTTGAATTTAGTCACTAAAAGCTTGATGCTTAAGACTTATCATTGATCAAGTTGAATAATAATTAACTACAAGTTGTGTTTGGAATATAAGAAGTGGTCTCAATTGGACAGATTGAAAAGTGTTGTAATTGCTAAAACAAAGCTGTTTTTTTTTGTGCTGCTGTTTTCTAATTAAATTTAATTTGTGTTTGTAGCAAACGGATAATTTAAGTTGATGTGATTTGACCTCACAGCTGGCAAGCAATTAAATTCTTCTAGTTTCTCAATACGGTTTTTGGGTTATGGTTTCAATTCAAGCTTGAATAGCATTTATTTATTTTTTTTTGGCTTTCGGTGTTTTTGTGTTGTATGCCAGTTAGTTAAATATTTATCTGTAAAGAAATACAGTCAAAAAAAAAATAAATAAAACTTTGAGTTCGGGTTTACCAAATTTAATTTTTCTAAAATTTACAAATAATTTGTGCAATCTTAGAGTGTTTTTGATTTTCTATGTGTTTACATACCATTCTTAAATATATTTTTTTTTAAAAATACTTTTCCAACTACTTTTCATAAAGAAATCCTATTTTTTGGATTGTGGTTTTGGGTAAAGCCTTTTTATAAAAAGTATTTTCTTCTTAACAACATATTTTGATAAAAACAAATCGATTTTTTCAGAGTGTAAGTAAAACTGTGTCAAGCCAATTGTCGATGGCGTTGGTGGGCGTGGACAAACTATATACATTTACCAAAAGTCGAAGGGAATTATTTATATACTTATAGTTCCTTAGCAATTGTTTTGAAATTGGTTGGGCGTGGTTGGCAAGTAGCTTTGCCACACGTAAAGGGGCGTTATTAGTTGCAACTTTGGTGACGAGTTCAAAAAACTTTTCAAAAGAAACACGAATATATATTTACTTTCGGTATCAGAGTCTAAAGACATTGCATAAAGTGAATAGACTCTGCTGCCTATTAATAATACATTTCGTATATACATCTGCATGTGAATACAAAAAAAAATATATAGAAAAATATATACAGTGATGAGTGGCATTTGTTGCATATAAAAATAGACTCAGACTGCTACAATTTGCATTATCAATAATATATAAAATATGTGTGTTTTTTTTATTCCATTTTTTGTACTTTTTTTGGTCGGTCGCAATATCGATTTTTCATTTCTTCTGGCTATTTTTCCTTGTGTTAGCTGAAGTGGGTTCTTACTGTAAATCGCTGCCTGACAATTAAAAAATAAATATATTTTTATATAATATATAAATTATATCTTGATTATTTAAAAAAAAGAAACACAATGCAATGCAATACTCATCGAATCCAGTGCTGTTCAAAGATTAAAGCAAAATAATAAATTAAAAATAAAATAATAATATAAAAAGAAATCGGGTTGATTATGATTCAATGTGTGTTCTTGAATGTGGTTTTCGTTTGATCGGTCATAGACATGGGGCTATCTGGCAATTGTATGACTGATTAGCTCATTTTTGGCCAGCCACGATTTAAATCTGCATCGAAAAGAATCATATTGACTGACAAATATGAACTTTGTTTGGGAGTATCAGTTGTTCGGTTGAATATCAGTCAAGTGTTTTTGGTTTTAATTAAAATTCAAAATTGAAATAAATAACTATATATATCTTTATTTTTTCCAAGCTTTAAGATATCAGTTCTTTTTCTAACTGTATTTCTTTCTCTTATTGCAGCAATGGGCCTATTGAGCGAGGGTAATCCACTTTCGTGGGAGGAGACCAAAAAACTGGCGGATCATGTGCGCGAGCATGGAATCAATCAGTTCATAAATCTGTATCACAGGCTCAAGGATCGCCAGGGCGACATACTCAAATGGGGTGACGAGGTTGAGTACATCATAGTCAAGTTCGATGATGAGAAACAGGTGGCGCGTGTTGCGCTACGCGCCAATGATCTGCTGGCCAAGCTCAACGAGAAGGAGCTGGCCGATCCGAATGGCGTTAAATCGCTGTGGCGTCCCGAATATGGCGCCTACATGATCGAGGGCACACCGGGCAAACCCTTTGGCGGCCTAATGGCCCACTTCAATTTGGTCGAGGCGAATATGCGCTATCGACGCGAGGAGGTCACCGAGCTGCTGGCCAGCGATGAGTGTGTGATGTCCATAACAAACTTTCCCCGTCTTGGTGTGCCCAATTTTACGTATCCATTGCATCAACCACGTCCCGATGATCCGTTGAGTGCGGCCCGTTCCCTATATTTTCCGGATGAGGCCATCTTTCCGGGCCATCCACGCTTCAAGACGCTAACCCGTAACATTCGCAAGCGACGCGGCGAGAAGGTCTCCATTAAACTAAAGGGTAATTAATTGAGTCCAACTAATCATTGAGAGAGTCTTTAATTCTATTTGCTAACTGTACATTCGCTTTGCAGTATTCAAAGATGTGAACACAAAGCTGCCCGTTGATGGTGCACCGCCTGGCGAGCCGGATGTGGTGCTGCTGGATGCAATGGGCTTTGGCATGGGTTGTTGCTGCCTCCAGTTGACGTTCCAGGCATGCAACATTACAGAGGCTCGTCGCCTCTACGATCAACTGGCACCGCTGTGTCCAATCATGCTGGCACTGACCGCCGCCTCGCCAGCTTATCGCGGCTATCTCACCGAATCGGATTGCCGCTGGAACGTGATAAGCTCGTCGGTGGACTGTCGCACGTCCGAGGAGCGCGGCCTGGCGCCGCTCAGTGAGAATAAGTTTCGCATTGCGAAATCACGTTACGATTCCATTGACTCGTATCTGTCGCCCGAGGGCGCCAAATATAACGATGTCAAACTGACGTACGATGACCATGTCTATCAGCGTCTAATCGAGGGTGGCATCGATCATCTGCTGGCGCAGCATGTGGCCCATCTCTTTATAAGGGACACGGTTTCGCTGTTTAGCGAGAAGGTGCATCAGAATGACAACGAGGATACGGATCACTTTGAGAACATTCAGTCGACCAATTGGCAAACAATGCGCTTTAAGCCGCCGCCACCAAATAGCTCAATTGGCTGGCGCGTCGAGTTTCGTCCGTGCGAGGCGCAAATCTCTGATTTTGAGAATGCGGCAATTGTCTGCTTCGTGGTGCTGCTCACCCGTGTCATTCTGTCGTATCAACTCAATTTCCTAACGCCCATCAGCAAGGTGGATGAGAATATGCAGACGGCCCAGAAGCGTGATGCGTGCCGCAAGGAGAAGTTCTGGTTCCGCAAGTCGTCGAAGTCGACGGAACAGCGTGCGGCTCGCGCCCAAATGAATGGTGGCTTGGCCGCCACAACAAATGGCCAAAGCCATGCAACCGATGAGCAGCCAGTCGCCAATGGCACCGCCAAGCAAAATGGACATGACAATGGACTCAATTACAATGGTAACAACGCCAGCGCCAACACCAATGGCAATGGCAACGGCAATAGCAATGGCAACGCCAGCGATCCACACAATGGCACCGATAGCGATCACACCGATACGGATGATGATGAGAACGAAGTGTTCCAGCTGCTCTCCATCAATGAGATCTTCAATGGCAAGGTGAGTGATACAAGAGCAAATGTTTTGAATATTATTATTATTATAATTTGTGTGTGTTTTCAGCCTGGCGTTTTTCCTGGTTTGGTGCCACTGATTCGCAGCTATCTGCAATCCATGGAGGTGGACACGGACACGCACTGCACGATTGAACAGTATCTGCGCTTCATACAGAAGCGTGCTGCCGGTGAGCTAATAACAACCGCAACCTGGATACGCGAACAGGTGGTCACCCATCCGGATTACAAGTGAGTTGAAAAATGCCAGCCATATTAAATTGATTGATTCTAATTGTGTTTTCGTTTTGCATTGTAGAAAAGATTCGGTGGTCAGCGATCGCATTAACTATGATCTGCTCAAGCGCATCCAGGCCATACAGGAAGGCAAACACATTGAGCCAGCGCTGCTTGGACAGGGCAATCATTCCAAGACGAAAGATTTCATTCCGCCAGCCCTGCAGAAGCAGCTGGCCAAGAATGGCTGCTGCGAGGAAAAATGATTGAGCTAAATCGATCAATCGCAACTCGCAACTGCAACTACAACTTTATCAAAACAACAAACAACTTAACAAACATACAACATATGCACATATATATACATATATATATATTAATATACACTGTATAAGTGCTGGTAGCAGCTGAAGCTAAATCTGACGCGGACCGAGCTGACCAGCCGCTGGTGGGCGAAACGTGACGAAGGGATGCTGGTGCAGCTGCGGAGGAGGACGTGCACTTGGTTTGGAATTGCGCACATTGGGCATTGGGTGGTTCCGGGTCGTTCGATGTTCCTCGGTGTGATGACAGCGATACCGGACCCAGTGCAGTGAAGATGCGAAAGGGGGAGGGTCAACATTTATCAATATTATTATTTTTGTAGCATAATTCTAACAAATAAAACATTGCAACGCAATCTAGGCAAATCTGTAAACCAGACAAGACACAGACAGCTTGTGTGTGTAAGAGAGAGAGAGAGAGAGAGAGAAAGAGAGAGGGAGAGAGAGAGAGAGAGAAAGAGTGCACCAGAAAGCACTTAGGGCATCGTCGATGTTTCCGGATTGTTTGGAACAATGCATCGAATGGATGGCTGTACGGGACTAGCGGATAATGGACGGATCTGTGGGACTTAGGAGCTTAGGAGAATTAGTTGACAGGCGTGTCCCGCTAGTTGCAAACCTATTATTACATAATACATAATAATAATTATTACAATTTACTGGCTACTTTACTATATATTTTAACTATTACTTAATATATTTTTGTGCTCATTTTATTTTGTTTTTTCCTATGTTTTTTAAAATGAGATCTTATATTTGTATTATTATTACTACTATATGATTACGTTAGCCGAAAATTAAGCAAACTATGTATGCTATAAAGACAGCCAACTGTGTTTTGGGTTTCTCGTTTCGTTGCCACATTCCCCCCTCCCCACAATGCTGCCGCAAAACCCAAAGAAGAAGAAATAATTCCCATGCGCAGCTGGTTATATCTAAACCAAGAAGCGAGCCGTTCCACATGATGCAATAAACAAAATCTACCTAACCATTATGAAAGATATAGTTCAAAGTAAACCGAGTTGTTTTTTTTTTTATCAAAATATATACACAATTATAAATGTATAAATTTTTTTTAAATGCTTGGTTTTTTCTAGTTTTATACGAACTGCTGTTATTAAATTTGTATTTGTAAATGATAAAAAAAAAGATAGAGAATGAAATGGAAGCCTTAAAAAACTTGTGTTATTATAATTTATTACTATTATTATTATCATTATGGCTATCGTACTCTAAAAACCCTATTAATGCAGCCCGAAAGCCAATAAAATAAAACAAACACATTGAAAACTCTTGTTAAAACTTGATAATACTTTGTTGTGCCCTATATAAGAAAAAACAAAAACAAAAAAGGAGACAATTTTAAGATTCGTTGTTCTTAAAAAAAAAATTAATATATGTACATGTATAAAACAACAAAAATGAAATTGAAATTTATATATATAAATAGATTTATAACTGTTTTGCAAGAATGTGTCTAGGTGTTGTTCCTTCCTAAATTTTATTTAGAGAAAACTTTTGATAAAATGCCTTCTGAATGAGATATATAACTTACATGCATATTCAAAAATTGGCAAATTATGCCTTAAATTACATACATATACACATAGAGAGAGCGCGAGACATACGAAAAGAAAGACATAGAACGAAGCAAAGTTGGGGAACCAATAAAGTTTTAACTAGATTAGAGTAAATAGCGAAATCACAGAAAATAATGCATGATCAGAACGTGCTTCTTTACTATATACAAATCCATTCTTACAATTAATTGTTCTTATACAAAACAAGTATTCACATCAGGCAAAAATAAAATAAATAAAAATAATATTAAAAAAAATTTCAGCACTTGAAAATTGTCTTTGCACATGGCATGGTAAGTAAGAACAGCATTTAAGTTAATAATAAATATAAACATAAAAATATAATAATAAAAAAAAAAAACAATTGTGTTTGGTGTGATTTGTCAGCTCTGCCGATGGATACTAACAGTATTTTGATGATAGCAAGTGTATATTAATATCTTTATATGTATACCAGTCTTCAAATGCAAATAAAATTAATATTGCAACTGATTTGCAAAGACTTTCATTTTTATTGCAAAATATATAATTCAGCGTGCTCATTTTCGCGTTATGTACTATGCTCCTTTTTGCGCTATGCTGCTGCCAGTTAACGTTCTGTTAACCTTACGTTGGGCAAATTACGTTGTGTTCTTCTTTTTGCTTTGTTTACATCTAAAGCCCCACATCAACATACAATTTTCAATATACATATTCTTTTATTTTTGGAAGACAACGTGTGTGTTAAATGTTAAGTTACAAGTTCGAAACGCTTCTAGCAAATATATTGCATTGCCTCTGTGGTGTTAAAATGCTTGTGCATTTGCACATGTTTGAATGCATTTAAGTTGCTCACAACAATTGATTAAATAATAAAATCAGCTGTAAACCGCAAATAGCTACCGTCACCTCTGTGGGCGTTACGCGTCAAATTTCTCCAATGTAATTAATTTAATTTACTAATTATCGTTAAGTGTTGTGAATGTGTTGTTGTTGCAACTAATTTGTTTTGTTTTGTGCTTCACTTTCTGCATTTCGAGCAAAACAAAAGTGCAAAAAATACCGTTACCGCTGTTAGTGCGCCGCCGTGCGAGTCTGTGTATGTGTGCTTTTTTTTGGGTGGAGTATACGTGTGGATACATCATAAATCATGCATCATACATACATATTACCTAGAGGTGGACGCGTGTCGAAATTTTTAAATGAATAAAATATTTATATATCCTCATGAAATATATTTATTATTACTTTTCAATCGTACAATAGTTAAGATATTTCGTAAATTGGCATAAGTTTACAGTTTTTATTGTTGCTTAATACATTAAAGCTTTTCTGTCATGAACACGATACGCGTCCAATTCTTACGTTAAGAATAATATATTCACTTGGGATGCTCTGTGCTATCCTTTTGCTCTGTTTCCTCATTAACATCTCACTAGTATGTGTACGTACATGTGTGTTTGCGTGCATGTGTGTGTGTGTTTTGTGTGCCGCTCTTTGAAGAACAAAACGAGACCTCAAATGTGTTAAGCTGGCGAAGCAAACCTGGGAGAAAATTATGGCTAAAATTTGAAAACACGAAAAATTAACAAGAAATTGTAATATTCAGTACTCATCGGCATATAGCAAACAGGCGGAGTGGAGCGTTGAGCGGAAAAAATATATGAGGAGGCAACAACAACAAGTGATAAATAATTTCTAACTGCAACTGTAAATCAGTACATATATAGATGCATACGTATGCATGTGAACTAAGTGCTTACATACATATTTATAACAAATAACGTGAAAACGTCATAACGCGGCCAAAGCGATAACCATAAAGTGTTGCATACGAGGAAAAGACTCCTGCCCAAAGAACAACAACAACAATAGCAGCGCAGACAGTGTTGCCAAGTGGCGCAAAGTGTAACAATAAGTAACGTAACGTCCTTGGTAACGGCAAACGTTAAAACTGGAACAGGCATAAAAAGAACAAACAGAAGGACGGGCATACAGCGAAAAAAAGGTGTGCTACAAAAATATGGGTAAGTGGGTTGTTTAACATTTCAAAAATATATACAAGTGTGTATTTGCGTATATATTAGTGTGTTTGCGTGTGTGAGTTAGCGTGTAATTGTAGCAGTTGCAGGTGACAATGGCCGCCGCAGTAGCAATTGACAGTTGAATTAGTTAGATACCAGAAACACAGAGAGCAAGAAGTAGAGAAAGAGAAGGGCTAAGAGGGAGAGATAGAGATAGAGATAGGGAAAGAGAGAGCACAAAACATTGAGAGCGAGCGAACGAGCGCCGCTGCTTGCAAGGAGGAAAGTGCTATGTCCTGTTTTGAAACGGGTTTTCTTTTAGTTATTCCTTCACACAGTAAAAGGTTTTAGCATGCGCACTTGTAAAGGTATAGGTGTGTGTGTATGTGTGTGACGAAAACAATGTAAGCTAAAGAAAGTTCAAAAGGACACATACAATACAAAAATTGCATTTAGCTGTGCGCTGTAATAATGCCTTTTTCCTTTTGCCTTTTGTGCCATTGTTCTTGCTGGTTTTTTGTTTTTGTTACAGACACCGTTCGTTTAATGCGTTCGTGCCTCGCGTATGTGTGTATGTGTGCATAGCCAAAGCCTCTGCAAGCCGTTGGAGCCCTCGGCAGTGAACTTTTTAGCGCCTGGCTGCCAGGAAGGGCCGCTAGCACAAGCAAAAGTCCAGGCGAGTGCATTAAAATTCGCTTCACTGCGCTTCTGCGTTGTGCCTGTGTGTGTGTGTGTGTGTTGTGGTTATGTTTGTGTATGCGAATTGTTCACGCCCCTATACAGTTACAGTGGTTGCTCTGAAATTTTAAAATTAATAATCGAAATTTGCAATGTTTATAGAATTTTGCTTATTTATATATATATATATATAGAAATATATATCGCATGTTGCAAAATAATACAAAAATTACGCTTTCAATATATGATAATTATTTGTCAAATTAAGGCGTTCAACATTGTGAGTGATGACTGTATTATAAATGCAAAGCTTTTCCACCAAAAAGTACAAATTTATTTGTATGGTAGTTTCATATATATTTTATATTTTTTTAATTTTTTTGCAGCAGCAGCAGGGACAGTGTCAACATCGCCCACAAAAGCAACAGAAACAGCAGCAACAACAACAGAAGCAACAGCAACAACAACTGCATCAGCAGCTGAAGTTGTCGTCGGCATCGATACTGGAAACGGCATTGAGATGCTGAAGGCACTCTATGATTTTCAGGCGGTTTATCCCAAGACGATTAGCTTCGATGAGGGCGAATACTTTATATTGTATCAGACATCCGCACGACAGCGTAACTGGTGGCAGGTAGTTAGCATGAAGGGCAACATAGGCTTTGTGCCATCAAATTACGTAATGAAGATTAAGGTAAGCGTCGCCTGTCTGCTTGCTTGCCCAGCCAATCCATTTTGATTTTTATTTTTTTTTTTTTTGTATGCAGGTAGAGCATGATTTTCTCATCAGTTTTCTCAACTCATCGATTGAGTCGCTGGAAAAGTGCACTGAGCCAGAGATAAATGGTATCATGTCCAAGGATGAGCTGCTCGAGAGGCTCCGCGAAAAGAAGAACACCATGGAGCGTCTTTATGCCGTAAGGATATTAGATTTGCTTAGCAAATTGTCGAAATACATCGGTCATTAAAATGTTATCGATGAATCTAATTGAGTGATTTATTTCTTCAGGAGAGCTGGGACCGTGATGGTGACTCGTCGCTGTCATATTCGCAAAGCTACAGCGATAAGCAGCAGCTAAGTGGCAGCCACAGTCATTCGCATCGGCACTCGCATTCGCACTCGCATCCACACCAATTAACATCGCATTCACAGCAACCGCAAGAGAGCAACAGTCCGCCTGCCATGCAACGCCTGGACATGAGCAAGAAGAGCATATCCAGTCCAGCGGTGGGCGGAAAAGTACCGCACTCGATGCCCGAATCGCCAAGCATGGGAAGCATGCAGCAGCTCCAAAGCAGCAGTTGCACCATACAAACGCCACAGCAACAGCAGCAGCCGTTGCCAGCGCCACCGCTAGTGGCAAGCACATCCGCAGCAGCTGCAGCTTCTGCATCAGCAGCGGCACAAGCACAAAAGGTGTCCGCATCCGTTTCGGATGTGACGCAGGATAATAGCATCACCTCGGAGCCATCGGAGACGACAACGACAACGACCACCAGCGAGGATGTGGTGACAACCTACAAGGAGACCAGCCAGCTGAGCGCCAGCAATGGTGCAACAACAGCAGCAGCTGCAACTGGCGCCGCCGCCGCAACAGCAACAACAACAGCCGCAGCATCAGCTGCCGCAGCAGCAGCATCATCATCATCTGCCACTGCTGCAACGTACAAGCCGCACAACGGCAGCAGCAGCACTGGCGCCACTGCCAGCCACGACGAGCCGCTCAGCCTGAGCCTCAGCCAGGGGGCGGATAGTGCGGCCGACAAGTCAGATGAGGCAAGCGATGACGGCTGCAATGGCTGCATCGATGCGGCTAACAACAGCGCCGACAATAGCCAGGCTCTGGACGAAAGTATCGAGAGTCCATCGCTATCGCATCGCCTCGCTGCAGCACTCGCTGCCGGCAACGGCAATGGCAATGGTAATGGACGTGGCCAGCTTAAAGTCGAGTCATCGGATGTGTATCAAATTGTGGATGCGTTGCGTCGCAATACGAATCTTAGTTTTGACTTGTCATGCGAGGCGCTGCGCGTGGTGCTAACCAGCCTGGAGCAGCTGTATAATGGTGCCATCAATCCATATCTGGAGGCAGTCGCCATACACGTAACCGGCAAGGTGGCCACTCCAAAAGAGCTACTGGGCATCACACACGATTCAAAGCGGTTGCAATATCTGTTTGCCCAACTGGCAGATTGCAAGAATGATACGGAGCAACGGACCTGGATGCTTTACGAGGATGAGGAGGACATTATGCATTTTCTCGAGGAGCTTGTTGAGATACTGGTGAGCTTTAAAAAATGATAATTCGAATATTCAGATTATTGTCAATGAAATAGGTTACTCATATTTAAAAAACTTTAATATTTAAAATAGACAAGCTTAAATTATTTAATAAATTTTAATTTAATTACATTTCTCACAATTATAGAACAATGCGGATGAGAACATCAGCTGCTACGAGATGTCGTGCGATCAGTACCAGATGTTCATCAATCTGGTGCAATACTATCAGATGGAGACACGCTGGTCCATCAAACACCTCTTGCTTAAGACTTTCACTGCTGCCTGTCACTTGGACCACATCATTGTTGACATACTCCTAACCTCGGTTCTGCCCCTAGAGATTGTAAGTGTTTGGTCTGAAAGGCTATGAAAAGTGATTGCAATTAAATTTATTTTGCTTATCAGGTCGAGGACATGAAGACACACTTTGCCAATTTGGATCGCTTCAAGCAACTGGTGAAAATGTTGACCGTAATCTTCTCGCTGGGACAGCTAATGCCAGTTAATCATCAAGGTGCGTTGCTACCAAAAC
This sequence comes from Drosophila dives, assembly GCA_035042365.1. Lineage (NCBI taxonomy): Eukaryota > Metazoa > Arthropoda > Insecta > Diptera > Drosophilidae > Drosophila > Drosophila dives. The sequence continues at coordinate 11,311,639 of JAWNLJ010000443.1, read as the reverse complement.
TAAGCAGTAAAATTTTAATCTTTAGGATCTGCATTTAAATGAACTCAAATGTTGCAATTATTGTGCTTTTCTTTCGTATTTTGATCACTTAATAATTAATGCATTAATTGATCTGTTTAATGATTAGAATATGTATTTAAAACAGAGTTTTTAACCGATTCACCTCAATCAAAAATCCTATGATGAGCAACTGAATATAATGCATTCTATATGCAAATATATTAAACTATTAACTATATTGCCACTTCATATATTTGATATATTTATTGTATGTATGCATTGTGCAATTTTTTTCTTTAGTTAATGTTCGTAGTTTTAGCTTTGGCCTAAAACTAACAAATCATTTTTGTAATATATTACCAAGGGCAAATTTATTTATATATCAATATCGATTGTTTGCGAAAATAATTAAAATATGACAAGCCAATTAAATTTTATGGACTACGACTCAAATTTATCCTGGAAAATTGAGAGCGAAAATGATGATTGATTCGCGACTGCTCGATTTTAAATAAAAACCAAATCATTCGAGTTCTTAGTAAATTCAAATTAAGCTTTAAATTAAACTTTACTTTATTATTTCCTTTGGTTAAATGTGAAATGTTGTGCAAATAGCTAAATGAAAGCCAGACAAAAGTCGGACTTTACATAGAAGAACTGTGATTAGTAAGTAATCAAGAACTGGTAGCATAGAATTTAAATTTAAAGTATTTATGAATATACAGAATAGATTTATTATCAATTTAATAATTCCATTTGCAGATTACTTGGGCGTGCATTTTGCCAGTTTTCTGCTGGAAATTGTTGAGGGCAACAATCCGGAGATGCTGGTGGATATGGTAATAGCCCTAATACTTGCCTTTAATCAGCAGTTCGGCGAGCATACGGTCAATGTGATCATTGAGGCCATGCAGAATCTGCCCACGGGCAAAGTGTTCACCGAGAAGCTATTGCTGTTGCTCAATCGTGAGGGTAAGTTGCTCACTATTCGTTAGTAACTGGCTAGCTGATAAATCTCTTAACTTTCAACAGATGATCCGACGCGACTGCTTAAACATCATAAGGAACATATGAATACGGTGCTGCGCATGTTTATTGACATATTTAGCCATGCGGATACGGCTGGCATGTTTTATACGAATGACATTAAGGTGCTAATTGACATTGTGGTGCGTCAGCTATCCGATTTGGATGCGGGCAGCCCGGTAAATATCCTAAATAATATGATAGTCAGGCAATTAAGCTAACATCTTTATTTGTTTGTTAACTTTGTGGTAGACACGTCCCTGCTATTTGGAATTGTGCCGCCGCATTTTGCGCAACACAAACTATCAGGAACATCAGCATCGGAAGCATGATCTCATGAAAATCTTTACACGCATCTTCTGCGAGGAGACCGAATGCAGCGCATCCGATCAGCAGCTTGTGCGCGAGATAGCCAACGAATTTCCTCAATTGTTTAAGGCATAAACCTAACAATGGAAACAAAAGAAATAAAAATAGAAAAAATATTTAACGAACATTAAGAAAACACTCCTATAAACCAAACAATGAATAACAGTGAAAAACGAAAACAAAACCAAAAACCAAATACAAAATGTGAAGCGTTGCTAGTGAGGCTACCAAATGGAGCCAAAAAAAATTGTTCTATATTAATTTCAATAGTTTACAAACAGCGCAGCAGCCGGCATTAGAATTATACAACTTTCGGATAGCTTTATCAAATCCATTACATTTCACACAATTTTATAAACTTAATTATTTATCTAGGTTAATACAAAGTTTCGTTTGACAGTCTCCAGCAAATTGTTCGTTTAATTACATTTCGTAGTGTATCTTATGAAGCAAAGGCAGCATACAAGTTACACATGTAACTTGCTACCATTATAGAACTATGACCAGTATCTATATTTGCTATATACTATATATTATATATATATATATTAATATATATCATGATTATTGATTATACACACATACGTCGACATTTATATTTAAGTCTGAGAAAAGCCAAAATCATTACTACAATGTTTGGATGATATGATAAAAATAGGATTTTGATTTTAAAATGCAGGCATTTTCAGTTTTAATAAACTATTTTAGTGTATAATATATACATACATATATGCACTTACATACATACTGTGTATTTTTTAGAGACTACCAAATAAATTTATAGAAAGACACGAATTTTACATAAAAATTTATAGTTAAAAAAGGCATTCAATTTATTTGTTTTAGCAACAAAAAAAAATATATAATATTTTAATTAATTAACTTTTGGAAAGAACAAACATTATAGACTCACTACAACATAATTATATTTATTGTAAGTCCATAAAGTAAAAAAGAGAAATGTTAATTGCAATTAATATATGAGAATTGGTATTTAATCAAATCGAATTCGGCGACGAAACTAATGTTACATTTGTTTATATAATCTATGTGAAAAAAACTCAAATACACAAAATCGACGACTGTTGTTAAAGCTCAGCCGCTAAAGGCATAAAAACCATATATGACAGCAAACCCAAAAATGCAAAAACAAAAAAAAAAAAACCAAAATAATAAATAAAAATATTAATAGAAAATTATACAAATTTGTTGAGATAGAACAAAACACTCTTAACTTAATCGCTATCTCTCTCTAACTCAGACTCTTACTATCCCTATCCCTATATGTCTTTCTCTCTATCTATTTAATGCACACATTGAAAAAGTGAAATTTAAATTGTTTTTTTAAATTTGTTTATTTATTTGTAAGCCGTTTTTCATTGGTATCGAAGTTTAAAAAACTATTAAGTTTATTGTTAGCATTGTTGAATTGTATCAAAGTAAAAAATGTACAAAATAAGAAAACATTATTATTATCTAATTGATTAAACGGGGCAAAAAAAAAAATACAAATAAATACAAAACATTATCCAAATGCAATTAAGAAGCCGCACATTTAAAACAAATATACAAAAATATTCATACTCAAAAGTTAAAGCAAATTGCATTTCAAATTTTGTACTTTTTCGATCTAAATGCCAATAATGACCATTTAAACAGACACAAAAGCAACAGAGAAACATTTTAAATGAAATTTAACTATTTATACAAATTTACCAATCAAATTTTCAACTTTGTTAATTTGCTCAGTTTTAACCACAGAAAACACACACACATTATTATATTATAATAATAAATAAATTGAAATTCAAAGACAATTAAAAGCAACGCAAATCGCATTGAAAATGTATCAAACAATGAAATTGCAGTAATTGTAAAGAGTAAAACAATATAATGATGATTTAAAATAAAATTTAAAACAATATTGCAATGCATTTTTAAAACTATTGTCGTACACTCAATGAAATTTTGTGAAAATTGTATAACCTTTTGAATATATAGATAAATCTCGTCCTTGCGCATCATATCCTTTGCAAGACATCTAAGGATTTGGCCGTGCTGGATATATTTTATTTAAAAAGAATTATTTTAGTCCACTCAGGTATGCTTTTGATTCCACAAAAAAATACTTTAATAATGAGATCAATTAAAGTAACAGATGAATTATCTCACACGACTTTTAAAAATATAATTGTTACACGTGAAATTTCAATTTGGTAATTTGGAAATAATAAAAAATATCCTTGTGAATAATAAAATATAAATAATTCCAATCATCTTTTTTTTTTGTTATGCTCAACATATGGGTAAGTTTAGTTTATTTTGCGATTTACGAGTACAGGTTATATAAGTATATAAGTAGGTAAGCTGGTGCCAAACTTGGACACGGTTAGGTTATTTAAATGGTATATTCTGATCTGTGTTTCTTGCAAGCTGCTTTTTTCTAGACATAACATACATGTGTTGCTAAATGTGATACATTTTTAAATAACATATGTGTATTAAAATGGATAAGAATAGTGTTTTTTAATGCATATAATAATTTTTAATAAATTCAATTGCTAATCGTGACAAGAAGACATTTGCCGTTCTGATGACAATACGATCCCAAACAACAGCAACATTTAACGTTTAAATATATATATAGACATTGATTAGTATTAGAATATATTTGATTATTTTACATACATCCACAACATGTCGGTTAACTAGTGGTTATAAGTGCAACTGTTCAAGATTAACGTAGTTTTGCTGAGTTCTCCATAATGGCGATTCACATCTTCCTTACTAGTAGGGTAGTCTAACAAAAGTGTCATCACGCACTGCTCTGCCCGAGCTCTAAAAATAGGGAGTGGCATGAAGTATTAGAAATTCGCTTACTACTGCTGCTTAATTTTACCACTCACTGATTACAATTGTTTTCCAACATCACCGACTTCTCGCTGCGCCGTCGTCACCACCGATTTGTCGCACGAGGCGACTATCGCTGGGGGCGGTGTCCACGCCTCGAGCTGAAGCACTACTGTCAGCCGTAAGGGCGACAAGTGGCGCCTTTTATACCGTTCTCCGGCTGGGCCTCATCTGTGTGTGGTGTACACAATTTTACGCCCAGATGCGCGTCTAACCTTATTTATTTATGGAGCGCTTGTCTAACACTGCTCAAGCATATTGCTCATTGCACTTTAATTCGATTTTGATTGGAAGCACCCTTATCGCATTTGTGCACACAGCGCATTCACCAGACTTTGCTCAACATGTATATATGTATATATATACATATCCTTGACTTCACTTCACTTTACAGTAAACAATATATAGAGTACGTATGCACTCAGAAAAAATATCGTATTTATAAACTGGTGCAATCTACGCGGGAGAAAACTTTTTATTACTAACTTCAGAAATTTAGATTCACATTTTGCATTTTTACTTTATGGGAACAACAACAACAACAGAAAAAACCACCATATTTTTTTAATTGTCGATTTTGTGCAAGCCTTTCTAATTTTAAGAAAAATTTTTCTAATTTTTTTGTAATTGTCCACATGTATTAATATGCACCTTTATTAATATATATTTTCAATCAGGCAATCGCTTCCTTTAAATATGCCCCCTAGGTATGCGATACTTCAAATATTTGGAGCAAATAAAAATCAATAGATTTGGTGACAAGGTTCAATTTTCATTGACGTCACAATGGTTTCAATTTCATTCATGAAAATTGTTGATTGGAAACTGTATATACGTATTAGAAAGACTTCAATGGAGTTGTGGCTGTGGCATGGACGATGCCCATTGGTGCACATGTGCGATAAGACAAATTGAATCAATCAGTGGCAAATTGAAGTTCATTCGGTAAACTGCGTCTTAAACGTTGCGTGGGCGCTGTCCTTCTAATTGGGTTCTTGGCCAGAAATGTTTGTATAAAAACGCATCATCGGCACCAAGAGAATCATTCAAGTTCCGAAGCTTGCTGAGGTAACTGCTAATACAGAGTGTAGTCAAATTCCGAGACAGTTGCTGAAAACGCCTTTGCTTGGGAGTATCATCAACACCGAGATGGAGGCAAATCGACAATGGCTGAGGCTCAATATCCTCGCACTGTTGCTACAGTTGGTCTGGTTTGGATTCGCGCACGCTGACAGCCAGACCTGCGGAAGGCTTGTCCAGCAGTGCCCGTCGGGCTCGCTGGACCGCCTGAGAGAAGATCGTCGAGGCGAGCTGGAAGATTATGATGAACATCTTGTGTACAGACAAATGGTTGAGCGGAATGACAAACTTGAGGATAAGGACAGGCGCTTACAGCGAGAAGATAATCGACAAATCGAACGTTCTTCTAGGCGCGAGGAGAATGACTTGTTACGAAAACTAGAGCGAGAAGATAGGCAAGTCAATCGCTTGGAAGCACGACGAGTTGATCTTTCTCGCCGCGATGATCTTCGACGTGAGCAACGATATAATCGCCGACAGGAGGATCGAGAGGATCGGAAAGATTTACAACGAGAGGAACGTGATGACCGCCGACGAGAGGAACGCATCGATTTGCAACGAGACCAACGAAATGTATCTCCAAGACAAGAACGTGATGGCCGTCATGCGGAGCGAATGGAAATACTCAGAAGTCGGGAAATCCTGATAAGGGCGGATAATAACCTTTCTCGAAAACAGGAGCGTGAAGATCGACGTGGTGACCGCTCTCTGCGTGAGGAACGTGATAACAGCCGACGGGAGGAGCGAGATGATCATCGTCGTGAAGAGCGAGATATTTCTGGAAGACAAGAGAGTAACGTCTTCACGCTATCCAGACGAGAGAATCGCCTTAATAATCGTCACGAGGCCCGAAACAATCTCCGAAGTGAGGCGCAAAACAATTTCCGACGACAGGAGCGAGACAATACCCGACAAGAGAAGCGAGACAATTTACCACGAGAGGAGCGAGACAACCTTCGACGAGAGGAACGAGAAAGCTTCCGACGAGATGCGCGAGAGAAACTCCGACTGGAGGAGCGAGACAACCTTCGACGAGAGGAGCGAGACAATCTTCCACGAGAGAAGCAAGACAATCTGCGACGAGAGGAGAGAGACAACCTCCAACGAGAAGACCGAGACAACCGTCGACGAGAGGAGAGAGACAACCTCCGACTAAAAGAGCGAGACAATCTCCGACAAGAGGAGAGAGACAACCTCCGACTAAAAGAGCGAGACAATCTCCGACAAGAGGAGAGAGACAACCTCCGACAAGAGGAACGAGAAAGCTTCCGACGAGATGCGCGAACCAACCTCCGACAAGAGGATCGAGACAATCTCCCACGAGAGGACAGAGACAACCTCCGACGAGAGGAGCGAGACAATCTCCTACGAGAGGCGACAAACAATTTCCAACGAGATGCGCGAGACAATCTCCGACAAAATGAGCGAGACAATCTCCGACGAGAGAAGAGAGACAACCTCCAACGAGAAGAGCGAGACAACCTTCGACGAGAGGTCAGAGACAATCTCCGACGAGAGGAGCGAGACAACCTCCGACGAGAAGAGCGAGACAACCTTCGACGAGAGGAGCGAGACGATCTCCGACGAGAGGAGAGAGACAACTTCCGACGAGAAGAGCGAGACAATGTCCGACGAGAGGCGACATCCAATTTCCAACGAGATGCGCAAGACAATCTCCGACAAGATGAGCGAGACAACTTCCGACGAGAAGAGCGAGACAACCTTCTACGAGAGGAGAGAGACAACCTCCGACGAGAGGAGCGAGACAGCCTCCGACGAGAAGAGCGAGACAACCTTCGACGAGAGGAGCGAGACGATCTCCGACGAGAGGAGAGAGACAACTTCCGACGAGAAGAGCGAGACAATCTCCGACGAGAGGAACGAGAAAGCCTCCGACAAAATTCGCGACACAATCTCCGGCGAGAAGAGAGACAGAACTTCCAACGACAGGAGCGAGACAACCTCCGACGAGACGAGCAAGACAATCTCCGACGAGAGGAGAGAGACAACCTCCAACTAAAGGAGCGAGACAATCTCCGACGAGAGGAGAGCGACAACCTCCGACAAGAGGATCGAGAAAGCCGCCGACAAGATTCGCGACACAATCTCCGACGAGAGGAGCGAGCCAACTTCCGACGAGAGGAGCAAGATAATCTCCGACGAGAGGAGCAAGATATTCTCCGACAAGATACGCGAGACAACCTTCGACGAGAGGAGCAAGACAATTTCCGACAAGAGGAGAGAGACAACCTCCGACTAAAGGAGCGAGACAATCTCCGACGAGAAGAGAGAGACATCCCTCGACACGAGGAACGAGAAAGCCTCCGACAAGATTCGCGGAACAATCTCCGACGAGAAGAGAGACAGAACTTCCAACGAGAGGAGCGAGACAACCTGCGACGAGAGGAGCGAGACTTGACTAGGAGACAAGAACGAGAAGATCTTCGCCAGTTAGATTCTCGTAATAGTAGAATAGAGAATCGTATGGAAGATCGTCGCAATGATCTAACGCATAACGAACGAGATTCATCTCAACGAAAGGAGAGGGAAAACCACTCTCGATTGGGTGTGGAGCGAAGGGTGGAAAATGATTTGACGCGAAGACAAGTTCGGGAAGATCGCGTTCGTTTAGATACTCGTAATGTAAATCGCATGGAAGTACGACGAAGTGAAGAAGGCAATGCTCACCGGCGCGAGGAACGAGACGACCTCAGAAGTAAAAATATAAATGAAATCCGGCGGGAAGAACGAGATCTATCTCGAAGACAGGAGCGTGAGGACCGATATCGTCTGAATACAGAGCGAGTAAGTCGTAGGGAGAACGAACTTTCTCGGCGACAGGAAGTTGAAGTCCGTGAGCGAACAGGTAATCGTAATGATAATCGTTTGGAAGAGAGGCGAGACAATCCCTCACGAAATGTGGATCGTGATGAAAGCCGACAAGAGCAACAAACTGATCTCCGACGAGGGGAACGAAGGCAGGAACGAGACCATGAAGTACGTCAGAAGTTGAATACGCAGCGAAGACAGGAACGAGACTTGTCGCTAATATATTTGGAAGATAGGCTGGGAAACCAAATGCACACCACCCAGAAAAAATCAATTGATTGGTTAGGCAATAAGTACTACAAACAAGGACTTTTGGTTACTGGCCAGGCACTTATTCTATTAATACTGTTTTCCAAGTTGAACAGCAGCCGGAAAGGATACGATCTTGGGTAAGCGACTGTGGTGCAATTGCTTTTCTTACAATATATAAAATTCTTTTTTAAACATTTATAGGAATAAGCTGAGTAATCATATCCTGAGCTTTGTACATCCAATCAACTGTTAAGATAACTAAGACATGGCTTGACGAATAACCTGATAACCTGAAACGCATAAGTACCTAATAAATAGCTATATCCTATTATATAGAAAATACGTCCCTTATCGTACAACATTGAGAGCAACGAGTTTAACGAGCTGAGAGTGGATCTGAGATGTGGCTACAAATGCATTGTACAATTTAATCCAAACGTTATTGTAACTAAAAACTACACGAAACTAAAAAACAAAAATATAAGTTATACATAGTTGAGCATATGCAAACCGAGGACTCTGTTTCAATTTTAATTTCTAGTGTGGGCATCTGCGGTTGCTCGGCTCAACAAATTCCCCTATATATTTTTGGCTGCCAGTGCAATGCCCATTGCACAGTCCGCCGGACACACGCCCAAATTGTCCTCTTGGCATATTCATGTGCTCGAACACCTGGCATTGCCCCAGTACGAGTACGGATGTTACCCACTTAAGAGTTTTGGGCCATCCCACGCCAGTAAGCCAGCAAGTAAGCTATACACTCACACATACGCTCACATGCACATATGCACACATGCACACATGCACAAATACACACACAGTGTCTGAAGTGAAAAATTATTATTGCGATTTTCCATGTCAGTTGGCTTCATCCTTTTACGCCTTTTGAATGCAAGACAGTATCACACATATTAGTTGCCGTATTGGTGTAAACATCTAACGGTTTTCAAAGGATTTATCCAACCGACTGGAGTCCGTAAGCCATTCTTAATCAGTGAAACCAACACAAACTTTACACATTCACTTCTATTGGGGATTATAGTGAATTGTAAATGTGTTGTGCACATTCAATTTCAAGACTTCAACACACACAAGCACACACACACACACACAGACAGACAAATAGTTTGCGATTCATATTTCTTGGAGTTTAATGTAAGCCATTAAATTTATACTCATACACTGAGGAAAAGTGGCCGTAATTAAAGAAATTCACCATACTTTCGGCGCAAAATGTGAATTTACTTATCCAGCAGGAAATAAATTTCTAAAAATCATTTTCCTCTTCCAAAATATAGAATATATGTCTAATTTGCTGTGAGTTATTAAAATGTATACAAATAACTTTTGCCATTACATTACAAACATTTTAGATAGTTTATAAATTGACATATTTTAATTTGGAAAAAAAAAACACTCAAGTCAATTTGAATCCATTATCCTTGATTAGCGAGTCGAGTGACAGAGTTACGAGGACTCTAAGAAAAAGGACAGCTAAACTCTAAGATTTAAGAACCAAGCCTGCAAATTTAATCACTGGTTTCTAAATTTAAGTAAGGCTGTTTTTCTTAATATGTTTTTCTTAATATATTTCTTAATAGCAGAGAATATTTCTAAGAAAATAAATAAGAAAAATCATTATAATTTTGGAATTGAGGATTTTGGGTAAGCATTCTTAATTTCTAGAAATTTTTGTTTCTTTTACTTGTAAACAAAAATTCGCATTAAGTTTTTTTTTTTTTGCTTAATGTTTGGCTTGACTGCATAAGTTGAATCGATTTTAAAGCCAGTTTAGATAATTATATATACATCCAAAAATCCCCCCAAAGCCGTTTAAGCGCTTATCGAAGCAATAAAATGGCAATTTATGAGATGATTGTGCTTCACGGCGTAAAAGCCATTTGTTTGTTTCACATAATTAGCCGGACTTGGCTCGGTTTACTTCATATTTGTTTACCAATTCTCATTTGCAGCCATAAACAATATGTAACAAACTCCAGCCGACTTGACTGCCCATTAACATTGCTGTGTATCTTTGCTCTTAGGTTGGCAAACACAACAACAATTTTCAATTTATGAGCACACACATTCAGTTGTGTGTAACTTTCGTTGTTATATGCATGTCCAAGGTAAACACACATACACACAGACAAGGACACACAGACTAATGGCGACACTCGTAGCAAGGTTATTCGATATTAAAATGCCACAAAATCGCAATAAACCAACAAGAAAACATCATAAAAAATTGAGTTTTCAATATTTATTCGAATTAAATAATTCACGCGCGTTGGACGGAGTGCAATATCTGGGCAAAAGAAAACCACACAGCTCAGCAGTATATAAACGAGAAAGAGAGCGAGAATAAGTGAGTGAGAGAGAGAGAGAGAGAGAGAGTGTGTGTGTGAATTGTATATGCGTGTCTCTGGTTGTGTGTGTCTCTGTGTGTATGTGTGTGTGCGGCTAGACTACCGGAAGGGTTCAAGAAGCGTTACTGAATAAAGGCGATGGCATTTACAGAGTTGGGGTTCCGTTGGGTCTTTTCAGTTTGTGTACGTATGGCATTTTACGAGCATTTGAGGTTTATTTTATGCTTTTAACCACACACCCACACACACACACACACACACACACATACACAGCCAGACACACAATCCCCTTATACACACACGCCTATACACACCAAATGCATAACAACATACATTTTTTGTCAGAAATCATAAATATCAATAAAAACAAGAAAGTTTACTTGGTCTTTTTCTGAGGTATCGAATTTCAAATACCCTTAAGTATTAAAAAATCGAACAGACCTTTAAAAAATCGTATAAAAATTAGAGAGGTTTTTTTTTTTGTTTTTCAAAACATTTTTCTTAAATTTCGGACATGCATTAAATCCCAGATTATGTTGTTATTTTATACAACTATTTTATAAAAAATATATAGGTTACAAACAAATCGAATTTAAGAAAACACCTGCATGGAGGTTAAACATATATTTCTAAAATTTTAGAAAAACATACTTCATAAAATTCAAAAATTCGAACTCTGTTTTTTTTTTTATAGAAAACCACTCCCTACAAATTTCTACAGTAACTTTCCCAACAATAAGGCGAGGAATCCGTGTAACCAAAATTATGACAAAACTAAAAAAAATCACATTTTTTCTGCACATATCTCGTCAAGTTAAATAATGAGCAATATACTATACATATTACGGCTTCTAGCACTAAACAGACAATTTTGAGAGATATGTGAATTTATCGAATTGCGATTATCACTTTTATCATTATCCCATATTTTTTATTGGTGTCGGGTTAAATAAAAAAAAATGGACTTGCAAAATTTTAGATAAATAATTATAGTAACCAAGTTAGATAAATCTACATCTAAGCCTGCGGAAATAGAAGCTATTTGGCCATTTTTGGGGGGGGGGACACAGAAGTGGACGTTGTTGATATTTTTTTCCGCTTTCGTAGGCTTTGAGTACTCGCAGCCAGCGTGAAAACGTGCCAGATAAAATCGTTCAATAATCATTATTTGTTGTGCTTGAATCCTTAAATATATTATTAATTTATAAGATTTTCTTTTGCGTGGGCTGCATATTTCGTCTCAGCCGTAATTTCCGTACTGAAAATAAATACGACCCGCAACCCCCCGCACCAGCACTACAATATTAGCAGAGCGTGTATTTAATTTCCTTTTTCAATGTCCTCGGCCCCATCCCGAATTGTTGGTGCTGCTCATTTCAGTGGAGCGCTGCGCGTACTGAATATGAATCACGTTCTTATTTTCCATATTGATTGAAGTCGACGCAAACAGACAGCCAAACACTACCTCCCCCTCCGCCCAGCCCATCCCCTTCATATGCAACAACAAACCCCTGTTGAACACTCAACCGCTCGACCCGCATATTTCAACATTGATTAGCGCTGCTTGCCAGCATTTTGCAGCGACTATGAATGGTAATGATTCGGTGAGAGGGGAGCTGCTAAAGTGGGGCAAAGATGGGGTGGGGTGGGGTATGCTGAAGTGCAGCTGCGCTTGCATCCACTGTCGAATTCAGAATTTTAAAATTAGAATCCTCGTTCACTTCGGTGTTGAATTTAATTGGCATTTTGAAGAGATCAATCGACATGGAACAATGTGAATAGTTGAGCATGTTTGCCAATGGTCGGTGAGATGATTGAAAAGTTTTTTTTTTTTTGGTTACCTCACACAAATACCCCAATTCGATTTTGAGTATGCAATATATGTTTGTGGTTTCATTCAATTCTTCAATTCCATTTGAGAATCGTATAAAAAACTCTCTTTTTCATTCCATATTAATTTTCTACAAATCGAAAACTTAAACTTATAAATAATAATGCATTCCAATGAAATGTGGTTCAATATCCAAATATACAGGGTACTGGGTAGTCCGAACATTATGCACCTGTTTTATGCTGCTAAAAAAAAAACAAAACAAAAAAAGCGAAAAAAAAATTTCTAAGCCATGTCGAACTGGCAGATGTTGGTGTTGCTCTCCATTCTCTTTGCCAGCTCTGCTCGTGTTTATGCAAATATTTGTATTCCATTTGCATTTCAAAAATTGAAAATTTTATATCTTACGCTCTTTCGCATTTATAATGCGATTTGCCAGAGGGAAAAATAAATTTAATTTTTGCACAATTTAGAACAAGTTGATTAAGCATTTTGATGCCAGCTGCAAAAGCTGTTGCATAAATTGACCATACTCCCCTTCCCCACACACCAACCCTGCCCTTGCAGCCCCCACAATGGGTCCAATAATTGACATTAGAACCTTAAGCAGCCCTTTGACCCCTCACTGCCAACGTTAATAAGGCATAGAAATACTTGTGTACAAAACTTAAGAACAGCTGCAGGAAATCAGGGCACAAAAATGTCCAAATAATTAAGCTGAACCTTTTTTTCTTTCTTATTTATTGCCAAGTTATGCGTATGTACAAAAGTATTGTATTTATATATGTAATTGCAGGCTTAAAATTAAGTAGACCCCACAAATATTGAAAATTATTAATGTATTTGAATATTTCCTTGATTTCTTGTAAGAATAATTTAAGGAATTCATGTTAAGCTGGTACTAATTAAAGCTGATATTATGTGTAAAATGTTTGATGTATAATGCCATGAGTACTTTAACAACGGATTACATTAATATTAAGCAACAACAAAAATTGCATTAAACAAGTTTAAGCCAAACAGGGAATTTTGCTTGCCGTCTTTTGAAATGAATGCGAGCTTTACGTCATCAAGATGACTTTTGCTGCTGTCATTTTGGCTTTCTGATTTCTAATCAGAAACGTGTTTGCATGCACATTGCCATTGGGGATTTTGTCCTGGCGCTACGCTCAAGGACTCTGACTGGCAACAAAGGCACCACCCGTCCTGCACGTATCCCCAGCCACTTGCAACAGCCAGATGATTGAGGTACGAGCAGCAGCACGGACCACGCGTGGTTTCATTATTAAATCCATCGTGGGAGGGCAGTCCTTCTGCCATTGCCAGGTTTTGCGAGTTGCAAATGTAATCAGCCAGCTGACAGATTCATGCCAATAACAATATGTGCAAACTGTGACTATTTAAGTAGGAACAAGTAGCGAACCCATCCGGCATCCTCAAGGGTAAAAAGTACTTCGGGGCTGGCCTGCATGGGGTAATGCTATTCTTAGAGATCACAGAAAAAGGCTTAAAGCGGTCGGCTTACAAGCTGGCTGCTTTAGACATGTAACATTTTACTTAGCTTTACGAGTATTCAATTTTTAATATAATAAAGTCTGCTTCTCACAGCAGACAGGATGAATTGAAACGTCATCTCATCGAGTTGACTAGACTCTTATCTTGTTACACACATTTTTTGGTGCTTCTAGTTTGATTTTTATTGTTGAATCTGAAAATATCTTGTTCCGTGGAGAAAGGTAAGGCGTGTTCTGTGGCTTACAACAGAATTGTGTAACAATAAAACAAAATCATTTAAGTAAACATCGTCAGCTGAACTTGGGTAAAATCGTTTTACAACTGCCAAGACAAAAAGCTTCACCGGAGCAGAAGTATCTCAGGCAGGACGCTCAAATGGTGGTAGTACCAAAAATTCAATGACGATGCTAAGAAATGGCCAAATATCTGTGACACAAATAAAGCTGAATCACAAGGCAGATGCATCCACAAATGTAGGTCCAGCAGCGAAATATCATAAATCATGGAATTGAAAATGTTAAGGTGCAACTCAGAGCAAAGGATACGGAAATTGCTAAATGTGGCCACGGAGTGTATCTGCATAATAAAGGAAAACTCCAAATAATTGGCGTTGCCTCGGATGTTCACTTCGTTCAAATGCTTCGTCAGGGCGGCTCTGCAGCTATATGAGTAATACGTAAAGTCGAAAAACAGAGATATTCAATATCTGAACGAAATACTGGACTTCATTTGGCAACTGCAAAATGCGCTGGTTTCCATACGCAAAAGAGACAGCAGAAATTGTGTCGAAAAAACAGATGTAAAAAATTGAAAGCAGCAAAAGTTAACAAACGAAAGGAGCTCGTAAAAAGTGCAATAAAAAGCAACACAAAATTCTGCTAAATGAAAGTATAAAATAAGGCGAGTTTCAATTGTCTTAAGCAAATTAAAGGACAGGTAACACTGTTTGGCCACGTTAGTTAGTCAAAGTTAAAGCTGCCAATGGAAATTTTGAGCAGGATGGATGATCGCAACGCATCCCAATTTTAGAAGAAGCAGCACAGTATTTAAAGCAGAAGAAAGTTATATACTGGGTATATTTGCCCCAGACAAGGAACTGGAAAAAATAATGTGCTACTTGAAATCCAATCTCAAATTTTAAGCAAATTTTAATGCGAAGACTACAGAACTAGTCCCCAACAATAATATAGACTGGATTAATTTCGCCTTAGAGGATACAAAATTGACCTGAAAAGATGCCAAAGAAAATCGACATTGTGAAAAATATGAACAAACATCAGTAGATAACAATGAACAACTGAGAATTTCGATTCCATTTCATAGCAAAAAATAATTGCGATAATTTCTTAAGCAGGCAGAAGCAAAACTGATGCAAATGATGCATTGTCAAAGATTCCGCCTTCCTCAATTGCGACAATAACAGGAGAAAATAAGACAGCAAAAATCGAAAAAAAAAGGAATCATTTTTATTGGCTGAATGGCATAATTTCAGTGCTAATGACACCAATCTCTGGATCAATGGTATTTTCTTCGTCTTTATTATTATTGGAATAAAGCAGAGTCGTTCCATATTCATCTGTTTGTCTATATGTCTCTTTGGATATTTGCCCAGTTGTATATTGACTTTCGGTTAAAAAAAAATCCTTGAATTTAGACTTACTACTTTGCTTTGAGAATACATTTTTGTTCTCTGTTTAAAAACTAAAAATCTTAGAATTTCTAACATATCATGAGAAATGCATGCGAAGTCAACTGTAACCGCAGAATGCAACTGACAATGGCTAAACAATGCTTTTATTTGTAGCATAGAGAAACACAAATAGATGCACGAAGTAATCCGCAATGTGAGATTATGGGTCCGGTTTAGCTCACTGGATTCACTCCCATTTGAGCGAAAGAGATTGCTTTATTTGTATACCCTGTGGGCAAACATTCGAAAGCGAGTATATTATGAAGCTGGGAACACCCCCAATTTGGCTTAGGATTTGTCAAAATGTCTAATAGCATCTATCTAAGTTTAGATTGCTTTCTCCTAAATACGCGTTAGATAACAAATGTCTCTCGGTTTACAAAAACCCATTTCATCAAGCGCTGAAACCTATTATTAAAAAAAAAATTCTTAAATTAGAAAAAGTTTATCTGGACACATAATGTTTTTACACCAATACTCTGTAACCCCAAATAGATCAAAATCGGGTGTAATAAAGTTTTTTATTTCATATTAATTGAAATATAATTTTTTTTTTTATTATTTAAATAAATAAAGAATTGTTTATAAGAATACAACTACTTATTTATATATGATTACATAAATTAAATAAATTGTGTAAGTGGCATTGCGATTGTATTTTACCCCAGCTTAGCACTGTTCAAATCATATATTATAGGGTATTTTCTATTTCCGAGCCACATCAAAGATCTTCTTAGATCTTACATCTATATAAACCCCTAGGGTATACTTCAGTCAATCACATTGCTACTCATTTTGTATGTATGTAATGCCCATTAGAGCTCTCACCCACAAGCGCACACACAACACACACGCACAACACACACTCACACACACGCACAACACACACACAACACACACACACTTAGGCAAGTATTCAGCATAGTCATAAATAAAGTCCATTTGCATTGCTAGTTGTCCGATAGCTTTGGCATCTGCAATGCTGCCTTCTGCCTCCTGCCTGCTGCCTGCTGCTGTCCACTGAATGATGCCTATTGCCTGAAGTTGCTGTTGCCTGGTTGTCATTGTTTATGTACATGAATTGCAAATCTCCTTGACTGCCACACTATGTACGCGACTCCCAACCCTGTCCAGCCCTACTTGCGTCGTCCTCTTTCAAACCTATTTGTTGCCCAGTTGTCAGTCAGCCGGCAGACATTTTGGCAGTTTGACAAACATTTTGCTGCCTGCCGCAGATAGAAAAGGCACTTCACAGATGGATAAACGCAGATGCTTTCACTCCCTTGTTCTCTTTTCTCTTTTCGTTGTAAGGGGCCGCTCAATAGGATGGGACGACGCCACTATAACATTTCCACCCATTTACAACTCCAACAGTATTCCACACCCAATCCTTGCTTACACAAAATGCCGCAAACGTATGCAAGTTAAATGCGAAAACAAACTTTACCACATTGTCATTTCCAGCGTTGTTTTTCCTGCTCCTGCTGCTCCAGCTCCTGCTCCAGCTCCTGCTCCTGCTGCTGCTGCTGCTCCAGCTTCCGGGTTGATCTTTTTTTTTTATTATTGTTGTTGTGGTTGTCGGTTATTATAATGTTTGATAGTTTCGGTTTGGCTTTAGGAGTTGTAAGCCGATTGTGCTTTAGTCCGAGCACTGTCAAAAACATTTGTTGTCATATATGTTATTTATGCATATTTTCACATGCTTACAAAGATAGGAATAAATGTTTTTCTTAATTACCCTAGATTAAAACAGAATAACTTTTAATAGTGAAGAACCATTTTCTTTATAAATTAAAGATTATCTTGAAGCTAAACATTTAAAATGCTTTTTATTATATATCCCACACAGAGTAGTTCAAGAGGACACTGGAATTTGCCCATAGAGAAGAAATCCCTAAAGCACATTATATAGCGGATTATGTAGCCTTAGCCAGTAAAGGATGCACAATCCTATTTAGACACTACATTTAAGTCCTTAAACCGACAAAAATGTTTGAAATTGCACAAGGTAACTTAGAAATTATTATTGGACAAATAAGTTCTGACTATGTCAAGTAGGTTTCAGGTGAATTTCTTTGAAGAAAGCCTTCTCCAGCCACTCTACCTATAAAAATCTAAAATACCAAAAGGTACTATTCTCTTGGAGTCAACAAATAATATCATATCATATCATATTAAGGTTAAAATTTCGAATAACATTTAAAGTTCCCAAAACACATTATTTTAGCCAAGCAGATAAATTGATATCAGTCCAATTATCCCATAATAAAATTGTTTTTTGATTCGTTACATAACTGTTCACAAAATCCGAGTACCCTCTTTATGGCATGGTAAGAAACCAGCGAAGTGTCAGATAAATACTTAAGCTGGAATCAGGTGGATGCTCCTTGAGCGGACAAAGCGTGTGTCATGCATAAGTAGAAAGCTGCCGGAAAAAGTGCCGGAAAAGTAGAGTTTGCGTATTGCACTGCTTACAGAGGGAAGCAAAGTAAATGCACCAGCCAGATTTCTGATGTGTCTGATGTGTCTGATAGCCAGACAACTGGAGACCCACTCAATCAGAGTCGAACAACTGCCAAAAAGCTACAATGCTAAAATGCTGACTAACTCGACATGAATAGCTTAAATATGCTTGTAAAAGTTAAGTTTGAAAAAGAATAACTTTAACTAAAAAAATAAAATAATATCATATAATTATTTAAATATTTTAATGTACTCTTAAAGCTACGGCAAGTATATATTGAGAGATTATCTTTATGCCCAAAGCATCTGGCATCCAATGCACTTTCTAATCAGATGGGAAGTGCAGTCACCATGGAAACCATTACGAATTGATTGTCAAATGAAAACAGCTTTGGCGCCCACATCTCTGATGCCGACATGCAGGTGGTTAAGGTTTGGAAAAGGTGGAATAGGTGGGTTGATGGGTTGATGGGTGGGCGTAACATTTGTTTTGACATTTGTTAGCAATTCTGTACATTATCCAATTCAACGGCAACTGAGCAGCCAGGGAACGACTAAATAAATACATAGATAAAAGAAATACATGGAAAATGGAAATGGGAATACAAATTCGAAAAAAAAATGCGTAAAAATTGCCAACCGAATGAATTGGGTAAATTTTGTGAAAATTCATGAAAATTGAATGGGCAAAACCGCAGGAATTCAAGCAGCATCAGCAAAATTTCGCCACAAGTTGCCATTAAATGTCAATAGAGCTGAATGCGAAATGGGGCCCAGAATATGTTGGATTGTCGGAGGAGCAGTTCGCCAACTGGCAATAGTAGGAGTTGCTATTGACTTGATATTGAGTTGGCGCAATTGCAGGAATGGCATTGAAGCTGTGACGCCCTAAGCAAAATGTGCAGTTAAATAAAAATCAAAGCGGTTTACGTTATCAACGACGATTTTCTATGGTAGGTCTCGTCCGCATCGGGTTTTGGGTAGACGCTCATCGAATTTCCAATGCGAACAAGCTGCGTTGACAGCGCCAAAAGTCTGCATAATCCCCTCCCAACCAATCAGTCCTCACTCCCATCAATACGCAGGACCAACTTCAAGCTTCAAACCGTCACAGCCCCCCACCCTTCACCATCATTTGCAACCCCATCGGCCCCACAAACTAAAACCAAAAACCCACCCCGTCATCGCTCAGATGCATTTGTGCGAGCAAATGCGAAATTGGATTATGCAACAGACTTTTATGGTGCACATCAGAGGCTGGGGCAAGCGAGCGAAGCATTTGGCATTGGCAAACTTTGACAGCGCGACGCATTCACAGGTAAATTTCTAAATAGAATCCAGCTGGAGCTGTTCGTATACTCAGGCAAAAAAATCAACTCTAAAATTGAAAAACTTTTTATAATTTCTAAATATTAGAAAATATATTTCCAATAAATAATCCCAAGTCTGACGTGAGTATTTTGAAATATACAAAAAGAAAACAGCTCATTAGAAATGCAACATATTATTTTTAAATTTTCGAAAAATCTATGCTGAAATTATGAAATTAAATTCCTGGTTTTTAGAAAGCGACAATATTTTTTTTCTTTTCTTTTTTTCCCTTTTTTTTGTAAATATTAAACTAAGGCGCAAAAATATGATAAATTTTAAAAGTTTAGTGCGATTATTTTTTGAGTGTAGTATATATATATATATATTTATATATGTATATATATATAGATGCTGGTCTGCTGCAGAGTGCAGCTGGGTTCTAAATCTCTGGGGGGGGCGTTGGGAGGGGTTGATTCCCTCCCTGCTCTCTGGTTTCGGGTACCAAACATGGCACCAGCATCCATTGCACTCGTGCAAATAAATTTGCTGTTCACGTACATGAAAGCCGTTTGCACAAGCATGCAATCATCCACAAATATTGTCTAAGCCCACACACACACAAAATCACTTACAAACACACACACATGCACACACACATATATATATATATATGTATAGGTAAGCACTTGATTTGTGAGTGATTCGTGTTAGTTTTCGTGACACGAAAATGCGTTGAGTGCTGCATTAAAGTTAAGCAAAAGGAAAACAAAAACAAAAAATCTAATTAAAAAAGAAAAAAAAATATAGATATAGAACTGTCACACCGAAGTTTGGATACCCTCGCTGCTTATTATACTACTAATTTAATATACGTTTAAATAATTCAGCATTTCGTTTTTTAGGATATAGTTTTCCGATTTGGTCAAAACTGATACTTATACTATTTGCACTGACTAAAAGATTTTTAGCACACATCTCTAATAGAAGCACACACAAACACACACACACACATGTTTATGCATACACTCACACACACACACACACACACAGATATATGTTGTTGCTGTGCCAAGATAAGTTTTGATAATCCACGGCTCGTCGTTGAATTGATCAATTGGAAAGCTACCGCCTCAGCAAGTGCAACCGCAGTCAATTGGTAGGCGAACGACATGCTACCCTCAACCTGCCGGATACACACTCACCCCATACCCTTACTCATAATACTCCCTGGCCAACTGATGTAGAATAGGTGGCCAGGGAGCAGGTGGCCCTCACCTGGGTTCACTTTGGTTGCGGCTGCCTGTTCTGCTGCATCTTTTGATGCTGCTGCTGCTGTTGCACACAATCTCAATGATGACATTTACTGGTGCGCCCAGCTCGTTGCCCCTGCCACATGCCACGTCCTCGAGTTTTATGGGATTTTTAGATATTTATAGATTGCGCTTTGCTTTGGTTTTGGCTTTGACTTTGCGTCTACGATTGCGGGTTGCGGGTTGCGGGTGACAGTCTTCAGCTGCAGCAAAACTTGTGTGTGTGCTTTGCTTTTCCCAACAAATGTGGCCAAGTGTGTGTGTGTGTGTGTGTCGGTGTGTGTGAGTTGTTGTGCAATGAAGCATAAAAAATGGCTGCATTCTGGCTACGGAAAATGCTTTTGGTACGGTCAGTTGGGGGCGAGCTGCAGCGGCAAATCAAAGTCAATTTAGCAAAATAGAGGAGAAAAAAAAAAAAAAACGAAGCAGAGGTAAAAGCAGTAGCAGAAGGATCTTAGAGTCACCCTCGAGTGGTGTGTGCTTGTTGATGCCACAAAGCAGCGCATTCCGCTCACATTGGCACTGGCCAAATTGCAGCCCCAAGCGGTCAATATCAAAAGTAAGAAATGAGAGTAACGAGCTGCGAATTGTTGAGGTATCGGGGTACAAGGGGGGGTTTGCGGAGTACAGTAAAAGGACACTCTATGCTTGTGTGTGTGTGTGTGTTGTGTAGGTGTGCAGTTTGTGGTGCTGAATGCAGTGGGGCAACCAGTGCCAGCGGTCAGCAAGGACTTGGAACATATTGCAGCTTACCAATTTTTTTTTTGCTGGTAGCATTACCACATTGACACATACTTACCAGATGTACTACAAGAAATATATATATATTTTTCCAAGTGTATAGAAATTTAGCGCTGTTCTTGTATAGTCATCAAGCTGATGTTATTTAGGGCTCAGAAGTTTCTGGTTCGCAGGCAGAAAGTAAAAAAAAGAAAATCCAATTCAATTTCAGTCGATCTCCTTCAAAAAGGTAAATTACAAATCAATTTGCAATGGGAGTGGAAATAAATGAAATAAAATTGTGAAGCATATCAGATGAAATACCACAAAAGTCAATTGGAAAACGGATGAATTCTTGCCACAAAAGTGCACTCAAAGTTTATTGCTTGCACATAAGTTTTATTTTTGTGGCAGGTTAATAAGTTTCTGCATGCATTAATCCAATTGTCTTTAGGCCAAAAACTGCAATGTAGAATACAACAAATGTTATGAATGTCAATGGCAATAGAAGACCCATCAAAGATCCTGGGATTGATGGAGCAGCTATAAGCTCAGAAGGGGGCAGAATAGATCCAATAGGTCCGCAGTGCCCAAGAACCCAATTTGATAAACACATCAAATAATAATTCTCAAAGGCTGACAGATTTGAATTTCAATAACAAAGCTTTAAATATCCTTGCCAAATAATGCACACACAAAATTGATTGGTTTGGCTAAATTAGTTTGGCCAGAACAGAATGCAGCTTTGCAAATGCATTCATCAAAATATATTCACTGAGTGTGAATTAAATTTGCAAAAGATATTCAAATCGATTTTCTGGCTGAAAAAAATTTAGTTGTCAGCATTTTTACTTGCTCAGTTTCTACCCTTAATGTTTTTCTCGTGCAGTTCATTAATATAGTTGGCCGTCATTTTAGTTTACCGTTATGACTTTTCTGGGCCAGATGATTTCAGTCTCGACTGGCACATTAAAACTGACAGCTGGGTTTTGGCTTTGGTAGTTTGAAAATAATAATTAGAAACGTAAATAGTTTCAGTGCTGCTGACATCGGAAACCTTTTATTCCGCTCACGATAAGCTATAGAGTGTGTGTGTGTGGGGGAAGGGGGTGTGTGTGGAGGGTGTGGTGTAGTGCGTAAAAGATCCAATTGGCCACCGTTGCGATATACCCCATGGCACAATTCGCCAGAGCAGTCGTAATCACATTTTGCAATGGAAACTGTATCGGCTTCCATATTCGCAGCCACATTTTCATCCATTATGCAACAGAGTGTGGCAAATTGAATTTCTGCGGCCAGACAACTGGACAACAGTGAGCAGCAGAGGGACGAGGGATGGATATGGGATGTGAAAATATAAAGGTGTTGATAGACTGCGACATGGTTGAACAAATTGCATATGACTACGGACATAGCCACAAATTTGGCAACATGCCAAAATGCCGTTGCAGCCACATGGTGTTGCAGCTAATTAAACGCGCAAATTGCATGATAGCTACAAAGCGACAACTCAAACGGTTAACAAAACTGTCAAAACGGCCAAATCAGCATGAGGCAGCTGGCACACAACAAATCCCGTTACTCATGTGTGTGGAATTCATTTGTGGTCCAAGCTGGACTCTGAGAGTTTATACTCCAAATTTGAAGTTTCCAGTCCCATACGAAGACACAGAAGATTTTCGGTTGAGTCGATTTAAATCTGGTGAAATGCAATTTTTGTAGGCATAATTTGAACATGAATTTCGAGCTAGAATTGGGTTTTCAACTATAAATCCAGAATTTCCATAGACACAAAAACCCTCGATGAAAAATACCTAAATTTTTTTTGAGCTGTGCGAATGTTATTTTTTTTGCCTAACCCTCGAAATCAGCTTACCGACAATCACTTCAAAAGTTCCGGATATTAAAGGGATGTCCACTCACGCCCATTCGGGGCTTAGGTTTAGGTGTGGGTGGGCATCCAAAATTGTAATTTTTTCTGCAATGGCGCCCTTGTTAATACCAAATATGGATTGTATTCAAATATATATAGTCGACTTTTAAGCTTCCTCGCCACGAACTGTTCCCGCTGAATCATTATATATGGCTTACCAATGGCCATGTCTTCAAATTTTAATCCGGCAATTATGGAGGGTATTATTATTTTAAACGTGAATTTCGAGCCATAATTGCGATTGCAACTTTAAATGTTGTATTAATCAAGATATCAAAACATGTTGTAAAAGCCAAACGAATGTTATTTCTCTGGCAGGTTTTGATACCCCTTAGATAAGGGCTATTTTTTTTAATATTATTTATAATTTAAATATTGAACCAAAACTGCGTTTCTAATTTTGTACGTATTAATTATTTAAACATCAAACAAGGATTAAAGAGTGCAATCATATTTTTTCAAGTCGGTAGAGTTTTGACAATTTGATAGATCTAGAAAATTGTAATCGGTTACGTTATATTTTTACTTTAATTAATTTTTATCACAATTGTAATCGAAACCGAAATTAATTTAAGTTCAAGTTCCCAGTGTCAAAATATCGTGTAAATCGAGAAGCTAAGTCTATATACTATATATAAGTAAGCCTGTTTATCTATCCCAACCTAAATCTGTATTTTCAGATCCAAAATAAGCTCAAATTGATTTGTTTTATTTCTTTATTTTAGAGAAGAATACAAATAATAAATATAAATAAAAGATTAATAAATATAAATCGGCTATAAATAATATATATAATAATAATTAACCACATTATTATATATATTTATAATAATAATAATAATTAACCACACTGGCAAATTAAATATTTAACTGAATAAATTTTCTTTAAGAGATTGATAGAAGTTCTAATATGGAATTGAATGTGCTTCATCTAGCAGACAACGACTCCTTCTGGTTACACTCGATTCAAATTGAAATTAAATTGGAGCAGCAACTGATACCAAATTGAATATCGACAGACAGCCGAGAACCGAACGTGGTTACAAATTGGAGCGCAAGCGGATGTGGTCTGGTGGACTGTGGACTGTGAATACGGGATTCGGTTACGGATACGGATACGGATGCCAAATAGAAACAAGCCTGAAAGTGGCAAATGGTCATTATTTTGCAGCTGCCTTTCCTGCCTTAAACTGGAAACCTGCCTCCAAGGAGCAGTTCGAATTAGACTGCAAAATAATTGCAGCTGGCGCTTATTTCAATTAAGTTCGGCTCTCCAAATGGCCCCGTCACGTAGCAGCACCATCACCAGCAACGCCACCACCACACCAGCAGCTGCTGCGCCATCATGCAGGCAGTCACTCTGGGTCTCCACACTCCCCCCCCCCCTTAAACCCCCTCGCCAGTTGCTGCTAATTATTGCTTCGCTGGGCTTTCGGGCAACTGAATGCACACAGTGGACCCAGCTGCCGGACGCGTTGACTCCCCAATCCTTCAAACTCCCAGTCGTATGGCAACCCGTAACGACTGCAGTGCAATTTAACAGATGCAACAGCAACAACTGCGCCCAAGGGATGCATTCTGTTGGCTGTTGTTGCAGCTGCTCCTGTTGCTGCTGCTGCTGTTGCTGCTGTTGCTGCTGTTGCTGCTGCTGTTGCCTTGTTAAACAGTTAACTTGACGTCGATTCGCAGTGGGCCTTGTCTGGGCATCATCTGTGGCACACTATAAGAGTTTTTTGCTTACCTGCTGCTGCTGCTGCTGGTGTTGCCACATAGAGCAACAACCATAACATGTTCTTGCAACATTGCCACAAATCATTCATTTGGTTCCATTCGGACTTCATTTCGCTGCCATTAGCTGGCACATAACTCAAACCGTGCTCCTCTTGTGGCTGAGTTGGAATAGTGGGCGTGGCTTGGCCGTTGTCAAGCAACTTGGATAATTGAATTCGGACAACGAAAGCATCGAGTACTTTTTGGAGCTCTACTTTTGCTTGTTGTTGTTGTTGTTGTTGTTGTTCCGGTTGTTGTTAGGCATTAAGTTGAATTCCTTGGACCGATGTGTTTATTGCCCTTGGCCACTTCGAGTTGCCTCTCGTTGTCCACATGCAGCTAATTAAAGCTAATCGTGTTGTCGGGTTGGGTCCCAATGTAAATGCCATACACTGCTAGAAAAATGTTTGACTGCCAGTTTAGGTTAGCTCCTCAAATTGAGACAGAATTTGATTTCTTCTATTTACATTATTTTTTGCAATCTGGAAAAGATGGAGCTGTGCAGCATTTTGGCCTGCTAAATCCAGTTGCCACATAACTTGCCACTCATCAATTGGATTTGTTTCAGTGTAGTTGCGTTTGCTCTGAATATTCTTGGTTCGGCTAACAAGCAGCCATCAGTGGTGGGCCATGCAAAGGGGGGAGGTCGGAGTTCGTTCTTTTTTTCTTTTTTTGCATTGTGCAAACATGGTCGATTTGTTGAAAACAAATCCAGCCCCCTCCTCCCCCTCCCCCTACACCATCCTTATATAACGGCGGCGAACCCGTAACCGAAACACAAAACCGAAGCGCGAAACCCGAAACCCGAAACCCAAAACCCGAGCATTTTACCATTGGTTTAGCAACAACAATTTTGCGGCGAATTCGAAATAGCTTTGCAGTACTTGCAAGTACTGGGGGCGAATAGATAGAGTGGGCAAAGGGGGAGGGAGAGGGTCTCTAAGTCAAGTCGGTGCCACTTCCGATATTTGCACGCGCCTTCAGCTCAGTTGAGGATGCGTCGCGTGGCATCATCGCTCTCGATTGGTGTTGCCAACTACAACTACGACTGGTGGCAAAGTCAGCAAGTTAGTAGCATTTACTACAACGTTGTGCTTAACACTATCCGCTTGCAACTCCCTCCCCTCAATCCCCAGCAACTCTGGCTGCCGCATGTTGCAAAGTTGGTGCGGCTTGCTGATGTATGCTCATATAACTTTGGCACTAACGAGACTCATGAGCTGCATAATAATGAGACAGCTGCTTGGTGGATCGCAGACTTGGTCCGCAAATAGGCGCCAACGGTTTGCTGTAATCACTGAGCTTCCCCAGCGACCAAAATATACACACCCCCGCCAGCCCCTCTCTAACACTTTTTTTTTTATCGTTAACTCAATTCCACAAAGTTGTTGCCTGTGAAACATTCATCGATACATATCTCTCTGATATATATATATATATATATACATTCGGGGCCATCAATCAGGCGGGCCGCGCAAATGGAGCCACCGGATGGATAGCTTCGTGGCCCGCCAATGAATTCAATACGATTAATTTAGCAACTGATTTGCCGTTGACGAATAACAATGCAACATAATGTGGCACAATTATTCATTTCATCGGCAAAAAGTTCGCAGACTGTAGCGCCAAAGCCAACTTGATTGCTCTCCTGCATGCGAATGAGATTGCTAATACTCCAATTCCCAACCTCATCTCCCCCCCCCCCCCCCCCCCAACACCCCATCCCGACACAACCTCAAAACCCCCAAGGGCAGTCAACCACTGATGAGTTTGATTATGCGGCTGTCTTAGTGCTTGTGGCACGCCCAGATGCTTTCGTATCCATCTAGCCATCTTGCTATCCATCAGATACATAGCCAGGCAGGCACTATTGGGGTTCGAGGTCGTCTCTTAGAACTTTGATTGAAAACTTTGTTGCAACTGTAAATTGAAGGCGTTTCTCATTAACGGACTGCAGACGGCAAAATGTTGGCCTGAAAGGGAAGAAAGATAAAAAAGAACAGGGAATTAAATACCCTTAAAAACTTCAAATCCGACCGATTGCTCCTATATCCTTAATATAGTGACTCGTTCAGGGCATATCCGATAAGAATATTTCCGAACATTTCAAGAGTTGAAGACGTCTCCTGCAAAATTAGAATATTTTTTTTTTTCCAGTGCATACAAATAACAGCAAAAGATGGTTAATTAAAAAATATAGTTTCAAACTTTTTTCAATCTATTTTTTATTTTCCTTTATTTATTGTCCTTACAAAATGAAGATTGTTGCTAACAAGTTTTCGTGCTTCAGCTAAAGGCCAATTTGGAAGAGGGCTTCTTGCCAGTTGCCATCACCTGTTATCTTCCAGATTCATTAAACATGAAACTTTCAGGACAAATAAAACTAATTGCTTTAGATTATTATTTGAGTGTATATATATATATATATATATATATATGTATCCTTATCTGTGGAGAACTTCGCGGAAATGATGTTAACTAGTTCTGCTTTGGACAACAATTCGTTTGTTGGCCATTTTCTTGGCCGGTTGTCTTTTCAATTACCAACTGCAAAAATACTTTGCCAGGAAACTTACTTAGAGCCAAAGACAACACCAACTAAACCTGCCCCCCCCCCCCCCCTCTCCACCCTCTCCAACACTCTTCACGCATCCGCAATAGCGCATGGAACTGACTTGTGTGCCTCCCCCCCCACCCCTTGGCCCATTGCGTTACAAGTGCAAATTAGTCGAAAAGTGCCAACAAATTTAACGAGCAAATTTACACTCGAGCAGCGGCCACCAACGGAATCCACTTTGCAAGGCGACTCCCAAAAGTCGCGCGGAAAGCGAGCAGCAAGCAGCGGTCAGTGGCACAACATGCTCCGATTCTCTGGCTAGCAGCATTTTACTCTATTCCCCCCACCAACCCACTCGTCCTCCTACTTTTGTTCGTCATCCTTCTTGCTGTTCCACAAACCGTTGGCCAGATCAAAATGTGTCTTTAGGAGCGCCAGCCAGTTGTAAATTTTGTGTTTGTGCTTCCGGGCTCCGTGCTCCGAGCTCCGAGCCAGTGGCAGTTGCTCTTTGTATGTGTGCATGTGCATGTAAATGTGTATGTGTGTGTGTCAGTGTGCGTTAAGTGTTGGTGTGCCTGTTGTAATTTAGAGAACAGCGTAGCAATTGCCCAAAAATAAAATTTTAAATCCAGTGAATGCTGGAACCTTCTTGCCCAGGAGTCGCAGACCTCCTTCTGCCTTATTACGGAATTGTGTCTGCTGCTGCTACTGCAGCTTTTAAGGCAACGGTACAGTGAAGCCTGCTGCTGTGCGTATTACTGCACACAGTTTTTGTCTCACTACAACACGCCCCCATTCAGGCTGTGCCACGCCCACAGCCCACGCCGCTTAGCATCGCAAAATCTTTTAAATGTTGTTTGACTTTGACTGTATTTTTTGTGGCTCTTTCTGATCCTTTCCGGATTCTTCCACTGGCCTCTGCCTAGGCGGAACCGTGTGTGTTTGGCGTGCTTAAATTAAATTAAGAACTGGTTTCAGCCAAGTAGACCGGTCAACGTTGTTAGAGAGGAGCACAATTGGCATTTCTCCAAATTATTATTTATATGATTTTATTTTATTTAAATATGACCTTGAGCCATCAATTCTTAAAGAAAAAAATAACATTTAGATTTTGCATAGATTGTCGTGTTAAAAATCCGCTAAACAGCCATCACTAATTGGGACTGCAGCGTCTTTGTGGGGCCCTCTTCAGCATCAGCCTAGG